>CM054063.1:237761426-238967848 GCA_028641055.1 Alopecurus myosuroides | reverse complement strand
CTCTTAGAGTAGTTTATTCTCTGATGATCTTAAGAAACGTAGTTACTTTGTTGCTAAAATATTCCCTTTCTCATTAAAGGATGAAGCTAAAATTTGGTTTAACAATTTGTCTCCTGGATCTATTGATAGTCCTATTGGTTTGGTTAATGCTTTCTTTCAGAAATATTTTCCTGCTAGTGCTCAACATGTTGCTTTACAAATTATATTTAATTTTAAGCAATTGGAAGAAGAGAAATTGCATGTATCTTGGACAAGGTTCTGTTCTTTAGTCAGAGCTACACCTGGGCATAAGCTAGAAGATAATAAACTTCTTGATATATTCTATACTGGACTACCTGTTGAATCTAGGACATACCTGGATAGTTGTGCTGGTTGTGTTTTCATGCAAAGAACTCCAGAAGAAGCTAAGGAATTAATGGATAAAATGAGCCAAAACCATGATGATTGGACTATGGTTGAGCCTGAGCCGACCCCTACTCTTATACCCCTAGTCCAGAAGAAGCTAAGGAATTAATGGCTAAAAGAAGTACCTACACCAACAGCAACACCCAAGAAGAGGGGAATGGTTGAATTAAATGATGAAGTGATGAGAGAAGCCAAGAAATCTCTTAAAGAGAGGGGTATTAAATTTGAAGATGTGAAGAGTCTTGCACCTATAGAAGAATTATGTAAGCCAATCGCTCACTCACCATCCATTTAGGTACACTCTCTCCAATATTTTGATAGTAGAGATATTCCCTTTAGAAAACCTCCTGATCAATGCTTAGATGAATTTGATAATTATGTCATTAAGCAAGATAATTTTAATAAGAGAGTGAAGAACCACCTTATGGAAAACTCTAAAGCTATTAATGATTTTCATGGTATTATAGAAAGAACCTCTAATGATGTTCAAATGGTTCAAACTCAAATTGATCAACTTGCTAAAGTGCAAAAAGATTTGCTAGCTAATGCTTCTAAAGAAAAACATGCTTATGAAATAAGAACATGAAGTGGTATTGCTACACAAGATCCTTTATATCCTGAGGGACATCCTAAAATAATTGAACAAGATTCTCAGCAAACTAATGATAATGTTATTCATACTAAGAAGGAAAAGAAGAAGAAACATAAAACTACTGTAGAATCCTTTTAACTTGCTAAAGATCCTAATAGTATATATATCTTTGATGCTGAAACTTAAAGTGGTAATGAAAAGAATGATTCTTCTGATAAAGAAGAACCTGTAGCTGAACCTGAAAAGCAAACTAAAAATGCAAAATATACTAAGGAAGATTTCATTGCTAATAAACATGGTAATGAGAGAGAACCTTGGGTACAAAAACCAATGCCTTTTCCTAGTAAGAAACACAAATCTATGGAAGAAGAACACTATAACAAGTTTTGTGAATCGATGAAACCTTTGTTCTTGCAAATTCCTTTAACTAATGCTATTAAATTGCCTCCTTATGCAAAATATATGAAAGATATTGTCTCTAATAAAAGGAAGATTCCTAATGAGGAAATTTCCACTATGCTTGCTAATTACTCTTTTAATGGCAAGGTTCCTAAGAAGCTTGGAGATCCTAGTATACCTACTATTCCCTGTTCTATTAAAAATAATTATGTTAGAACTGCTTTCTGTGATCTGGGAGATGGAGTTAGTGTCATGCCTTTTACTCTCTATAAAAGACTCTTCCTTGAAAAATTGATACCAACTGATATATCTTTGCAAATGGCTGATAAGTCTACTGCTATTCCTGTGGGCATATGTTAGAATGTTCCTGTTCAAGTTGCTAATAATTGTCTGATATTAACTGACTTTGTTGTGTTGGAAATGCCTGAAGATGATAATATGTCTATTATTCTTGGAAGACCTTTTCTTAATACTGCAAGGGCTGTTATTGATTGCAATCAAGGAAAAGTTACTTTTAATGTAAATGATAAAGAGCACACTGTTTATTTTCCCAAGAAGATTGATAGAAAATATGGTCTAAATTCCATTGAAAATATTGAGACCATCAAGATTGGAGAATTTTATTGTCCTATTCCAAAGCCACCGAAAGAATATGAAATTATTATGATTGGGACTATGCCTATCAAGGTTGAGGTAACATGAGTATTTAGTGAGAAACAAAGTTTTATTTCATAGAAAATTATTTTGGTAGCAAGACTTGATCACCCTTGTTAACAAAATGATTTTAAATGAAATGGGAAATGTTTTCACTATGTTTTCACCTTCCCCATTATTTTTTTCACCATGTTTATTTCTGTTATCACATTATTACTTGAGTGCAATCATGTTTTCCACCATCCTTATGCATGTATTCCTGATGTTTTCACCCTGTTACTGAAGTTATGCATGTTTTCACCACCCATACTTTTGTTTTCACCACTACCACCTTTGTTTTCTTTGGTTATTATTTCATTAGAGTGTCTTAGAACCTCTGTAGTGCTGGTTTTGGTTTTGTTTTCCACGTTTTCACTTTTGTTTTCCCGGTTTTTATTAATTATAAAAATTCTGGAAATACCTCAAAAATAAAGTTTCTCGAAAAAATACAGAAAAAATATAATAAACTTTTACGTCAAAAATGAGGCAGAAAGCCACCTGGAAGACCCCAGGGGGGACCCACCAGGCAGGCACATCCCAGGGTGGCGCGGCCTGCCCCCTGGTGGCGCCAGCACATGGTGTGGGGCCCCCTGGCCCTCCACTTACTCTCTCCACTGCCAAAGTCTTCTCCCTCACTCCCAAAGGTGAAAACCTTTCCTAGATCCCATGGTATTGGTGTTCTTCCTCTGGATATTTGATCTCCTTCTTCAGCCCATCATTTGCGTTGATTTTTGGTGTGTTTGATCTCCGGTATGTGACTCCTCCGATGATCCAAGTAGAATTTTGTTTAGTGAAGTATTTCTTGAGTATTTTGGTATTGTAGGTGACAACTTACGTGAGTTTGCATGCTTGATTTTAGTAGAAATAACATAGTTTTGATGTATGTTTAGCTCTCATATAAGTCCCTATGGTAGTATCCACCTTATAGTTGCTTGAAATTAATTTTTATGATGATTGTTGAAAAATTTCAGAGATGGATAGTTACAACTTTGGTGAGATATTTAGGAGTGATTCTCCTAGAAGGAAAAGGCCATCACGCTCGTCTAATTCAGCATGGCCATCATATAATGAAGACGTTATGGCGTCAACTATTAATGATGCAGAAGATGACAGTATCATTTACCCATCTAGTTTTCCTTGTCATACATTTTTAAGAAGTGCAGGTATTTTAGATGATTTTCTTATGCTTATTGAGAGAGTTGGTCTCACCAACTTTATGGAGGATGAAAGCCCTCAGTATGCCACGCTCACAAAAGATTTTGTTAAGAGCTTTAAATTTCAGAACACTCAATATGGTGCAACTGTTGCATTCAAATTATATAGTAGTTCTGTGTCTTTGTCCTTGGTGGAATTTTGTGCTATTATAGGTATCAACGCCACCAAGAAAGCAAGCAGGATTCAAGATAGACCAGCAGACCTCCAAGGGATCTACCGAGAGATCACCAACAATGACGGTCGCTCATCCCAGCGTGGGAAGATAAGGAACATTCAACCTCCTGCTCTTAGATACTTTACTTACTATATTGGTACTAGTATTCTTGGTAGGGATAACACTAGCAATGTTTCTAATTATCACCTTGCTTTCATTGATGCTGCACTGAACCTTAGCACAAAGTATAACCTTGGTGCACTTGTTGCACGCCGCCTTGCCGCAGCTGGGCCTATTTTTGGTGGCATTATTGCTACATGTGTCGCAACTGCTTTGCATGTTTCCATTGATCCTAATGATGAAATAATTTCTCCACATAGGCTTAACCTTGCTGCTATGAAATCCCATCAGTTTTTCACTTCTAACTCTACTAATGAACGTTTAATATATAGAGTGTTATATATGGATGGAGAAGAGTGGAAAGTTACTTTGCCGCAGCTTGTGTTATTTAAGATAGACAGGTCACCATGGTCGCTCTCCAAGGAGCAAGTAGACGAGCATCTCAGCACCATGGAGTTTTACCGGCAGCAAGAGAGGCGAGATGCGCCTCCTGAGGACCACAACACGCAGTACACCAGCGCATCCTCGAGCACATATCAGGAGGAGGCTTCCTCCTCGGCGTATTACGGGGGTGGCACCTCTTGGGCCCCTTGGTGATTTATCTCCACTTAGGCCAAAAGACTAAGCTTGGGGGGAGGTATACCGACATCACACTCATTTATATATCATGCTCGGTCGGTTCTTTGTATATCCATGTTTATCATTTCTTTCGCTTGTTTTCGTTTCTCTTTGTTTCTTTCGTTTGTTTTCATTTCTTTCGCTTCTTTTGTTTTTATTGTTTTGTTCTTGTTTTCCAAAACACAAAAAGACCAAAAATATTTCTGTTGTTTCTCTCTATTTTTTTCTTTAGTTGGTTTGCTTTACCTTTTAGTTGCAGTTTAATATTCAAAAACCCAAAAATATTTTGTTTTGTTTGTTTGTTTGCTTTCTTTTGTTCTTGTTTCATTTTGAAAACCCAAAAAGAGTTTTGCTTTGTTTGCTTGCTCTAGTTTTGTTCGTGCTTTAATTGAAAAACCCAAAAATATTTGTTGTTCTTCTTTAGTTTTGTGAAGTTTGTTGCAGAGTTCAACAGTCGTCCGTGATTCCATTGGAGCTTGGTTTTCATTATATATTATTCGAGCCACATGTGAAGAGCAATAATGACGATATACGACAATTCAAGTTGTGGTGAGAGGCTGGTATGAACTCTATTTGCTTTCCTTTATGTACATATATCCATCTATGTGAGCATGCTTAGTTTGTTCGTATTTGTTCGCATTGTTTTATTCATAGAAGGGTATGATATTGTGGTAGCCTCCTCTGACTGTTTCATTTGAATCAACTTGGCACATGCTCACGCATTCTAAGACTGAAAACAAAAAGTCAATAAGCCTCGATGATTTATTCTGCCTCAGAGTTATAGTATAAATTTTATGCCTCAGTTAATTTTACTTTGTCAAAAACATGATTATGATAGTTGTTGCTCTCTTGATTGTCGCTCCCTGTCTATTTGCTAGCCTTCACCTGTACTGAGTATGATCTCTACTCGTGCATCCAAATCCCTTAAAACCAAAATTTGCCAAATGTGTCCACCATACCTACCTATATGTGGTATTTAACCACCACTCCAAGTAAATTGCTCATGTGCTACCTTTAAAACCTGCTAAAAATTATTCATGTTTTGTGCCCCTGTTTTAGCTCATAAGGACGTAAATAGAGAATCTTTATCTCACTTGTTGGTTGGATTTCACACCCTGGACTAGTGGCTTCATCCTCTTATCCAAATGATAGAAGAGCTGGCATCGGGGTGCCCAGCCCCAAATTAATACACACAAATTCTCTTCACTCCTTTTGCCCCTGATTTATCAGTCAAAGCATAATTGTGTAAACACAAGAGAAAGAGGGATGACCTTCTACCCAGATGCGTCCTTCACATGGGAGCCGTTCTTGTGAATCCAGTTGACTTGTGACGTACTGTATTGTCTATTTACCATTCGTTGACATAAGCATACACCTCTCTCAAAATGTTTTGAATACCTCTGTTTAATAAAATAAAAAGCTCTAGCACATGAGTGATCCATGCTTCCCTCTGCGAAGGGCCTTTCTTTTACTTTTATGTTGAGTCTATGCCATATTCTTTGAGCACTTTCTTGAGAGCATAATTATCATTCTTAGTGTAATGTGTTTGTCCCAAAGCACGGTTGATTGCGGTATAATTTTGATGCTTGTATCTTTGATATCTTTACTTCTAGTCTTCCCTTAAACTTCAGAGGTGCCCTGGCATTTATGTTTTGCCCCACATTTAAGGGCAAGCGAGATACCACTTTGTCAGATCCTATTATGAATATTTTAATCTTGTAAATAGTTATGCTTCATGTTGTTTATTATTAATATGTTGTTATCTTCTCATGGTTTGCATAGCTAGTAAGTGTCAGTATCTTGCATGTATCTTATCATGAGAATAATTAAGTATTTGATCACATAGTGAGTATATTTACACCATATGAAACAAATGTGTTCGTAAAAGTCTTTTATCGCACTCAATTGTCACTGAATTGCTTGAGGACAAGCAATAAGCTAAGCTTGGGGGAGTTGATACGTCGAAAATGTATCTCCTTTTCCGAACACTTTTCTTATTGTTTTCCTCTAAACTTGTGTGTTTTGGATACAACTAACACGGACTAACGTTGTTTTCAGCAGAATTACCTTGGTGTCTTGTTTTTTGCAGAAAAACCAACTTTCGGGAAAAAGCCCAGAAAAAAGCCCATTCGTGTTTTCACCCCAGAACACCCCGGGAGCCAGAAGGGGGCCAGGAGAGGGGCCACAGTGTGGCCACGCCCCCCTGGCGCGGGTCCCCCTGGTCGTGCCAGCATAGGGTGTGGGTCCCCCAGGACCCCCCTCGGACTCCCCTTTCGACTACAAGTAGCCTCCAACCCTAAAACCCGAGGGGGTTCGTCATATTCCACCGAAACACAACAGAGCGCCGCCGCCGTCCCGAACCTTGATTTGGGGATCAAAAGTTCATGTTCTGGCACCCTGCCGGGACAGGGAAGTGGAGGAGATCATAACCATCGTCATCACCAAAGCCTCTCCATCGACCATCCATGTTTCCCCCATCCATGTGTGAGTAATTTCGCACTGTAGGCTGAAGGGGATGGTAGGGATTGGATGAGACCGTTCATGTAATAATGCCGTGATTGTTAGGGCATAGTGCCTAGCGTCCTCTATTAGTGCTATTGACATTGTTGCAACTTGTTATGCTTAATGCTTGCCACTTTGGGCCCGAGTGCGATGATCTCAGATCTGAACATGTTATTGAATCACGATGATAATTATTGTTTCTTCATCATACCTGCAAGTTGTTTACACATATTGTTTTCTGGAACCCGAGGCCCCGAAGTGACAGAAATTGGGACAACCGGAGGGGATGGCTGAAATGTGAGGATAACATGCATTCACGGAGTGTTAATGCTTTGCTCCGGTGTTCTATTAAAAGGAACTCCTTAATTACCAGTAGTTCCCTTGAGGCCCCGCTGAAAAACGGGCTGGTAGGTTAAAAGATGTTGTGCAAGTTCTCATTGCGAGCATGTACGACTATTTACGGAACACATGCCTATGGTTACTTAGTGCTTGGATGCTTTATCATATTTATCTGCAATGCCCCTGAGATGATCATTATTAGAACTTTCTTATCCATGCAACGCCCGTTCATCCATCCCTATGCCTGCAGTATTTAATCCGTTGTTTACTTGAAACACTACTGTTGCTGTTGTTTTTATTCTACTGCTGTTATTATTTCACTACTGCTGTTACTGTAAAACTGTTACTACTGATAAACCACTGTGAACAAAAGTACTTTCAGGTGCAGGTGAATTGACAACTCACTTGTTAAGGCTCACATATATTCTTTGGCTCCCCTTGTGTCGAATCAATAAATTTGGGTTTTACTTCCCTTGAAGACTGTTGGGATACCCTATACTTGTGGGTCATCAACGTATTAAGCATCCCCAAGCTTAGTTCCTACTCGTCCTCGAGTAGGTAAACGATAAAACAATAATTTCCGAGGTGACATGCTACTAACATAAACTTGATCAATCTAATGTAAAAGCATAAGCACATGAGATCATAGAACTTCAAACACAAACATGATAAATAGAACTTTAATAATAAAGCATAGCAATTACTTTGCATCACGAAGAGTATCTCAAATAAAGGATCATGAATAATAATTCAAAGAAAGGTAGACGTTTGTTTCAGGTATAGAGAAAGCATGGCAAAGTGATATTTCTCTAGTCCTTAAGAGTGGGGCAAAACATAAATGCCAGGACACGTTATGAAGTAATTATTGATGTTTATGGGGAAAATGCACATAGAACTCAGAATGGCAAAAATGTTCTCTCAACTATGCATAACGTTAGAAGATGGAGACTCAACATAAAAATAAAAGAAAGGCCCTCCGCGGAGGGAAGCAGGGATCACTCATGTGCTAGAGCTTTTATTTTACTAAACATAGGTATTTAAAGTTTGACACTCCTTCCATCCATCTTTCACAAACCCTGTCTAACCGAATCGCCGGGTGCCTGCCAACAATCACATACCGTGGAGGAGTGTCTATATTTTGGGAGATGTCTACTAATGTCAACAAATGGTAAACAGAAAATATAGTACATCACAAGCCAACTGGATTCACAAGAGCGTCTCCCATGGTGAAGGACGCAACTAGTGTAGAAGGTCATCCCTCTTTCTCTTTTGTTTACACAATTATGCTTTGAGTGATAAATTAGGGGCAAAAATAGTGAAGAGAATTTGCTTGTATTAATTTGGGGTTGGGCACCCCGCTGCCAGCTCTTCTATAATTTGGATAAGCGGATGAAGCCACTAGTCCAGGGTGTGAAATCCAATCAACAAGTGAGATAAAGATTCTCTATTTACGTCCTCGTGAGCAAAAACAGGAACATAAAGAAGGAGTAATTTTGAAGGTTTTAAAGGTAACACATGATCAATTTACTTGGAGTGGCAGTTAAATACCACATGTAGGTAGGTATGGTGTACAGAATGGGAAAAACTTTGGTTTAAGGGAGTTTGGATGCACGAGTAGAGCTCATACTCAGTACAGGTGGAGGCAAGCAAAATACTGGGAGCGAAAAATAAAGAGAGCATAAGAGCCATAATCATGCATAGCAACATAAGCATCATTAATTAAAGCATAAGCACTATCACAAGTTCAAAAACTAAGTGGTCATGGAGGCTATTCGTGACTGGTTTGTAGTCATAAACATGGTGTGAGCATGCGCCAAGTCAACCAAATAAAACATTCGAAAGAGAATACCATATATTGATGCTTTACTATGGCAAGAACAACTCATGAATCTTTCAATGGCATATTAAACACTCTCAGATATTTGAGGCTATTCATGCTACTCAGGGCGTGTTTGGTTGAGATTTTGGGGCCAGATTCACGTCGTGGCAGCTGGAATCTGAACCAAACGATTTTTTTCAAAGCCCCAGATTCCGTAACGCAGCAGATTCCCGACGTGTGAAATGAAAGCAGGCCAACCCCCAGATTTTGCTGCGTTGCATTCACAGAAGAGGAAGAGAATTACCCGCCATGCCATTGCTTAAGTGGAATCTGACCGGTTCGTTTCACGTTTTCGCTCAGGCCCTCACAACACATACAGGAACCAGAGCCAGGCTAGGGTTGTCCGCCGCCAGCCTATTCCGGCAGCCCGCCGCTCTTTTTCCCTCCTGGACCAGCTCGACGGTTGACCCGCCACGCGAGCCTACACCCGACCTGCCACCACCTCGGTAAATTGGTCCGTCGCGCCGCCGCTGACCGACGCCCACCGTTCAGCAATCGTTGGTAGTAGTGCACCCAGCCATGCCGCTTATCTGTCCGAGCATTGTCATGGTCGAACTAGTTGTCCAGTCCAGGGAGTGAGAGCGAGGTAGCGTATTCTCATGTTCGTACGTCTGCGCCATGGCCAATGGCAGTGTTGAGTTCAGGCCTATATCTGACCTTGTGTGTTTGTTAGTTCAGGCCTCATGTTCGTGTGTGTGTTCACGCGTTATGCGTATGGTGATGCATGCGATTCTAGCCTGGTAGCTCTAAAACTAGTTTGATAAAATAAAATCAAATTTTATGTGTAATATTTGTAAAATTTAATTTCTTCATTTGTAATGTTAGTGCTGGATTTATTTGTGGGCAAATATTTATTTCTTAGTACAATAACAAAATAATAGAAAAAATAAAAAATAGAACAAGTGTTCGGCACTGGAATCGAAAGTTTGCAGTTGTTACAACCAAACAGCTTCCAGCTTTACCACAGTTGTCAGTCCGCAGCAGATTCTTCACAGCAGATTCTCCACAGCTGTTTTTTGGAAATATACAACTCAACCAAACACACCCTCAATAAACACAAGTATTTAAACCTAAAATAACATTTAGCATGGCATGAAAAAGTTTTAGCCACAGTCTATACAAGCTTCTACTAGCACTGTTATAAATTCTACTTCAAGCAGCGGTTTTCTTTCTCCCAACAAGCACCATACAAAACATCCTTTAACAAAAATACTCTTTATGATACAGCAAGCAAACATGATAGTACTCACATAACACTACTAAAAGTAACAGCTCTAATAAGAGATGCATGCAAAACATGAGCTAAATAAATGCAGCATCCAGAAAGAATGCTAGGGTCCAGCCAAGCTTACTGAAAAATTAAAAACAAACTCAAAGCAAATAACAAAAAAAAACTAAAAACAAAAATAAAAGACGCTCCAAGTAAAGCACATAAGATGCGACCGAATAAAAATATAGTCAGGCCTTGGGAAGTGACCTGATAATTTGTTGATGAAGAAGGGGATGCCTTGGGCATCCCCAAGCTTAGACGCTTGAGTCTTCTTGGAATTTGCTGGGATGTACCACCGGGGCATCCCCAATCTTAGGCTTTTTACTCTTCTTGATCACATCATATCATCATCTTCTCTTGACCCTTGAAAACTTCCTTCACACCAAACTTCTCACAATCTTCATTAGCAACGTTAGTGCAATTGAAATAATAAATTCACATGGTTCAGTTTCAACAAAATTCTAACACTAAAAAACAAATTATCTACTGTCACAACTTCTTTTAAAACTCTTTTCTCAAAAGAACACCAAAAGAAAGAGATTAAGATGCAAATGCAATAAATGGCAGAAATCTATCAAAACAGAACAACAGGTAAAGATCAATTTTTTTCACAAATCTTCTGTTGCTCAAATAAAAAAGTGGTCAACTAAGAAAAGTTGCGTATATACCTCAGGATTACGCACAAACAAACTCAGGTCATTTTGAATTTTCTGTGATTTTTCACGGAATAAACAGTGGACAGCAGAAATCTGTTTCCTGCGCAGAAATCCAAAATATAGACTCAACTTTCCACTGGAGGCTTTACTTGGCTCAACAAAAACACAAAATAAAATATACAGTGGGGTTGCTAAGGAAATAGACAACACCCAGGTGCAAAGCACACCAAAGAAAACGAAAGAAAACGGGTCGAAAACAGCGAAATAAAATGGGTTGTCTCCCGGTTGCGCTTTTCTTTAACACCTTTCAGCTAGGCATAAAAGGGCAACTCAAGTATTTTCAAGTGAAGAAGCATCAACATCATATCTTGCTCTAATAATAGAGTCAAAAGTTAGCTTCATATTCTTTCTAGGAAAGTGTTCCAAACCTTTCTTGATGGGGAATTGATATTTAATACTCCCCTCTTTCATATCAATAATAGCACCAAAAGTTCTAAGAAAAGGTCTTACCAAAACAATAGGACTAGAAGTATTGCATTCAATGTTCATAATAACAAAATAAACAGGGTAAAGGTTATTGTTAACCATAATAAGAACATCATAAATTCTACCAAGAGGTTTCTTCTTAGCATTATCAGCAAGATGAACATCCAAATAACAGTGTTCCAACGGTGGTAGATCAAGCATATCATAAAGCTTCTGAGGCTTAATAGAGATACTAGCACCAAGATCACACAAAGCATTGCAATCAAAATGATTTACTTTTATCTTAATGATAGGCTCCCAACCATCATATAATTTTCTAGGGATAGATGTTTCAAGTTTCAACTTTTCTTCCCTAACTTTCATGAGAGCATTGGTAATATGTTTAGTAAAGGACATATTCATGGCACTAGCATTGGAACTTCTAGCAAGATTTTGTAGGAACATAATAACTTCAGAGATATTGCAATCATCAAAATCAAAATTATTATCATCAAAAGTAATGGGACCATTATCTCCCATACCTTTAAAAATTTCAACACTTTTATCAGGAGCAATTTCAGCAGTTTGAGGCAATTTAGCATGTTTCACCAAAGGAGTAGGGACTTTATTAACACCAATAACTTTACCATTGATTGCAGGAGGTTTACTAGCACTTGGAGCTTCAGTTTTACTAGTGGTTGTGATAGTGCAAACTGTAGCAATATTATTCTTTCTAGCCAATTCATCTTCTCTTTCCCACCTAGCACGTAATTTAGCCGTCAACCTAACATTATTATCAATTTGAAATTGGATAGCAATAAAAGTTTTAATTGTATAACATTTTTTGGCAAAACCTTTAGTTTTAGAAAATCAACATCAATAGCAAGGATATCTACTTTAGAGGCAAGAACATCTATTTTACCAAGCTTTTCCTCAACATATTTATTAAAAGAAGTTTGTGTTCTAATAAATTCTCTAAGCATGTTTTCGAGATCATAGGTAGAGCTTTTATTACTATTGTAGGAGTTTCCATAAGAATTACCATAACCATTATTAGGAGGATAAGGCTTATAATTGTTTCCACCAAAATTATTTCTATAAGCATTGTTGTTAAAATTATTATTTCTAATAAAGTTCACATCAACATGCTATTCTTGAGAAACCAAAGAGACTAAAGGAACATTATTTGGATCAACTTGATCTTTACCATTAACAAGCATAACCATAATAGCATCAAGACTTTCACTCAAAGAGGAGGTTTCCTCAACATAATTTACCTTCTTACCTTGTGGAGCTCTCTCAGTGTGCCACTCTTAATAACTTATCATCATATCATCAATAAGCTTTGTTGCATTGCCCAAAGTGATGTACATAAAGGTACCTCCATCAGCTGAATCCAATAGGTTCCTTGAGGAGAAACTCAGTCCTCCATAAAAAGTTTGTATAATCATCCAAGTAGTTTGTCCATGAGTGGGACAATTCTTCACCATAGTTTTCATTCTTTCCCAAGCTTTAGCAACATGTTCATTATCAAATTGTTTAAAATTTATTATGTCACTTCTCAGGGATATAATCTTAGAAAGAGGATAATATTTTCCAATGAAATCATCTTTACACTTAGTCCATGAATCAATACTATTTCTAGGCAAAGATAGCAACCATTCTTTAACTCTTCCTCTCAAAGAGATAGGAAATAATTTTAGTTTAATAATATCTCCATCCACATCTTTATATTTTTGCATCTCACATAGTTCAACAAAATTATTAAGGTGGGCAGCAGCATCATCAGTACTAATACCAGAAAATTGCTCTTTCATAACAAGATTCAATAAAGCAGGTTTAATCTCATAGAAAGCAGCAGTAGGATCAGGTGGAGCAATAGGTGTACAAATAAAATCATTGTTGTTTGTGCTAGTGAAGTCACACAACTTAGTATTCTCAGAGGAACTCATTTTAGCAGAATAAAAGCAAGCAAATAAATAACAACTATAAAGTAAACTAATTTTTTTGTGTTTTTAATAAAGAGAAGAAAAACAAGACAAAAATAAAAACAAGACAATAAAAAAAATAAAGAGTTTGAAAGTGAGAGACTCCCCTTACCAGAAGACTTCCTTCTCCCCGGCAACGAGGCCAGAAAAAGTCCTTGATGGTGCAGATCTTGCACTCGTTGGGATACCCCAAGAGGAGGGTGTGATGAGCACAACGGTAGGAGTTTTCCCCTTAGTTAAGAACCAAGGTTATCAATCCAGTAGGAGAAAGAGGATCTTCGGAAGGTTGATGCCACTGATGGTGGTGATGGCACTTCACCGGTGTCAGCAACAACGTGGAACCTCCACACAACACAACCAAGATACTTTGTCCCAACGGTACAGTGAGGTTATCAATCTGACAGGTCTTGCTGAAAACAAAGATTATATGTATAGTGTGGAAAATGATGTATGCTTGCAGTAAGTAAAGAAAGCAGGAAATTGTTGTGGTTTGTTTAACAGTGTGGAAAATGGACCGGGGTTCATAGGTTCACTAGTGGTGTCTCTCCATAAAGATAACATGATGGGTGAACAAATTACAACTGGGCAATTGACAAATAGAGGTTGCACCGTAGTGCACAATATAACATGATGATTACTATGATATTTAGTGCGGGCATTACAACAATATACATAGACCGAAATCCATCTGCATCTATGACTAATAATCCACCCTCAGGTTATCATCCGAACCCCTTAGGTATTAAGTTGCAAGCAACATATAATTGCATTAAACAAAATGTGTAATGTAAGCAATGATTATGCACGCAGGCACTCTCACCGTTGTTTTCTCCCTAATGGCAACAGCACATCCTCCCCTTTCACGTTTCTGTCACTCGAGCAAGGTGGTGAGGAGGCATGAACCCATTATCCAGCATAAATACTCCCTCTTTGAGTCACTAGAAACTACTTGGCCAGAGCAACCACTAGCAACGGAAAGCATGCAAGATCACAAATAACATATGCAAAAAATACTATAATCAACTTGCCATAGGGTCAATATTCATCTGATCCCAGCAAACACAACATATAGAATTACATAAGATCAATCTCGATCATGATAGGCAGCTCACGAGATCTTAACATGGAGGCATATGAGGAGAAGACAACCATCTAGCTACCCAGCCGCGCCACCCTATGGTGTGGCCCCCCTGGTGCCCGTCTTCGACTCTTCTTAGGTGTTCTCGATGCTTCTGGGGAAAATATGCACTTCGGGCTTTGTGGGGTCCAATTTCGAGAATGCTTCCATAACAACTTTTCTGAAACCAAAAACAGCAGAAAACAGGGAACTGACACTTGGCATCTTGTTAATAGGTTAGTCCCGGAAAACGTATAAAAATGCTATAAATAAGGGAGAAAACAAGTAGCAATTGACATAATATGATCATGGAGCATCAGAAATTATAGATACGTTGGAGACGTATCACTTGTCTAACATTATTTGTATCTAGTATCTACTTGAACTTTGAAGGTGTCCTAGAATTTATGTTTTCCTATTGCATGAAGTACAAGCGGAATACCCCTTTATCATGTTTTTCATTTTGATCGAACAAACGTATCACTTTTAATGTATTATTGCTCATTGTCAATTATTTCTGCTAATTTTCATGTGAAACATAGTTGCGAAGTTTTCATTGTTCAAATAACATTTATCATGCCTTTGTTAAAGTGCTTTGATCTTAGCTTACAATGCTCTTACATAATGATTGATCAAAATTGTGTTGGCTACCGATCACCTCAAAAATTATCTTTGTTATCACTTACCTTCTTGAGGACGAGCAAGAGTTAAACTTGGGGATGCTGATACGTCCCAAATGTATCTACAATAGCTAAACCAAACCACACACACACTCTGCAAAAACAAGCTAGATGCCTCTAACATTTAGTTTGCAGCGTGGTTGTAGGTTCTACGATCAACTATCATCATCATCTACGTAATTGGAGGTATGTTTAATCTCATTGCTAGATTAAATTTGCCGAGTGATTTAAGCACATACATTACGAAAACGTCTTGAGCCTCAATCTAAACTTATTCATAACCATGAACCCTATGTGGATCTAATCCACATGCCCCTTCCAACATGCCGTTATATGTGACCAACTATGATGTGACCCAAAGCTACTGAAACACTTCTTCGGATCAAGCGAGATATGCCTCGAGCAACTCGAGCTTCCTAGGATTGCCTGAAGTTTGTAAAAAGTCATATCATGTCATCGAAAACAAAGCAAACATGACTTATTGGTAAGAAACGAAAAGAAACTAAATTTTAGAGAGCTTTCTAATATACTTGCATAAGCTTATGCAATACCCGCACAAAATTGTACTCTAGATACATTCGTATCTACACATAGTACGCTCTGATATCACTGATGGTCTACGTTGCAGATTTTTTTTATACCATATGTAGTCCGTCAAGATCACTATGCAGATAACGAGGCATGCCCATACATGCGAGGATCAGAATCATGACTCACCGGGCAGAGGATTCGATGTAGTTGTAGAGGAGATCTGAAAATCGTAGATCCTCACTACTAGGCCTAGTTGCAAAGATGTCGCTAAGTCTTCCCTCATAATGTCTCACACATGTAATCCCTATTATGGTGTGCACGCGTATGCTCGTGTCAACCCGTTAGCGCTCCGCCGTCAAGGACTCGAAACCGACGAAGAGAGACATCCTTCCGGCATTGCTAATTGGTAGCTCTAATCAACTGTAGTTAGAGATATTATGAATCTGGAAGTTCTCACCACATGAGAGAAAACTAGAATTAGATCTAGGTCTAATCAGGAGAGGACACCTCAAAACCCAACTAGAAGATGCTCTAAGTCAATTAGAGGGGCACTAATTAGAAGCTCTAATTGTACTAGAGAGAGAGAGAGAGGCTTGCGAGCCAATTGTGTGTTTTGCTTTGAGCCTTGGGGTGCTTCATATAGTGGGAGGAAGGAGGAGACTTGCCAAAGGAGAGGGGAGGATTCCTAGTTGAGCTAGGTGGAGGTGGCCGCACCTCCCCCCTAGCCCAACTCGGGTTGGGTGAGGTGGAATCAAACTCCACCTCCCTCCTTCCCTTTTTATTTTTATTTTTCTTTTCTCTTTTTCTCTAAAATAATTTAAGGAAAAATACCGGTACGATGAGTGCCAACTTGTGAAGCCACTGGGGCCCACCTGGCAGCCCCCTAAAATAGAGTTCGGCCATGAGGGGGGAATCTACCCAGTGGTACTCCCCCTTTAAATGGAAAGTCCCCGAAACTCCTCCGGAACCACTTGACCCCTATAGATAAAATCATGATATTATCTACCAATTTTAGAAACATATTTGTAAAATTTTGGGACATCTCATGTCCTCCGTTACCTCTCATATAAATTCTGGCTAACACCGACATAATTTCTCTCTAATAGCATGTTTCTGTGACATCAGAACGAAATCGAACATTCATAAAACCAATAATAACATATTAATTCTCACAATTAAAGGTTTGCATGACTTAAGCGATTGAACCGTAAAGGCTCGATAATACATAGACATGTTCGGGAACTTACCGAACAATACCCAATAGCGGGACCGTGGGCCCCCATGATGGCCTCTATGTGTTCCCGAAGAATGAGGGAACCTTATAATGTAACATCCCAAATTTTTCTAACAAAAGGGTTGTGGTGTTGTGCTCATCTCATACATGCATGAAACAAAAATTTGAACCATGTTGAAACGATTTAAATTGTGAATTTAAATGGTTTGAGAAAAATCCCACAAATAGTACTTAAAATGGGATCCAAAATTTTGTACTGAAAAGTAATTCAATTACACCAAAGAAAAACATGGTTTGGTTGGAAATTTGATGAGCTTTCCAAAATGTATTTTTGGAAAATTTTACTCTTCCACAAAGGCTCTCAAAAACCCTGTTTCTTTTCAGTTTTTAAAGAGAAAAGGAGTTCTTTGTAAAATTCAGAAATTTCTAGGGGTTTTCGCAAAAAGTACTTTGTCTTCTTCCTCCTTCGGCCAGTAGACAGCAACTCGCCGACGGCGCCTCGCGCCACGTCCTGCTTGCCTCCTCTCGCGGGGATAAGGGCGAAGAGATCCCCTCCAGCACTCCTCTCTCGCCTCCTCCCCTCGTCACCTCGCCCCGCCGTCTCCATCTCCCTCTCTGCAGCTTCCCCGACCCGAAACCCTAACCATTGGACGCCGTGAATCGCCGCCGACTCCGGCCTTCCCCGAAGCAATTAAAGATACCGCTGGCCACGCCATGATCTCCTCTACCTCTGCGCTGAACGCAGTTTCCCGGGACAACCGAAATTGTGCAAACCGACGGATTCTTCCTCGAGTCCGGCCTCCGCGCTTGTTGCCGCCTATTCCGGATGCCCCTCGCCTCCCCATCGCTTCCATCACACCCAGGGTAAGCCACTCGTGCTCAGGCACCCCTCCTTCCTCCCTATTCTGCCTCGTAGCACCGGCACCTCGTCTACCGTTTCCCGCCGCCGCGAAAGGTCGTTGCCGGTGAAGCTCCGGTGACAATTGGAGGGCGGCGCGGCCACCAACAGTTTGGCCCCGGTCCCCTCTTTCCGTAGGTGTTCTCCGTTTTGGCTAGGACGACCTGGTTCGCCGGCGGCAACCATGTATGTGGAGCTCCGGCCGGTTGCTGACGCCTGCGTGATGTCACGCTGACATCACGTGGGGCCCCTCGTCAGTAGGTTTTTCTTTTAAAGAAAATAATTAGAAAATGTTTAAATTGACACGTGGGCCCTCTACTGTTTAAATATTTCAGAAAATGAATTAATTTTGTTAATTCAATAACTATTAAAATATTTGTCAGAAAAATATAAGAAAAATATGGAGTTGATCAGAAAAATGTAAAATATCTGAATATATCATTTTCACACATGTTTGACAAAGTTCAAAAATGACCATTATTTAATGTTGTTTAATTCATTTAAAAATAGAAAAATAAGTTCTTATTCACTAAAATTAGAAAATTAAAAGTTATATATCAAATTGCTCAAAATGAAAAATGCAATCTAGTTATGATGTTTTCAAACCCATTTCAGCACTTTAAATTGTACCCACTTCCAGAATTGTCCGAAGTACCCCTCAAGGGTCTATTTCGGGCTAATTTCAGTAAAAATGTTTAACTGACATACGAACCCTAGCAACCCAATGTTTAGGGCTTTATTTAAGTGCATTAACTTTCTCATGCATACATATTGCGCATTGCATCGATGCCATGTGTTGATTGTTATTCGTCTTGTTTCGGTGTTTGTTCCCCCTCGGTAGAATGTAACTCTGAAGAGAAGGCGAGCAGTTCCTTGACGAATACTTGATCTTAACCGACAAGTCAAGAACTTATCCGAGAAGACAGTTATATTGGTTTTCTTATAACCAAGGCAAACATAACCTCTTATCTGCTCATATATGTTTCCAACGTCATTTGATTCTCGTACTTTGCATTCGATTCCAAAGTATTTGATGCTGGTAGATATAGTTCACCTATATACTGCATTGCCTCAACATCCTGATCCGCTGCTCCTAGTCGCCATAGATTTGCTTGTGCGCATTGCCAGAGCCTCATATCTGCTTCTCTTAGTCATACATGTTTGTTTACCTCTGCTCCATCCGGTTGATGAATCGGAGCTGCGATAACCTAGTATGATATGATGACGTGGTGAGATGAGCATTGTGTGGTTAACCTGACTATGGCTTGGACAGGAGGACACTTGGGAAGTGGTTCTTTGTCATGTACTTGCCAACCCTAGGATTGAGGTCTCGTCGCGGAAACCAAGACTGAGCGTGCAACCACACGCGCGAGCCAATGAACCTCGCTCAACTAACTACCTTGTTTGGCCACATACATGAGTCACGTAGTTTGCTATTTCCATTTGCGCGTGAGTCAGAAAACGATTTGGAGAAAACTAGGGCGTGACCGGGACAAGTGATGGACGTACATGGATCTTGATACTGACTCACAGAACAGGTGTCGTCAGGAGGTGGCCAACTCCCTGTTGACGGGGTGTCCCTGTTTGGGTTGACTCATGGATAGGGTCGGGCAAGGTAAAGGTCGGAGCCAGCCACCCTCTGCCGCGCTCCATGGAAGAGCGTACATGTGGCGCTAAGAGTCGGAGGGTACGTGTGGGTAAAGTGTACCACCCTGTAGGGATAAATCTTTCGGAAAGCCGTGTCCACGGTTAAGGACGACTTGGTGAATGTCGTGTGGCCATAGATAACTTGAACGTGACGTAAAAGATGTTCGCAATGTTTGAAGGGTGCTTCCTCGGGGATGCCAAGAGGGGCGATCCTTGTAGCATGTGAGATGTTGGGAAATGATGTTGGTGGATAAAAAGATGATGATTACTGTAGTTGAGTTTCTCATCTGCTTTGAAAACATTCTATGAGACGTGCTATTCTTCCTCAATTTGGGAAACAAACTTTTCTTTACGCAAAACAGCCTTCATAAAACCCTTTCTGAAGGTAACAGATATATAATAGGTTAACTAAGTTTTGTTGAGTACCTCCCGTACTCAGGTTTGCTTAATTTGGTTCAGGTGAAGATCTCACCTCGGTGGTGATTCAACGTGGACATCGACGAGTAGTTTGGGGTTCCCAGGTAGCAGCCTGGAATCTATGGGCTGGGACGTCGCCTTATGTTGCGGCCTCTTAGGCCTTTTTGGTTCTTGTTGATTAGCAACATAATTTGCCTTCCGTTGTCTGATGTAATGTTGGGTCATGTGACCTCTGCTTGTAAGCTATACTCTAGTAACACCTGTTTAATACAGCTTCCATGTCTAGAGTGCTGCTTTGATCGGTTGTTGGTTTCGAGCTCATTGTTATACAGTTTTGGCTATGCCTGCATAGTGTCTTCGTCGAGGGGTTATGGAGCCGATGATTCATGTCCGAGCCCGCCTGCCGATGTGATTTGGCCTGGGGCTAGGTAACCCCAGTAACCCTCGATTGTTGTTGCACTTTCTGGACACATAGCATCTCTGTATAGCTTTGGTCCCGTTTCCTTCAGTTTCATTCGATTCATGGATGCTTTGATATGCGTAGTTGGTTATGACTAGCGTGGACACAAGGAGTAGTACTACCGTGGTGATCCAGCCTGCGTGGCGATGAATCCGGACTGCCTGTCGTTGTTTGTTGCGGCCGGGGCTGGTAACCCTGAAGCCCTTGTGGGTCCATGTTTAGGAGCACATAACAGTATGTATATCTCTGGGTCCGGGGTCGTGACAGGTCATGGTATCAGAGCAGGACTACCTATAGGAAAACCTTATTGCTTTGTCGATGTTGAGTCTAGAGTTTGTGAAAACTATTTTGAAACCTCAAATAGATCAGGAAACCGTATCTGGTATCGCTCTAACTCTGGGTCACCATACCTGTTTTGATTTGAAAAGGTTCTAAGTCATTCAAAACCTAGGTGCCTTCTTTGGAAATGACGTCTTTTACCCAAGTTGACCTAGTATTAAAGTTTCTAGAGTCGTGTGTGTTCCATGTTCCGCTATCTCTTAAACTGGGAGATTTCCTCTCCATCATAATCTCTCAGAATTATCCGGATTCCACATCTTCGCATGTTTCAAAGTTCTAAATCCTCAACCTCAAGATCTGCTTTCCATCTCGAATGTATCTGTTATCTTTTTCTCAAATTCTTCCGAAGATATGTTTGTCTTTTGAAAGATACTCTATGATTGCTAATTGTAGTGTCCTTCGTGGCCCTCATATAGTAGTCACTACAAAATTCCGCGCGATCTATGACGTTTCAATACCGTTGCACATGGGCTCCAAACCGTCGCTAATGGCAATCCGCGACGGTTTGCTCGACGGAGTGAGAACGTCTCTGATCGACTGTCACGGACGATTCTGCGACGTTAATTTGAACGGGAGAACGTTGAGGATATCTGGAACGTTCGGAAAATCGTCGCGAGCATCTGGGCCGTCCGGTCCCGGACCATTAAGCGGCAACGTTGTTTTTCGTTGCTGTCGGCTGACACGTGGCAAAGGATTAACTGACGGCCGTTAGCGTAATCAGCTGACGTCACAGTACAGGAAGCTTACGTCATTACGATCGCAACGTTTTTTCCGTCAAAAATAGATTCTGTTGAGGCCCCGTTTATGACATCACCAATCCGTTCATGACGTCATAACCGCCGATCCCGTTCACGACGATTTTTGTTGTCGCGACCTCGACCAATCATGTGATACCATGTGGACGCCATCTGCGATGAACTTGCTAGCGTCGTGGTATGAGATGACGCAACGAGATGACGCGACGTGGAACAATCGTACGTTGCCGCGTGTTTTTTTTTGGCGACGATCTCTGGTCGTCGTGGGCTACGCGGTGCCGGATTTGTTTTCCGACCCAAAACGACGCCACGTGGACCAAGTGCGTGGTATCACGTGGCGCCTTTTCCGCGACGTTTCTGTTTCCTTGTGGAACTACCCAGTCATAAAATGACAAGTGGACCATGGGTACGGTGCCACATGGCACCTTTTTTGCGACGTTTTTATTTTTTTTGTGGAACTGTCCAACCGTAAAACGACACGTGGGTATGGCATACGGCACCAAATCCGGGTCTGTTTTTACGTTACGATACTACGACGTTTTTTTTCGTGCGAGATGGGTGCTTAAATCATCGTTCGAGTTGACCTTTCCATGTGCCATATGTAGAAAAGCAAACCACATAGCAGGCATCAAATACAGAAATTGCAACACTAGTGGTTTATTTTACAGAAAAGCAAACCAACATACAGAAATTCAGCTTTGAGCAACACGACCATAGTTTCAATTACCACATATGCGCTGAGCTAACTCCTCAAGCAGGGCAACTCCTTCTTGTTGGCACGTTTTTAGCTTGTGTTGTTCCTTCCGCATTTTTTCCATTTCAAATGCAAACCGGAGCCTCATTCGCTCAGATTCTGCATTCGCCACCCTCAAATCAGCAATTGTGCTGGGCATATTGCCATGCTCCCCTCTCTCAACATCAGTTTGCACTTGGTGTTCAGACTTTGAAATACTTGTTTCCACACAAGATTTCTTTGATAAAATATGCTTTCCACAATCCAGCATGACACCTAAAGTATCATCCTCATCCTCTGAAGCTGGTATCGACATCATCCTTTTCTTGCTTGCCTATCAAGCATGCAAAGAAAATAGATGTAAGTATGTACAGAAAACAGATGAAACTAGCAGGTGACCAGCAATGTATAGAAAATAGATGAAACTAACAGATGGCCAACAACGTACAGAAAATATTTGAAAAATAGCAGATGACAATCAAACAAGCGTGTCTGTAATGACAAATGACCTAGCAGATGTCAAACATGTCAGGAGCATAGATGGAAACCATGTTAAAATGACAACCACAGGCTTAATTAGCTTGCCAAAACGTCTAATGGTATGGAATAGATGAAGTAGCACAAAATATATGACACGACAGTAATCAAACTGTTCAACACAAGATAAGTAAGATGTGCCCTAGTTGTTGTTTTTTTAACTAAATGGAGTTTTTATTACTTAAGTAGTTTTAAGCATTACACCCTAGTTGTTGTGATATCATGGAAGAATGTTGAGCTGCCGAATTAGGGAATAACCTGCAACTCATTGTCCTCACTGAATAGGGATTGACATGACCAGTCTCCTTCACTGGAATCTGATTCCTCTTCATCATCATCCTCAGGATTTACTCAGATCCAGAGTCTTCCTTCTTGATCTTTTTGGGTGTGAATACAGTAGGACATGAAAGAATACTTGCTAAAGACTTAACACCCAGTTGATGCATCCTTGCACTGTTTTCCATGATAGTTCTGGCACACTCTTCTTCCATGGGGTGTAGTGGGTGATCCTAACATGAATAAATAGCTCAAAGTAAGCTCCAAATAAAAACACTTGGTAAGAACCTAATACATCATCAAAAATTAAGGTACTCATCCTGTAAGAACAATCAGTGTAAGTAATATAAATTATGATCGTAGATTCGTAACTAAGACTGATAGGATCATAAGCAAAGTGAGCTTAAACCTAATAGTATACAGGGTGGAAATAAGCAAACTTTTACCGTAGGAAAACAAAGCTGGATACTTCTATTTTTATTTTTATGCAAGATTAGCAAGAAGGCCCCCCTAACGATTTCCATTAAAAGAAACCATGCAGTCTTTTCTACTACGAAAGCAAATAATTAAAAAAAGGAGCATCAGGAGGGAAACACACCCATTTCCGCTACATATTTGTCAGAATTAACACATGGACAAGCCTCTGTTTACCACTATACAAAGTTACAAATGCAAAGCCAATAACAAAGACGGATATAAGGAACCATCAATCATACAACTAAACAAGGAAACAGTTTAGAGATATTTATTACATCAAACATTAGCAGGATAATTCAGAAGCATCGATCAAACAATTTAGAGAGATTAATTGCATCGAACATAAGAAGAATCAAGCATACAATTAAACAGACAACTAATTCGGAATGATTAATTGCATCGAACATATGAAGAACCATCAATCTTACCGTGTTTCTCACCTTCAAACTTTACCCGTCTCCGCGCGGTTGCAGACATTGACGGTGAAGTTGCGGCGAGGTTGGAGACGAGGTGGCAGATCTGGATGTACGGCAAGGTTAATGGCAAGGTGGCACACCAGCGAGCACATGAAGGCGAGGTTGGAGACGAGGTGGCAGATCTTGACGTACGGCGAGGTTAATGGCGAGGTGCCACACCAGCGAGAATACGAAGGCGAGGTTGGTGACGATGTGGCAGACCGGTGAGCACGACGGTGAGGTGGCACACCAGGGAGCACACGACGGCGAGGTTGGTGACGATGTGGCAGACCGATGAGCACGACGGCAGGGTGGCACACCAGGGAGCACACGACGGCGAGGTTGGTGACGATGTGGCAGACCGGTGAGCACGACGGTGAGGTGGTGGTCCTGGGCGGGGTGGGGGATCTCGACAGCAACGTCGGAGATCTGGCAAGCGAGCTATACGGAGATGTGTAAGAGAGGTGGGATCTGGTCTGGGAGGATGGGGACTAGAGGGGAGAAGGGGGAGTAGTCGATTATTTGGGCGAGGGCCGAGGGGATAAGGGAGAGTTTCAAAATGATTACAGAAATGCCCTCCGCGATAAACTTTGACCGTTGTGTGCGGGAGGGCTGAGAAGTAATATTCTTGCGCGAAATTTTTTGAGTGGGCTGTCCTGGCGCCAAATTTTTGGAGGGACGTGAAATTTTGGCAGAAGTGCGGGAAACTATGCTAGCCGTCGGATGCTGATGGGTGGCTCAAACAAATTGACCTTTTATGCAATAATTTACTAAAGGAGCCTGATGGGTGGCTTAAACAAATTGACCATTTATGCAATAATTTACTAAAGGGACCTTGTGAGAAAATAAAGAAGTATTATGAAATAATTTTGGAGTTGAGGTCGTCGGGCATAAAACACGTTAGAATATGCAGAACGGTTCTATGCGAAACCAACAGTAACTAAAGAACTACAGATAACTGGGTACTTGCAACACAACACATACTATTAACTTAATTGTAGAGTAGCAAAACACAATCACAGCACACACACATACGTGTCGACAAGTAAAACACGACGAGTCGACGACGTAGCAGGTTACACATATGCTCTATAAGCACACTAGTTGCCACGATGAAGGACACGAATAACCGGACGCACCAGTGGGACAGACTCGTTCCAAAGGAGCAAAGGGTTGACCTGGACGTAGCACACCAGGGTGTCGTTCAGCCAGTAGAGCCACCGTGCAGATTTGCTCCCGAGCCATGCTCCCAAAGCCTGGCGTAGACCCCGCCGCCATCCTTGCCGTGGTCGATGATGAACATCCGCCGATCGGCGTACTTTGCGCCAAGCACGATGTGCGCGGCGCTCCAAGCAGAGATATTTCCACCAGCGGTGAAGAACTGCACCACGTTAGAGAGGTCATAGCCGTCGGGGCGTACGTACTCAACTTGGTGTGCGTCCTCGAGCTGTTCCTCCCCGATCAGCTCGATGGTCGTCCATGCCATGGCGCGCAGAGAGCACAAAGCTGACCTAGATCTTGTGTTTTGCACAAGCTATCTATTCGAGACGTGTTGATGAAGGGGGTGCGTTTTGTAGAGGCCCTCCAAATGCACCGATCGGGTAATATAGTGATGCACCCAAAATGCATCTACTTTTCCAAGCACTTTGCATCGTATTTCTCTCCGGAGTCCCCCCATAATTGAATAAATCTGCAGAATCTGACGATGTTTTTAGCAAAAGTCTTCTTTTCGTCTATTTTCGCAGGACTTTTCACAGGGACGAAAACCACGTAACTTTTTATGGAAAAGAAGGGGAATGAGCACCAAATGGGGCCGGGGGGCCACCCGAGGGCCAAAAGGGGGCCCCACACGCGGCCAGATTCCTTGGCCGCGTGGGGTCACCCCTTTTGGGCCCAGATGGCCCACTCCGGCTAGGTCTTCGACGTACCCCTCCATATATACGAGAAACTGACGAGTTTCGAAGAGGAGGGCTGTTCGCGAAACGGAGCACCGCCGCCACCATGATCTTCGATTTCAGAGTCAGATTGATCTGGGATTTCACCCCCGGAGGTGGAATTCGAGGGGCTTCGTCACCATCATCATCACCACCATCATCTCCATCAACCATGAGCTCCATCACCCCCTCCATGTGTGAGTAGTTGCTGTAGGCATGTGAGGTGTGAGGGGTTTTGGATGAGATTGATCATGTAATTGCTACCCGGTATGCGGGATCTAGGGGTTTGTCTTGAGAATTATTATGTCTTATGTTGATGCACTATTGCTAGGCTTAATGCTTGTTACTAGGGCCCAAGTGGCATGGTTTCAGTACTGAACTTACATTGCTACATCATATATTTGAGTTTGGTATCTATCTGCAATGTGTATTACCTGCTATTATGTTGAACTTGCGAACCCTAAAGTGACAGCTAGGGAAAACAAGGGGGATATGTTCTAGTTTGAGGATTATGTGTGTTCATGGAGTGTTAATGCGTTGGTCCGGGCTATTCGAAAGGGTAGACCTTAATTACCTGTAGTTCCAAATTGGCCCCGGTGAAATGGGGAGGTAGGACAATAGGCTTTGTGCAAATTCTCTTGGTTAGTACGCACAATAATTTACGGAACACACACCTACATAAAACTAAGATAGAGAAAGGCCCCGCTACTAGCAAAACATTATTACATGATCAATCTTTGTTTACTTTCACTTCATTATTACACTCACCACTCTCGCTGCAAGTTTGTTGATACACAGGTGTGGTTGGGAGTGACGTCCCAATTGCTAAAGTCTCACCGGTATTCTTGTGTTCCCACTGAGTCGAACTACAAATTTGGGTAATACTTCCCATCGAAGACTACGATTGATCTCCTACACTTGGGAGCCATCAAGACTGTTTTCTGGCGCCGTTGCCGGGGAGCCTAGCTTTATTGGTAAGACCACTTGTTATTGTCTACTTGCTGCACTTTCTTGTTCCCTACAATGGGAAAGGGAAAGGACACTTCGAAGGAGGCAATGCCTTCGACCACTCGTTCTGGTAATGATTTGCCTAGTAGACCAAATTTTTCACCTAATATTGTTTCTACTGTGGCTGCTAAGAAAAGGAAAGGAATAGCTGGTAAATCACCATTGTCAAAAATGTCTACTAGTACATCTAATGATCAAACACTTGATAATGTAGACAAAGAACTAGCTTCTGAAATTCCTGAAACTATTGAAACACCTGAGGCAAATGAAACACCTAAAACAACTGGAATTCCTGAATATTCTGTAGATGAAAATGTAGAACTTGAGCTAGAAAGAAATGAGACTCGTAGAGAGTATGAATATGGGGCCTCTTCTGAAGAGGAAGAAGCATTTATTGAGGCCTTTATATCACCTGATTATACAAAACTTGATAAACTCTCTATTTATGATGATGCATCTCTTGGAAACTGTTTTGCTGCTACTAGGAATTTGTGTGGCCCAGCTATTAGAATTAGAGATAAAGATTATGAATTCAATGTTAATCCTGAGATAATTGAGATAGTTGAGAAGTATAGATTTTGTGGAAATGATGAGGAGTCTCCTCTTGATCATATTGCTGAATTGCATGCTTTATCTACTACATTTGGAAATGATGAAATCCATCAACATTATTTATTCTTAAAATTGTTTCCTTTTTCTTTGGGTGAAGATGCTAGAGTTTGATATAATCGTTTAGGACCTGCATGTATTACTAGTAAGGAAGAATGCTTGCAATTGTTTTTCAATAAATATTTTCCTGCTGAAAGGATACATGCATGAATTGTTGAAATTGGCAATTTTAAACAAGATAAGAAAGAGAGTCTACCCCAAGATTGGGGGAGATTTGGTAAAATGTGTAAGAAATGTCCTGGTCATGGTTTTAAACCTCATGAATTGCTTGATATATTCTATAATGGACTAATGGGGGAAACAAGAGACTACCTTGATAGTATTGCAGGGAATATCTTTAGGGACGGAAGTGTTGATGAAGCAATTGAATTACTGGAGTCTATTCTCGAGAATGAAGCTGATTGGAACATTGAGGAGATAGATAAAAATGAGACACTCCCAGAGAAGAAAGGAGGTATACTCGAATTGAACCAAGAAACAATGGCTGAAGCTTCCAAGGATATTAAAGAGAAGGGAATCAAAACCTCTCATCTCAAGGAATTATCTGAAATGGGTATTAAACTTCCTACTGATGAACCATGCTTTCCAATTCAAGTGAACTCTATACTACCTATGGAAGGTAATGAGGAGGTAACACCTCCTGTTGATGTCTCTTATGTTAACAATTTTGCTTATCATGATAATCCTGAGGAGCGTAAAATTAGAATGACTATCATGGAAAACAATCATAAAATTAATTTCCTCCGTGAAAATTTAAATGCTAGTGTAGGGGAAGTTAAAAGAATTGTTAAACATTGTGAAATGATGAACAATCAAGTTGAGCAAATGATTTCTTTACAAAATCAATTGTATGAAAATCTGAATAAACAAAAACAATTATGTGGAGTTAATACAAGGGGAGGTGCAAGCACCCAGGATCCTGATTATCCTGATGATCATCCTAAAAGAATAGAGCAAGTTGCTCTTAAAGATAAATCTTTTGCAGGAAAATCTCCCAATGAAAATGAGCATGATGATGACTCCAATGAGCAAGACAAGGATATTTCTATTTCTGATGCTGAAACTGAGGATGATAATAATGAAGAAGAAGAATCATCTCCACCTGATATTGAACAACATGATGATAATAATGAAGAAGCTGCTGGTAAGGAGGATCCTCAGCCTCCTATTGAGAAGACCAAGAAGAAGAAGAAACCAAATAAAGATAAAGATAAAGGTAAAGAAAGGGATCCATGGGTACAAAGACCCATTCCATATCCCCAAGAGGTATCAAAAACAAAAGATAAAGAGAGGTATGGGCAATTTTATGATATGATTAAGAATATGAAATTAGAGATTCCACTTATTGATGCTATTAAGAATCCTCCATATTCAAAATACATGAAAGATATTGTCACTAATAAAAGAAAGATACCTATTGATGTTATTAATGCTATGCTTGCTGATTATTCATTTAAAGGAAAATTGTCTGAAAAACGTGGAGATCCTGGTATTCCTACTATTCCTTGCAAAATTAAAGAAGCCTATGTGAAATATGCATTATGTGATTTAGGAGCTGGTGTTAGTGTTATGCCTTTCTCACTATATAAGAAGCTTAATTTGAACAAACTAGTTCCAACAGAAATATCTTTACAAATGGCTGATAAAACAACTGATGTACCTATAGGAATATGTGAGGATGTTCCCATCTCTATTGACAATGAGTTGATACCTACTGATTTTGTTATATTAGAAATGCCTGAAGATGATAATCTATCTATTATTCTTGGTAGACCTTTTTTGAATACTGCAGGAGCTGTGATAAATTGCACTGAGAGGAAAGTGACATTTAATGTTAAAGGCAAAGAGCACACTATTTCTTTTCCCAAGAAGAAACATGTTACAAGTATGAGCACAAGTGTGAATGCTATACAAATAAATTCCATTAAGATTGGTAGCATTGAAATACCTATACCACCTCCAGCACCAAGGTATGAAATATTGATGATTGGGACCATTCCAATCAAATATGAGGTAACTTGATTTATTGTTTTATAATAAGTAATAATAAGAATCATGAGCTATATTCTTTACATGTTGCTAATGAGACCTGATCAACCTCATTACTAATGTGGAAATGATAAAGGCATGATTCACAAACATTTAAATTGCATTTTTTATGTTATTTGCTTTAAAATTGTGAGACATAGAAATAGTATTAAAAAATTTAGAATCAAAAATCACAGAATATGAAGTTTTAGAAATTCTCTGTAGAAAAGTTTCACGTAAAATTCCAGAAAAATTAGGGGGTCAGTTTTTTGCCTGAAGGGACCAGCAGCCAGTGGGGGAGCACCAGCAGGCCACCAGGGGCCAAAATAGGTACCTCCACGCGGCCAGATTCCTTGGCCGCGTGGGATACCCCATTTTTGGCCACAAGTGGATGCTGGGGCCCATCCAATGCTCATCTGCTCCCTTTCGACCGAAAACCAACCCCAGTTCATCTCCTCCATTTTTCCCGTGCTCTGTTTCTCTGTCAATCCTCGATCTCCACATTTGAGGCAGATTTTTCAAATCTGTTTGATGGAATCACTCCTTGGTATGTAACTCCTTCACTCATCCAATTACTTTTTGCTCCCATGCTTTGTGTATGAAGTATTTTTCTGCACTAGGTGTCACCTATTGTGTCTAAGAACTCCATGAATTTAAGTTTTCTAGTTGATATGGATGCATGATATTGATTAGAGGACTATTTATGGATGCCTTAGCAATGTTTTAGAGTGATACAATTTATTTTTTGTTGAATTTTATTTTGGTACGGCAAGGTAACATGCTGAACAAGGGAAAGGCATTGCTTGGGATGTCCTCAAGGACAAGGAGAAGAGAATCAAGGGTGTCCAACAATCATGATGATAATCAGTTATGGGAGGATGAATTGGTTTTTGCAGGTGAAAATCTGCGTGTCCATACGACAAGATGGCAAGACCCCGAAGTTCTTGAACATTGGGGGATTGCTGAAGATTTCCAAGCCTTTGCTGCAACTATGGGGCTGCTTGAGTTCTCACGCCATCCACGCAACACATATGTGGAACTCTCGAGGGAATTCCTCTCTACATTCAGGTTTGAGGGACCGGTGGTGCACCGGAAAAGTAAGTCTAAGAACCCTCCTCCAGCTACTTTTGTCATTAAATTTACAATGAGGGGGCAGCGTTTAGTCATGTCATTAGAGGAATTCTGTAAGGCTATACGTGTACCAACTACGGGGTTATGGGATGAAACATATGCTGATTCTAGAGAAGAACTTGTCACATTCTGGCGTAGCATTGCTAAAAATATTCCTGAAAGAATGATTAGAGGCAAGCTCACATGCATCAAACACCCGGGCCTTAGATATTTCGCATTGTTTCTTGCTAGAGGATTCCTTGCTAGGGATAACACTTCTGCTTGCACTGGTACTATGATCTATTTATTAAAATGTGCAATGGAATATACAACACCTATATATAACCTGGGAACCATACTTGCTAGAACTTTGCATTTAGCTGTGAGTAGGAATGGCACGGATAAAACTCCTTTATATGTTGGTGCCATTGCCACTTTAATCCATGAATACATTATGGCAGAACGAGGTTTTAATGATAACTTGGGTACCATGGTAAATGAGTCTCGAGTGCTGGATTTTGGTTTACTTTTTCGCATCGATATGAGCAGGGCTGAGAAAGAATATTTTTCATATTGCTATAAGGATTCTAATGGGCACATTGTGTCTGTTAGGCTCCCTTGTGCTGACTTGTTTGACAGGGAGACAAAGTGGACTGTGCAAGAAGAGCCACAACAAGAAGAGCAACAACAGGAGGAGCCCCAATACCAGGCGCCTATGGCATATCCCTGGGGCTTCCCTGAACCACACCTTGGAGCACAGGCATGGCAGGATCCATCCTTCTTCTAGGGAGGTTCGTCGAGTGGTGGACATGATTACCACCCAGGATACTAGCTTGATCACAAGCTTGGGGGAGTATTTCTCTCCCTCCTCATTCGTTGTGTTATATCACTTGCATGTTATTTGTTGTTTTATGTTCTTTAAATCTGAAAAACACAAAAATATTTTTGTTATTTGTTAGCTAGTTTACTTCTGGTTATTTACATTATGTTTCTAAAAACCAAAAACCCCCAAAAAGATTTTTGTTTTCTTGAGTTTAGTATAAATACGGAGCTGCAGGAATTGCTGAAATATGTTCACTGTTATATGCTTTAATCTTTACTTGTGACTTCGTTTGAGCTGAAAATTTAATCACTACTGCAACTTTTTATGGCCTTCGCCTGTGTAAAACATGAGAAACTTTTGAGGTGTTTAGGTAGGTAAACAAATTGCTGAATGCAGTAACTTTTTATAGCAAGATTTGAGTTTTTATTGAGCAGTTCAAGTGGGGAGAGGAGAACAACAATGATATGATAATGTGCTTGAAGTGATGAAAGGTATGACACCTTTGTCGTGCTTATGTATGCTTTTTAATAACAGCAAGTGCACACCTTATGATTCCCTTAACACTTAGTGACATAATAGCCATCGTTTATCTTCTCCGTGGTTTAGTAGAATATATTCTGATGCAACTGAAATATTGTTTAGTGTCATTACTTGGCTGATGGATTGAATAATTGTAGCCTTAAGCAAAGGTTTACGCATCCCATTGTGCTTACTGAACTTGCCAACCAAGGAAAGAATTAAAAGAGAAAATTTCATGAATGATAAAAGTGGAGTCTTATGCTGGACGAACTTATGGTTGGGGGTTAGTCTAAATGTGTATCACATGGAAAACTTTCAACGCTGCACTAAGAATTCTATATTCAAGTTGATATCATGTTCTTTTAACTGTGGATGCCTGTCATGCCGAAATGAGGTAGAGGAATAGTAAGTCTTGATGAGTAAGTATATATGATTAGAGAGACGCATTGGGCCGCTAACCCAAGCCATGCGATATCATGGTGGAAATTTACTTATAGCTAGAATGGACTCCGCAACATATCCTAAACCCTAAACCCTAAACCCTAAACCCTAAACCCTAAAGGATAATGAGTCCATTCCATTTGTTTGTCTTGCCATTTTTACATGGGCTGGTTCCCATGTCATGGGGCAAGAGGTACCCCAATTGCTGCTCTCTATGATTTCATTAATACTTACAATGATTGTACAAGGCTTATTAGGAATCTAGAGTTGAGTAATCATGGTGCGGGACTTCGCTTTTAAGGGGCATGAGGCTTTCAACGTGTAGTTTGTCAAGCATAAGAATCAAAATGAAAAATTAATGCTTTAGCAAAACTGAGAGCAAGGTAGTAAGCACAATGATTTTACTTGTCAACATGTGAAAGAATCAGAGATCTCAAAAATCTTGATATGATTCAATCATCAGCGATGCACAAGCATTTGTTTATGTCTACAATTGAGCAAACTCATTCAAGTATTAACACTTCATGTTATTTCTATTGCAACAAGTATATATGCTTCAACACTGAGTAGATGCACACTTGCTAGTATTTTGCTACTTGTTACAGGAATCATGTCTTGAGTATTTGCTAGTATTAATTGATGATGCATATGCAATGCAAAGTTCTTGCCAAAGTTTTTATCGCTTCTGCACTGCGTTTGAGTTGTTCGAGGACAAACAACGAGCTAAGCTTGGGGGAGTTGATGCACCCAAAATGCATCTACTTTTCCAAGCACTTTGGATCGTATTTCACTCCGGAGTCCCCCCATAATTGAATTAATCTGCAGAATCTGACGCTGTTTTTAGCAAAAGTCTTCTTTCCGTCTATTTTCGCAGGACTTTTCACAGGGGACGAAAACCACGTAACTTTTTATGGAAAAGAAGGGGAATGAGCACCAGATGGGGCCGGGGGGCCACCCGAGGGCCAGAAGGGGGCCCCACACGCGGCCAGATTCCTTGGCCGCGTGGGGTCACCCCTTTTGGGCCTAGATGGCCCACTCCGGCTAGGTCTTCGATGTACCCCTCCATATATACGAGAAACTGAAGGGTTTCGAAGAGGAGTGCTGTTCGCGAAACGGAGCACCGCCGCCACCATGATCTTCGATTTCGGAGTCAGATTGATCCAGGATTTCACCCCCGGAGGTGGAATTCGAGGGGCTTCGTCACCATCATCATCACCACCATCATCTCCATCAACCATGAGCTCCATCACCCCCTCCATGTGTGAGTAGTTGTTGTAGGCATGTGAGGTGTGAGGGGTTTTGGATGAGATTGATCATGTAATTGCTACCCGGTATGCGGGATCTAGGGGTTTGTCTTGAGAATTCTTATGTCTTATGTTAATGCACTATTGCTAGGCTTAATGCTTGTTACTAGGGCCCAAGTGGCATGATTTCAGTACTGAACTTACATTGCTACATCATATATTTGAGTTTGGTATCTATTTGCAATGTGTATTACCTGCTATTATGTTGAACCTGCGAACCCTAAAGTGACAGCTAGGGAAAACAAGGGGGATATGTTCTAGTTTGAGGATTATGTGTGTTCATGGAGTGTTAATGCGTTGGTCCGGGCTATTCGAAAGGGTATACCTTAATTACCTGTAGTTCCAAATTGGCCCCGGTGAAATGGGGAGGTAGGACACTAGGCTTTGTGCAAATTCTCTTGGTTAGTACGCACAATAATTTACGGAACACACACCTACATAAAACTGAGATAGAGAAAGGCCCCGCTACTAGCAAAACATTATTACATGATCAATCTTATCCGTGCAACACCCCGCTGTCACCTCATGCCTGCGTTTTAGTCTCTGGTTTACTTTCACTCTTTTCCGGTGAAAACTGGGAAAACACTTGCTCTCCATTTACTTTCTGTTTGTTTACTTTCACTGCATTATTACACTCACCACTCTCGCTGCAAGTTTGTTGATACACAGGTGTGGTTGGGAGTGACGTCCCAATTGCTAAAGTCTCACCGATATTCTTGTGTTCCCACTGAGTCGAACTACAAATTTGGGTAATACTTCCCATCGAAGACTACGATTGATCTCCTGCACTTGGGAGCCATCATATAGCGGCGGGGAGAGGCTGACCGGCGTATCACCAAACAACATTAATTGGTGCTGAGGCCGGCCTTTACCATTGAATTTGCTGTCCAGGCGCAGCGATGACAACGAGCACACACAAACGGCCGGCGCCAACTTCGACCCAGCAGTCCACAGCTAGCTGTTTGTGTGTGCAACAGCAGAAGCGAGTCATGGGCATGCATGCACATGGCCGGGCACGCGCGCAGGCATGCATTAAGATCAAGACGTGACGGGTCATGCAGGCACAACACTCACCGCACGGAGGCAAAGAGTGCACGTCTCGCACGGCATGCAGCTAGCTCGCCCAAAGTTTGCAGGTATGGCGTGCAGCAGCTAGCTAGCCCCAAAGCAGGCTCAGCACGCATGTAGACAGAACTGTGGCGACGTCCCGTCTTTCCCATGCACTGAGACATGAAATTTTAAGGGGTCGAGCATCTCTCCTCCTGCACTCCTAAAGTCCACTCCCCCATTAGCTTCTCTCGTCCTCCACTCCTAAAGTTCACTCATCCATTAGCTTCTCTCGGCCTCCACTATGCACCAACGCTGACGCGACGCAACCGGACAATGAGCTGCGGGTGCCCACGCGCCTCCATATGACGATAATCTGCTGACGGAGGAGGACGCGCGTGCACTTATCCGCACGAACACTCCCGTGCCGGCTACTTTACGCCTCCCGGAAGGTTGGACGACCAACACCATCTTCGTCCCAGTGGTGCCGCGTCTCTCCGGCCAGGCACGGGTCGACTACATCAACCAGTGCTACGATAACATGCCGTGGCAGACGAGGCATCATGACCCCAGGACGCCATGTCTTCGTTGTACTGGGACGAGCAAGTGGAGCTGGAGTACTTAGGGCGGCTCCACTCCTACATCATCGACAGCAGTGTGCATTCCAGCGACACGGAGTGTTCCGAGGAGGAGGAGGAGGAAGAGGACTCGCCCGAGACAGAATGGCGCCCCTTGGCACCGCCGGAACCTGCCATCCCGCCAGCAAACGCCTTCTTCCTCCCATGTAACTGCCCCATTTCCAGCTGGGCACTTGCACAGCCGGGAGCTTGCCCGAACTGCGGGTCCGAGGAGTGCCACCACCTAGTTTAGGCTTTTATTGACTGTAATTATTATTATCTTAATTAAGCTCCCTTTCAGTGTGAATGTATTATCTTTATTTTGACTCAAGTTTGATTGAAACTCCCTAAATTTCAGCTCCGAAGGGGGTGTCCCAATTGTATATTTAGTTTGCCTGTGGTAGGCTTCTCATGCTCAAAGTCAACTTTTTTGTCTACCCCTTCCACCGGCGTTGGAAGGGGGTTCCCCAATGGGATATTTTGTTTGATTGTGTTAGGGTAGGCCATAGGTACATGGAGAACTAATATATACCACTAGTTCTGATAAGACATTCGCTTAGGTTCGTCTGAAGGGGGAGTTTCGAGATGTAGTGGAAGAACCCTTCCTTTGTACAAGTGATGTCGGTGAAACCGGTCACACCTCTTATTAGGATCTTGGATCTCTCTCTGCCTCCAAACACACTTGTATAGACATGATTGGACCCCATCTAGGTTTTGTAGGGATTCCTATGCTCCGGAGCCGCCGCTTCAGCGAAACTCTGGCATGTTGACCGAAAAGTCAACTTGTTCGTCTACCCTTTCCACCGGCGTCGGAAGGGGGTGTCCTAATGGAATATTTTGTTTGGTCGTGTTAGGGTAGGGTATAGGTAGATAGAAAACTAATATCTACCACATGTTCTCATAGTATTCCCTCGGGTTCGTGCGAAGGGGGAGTTTCAAGCTCTAAGTAGTCCTGGAACCTGCGAGAGAGAATCTGATGCCGGTGAAGCCCTAACACAAAGAGTGAGGGAAAATTGGGCATACAAGGCCCATGACACACTGTAACACACATGGTATGCCAAACCCTTGGGTTGGGTGGGATTCAGACGCTCTGGAACCCCTCTCCGGAAAAACCCTAGGCCCGATGGAGAAAAAGATGAATCTATCGTTCTGGCCCCTCTACGTCAGCCGAAAGGGGATAGCAAAGTGGAATTGATTGCTTGGTTGTGTTAGGTTAGGCCCAAGGAACACCCAAGGAAATGGTAGGGCCCACCTCTTGGCAAGATTCCCCCCGTTCCGTCGGATCCGGGAGTTTCGGGCTCTGAGTAGTCCTAGAACCTGAGAGAGATAATCTGACGCCGGTGAAGCCCTAACACAAATAGTGAGGGAATCTTGTGCATCCAAGACCCATGCCACACTCTAACAAACATGTTATGTGATACCATAGGCTTGGGTGGGATTAACACGCTCCGGAGCTCCTCTCCGGAGAAACCTTAGGCCCGTTGGAGAAAAGGACGGAACTGCCGATTTAGCCCCTCTACGTGAGCTGGATGGGGGTAGCAAAGCGGAACTAATTGTTTGGTTCTGTTAGGTTAATTAGGCCCAAGGAACACCCAAGACAATGGTAGGGCCGACCTCTTGTCAAGATTCCCCCGTTCCGTCAGATCCAGGAGTTTTGGGCTATGATTAGTAGCCCCTAGAACCCGGGAGAGATCGAGAATCTGACGTCGGTGAAGCCCTAACACAAATAGTGAGGGAATATTGGGCATACAAGACCCATGCCACACTCTAACATACATGTTATGTGATACCCTAGGCTTGGGTGGGATTAATACGCTCTATAGATCCTCTCCGAAGAAACCCTACGCCCGTTGGAGAAAAGGACGGAACTGCCGATCTAGCCCCTCTACGTGAGCCGGAAGGGGGTAGCAAAGTGGAACTAATTGCTTGGTTGTGTTAGGTTAGGCCCAAGGAACACCCAAGACAATGTAGGTCCTACCTCTTGGCAACATTCCCCCTGTTCCTTCAGATCCGGGAGTTTCGGGCTCTGAGTAGTCCTTGAACCCATTAGAGAGAATCTGACGTCGGTGAAGCCCTAACACAAAGAGTGAGGGGATATTAGGAATCCAAGGCACGTGCCACAATATAACACACATGGTATGGCAAACCCTTTGTTTGGGTGGTATTCAGACGCTCCGGAACCCCTCTCCGGAGAAACCCTAGCCCCGCTAGGGAAAAAGACGGAACTGTCGTTCTCGCCCCTCTACGTGAGCCGGAAGGGGGTAGCAAAGTGGCACTAATTGCTCGGTTGTGTTAGGTTAGGCCTAAGGAACACCAAGACAATGTTAGGGCCCATATCTAGGCAAGATTCCCCCCGTTCTTCGTCAGATCCGAGAGTTTCAGGCTATATGAGTAGTCCTGGAACCCACGAGAGAGAATCTGACGCCAGTGAAGCCATAACACAGAGAGTGAGGGAATATTGGGAATCCACGACCCATGCCACACTCAAACACACATGGTATGGCATACGCTAGGCTTGGGTGGGATTCAGACGGTCCGGAGATCATCTCCGGAGAAACCCTAGGCCCGCAGGAAAAAGGACGGAATTGTCGTTCTAGACCCTCTACATGAGCCGAAATTGGGTAGCAGGGTGTAAAAAATTTCTTGGTTGTGTTTTTTTAGGACCAAGGAACAACCAAGACAACGGTAGGGGCCACCTCTTGGCAAGATCCCCCCGTTCCGTCAAATCCGGGTGTTTCGGTCCCTGAGTAGTCCTGCAACAACTAGAGAGAATCTGACCTTGGTGAAGCCCTAACACAAAGAGCGAGGGGATCTTGGGCATCCAATACCCATGCCACACTCTAAAAAACATGTTATGTGATACCCTAGGCTTGGGTGGGATTAAGACGCTCCGGAGCTCCTCTCCGGAGAAACCCTAGGCCCGTTGGAGAAAAGGACGGAACTGCCGACCTGGCCCCTCTGCGTGAGCCGAAAGGGGGTAGCAAAGCGGAACTAATTGCTTGGTTATGTTAGGTTAGGCCCAACCAACACCCAAGACAATGTTAGGTCCCACATCTTGGCAAGATTCCCCCCGTTCCGTCAGATCCGGAAGTTTCGGGCTATGAGTAGCCCTGGAACCCGCGAGAGAGAATCTAACGCCGGTGAAGCCCTAACACAAAGAGCGAGGGGATCTTGGGCATCCAAGACCCATGCCACACTGTAAAAAACATGTTATGTGATACCCTAGGCTTGGGTGGGATTAAGACGCTTCGGAGCTCCTCTCCGGAGAAACCCTAGGCCCGTGGGAGAAAAAGATGGAACTACCGGTCTAGCCCCCTCTACGTGAGCTGGAAGGGGGTAGAAAAGTGGAACCAATTGTTTGGTTGTGTTAGGTTTGTCCCAAGGAACACCCAAGACAATGTAGGTCCCACCTCTTGGCAAGATTCCCCCGTTCGGTCACATCCGGGAGTTTCTTGCTTTGAGTAGCCCTAGAACCCGCGAGCAAGAATCAGACGCTGGTGAAGCCATAACACAAAGATTGAGGCAATATTGGGCATCGAAAACACATTCCACACTATAAGACACATGGTACGGAATACCCTAGGCTTGGGTGGGATTCAAACGCTCTGAAGCTCCTCTCCGGAGATACCCTAGGTCCGCTAAAGAAAAGGACGGAATTATCGTTATAGACTCTCTACATGATACGGAAAGGGATAGCAAAGTGGAACTAATTACTTGGTTGTGTTAGGTTAGGCCCAAAGAACACCCAATACAATGGTAGGGCCCACATCTTGGAAATATTCCCCCCGTCTAGTCAGATCCGGGAGTTTCGGGCTCTCAGTATCCTGGAACCCATTAGAGAGAATCTAACGTCGGTGAAGCCCTAACACAAAGAGTGAGGGAATCTTGGGAATCCAAGGCGCATGCCACACTCTAACACACATGGTATGGCAAACCCTTGGTTTGGGTGGGATTCAGACGCTCTGGAACCCCTCTCCGGAGAAACCCTAGGCCCGCTGGAGAAAAGGACAGAACTGTCGTTCTGGCCCCTCTACGCGAGCCGGAAGGGGGTAGCAAAGTGGAACTGATTGCTTGGTCCTGTTAGGTTAGGACCAAGAAACACCCAATAAAATGGTAGGGCCCACCTATTGGTAACATCCCCCCCCCCGTTCTCCGTCAGATCCGGGAGTTTCGGGCTATGAGTAGTCTTGGAACCCACGAGCTAGAATCTGACGCTGGTGAAGCCATAACACAGAGAGTGAGGGAATATTGGGCATCCAAGACCCATGCCACACTCTAACAAACATTTTATGGAATACCATAGGCTTGGGTGGGATTCAGACGCTCCGGAGCTCCTCTCCGGAGAAACCCTAGGCCCGCTGGAAAAAGAACGGAACTGTCGTTCTGGACCCTCTACGTGAGCCGGAAGGGCGGGGGTAGAAAAAGGGTAACTAATTTCTTGGTTTTGTTGGTTTGGTCCCAAGGGAACAACCAATACAATGGTAGGTCCCACCTCTTGGCAAGATCCGGCCCCTCATTCCGTCAGATCCGGGAGTTTCGGTCCCTGAGTAGTCATGAAACAACTAGAGAGAATCTCACGCCGGTGAAGCCCTAACACAAAGATTGAGGAAATATTGGGCATCCATGACCCATGCATTCCACACTCTATCACACATGGTATGGCATACCCTAGTCTTGGGTGGGATTCATACGCTCCGGAACTCCTCTCCGGAGAAACCCTAGGCCCGCTGGAAAAAAGGACGGAACTGCTGTTCTGGACCCTCTACGTGAGCCGGAAGGGGGTAGAAAAGTGGAACTAATTGCTTGGTTGTGTTGGTTTAGTACCAAGGAACAACCAATACAATGGTAGGGCCAACCTCTTGGCAAGATCCCCCCCCCGTTTCGTCAGATCCGGGAGTTTTGGTCCCTGAATAGTCATGCAACAACTAGAGAGATCAAATCTCACGCCGGTGAAGCCCTAGCACAAAGAGTGAGGGAATATTGTGCATCCAAGACCCATTCCACACTCTAACAAACATGTTATGTGATACCCTAGACTTGGGTGGTATTAAGACGCTTCGGAGATCCTCTCCGGAGATACCCTAGGCCCGTTGGAGAAAAGGACGGAACTGCTTATCTGGCCCCTCTACGTGAGCCGGAAGGGGGTAGCGAAGTGGAACTAATTGCTTGACTGTGTTAGGTTAGGACAAAGGAACACCCAATACTATGTAGGGCCCACCTCTTGTCAAGATCCCCCCATTCCGTCAGATCCAGGAGTTTCGGGCTCTGAGTAGCCCTGGAACCCGCGAGAGAGAATCCGACGCCGGTGACGAAGGCATAACACAAAGATTGAGGGAATCTTGGTCATCGAATACACATGCCACACTATAAGACACATGCATGGTATGTCATACCGTAGAATTGGGTGGGATTCAGACGCCCTGAAGCTCCTCTCCGGAGATACCCTAGGCCCGCTAAAGAAAAGGACGGAACTATCGATCGTCCTAGCCCCTCTACGTTGGCCGAAAAGGGGTAGCAAAGTGGAACTAATTGCTTGGTTGTGTTAGGTTAGGCCCAAAGAACACCCAAGACAATGGTAGGGCCCACGTCTTGGAAAGATCCCCCCATCCAGTCACATCCGGGAGTTTCGGGCTCTGAGTATATCCTGGAACCCGCAAGAGAGAATCTGACGTCGGCGACGCCATAACATGGAGATTGAGGCAATATTGGGAATCAAAGACCCATGTCACACTCTAACACACATGGTATATGACATGCCCTAGGATTGGGTGGGAATAAGACGCTCTAGAGCTCCTCTCCGGAGAAACCCTAGGCCCGTTGGAGAAAAAAGGACGGAACTGCTGTTATGGACCCTCTATGTGAGCCGGAAGGGGGTAGCAAAGTGGAACTAATTGCTTGGTTGTGTTAGGTAGGCCCAAGGAACACCCAAGACAATGGTAGGGCCCACCTATTGGAAAGATCCCCCCGGTTCTCCGTCAGATCTAGGCTATGAGTAGTCCTGGAACCCACGAGAGAGAACCTGACGTCGGTGAAGCCATAACACAGATAGTGAGGGAATATTAGGCATCCAAGACCCATTCCACACTATAACACACATGGCATGGCATACCCTAGGCTTGGGTGGAATTCATACGCTCCAGAGCTCCTCTCCGGAGAAACCCTAGGCCCGTTGGAGAAAAAAGGATGGAATTGTTGTTCAGGACTCTACGTGAGCCGGAAGGGGGTTAGCAAAGTGGAACTAATTGCTTGGTTGTGTTAGGTTAGGACCAAGGAACAACCAATACAATGGTAGGGCCCACCTCTTGGAAAGATTCCCTCCGTTCCGTCAGATCCGGGAGTTTCAGGCTGTTTGTAATCCTTGAACCCACGAGAGAGAATCTGACGCCGGTGAAGCCATAACACCGAGATTGAGGAAATCTTGGGAATCCAAGACCCATGTAACACTCTAACACACATGTTATGACATACACTAAGCTTGGGTGGGATTAATACACTCTAGAGCTCCTCTCCGGAGAAACCCTAGGCCCGTTGGAGAAAAAAGGACGGAACTGCTGTTCTGGACCCTCTACGTGAGCCGGAAAGGGGGTAGCAAAGTTGAACGAATTGCTTGGTTGTGTTAGGTTAGGCCCAAGGAAAACCCAATACAATGTTAGGGACCACCTCTTGGCAATATTCCCCCCGTTCTCTGTCAAACCCGGGAGTTTCGAGCTATGAGTACTCCTGGAACCCACGAGAGAAAATCCAGGAGTTTCGGGCTCTGAGTAGGCTTGGAACCCGCGAGAGAGAATCTGACGCCGGTGAAGCCATAACACAGAGAGTGAGGTAATATTGGGCATCCAAGACCCATGCCACACTCTAACACACATTATATGGCATACCCCAGGTTTGTGTGGGATTCACACGCTCCGGAGCCTCTCTCCGGAGAAACCCTAGGCCCGCTGGAGAAAAAGACGGAACTGTCGTTTTGGACCCTCTATGAGCCGGAAAGGTGGTAACAAAGTGGAACTAATTGCTCGGTTGTGTTCGATTAGGCCCAAGGAACACCCAAGACAATGGTAGGGCCCACCTATTGGCGACATCCCCCCCGTTCCTTCCGAACCGGGAGTTTCGGGTCTGAGTAGTCCTGGAACCCATTAGAGAGAATTCGACGCCGGTGAGCCCTAACACAATGAATGAGGGAATCTTGGGCATCCAAGGCTCATGCCACACTATAACACACATGGTATGGAAAACCCTTATTTTGGGTGGGATTCAGATGGTCTAGAGTTGTTATAGTATTCCCTCGGGATCGTCCGAAGGGGGAGGGGGTTGAGTTGTACGTATAGAGATCCTTCCTGCATATATAGCAAGCGATGCGGGTGAAACCGGTCACACCTCGGGTTTGGATCTTGGATCTCTTCACCTCCTAGCACATTTGTATGGACATGATTTTACTCCATATAGGATTGGGAAGGATTCCTACTCCGGAGCCCCCTCTTCAACCAAACTCTGGCATGTGTTGACCAAAATTTTTCCGTTTACCCCTTCAAATGGCATTGGAAAGGGGGTAGACCAATGGATTTATTTCCTCACTTTGTTGGGGCATGCCGTACATACATAGAAAACCAAAATCTAGCACATGTTATAACAGGAATTGGAGCCCCTAGTGCAGATTTTGTGTTAAAAAAAGGGGCAAATTGAGACTAAAATAGGATTGAACCCCAAATTCCCCATTTGCTCATCTACCCAGCTCGCTGACTGAAACAGGATCGAACCCCAAATTCCCCATTTGCTCATCTGCCCAGCTCGCAGACTGAAACAGGATTGAACCCCAAATTCCCCACTCTTCCCCACCAAATCCATAGATCGCGGGCGGCTATTCAGAGGAGATGTTCCGGACTGGGGATCCCGCACTACGGCCGACTCAAGGCCGTTGCGTGCTCGCCCACTCGCGTGCAATGGAGAAGCTCGAGGAGAAGTGGCACGGTCGCGCACTCGAGGTCACCGTGGGAGGGCGTCGCCCTCCTTTGTCGCCTGAGGAAGTCCTGGTTGCGCTGGTTGCACAATGCGCAGTCACCCGTAAGCAGGTGAAGGTGGATGTTAGCGCGCTGCCGGTGGACTTTCTCATTCGATTCCGTGCCGAGGAGGACTGCACCGCCGTGTTACATCTGTCCCGGCGCGTCGTCGCCAGTGGAGCGCTGCTCAGATTTATTCGCTGGTGCCGTGGCAGCGGCGCCGAGCGATCTGAGCTACAGTATCTGAGGAAGCTCACATTCGAGCGGTTCCCGCGGGAGGCATGGGAGCCGGTTGCGGTGGAGCAGTTCGTCAACCATCTTGGCGGTGATCTGGTGCAGATGCATGTCCCGGTGGACAGCTGGTTCATGTCGGTGGAGACTTGGATGAAGCAGCCGAGCGTAGTCCCGAAGACCTACATTTTGGAACACACTGTCCTCATCAATGTCTCGGAGGTCGTGGACCATGTCCCAGTCGTCTCGGACACTCCACCGTGGGACGATGAGAGGTCGACACCACACGCATGCACCAGTTCCCATTCTTCGGTGGGTGTGTGGATGGCAGTGGCCCTCCTCAGGTGAGGGACGGTGGCCACTGTTTCGGTGGGCACAACGGCAACGGATCTGACGGAGGAGAATGATCTGTTGACTGAAGAAGATTGAGCTGCTGTTTGAACTGCTATCTAAAGATATCATTTGGCTTATGTTGCAGCTGCTATCTGTTGGGAGTCTGAATTGTGTGTTGTATCGTGCATCTCTAGCCAGTTTGAAAGTGCTTGACTTATGTTGCGACTATTATCTGTTGTAATATGTCAGTTTGATCTCTAGTCAGTTTGAAAATGTTTGACTTATGTTGCGACTATTATCTGTTGTAATATGTCAGTTTGATCTCTAGTCAGTTTGAAAATGTTTGACTTATGTTGCGACTATTATCTGTTGTAATATGTCAGTTTGATCTCTAGTCAATTTGAAAATGTTTGAGTTTGTTGTTGAATTTGAGGAATCTAAGGCTCCTAATGTTTGACCAATTAATGTTAATTCATGCCAAAAAAAACAGCAGCAATGTATTTCATCTATAAATCATGGAAACAAATTCCAGGTATTACATATTGCACAAAATTATATTAATATGTAAAACAAACATATTTTTCGCGTACACAAACTAGAACACAAATAAGAACACTTATTATCAAGCGCTAAAAACACTTAAACAACTACTCCCTGCGTTTCCTTTTGCTCGTGCCCTCGTTGCCGCGGTGGCGGCATGAAGCTCTTTCTTCGCTCTTGCACCAGGGCCGGATCTTCTCCAGCCATGTTGAATCTAAACTGTTTTTCATGTCTCGGATCCTTCTGTATAGCTCGTAACTGACATATCCGTCCACCGCTGCATAGTTGCGGCTTGTTGGAGTCATCTTCCATTCCCAATAATGGTGCAGGTATGATGGGAATCCAGACTTCATCTCGAGGTACCAACTGTCTATGATATTTCCTGCTAGAGTATCTATTCAAATTTTGGGTACCCCGAATTCCAACTGGATGTCATGGTGGTACTCTGGTGGCAGAAAGAAGCCTGAGTGGGCAAGAGCCTTCTTGTCGCCCGTCGTGTCCACGCTTGCGAACGTGATCTTCTTTGTTGAAAAGAAGTCTTGCAGCAACTTGCGTCCATGATCTGTCTGCGGCGACCTGCACCAGTGGTACACGAGGACGTGGTTGCGCATGGCGATTTGCAAGACAACGACGGCATGGGGTTTGTAAGCATGGTACGTGTGTACTCAAGGTCGAATCCCAAGAACTTGTGCTTTTCAGGCTGAAGCCATTGCTCGAAATTGGCCAGGGCAGTCTCCAAGGCACGTTCCTCGTTGGTGTAAATCACCTCCAGCATGTTGTCGCCGTGGATAGTGAGGCTCATAACCTCCGTGGTTGGTCGGCAATCGTCCATGGCAAGTCTCCGCCGTGGGCTTGGAAGAAGAGTTGGGGAAGATGAAGTCTGGATTCGATGGGTTCGATGGGTTTGGAAGAAGAGTCGAGGAAGATGATGAACGGAAGGAGCGCAAATGGAAACCGTCTAAATATCGAAGGCGTGTGTGGAACGAAGGTGTGTGAACCCAAGCGAGTAGATGAACGAACGGGAAACTAATGGCAACTGAAAACGAGGCAGAGTGCATATACACGTTCGTCACCGTGTGGAACGAAGGTGTGTGAACCCAAGCGAGTAGATGAACGAACGGGAAACTAATGGCAACTGAAAACAAGCCAGAGTGCATATACACGTTCGTCACCGTGGGTGGCCGTTTGACCTCCCTCGCAAATGACCATTGTGTTTGCAGGACGAGAGCAATTCGTTGGCTCGGTTTGGCTGAATTTGTTCGACTGATAGGTGGCACTGACTCGCTATGGCCCCGTTTGACAGTGACTAAATGTCACATCACTCTGTGTTTGACAAAGTCAGCCCATGGGAGAGCCATATAGAGACATGCATGCGCACACGTCAGCAGGCCCAACAGCCCTCGAAATAGCAGTCGGTATAAATGCCCCCTCCTGCTTGCATCGCCTCCCTCCCCCACCATTCCGGCCCCAAATCTAGCAAAAAAAACCCACTTTGCTCCGGCCCCAACGCCTCCCTCCTTCTCCCCCAACCATGAGGCGGTTCCGCGAGGAATGGAGGACGCCGTCGCATCATCTGCTGCCGGCACGGCCCACCATGTCGGTTGGACCTCTTGTCCGGATCCGATGCAGGGGAATAACGCCGGCGCGGCATCTGCTGTCGTCGCCGCAGGTGCGGCCGGCCATGGCGGTTCGCTATCATCGCCTCCTCCGGCGGTGGAAGCGCCGGGACTCCCTCTCCTGTCCGATCTGGGGGACCCCATGGGGGAGGTACCGGCGTTTGAGGAGGTCGTCTCCGACGAGGAGTCTGAGGTGCTTCCCTAAACATATATATCTAGCCCTAGTTTAGTATTGAAGGTCCAATGGTTTGTAGAGACATGCAAGCAAGTTGGATCTGGAGACGGGGATTCTACATATGCAACTGCGAACCCAGCGGTCGGAACAGTGTAGTTGAAGTTTATTTCATAGAAAAAAAAATACACATTAAGCCTTGTAACTGACTGTTTGCCCAGGCTTGAATCTATTCCCGGGTCCGCTAATGATTTTAGGTCCTGGATTCTAGAGCTTTTAGAATAGAGCGATTGGTATATGCAAGTTAGGAATTAGCTATACATGATTTTGATGGCATTTTGTCTATCTGCAAGTTCTATTGTCCATTAACTAGGAATTAGCTATACATGATTCGAATGTGGGCATAAATTCTAGGCTTGTTATTACATATTAAGTCCATTAACTAACTGCATATATGTGGTACCATTTATGTTCTGCTTAAATTTTCGTATGCTATTTAAGCAAAGATTGATGTCATTAGTTTATCAATGGCATGGTTATTTGATTTAAACTAGTGTTAGTACGTGCATTTTAAAAATGACCTAGAATTGGAGTGTGGTGCTAAATTTTGTTTCATTTATAATTTGAAGCATTCCGATGACGGCGTATCATCTGACAAGGAGTCCCGCGATGCTAAGAGCAGGCATGTTCTTACGAAGCTGCAGAATGGGACGATTAGGTACCGTCGTCGCGCCGGCATGCTGTTCTGCCTCTTCTGCTGCAGGAACATTGACACGAGCATCGTCAGCATGCCAGCGGCAGTGGACGTGGCTCGGAAAACCGCGTGCCCGCTGTTAGGGCCAAGCACGCTGCATACGGTGTGTTCCTAAAGAAGTTGCCCGCGCAATATCCGCTTAGGGATCGCGTATCCCCATCTGAACCCCAATCACCAGGACAGGAATCCTTGGAGGAGACAGTAATACTGTCGCTTGTGCCGAATGCATGAACTTAATTTGAATAGTTTTGCTACTAGCTAATTATCTGGTTTGGACAAGTAGTATATGTAAGAATTTTATTAGTATTATGGAAGAATTCCTCGTGTGTGTAAGAATTTAAGTACTATATATGTAGTACTTCTATACTATGTTGGTTCAGCCGATCATGTTTTTAGGATGCCTAAATATGATATAACTTAGTAATAAGTGGATGTGTCACGTCCATTTAGTACTCGATCCAATAAGCCAATCCTTGTCGAAAACTCGTTGATCGGATGGATCAATGGTTTTTAATTCTTCATTTAATTAGTAGAAAATAAAGAACTAATGGTAAGAATGCAACCTTTTTCGTATTAGCAAAGATTTACATTTGGAAAACCTTCAATTTATGGGACAACATGCCACAATTGGCAGCTATAGCCCATTGTACCCTAATTAACACATAGACCCTCAATTTAAAAAAAAAATTCACATCCAAACCTAACATCTACGCGCCTAAATTACGACCGCGAACAACCGCGTGCGCGCTAAAAAACGAAACAGTCTCACACGGAGTCCCACTCGTCACCGTCATAGTCGCGCGCGCGCTAAATCTTCACCGAAACAGCCTCACACGGGGTCCTACTCGTCAGCGTCACAGGCCGCCGCGCTCCCTCGCCCACTCTCGGCTACTTCCCCACTAAAAGAGATCACTCTGCCCCCCTCCCAAAAAAAACCCAGTGCCTCCACTTCGCCCACTGGGCGGCGGCTATCACGGCGGCACCCTCCCTAGATTCCCCGTCCTCACCGACGTCCTCAACTAATGACTGGTAAGTGTTGGTTGCCTCCCTTCCCTTCCTCAACCAAATGATTCGATCTAGTTTAGATGGCGGCGGATCTAGGTTAGATGCCGGCGGATCTAGGTTAGATGCCGGCGGCCATCGTCGTTGACGTGTTTTAGGTCACCACCAGCCATGTATTTAGCTCACACTACCGTCACAGGTATCTCGAAGATCGCTTCCCCCACCCAGATGGAGATCCACCTGAACAAGGCCTTGGACCTCGCAAGGCCCCCTGTTCTTCAGATCCCCAAGGTAAATACTAGCATATAAATTAGTATCTCCTTTCGCCTTCGTAGCTACTTGTTTGATTTTTCTTCTTTTCATATTTGGTTGTAGCACTCTAGTCGAGGTTGTATCTTCTGCACCATGTATCCTTATCCTTTTAAAAGTCGTAACTGGATGGAGACGCGTGGCATTCTGGTTAATGGAGTTGGTAAAATTACAACTCGGGAGGTAAATGTTCTACGATCTCATTAGTTTTGTTTTGTGCTTATTAGTATGAGGCTACTTTTCTTGTTTTCCATTGCTAAACATCTATGTTTGATACATGTGCCAATGATTAAACTGTGCACTCGATCTTGATGAGATCATCGAGCATTTTACCTAGTGTTGTGTATAACCACATTGGTTCTGCATCTTCCTTGGTAAAATGTTCGATGATCTCATTAATTTTGTTTTGTGCTTATAAGTATGAGGCTACTTTTCTTGTTTTCAGTTGCTAAACATCTATGCTTTATACGTGTGCCAATGATTAAACTGTGCACTCGATGTTGTTGAGATCATCGAGCATTTTACCTAGTGTTGTGTACAACCACATTGGTGCTGCATCTTCCTTGGTAAAATGTTCTACGATCTCATTAATTTTTTTTTCTGCTTATTAGTATGAGGCTACTTTTCTTGTTTTCCATTGCTAAACATATGTGCTTGATACATGTGCGAATGATTAAAGTGTGCACTCGATCTTGATGAGATCATCGAGCATTTACCTAGTGTTGTGTACAGCCACATTGGTTCTGCATCTTCCTTGGTAAATGTTCGATGATCTCATTAATTTTGTTTTGTGATTACTAGTATGAGGCTACTTTTCTTGCTTTACATTGCTTTTGGATCCATAGGAATGCCTTTTGGATCCATATGAATGCTTTTGGATCCATAGGAATGCCTTTGGAATGTTCGATGATCCATAGAATTCTTTCCTAAGGAATTCCTTTGGATCAAAGGAATAACACCTACAAAATTCCTATGGATTGTATTCCTACACCCAATTCCATAGGAATTTGAATATCCACTCTAACCTCTTTTTTACACTCATTCGCGTAGGATCGAGGCAAGTTTCCTGTGGTTCTATCCAAATGACTGTTTGGACAGTTTTCCTCTGTTTTGTAATCCTATGTTTTGCACCTACAATCCTGTCAAATTCCTATGTTTTCTCGGTTCCTCTATTTTGTAATCCTATGATCCAAAGAAGCCCATATACGTGTGCCAATGATTAAACTGTCTCTGCCAATGATTAATATGCAGCAATGTGTCTAGCAGTTTGGCTACTATAGCAAATAGCATGCAGAACAAGTTCAGGTGTGCCTCATTTTACTATAGTAGGTAAATCTGTCAGAATTATTGCGTGTCATTTGTATGTACCATGGTTGGCAATGAGGCTCACTATTACACTTTTATTTGTTTTGTTGCATGTGCCGATGATTAGACTGTGATGATGGTTGGCCTTGTAGTTGATGATGTGCTAAACATGTATGATGCCTTTTTTGTAGGGTTTGCGAACCTGTGGTTGTGGCTTCAGAATGGATGGATCAATGGGAGAAGTGATGTGTAACAATTGCATGTTCTTGTGGAGAGCATTGAGGACGCTGAAAAGTGACGTGGAACCTGTGGATGTGCCTTTGGAATGGATTGGTGGCTAGGAAAAGTGACGTGGAACCGTTGGATGTGCCTTCGGAATGGGTGGATCAGTAGGAAAAAGTGACGTGAACCGTATCGATGAGAAACTATTTAGTTTATGATGTGCACCTGTTTAGATGCTGAGGTGCACCTGTTGTGATGTGAACCCTATCGATGACATGAAACTATTTAGTTAATGATGTGAGCCTGTTGTGATGATGGCGGGTAACCTTTGTGATGCTGGTGTGAACTGGTGTTAATTCTAGTTATTATAATTCTAGTTATTGTAAATCTCCTTGTTGTGATGATGGCGGGTAACCTTTGTGATGCTGGTGTGAACTGGTGAGCTGACAGCCGGGCCCGTGCAAAAAAACATTAGGAACAACCGAGAGAGAGCGCGGTCGTTGCCGGTCAAACATGGCAGGATGTGTGGGTCCGATGAAAATCCGCGACGTTCTACGTGACCAAGCCAGTTTCGTCAAAGGCAACTAGGCTCTTAGTGGGCTACTTGGCCAGAGAAGAAAATCCGCGACGTAAAAGTAGCAAAAAGTCGGGCAAAACCAGTCTGCGACGGACCAAACAAATACGTCGAGAGCAAACTCCACTTTTCAGCCATTCGCGACGGAAACGCTCGACGTTATCAAAACGTTCCGCTCAAAACATTCCGGATCGCACGGAATTTGGTAGTGAGTTACCCCTTTTGTTGTGTTTTTAACCCTTGGACTTGAACCGAAGGTCACGGAATGTGCTGAATTGTGGTGGGGTGAATTGTGTGGGTTCTCAACTATCCGATGCTCACACTATCAGTACAGGATGCTGACCTTTAACCCAAGTTCTGTTTCTTTGGATCCTGAAGAACCTGTTCTACCTCGGGATGGCTAGGTAATCTTAGCTCTAATAGCCATAGGTTTTCTCTAGGAATCAAAAGGATCACGACAAGAGTGTTCTTTATGATTCCCATACCCTTGTTCTTGACTCTGCTATACCTCTCATCTTAGCATGGGTTATACAAATGAGTATGACCTTGTGCATCCAACGTGATGTGTGACGCCCCGAGATCGGGCACTATGCAGATTTCAGCATTCCCGCCGAATCCGCATAATAACCGATTCCAGGTTGCCACTTGTGATAACATTACAATAGTTCACGAATAATCCACAATTACAACAGAAACAGATAGATACAAGATGACTCAGACGAGCCAGGGATACAACTGATACAATGCAAAGATCCAAATAACAGCGGAAGAAGCAACATATCGTCCGTCTACGGACAAGATCCAAACTGGACTAAGAGTCCTGAAGATAACCGAGAGCGTCCAATCCCTGCCCAGGCCAAGCCGGAGGGATTCCCAAGCTAACGTCGTCAGACTTCAAACCTGTTGACTGCAATATTGAATATGCAGCCACGAAAAAGGATTCGTGGGTCAGTACGGTTAAGTACTGGCAAGGGGGATAAAACCCATACTCACAACATACCGACGTAGCCAGTCATCACAAGATACAAATACTTTAGGATCAACGGAAGGAAGGGGTTATTGCAAATAAGCGACGACGGGCTGCACTAACCAACTACAGAGAGATACTACAACTTCCGGCTAACAGAAAGAAGATAAGATCGAGGATAGTAACCAACTGAAAGTAACTCCAAACAAACCCATCCTGGATCTCGCCCCTTATCCAAAGAAGCAATCCGAGGATAACTCACACAGTTGGATTAATGATTAATGGATCAGGTTGTTGTGTCAATAAGACTATTACTAGTCAAGTTATTATCATTAGGTGTAAGTTGTCTGAGTACTTGTTAGCCAGTACTTTCACCAAGTAATCCATAACCGCGGAAAACACGGCTTCTCGAGAAGATTTATCCCTGCAGGGGTGTGCTCCAGTACCCGTACACACTCAAGCCACCAACTAAAACTCAGGTTGGCTCGACACGACCCAAACCATCTCTACAACCCATCCTAGGAGCCACAGAGCTATAAGGTCCCAGCCACGCAGCCGAATACTCAGCGCAGGTGTGCAAAACTCCCGCAGGACACAACACCCCGGCACTACAGGCCTCGCCCTATATGCATCATCATCATCATCAGTAACCATGGGTGATCAACCCATTATGCAAGGAGCAAATGGAACACCCGAACTAAGTGTGGCTCTTCGGACAAGCTGCAGATCAGGTCTAAGTCGAGGGGGGTCCCATACTACCACCCGGATGCGGTGAGCACGCTCATCATGGATCAGTAGACAAGACCCTTTTCCTATTAGGGTCGACACTAGCAGGCCTCAAAACCACTTAGGGCCTCCTGCCGGTGCCTTATCAGCATATTATTAATAACAGGTTGATTGATTAACATCGAGCCCCCAGAACAATAAAAGTAATCTAGTAACGGAAAGTAACGGGTAACAGACTCGAGCAAAACAACCTAAGCATGCTAGTAAGACACTGGCTCAACCAAAGGGGTGATAGGAGTGGAGGTGAGGCAATAACAAGGTTAAGGGATTCATGTGATGGGTTCGTAACAGAAACAACTACTACTAAGGCTAGCAGAAAAGAAAAACGGAAATAATCGGTAACAAGTGATGAAAGGCGGCCATATGGCAGCAAGTGAGTATACTTGCCTGAGATCCCGCAAGGTAGCAGAACTTGTCGTTGCTCACATCATCTCAACGTCCTATCCGGGAAGAAGCAACGAACTAAAAGAAACACCGGATGCAACAATTACTACTACGGCAAAAGATCCAGCATGATCAAGGTATGGATGCATGACAAGTTTAAAGGATGCATAGAAATAAACTAGTTGACATGATAAACAGATTTAAATGGACCCATATGCAATTTGAGTTGCATATGAAAAGCCCATGAATTATGGTTAGATTATTTGTTTTCCAACTAATAAACAGATGAAGGTGGATTAGCATGATGCATGGATGAGGAAAACAAAAAAATAACAACAATAGAACCAATTGAAATAAGGTTTAACAAGTTTGGAAATTATTGGTTAAGATTGGAAATTTTGGTTACTTAAACATGTCTCACAAGCAATTGTTGTTTTCATCAAGTTAAAGTGTTCAAAACAATTAACAAAATTTGTATTTGAAAAGAACACCAAATTTTAGTTGAATTACATGTTTCAAATATTGAAATTGGAATTAGGATAATTTAATTATGAATTAAACAATATTAAACAAGTTTTAAATGGATTTAAAACAAGTTTGAATTTGATTGAATTTTTATTTGTTCAAAACATAAATTCAAACTCACAGTTGAAAAGTTCACACTTTGATGGTTTGAAAACATATTTTGCATGTTCAAAAATATTTTATTTTGAGCAAGTTATGATTTTATCAAATTTAAATGAATTAAACAAGTATTAATTATTTAGGCAATTTAAATTATTCAAACCATGAAATAAAATTTATATTTGAAAAGGTTATTCAAAATGGTATGGAAAACATATTTTATTTGCCTTATTTGGAAATAGTATGAATTATTTATGAATTGTTGCAATTTACAATTGAATTATTTGAATTCAATTTTAAATGGCATTTTGAAAATTCAAAACAGAAAACAGATTGCATATTTGAAAAGTACAGGAAATTTGGATTGGAAAACATATAAAATTTGTGTTATTTGGATTGGTAAATTAAAAGTTATAGTTATTTGAATTTTTTGGGTTATTAAACATTTCCTGGAAAAGAAAAACAAGGAATTGGTCATTTGCACCGTGGGTGGGCATACCCACGCTGGATGACATGCGGGGCCCGCGCCCGCGTGGCGCTGACGAGGCGTGCGGGGGCCACGCCCACACACAGAGACGATGGCAAGTGGGGCCAGGGTCCTCGCGGGAGAAAATGGAAAAAAGATGGCCCCTTGGCGAGGCCGAGAGGGATCAATCTCGGGACCTCTCCCTTGGGGCGCACGGGTCTGAACCAATTGGGCTAGAATCGGTTGCTTGACAGGTTCGGGTAGCAGAGGAGGTTATGCTTCTGTTCCCGTCAGATATTTAGACGAATCTGAACTTTGTTCAGGGACTGCACACGCGACAGAGGATCGAGGACGGCCGGTGCGGTGGTTCGCCGCGGCGCGCTGCCGTGTGCGGTGAGGTGGGCGGTGCGGGGCCGGTGCTCGTGCGTGTGGAGGCGGACATGAGGGGAGAGGAGGGCAGGAGAGAGGCGGTGGACGCTCACCTCGTTCGGTTGGTCGATGACGACTGCCGTCAGGCAGGCAGCAGCGGGGCATCTCCGGCGACGGCGCGGGATCCTCGATCCCTCCCAGCGTGAGGCGAGGGCACTAGGAGCTTCAGGAGGATGCCGCGGTCTCATTCCCGGCCGTGGATCCTCCTCGAGGTGACCGTGTGACCGGCGATGAGGGGAGGAAGGTGGCGGTTTTGGTGTGGTGTTGTCTGTCGATGTGTTTTCAGAGCAGAGGGTGATCGAGGTAGAGAGGATGGCGGCGGTGGAAGGAGGGCTAGCTAGGGTTGCTGCGAGGCTAGGGCAGAGGTGGGGCTTGTTTTATCCTGGTGGGCGAGCTTGTACGGCGCACATCGGGTGGAGGTGGAGGTTGATCAGGCGGTGCAGATGGAGTCGTACCGATGCTGACGTCGAGGAAGAAGACGCCAAACGCTGAAGGGGTACTGGGCCAGAGCAATGGGTCTGGGGGAGAAAAAAGAATTGGGCTGGGGAAAGAAAAGGTAAGGGGTGGGCTTGGTCTGTCTCTCTCCACACCCCTCTTTCCATTTTTTTTCCCTTCTCATTTTTTTTGCTTGTAAGAAAAGAATAGGAAGGGAGATAGAATGGCTTGGGGTGTTGGGGTGTTTAAATTGTTATGCAACATTTTTTGTATTGATTTACAAAACATAAAATAAAAGCAGATGCTAACATTACTTTCACAGGTTGGACATTTTAATTGATTATAAGTTGTTAGTTGGAATGTTCAAATAGGGTTTGAGGTTGGAATTTTGGAAATAAACAAATGTTATTTAATAGGTTCAAGCAATTAGGAAAAACATTATTAGCTTTAATTTATTTGCAAGATTTTAATTTTAAAACTCCCATTTGAAATATTGCCAGGTAGGAGTTGATTTGATTTGAATGTGTTTGTTTGCATTTTCCATTAGGGTTTTTTAACAATTTAAATTGTTTTGAAGTTTTGAGGGGTTTGGCAAACATGATGCAATGCTTATGATGCATGGGATGCAAAACAAAAGAAAACAAACAACTTTCTAGCCTAAGGTAACACCCCAGGTGTTACAGACGACACCACTAACAAGGGATTGCGCCCTCGCAATCCACCTGCTAACCCGGGAGGGGAAAGAAGTTCGACTATCGATTCTTCGTGCTTCCGGTTGATCTCCTCGACACCACTAACAAGAGTTTCTCGACACCACTAACAAGAGATTCTTGCTCGGAGTGTTGACGATGTTCTTCCACCAGGAATCTTCCGATGATCGAACCTATTAGGTTAAAGGCTCAGAAAACGTCCACCCACGTAGGATCCTAACACTTTGAAAGATTGAGTACGAGAGTAGACTCCAAAACAAATAAGATGGGAGGGGAAATAGAATAGGGATAAGGAGAAAACAAGAATCCTATTGAGAGGTTTTTCCAAAATAGTTTAGCAGAAATAGTTTTCGACACTCTAGAAACAACGACCGTTAGCTAGGTTAACCTACAGGCTTTGCGGACCCGTTGCTTCGATAACCATTCGTATCGAAACAATATCGGGAATCGGAACCAAGGCTCTGATACCATTTGTGACGCCCCGAGATCGGGCACTATGCAGATTTCAGCATTCCCGCCAAATCCGCATAATAACCGATTCCAGGTTGCCACTTGTGATAACATTACAATAGTTCACGAATAATCCACAATTACAACAGAAACAGATAGATACAAGATGACTCAGACAAGCCAGGGATACAACTGATACAATGCAAAGATCCAAATAACAGCGGAAGAAGCAACATATCGTCCGTCTACGGACAAGATCCAAACTGGACTAAGAGTCCTGAAGATAACCGAGAGCGTCCAATCCCTGCCCAGGCCAAGCCGGAGGGATTCCCAAGCTAACGTCGTCAGACTTCAAACCTGTTGACTGCAATATTGAATATGCAGCCACGAAAAAGGATTCGTGGGTCAGTACGGTTAAGTACTGGCAAGGGGGATAAAACCCATACTCACAACATACCGACGTAGCCAGTCATCACAAGATACAAATACTTTAGGATCAACGGAAGGAAGGGGTTATTGCAAATAAGCGACGGCGGGCTGCACTAACCAACTACAGAGAGATACTACAACTTCCGGCTAACAGAAAGAAGATAAGATCGAGGATAGTAACCAACTGAAAGTAACTCCAAACAAACCCATCCTGGATCTCGCCCCTTATCCAAAGAAGCAATCCGAGGATAACTCACACAGTTGGATTAATGATTAATGGATCAGGTTGTTGTGTCAATAAGACTATTACTAGTCAAGTTATTATCATTAGGTGTAAGTTGTCTGAGTACTTGTTAGCCAGTACTTTCACCAAGTAATCCATAACCGCGGAAAACACGGCTTCTCGAGAAGATTTATCCCTGCAGGGGTGTGCTCCAGTACCCGTACACACTCAAGCCACCAACTAAAACTCAGGTTGGCTCGACACGACCCAAACCATCTCTACAACCCATCCTAGGAGCCACGGAGCTATAAGGTCCCAGCCACGCAGCCGAATACTCAGCGCAGGTGTGCAAAACTCCCGCAGGACACAACACCCCGGCACTACAGGCCTCGCCCTATATGCATCATCATCATCATCAGTAACCATGGGTGATCAACCCATTATGCAAGGAGCAAATGGAACACCCGAACTAAGTGTGGCTCTTCGGACAAGCTGCAGATCAGGTCTAAGTCGAGGGGGGTCCCATACTACCACCCGGATGCGGTGAGCACGCTCATCATGGATCAGTAGACAAGACCCTTTTCCTATTAGGGTCGACACTAGCAGGCCTCAAAACCACTTAGGGCCTCCTGCCGGTGCCTTATCAGCATATTATTAATAACAGGTTGATTGATTAACATCGAGCCCCCAGAACAATAAAAGTAATCTAGTAACGGAAAGTAACGGGTAACAGACTCGAGCAAAACAACCTAAGCATGCTAGTAAGACACTGGCTCAACCAAAGGGGTGATAGGAGTGGAGGTGGGGCAATAACAAGGTTAAGGGATTCATGTGATGGGTTCGTAACAGAAACAACTACTACTAAGGCTAGCAGAAAAGAACAACGGAAATAATCGGTAACAAGTGATGAAAGGCGGCCATATGGCAGCAAGTGAGTATACTTGCCTGAGATCCCGCAAGGTAGCAGAACTTGTCGTTGCTCACATCATCTCAACGTCCTATCCGGGAAGAAGCAACGAACTAAAAGAAACACCGGATGCAACAATTACTACTACGGCAAAAGATCCAGCATGATCAAGGTATGGATGCATGACAAGTTTAAAGGATGCATAGAAATAAACTAGTTGACATGATAAACAGATTTAAATGGACCCATATGCAATTTGAGTTGCATATGAAAAGCCCATGAATTATGGTTAGATTATTTGTTTTCCAACTAATAAACAGATGAAGGTGGATTAGCATGATGCATGGATGAGGAAAACAACAAAATAACAACAATAGAACCAATTGAAATAAGGTTTAACAAGTTTGGAAATTATTGGTTAAGATTGGAAATTTTGGTTACTTAAACATGTCTCACAAGCAATTGTTGTTTTCATCAAGTTAAAGTGTTCAAAACAATTAACAAAATTTGTATTTGAAAAGAAAACCAAATTTTAGTTGGATTACATGTTTCAAATATTGAAATTGGAATTAGGATAATTTAATTATGAATTAAACAATATTAAACAAGTTTTAAATGGATTTAAAACAAGTTTGAATTTAATTGAATTTTTATTTGTTCAAAACATAAATTCAAACTCACAGTTGAAAAGTTCACACTTTGATGGTTTGAAAACATATTTTGCATGTTCAAAAATATTTTATTTTGAGCAAGTTATGATTTTATCAAATTTAAATGAATTAAACAAGTATTAATTATTTAGGCAATTTAAATTATTCAAACCATGAAATAAAATTTATATTTGAAAAGGTTATTCAAAATGGTATGGAAAACATATTTTATTTGCCTTATTTGGAAATAGTATGAATTATTTATGAATTGTTGCAATTTACAATTGAATTATTTGAATTCAATTTTAAATGGCATTTTGAAAATTCAAAACAGAAAACAGATTGCATATTTGAAAAGTACAGGAAATTTGGATTGGAAAACATATAAAATTTGTGTTATTTGGATTGGTAAATTAAAAGTTATAGTTATTTGAATTTTTTGGGTTATTAAACATTTCCTGGAAAAGAAAAACAAGGAATTGGTCATTTGCACCGTGGGTGGGCATACCCACGCTGGATGACATGCGGGGCCCGCGCCCGCGTGGCGCTGACGAGGCGTGCGGGGGCCACGCCCACACACAGAGACGATGGCAAGTGGGGCCAGGGTCCTCGCGGGAGAAAATGGAAAAAAAGATGGCCCCTTGGCGCGGCCGAGAGGGATCGATCTCGGGACCTCTCCCTTGGGGCGCACGGGTCTGAACCAATTGGGCTAGAATCGGTTGCTTGACAGGTTCGGGTAGCAGAGGAGGTTATGCTTCTGTTCCCGTCAGATATTTAGACGAATCTGAACTTTGTTCAGGGACTGCACACGGGACAGAGGATCGAGGACGGCCGGTGCGGTGGTTCGCCGCGGCGCGCTGCCGTGTGCGGTGAGGTGGGCGGTGCGGGGCCGGTGCTCGTGCGTGTGGAGGCGGACATGAGGGGAGAGGAGGGCAGGAGAGAGGCGGTGGACGCTCACCTCGTTCGGTTGGTCGATGACGACTGCCGTCAGGCAGGCAGGCAGCGGGGCATCTCCGGCGACGGCGCGGGATCCTCGATCCCTCCCAGCGTGAGGCGAGGGCACTAGGAGCTTCAGGAGGATGCCGCGGTCTCATTCCCGGCCGTGGATCCTCCTCGAGGTGACCGTGTGACCGGCGATGAGGGGAGGAAGGTGGCGGTTTTGGTGTGGTGTTGTCTGTCGATGTGTTTTCAGAGCAGAGGGTGATCGAGGTAGAGAGGATGGCGGCGGTGGAAGGAGGGCTAGCTAGGGTTGCTGCGAGGCTAGGGCAGAGGTGGGGCTTGTTTTATCCTGGTGGGCGAGCTTGTACGGCGCACATCGGGTGGAGGTGGAGGTTGATCAGGCGGTGCAGATGGAGTCGTACCGATGCTGACATCGAGGAAGAAGACGCCAAACGCTGAAGGGGTACTGGGCCAGAGCAATGGGCCTGGGGGAGAAAAAAGAATTGGGCTGGGGAAAGAAAAGGTAAGGGGTGGGCTTGGTCTGTCTCTCTCCACACCCCTCTTTCCATTTTTTTCCCTTCTCATTTTTTTTGCTTGTAAGAAAAGAATAGGAAGGGAGATAGAATGGCTTGGGGTGTTGGGGTGTTTAAATTGTTATGCAACATTTTTTGTATTGATTTACAAAACATAAAATAAAAGCAGATGCTAACATTACTTTCACAGGTTGGACATTTTAATTGATTATAAGTTGTTAGTTGGAATGTTCAAATAGGGTTTGAGGTTGGAATTTTGGAAATAAACAAATGTTATTTAATAGGTTCAAGCAATTAGGAAAAACATTATTAGCTTTAATTTATTTGCAAGATTTTAATTTTAAAACTCCCATTTGAACTATTGCCAGGTAGGAGTTGATTTGATTTGAATGTGTTTGTTTGCATTTTCCATTAGGGTTTTTGAACAATTTAAATTGTTTTGAAGTTTTGAGGGGTTTGGCAAACATGATGCAATGCTTATGATGCATGGGATGCAAAACAAAAGAAAACAAACAACTTTCTAGCCTAAGGTAACACCCCAGGTGTTACATGATGTCAGGATTTTCCAAGAGCACGTTCCTATTCTTTGCTTGCTTCCAAACCTCATCTATTGTTAGGAATACAAGTTGCCTATGTGTGTTGTATTCTTCCAATGCATTTTCTCTTGTTTTCCGTCAAAACATTCCACCTTGGGATGTCGGGAGAAACAAACTCCAGTACCTCGTTCATCTCCAGGACCAGGTCAAAGTTTTGTAATTCGCAGGTTAAAGAAGTTTCATTAGCTTCTATTCTGTTCTACCTTTGAGTATCACACTCTTACATATCAAGAGGCTATGTTCAATTCCATGGCCTTATTGATGAAGTGATGCTCTTACACATCTTCACTTCCCCTTTCTCCAAGCTTAGATGCTTGAGTATGATGGGTCTGCGCTTTGAGGTGTGTATCAGATATTCTTAGCAATTCCTATTGCTTTAAAAAAAATCTAAGAAACATTTGTATCCTTCTTAGCACTACTGGTCACTCAGCCTCTTTTTGATGTTGATTGTGTTGCCAAATCCGTTCATTCTGGTGCACGTTCTTGGTTAGAGAGTTAGGTTCATGACGAAGCTCTCAAGATCATATCGGTTGCTTTGAAAAGCAAGATCCCTTCCAAACTTTGAGACATACCGGTAGGTTGTGATATTCTGGATGTCTTTCTAGAAGTATCACCAGGTTTGACACCTGACCGTGATGTCTAAATAAGGGGTAGTTTGAACTACTCCTTTCTCCAAGGAAACAGTGTTGGATACCCTGAACTAGTTTGTTGACCTTAAAAAAACAACTTGGAAAGTTGAAAGACAAAAGCTCATCCTAACTTGTTCCTTTGCAATGGGATGTCTAGTTCTCATCCTGTTGAAGCCAAATAGTATCTCCTTCGTGGACATGCAATCATCCTACCTTAATTTGATTTGGGCTATCGTCAGATCAAGTCCAGATTCAAGGACTATCTTGATGGTGTTTCACTCATGGTGTTTTGCCCGAGTACACCTTCATGTCCTCCATTCTGACCAATACCTTGCCTTGTTCATGTGTTATATGAATACCTCTTCTCGGAGTGTCTTGAGAAGCGTGTTGTCAAGCCCATCGATGACATTCCTATTTCTCCAAGTTGCAAGAGGTTCATGCTGAACAAATGGCAACAATATTGGAAACTTTTGAGAACCATATTTGTGTCACCACGAAGGTTTTGTTCTGGATGTTCGAAGTAACTTACTCTGGTTCATGGGCTTATGGTGAAAGTTGTCTCCATGGATCCGAGTAGAGTTTTCTTGTTCCTTCGGGAATAATCCCAAGTTGGTCAAGCATGTGTGGAGTATTCTTGAGATGGTAGGTTGTTACCTCCATTTATTTGAAGAAGTTTGCATCCACACCAAGCCACTGGCTGATTTCCCTGGAGAGAAGAAGTCCAAGATCTTCGTGATCTTTGTTATCATCTTCCCAATAATGGCTTTGATGTGTTCCTCCGCAAGTAGACCATATAGGTGCAATCATCTTTCGTAAGTTGCTAATACATGAGTTCCGCCATCTCGCTCATCCTCTTGAGCTTGACATCACAGTCTATATCTTGAGAATCTAGCATACGTATCTTCGTTGATAATCGGTGCAACCTCTTTGATCAAACATACCGAATCTGAGTTATCCACCCATTAACAGAGCTGAATCTCAAGCAGCAACGATGGTTGGTGTTACCTCAAGGGTATTGAATTAGGTCCATTTGAAAATCTGGCATGGTTGATGTTGTGGTTGACACAATTAGCCGGAAGGCCTAATGTCATATCCCTTTTAATTCGTAAGAACAGCCACTCTCTGTGAGAATTCTTGTGTGGTTCGTTTTCAACAAGTTTTCCTCACCGTTTTTCCAAACCGGAGTTTTACTTCCACTTGATTACCTATAGAAGGCTTGTCATGAGCCTGTTGTCGGTATTTAGAACATCAAGGAGAATTTGGAAGTTGATTCTTCCAATGTCTCTCTGTCAACCCTCCAAACCTTTGTTCCAGTGGAAACAAGTTCTTCATGAGAACATCTCCTGGTGTTTTGTGACCGCCATCGAACAATTTCCTTTTTCAGGTTCTTGGTACTTGAAGTTCTCTTCATTTCATACATTGTGTGAATTTGTCATTCACTTCCGCCATGGGATCTTAACTATGTGGTAGATGTATTGCTACGTCCAAACCACAATAGGAAAGAGATTTCTTATTCCTTTCGGTGTTTTAATCCCCATTGGTTACCCATACTTATGGTGTGACCAAGAGTTCATTCTTAACTATGGTGTTCCAACATCTTTTGGTTACCCATCTTTTGCTGTAAAGTAACATCATGATCTTTGACAAAGATTACAACAAACTGTTATGGAATGGTTGAAAGTTCTGTTCTCTTCCGTGTCCGCTCCGAAGAGTGAACATGATCCTGTATCAAATTTTCTCCGACGCACGATTACAGTGTTTTCTTGTGTTCTTCCTCGTCTACGGATATTACGTTGTGATATTCAAGACCATCCTTCCCATCTTGGTATTCTACTTCGAAGAAACCTCGATGTCATAAGTTGTTCAACCTTTCTTTTCCAAAAGGGTTTAAAGTCTTGTGCAAAGCTCATATTCTAAATCCTTTCAAGAACCATCATCCATAAACTTGAAACCTTCTCTTATTCACTTTGTTACCGTGTTGTGTTTCATGCATGTTAACTTAAAATGTTCTTTACGAGCATTCCTGTCATGAGTTAGCCATGAGACACTCGATCTTCGTAAAGATCAATTTCCTAAGGGTTTCCCTCTACCTAATGTGTAGCCGCTGGATATCTTCGCAAGTGATACGGAACAATCTCTACCAGAAGTGAACCGTAAGGTTCGAGAAGATCATTCAAACCGGTGTTCCTTCTTTCTTCTCCTTCGGGAATCTCAGGACGAGATTCTTGTAAGGGGGGGGGGGTAGATTTGTAACATCCCAAATTTTGCTAACAAAAGGGTTGTGGTGTTGTGTTCATCTCATACATGCATGAAACAAAAATTTGAACCATGTTGAAACGATTTAAATTGTGAATTTAAATGGTTTGAGAAAAATCCCACAAATAGTACTTAAAATGGGTTCCAAAATTTTGTACTGAAAAGTAATTCAATTACACCAAAGCAAAACATGGTTTGGTTGGAAATTTGATGAGCTTTCCCAAATGTATTTTTGGAAAATTTTACTCTTCTAAAAAGGCTCTCAAAAACCCTGTTTCTTTTCAGTTTTTAAAGAGAAAAGGACTTATTTGTAAAATTCAGAAATTTCTGGGGGGTTTCGCAAAAAGTACTTTGTCTTCTTCCTCCTTCGGCCAGTACAAAGCAACTCGCCGACGGCACCTCGCGCCACGTCCTGCTTGCCTCTTCTCGCGGGGATAAGGGCGAGGAGATCCCCTCCAGCACTCCTCTCTCGCCTCCTGCCCTCCTCACCTCGCCTCGCCGTCTCCATCTCCCTCTCTGCAGCTTCCCCGACCCGAAACCCTAACCATTGGCCGCCATGAATCGCCGCCGACTCCGGCCTTCCCCAGAGCAATTGAAGATACCGCTGGCCCCGCCGTGATCTCCTCTACCTCTACGCTGAACGCAGCTTCCCGGGACAACTGAAATCGTGCGAACCGACGGGTTCTTCCCCGAGTCTGGCCGCCGGCCACCGCACTTGTTGCCGCCGATTCCGGCCGCCCCTCGCCTCCCCATCACTTCCATCACACCCAGGGTAAGCCACTCATGCTTAGGCACCCCTCCGTCCTCCTTATTCTACCCCGTAGCACCGGCGCCTCGTCCACCGTTTCCCGCCGCCGCGAAAGGTCGTCGTCAGCGCAGCTCCGGTGACAATTTGAGGGCGGCGCGACCACCAACAGTTTGGCCCCGTTCCCCTCTTTCCATAGGTGTTCTCTGTTTTGGCTAGGACGGCCTGGTTCGCCGGCGGCAACCACGTCTCTGGAGCTCCGGCCGGTTGCTGACGCCTACGTGATGTCACGATGACATCACGTGGGGCCCCCTCGTCAGTAGGTTTTTCTTTTAAAGAAAATAATTAGAAAAATTTTAAATTGACACATGGGCCCTCTATTGTTTAAATATTTCACAAAATGAATTAATTTTGTTAATTCAATAACTATTAAAATATAAGAAAAATATGGAGTTGATCAGAAAAATGTAACCTATCTGAATATATCATTTTCACACATGTTTGACAAAGTTCAAAAATGACCATTATTTAATGTTGTTTAATTCATTTTAAAATAGAAAAATAAGTTTTTATTCACTAGAATTAGAAAATTAAAAGTTATATATCAAATTGCTCAAAATGACAAATGCAATCTAGTTATGATGTTTTCGAACCCGTTTGAGCACATTATATTGTACCCACTTCCAGAATTGTCCGAAGTACCCCTCCGGGGTCAATTTCGGGCTAATTTCAGTAAAATTGTTTAACTGACATACGAACCCTAGCAACCCAACGAACACGCCTAGGGATTTATTTAAGTGCATTGACTTGCTCATGCATACATATTGTGCATTGCATCGATGCCATGTGTTGATTGTTATTCTTCTTGTTTCGGTGTTTGTTCCCCCCTCGGTAGAACGTAACTCCGAAGAGAAGGCCAGCAGTTCCTTGACAAATACTTGATCTTAACCGACAAGTCAAGCACTTATCCGAGAAGACAGTTATATTGGTTTTCTTATAACCAAGGCAAGCATAACCTCTTATCTGCTCATATATGTTTTCCAACATCATTTGATTCTCGTACTTTGCATTCGATTCCAAAGTATTTGATGCTGATAGATATAGTTCACCTATATACTGCATTGCCTCAACATTCTGATCCACTGGTCCTAGCCGCCATAGATATGCTTGTGCGCATGGCCAGAGCCTCATATATGCGTCGCTTAGTCATACATGTTTGTTTACCTCTTCTCCATCCGGTTGATGAATCAGAGCTGCGATAACCTAGTATGATATGATGACGTGGTAAGATGGGCATTGTGTGGTTAACCTGACTAAGGCTTGGACGGGAGGCCACTTGGGAAGTGGTTCTTTGTCCTATACTTGCCAACCCTAGGATTAAGGTCTCGCCGCGGAAACCAGGACTGAGCGTGCAACCACACGCGCGGCCAATGAACCTCGCTCGACTAACTACCTTGTTTGGCCACATCCATGAGTCACGTAGTTTGCTATTTCTATTTGCGTGTGAGTAAGAAATCGATTTGGAGAAAACTAGGGCGTGACCGGGACAAGTGATGGACGTACACGGATCTTGATCCCGACTCACAGAACAGGGGCCGTCAGGAGGTGGCCAACTCCCTGTTGACGGTGTGGCCCTGTTTGGGTTGACTCATGGATAGGGTCGGGCAAGGTAAATGTCGGATCTAGCCACCCTCTGTCGCGCTCCATGGAAGAGCGTACATGTGGCGCTAAGAGTCGGAGGGTACGTGTGGGTAAAGTGTACCACCCTGCAGGGATAAATCTTTCGGAAAGCCGTGTCCACGGTTAAGGACGACTTGGTGAATGTCGTGTGGCCATAGATAACTTGAACCTGACGTAAAAGATGTTGGCAATGTTTGAAGGGTGCTTCCTCGGAGATGCCGAGAGGGGTGATCCTTGTAGCATGTGAGATGTTGGTAAATGATGTTGGTGGATAAAAAGATGATGATTACGGTAGTTGAGTTTCTCATCTGTTTTGAAAACATTCTATGAGACGTGCTATTCTTCCTCGATTTGGGAAACAAACTTTGCTTTACGCAAAACAGCCTTCATAAAACTCTTTCTGAAGATAGCAGATATATAATAGGTTAACTAAGTCTTGTTGAGTACCTCCCGTACTCAGATTTGCTTAATTTGGTTTAGGTGAAGATCTCACCTCGGTGGTGATTCAACGTGGACATCGACGAGTAGTTTGGGGTTCCCAGGTAGCAGCCTGGAATCTATGGGCTGGGACGTCGCCTTATGTTGTGGCCTCTTAGGCCTTTTTGGTTCTTGTTGATTAGCAACATAATTTTCCTTCTGTTGTCTGATGTAATGTTGGGTCCGGTGACCTCTGCTCGTAAGTTATACTCTAGTAACACCTGTTTAATACATCTTCCATGTCTAGAGTGCTGCTTTGATCAGTTGTTGTTTTCGAGCTCATTGTTATACAGTTTTGGCTATGCCTGCATAGTTCTCACAGTCGAGGGGTTGTGGAGCCGATGATCCATGTCCGAGCCCGCTTGCCGATGTGATTCGGCATGGGGCTAGGTAACCCCATTAACCCTCAATTGTTGTTGCACTTTCTGGACACATAGCATCTCTGTATAGCTTTGGTCCCGTTTCCTTCAGTTTCAGTCGATTCGTGGACGCTTTGATATGTATAGTTGGTTATGACTAGCGTGGACACAAGGAGTAGTAGTACCATGGTGATCCGGCCTGCATGCCGATGAATCCGGACTGTCTGCCGTTGTTTGTTGCGGCTGGGGCTGGTAACACTAAAGCCCTTGTGGGTCCATGTCTAGGAGCACATAACAGTATGTATATCTCTGGGTCCGGGGTCGTGACATATAAGTTACTCTTGGCACTTATTTCCTTAACTTGACTATACCAACGATATCACGAGGTGAGACTATGTGATCTGGTCTAATCAAACTCTTTGATCATAAAACATAAAACTTATTACCGATATCGTCCTGTTTTCTCATCCATATCCCCGATGTCCTTGTCACACTGTGTATGGCCAGACGATATGACATCGGTGATACTGAGAGGACCCATAGTGTGTATCCCTCTATCGTGTAGAGGATTTAAGTACTAATCTTGAACGATCTCAGTTCCATTACACGTTCTAGGTCATACCGAGATATAACCATTATGATCCCTAGTTACGGAAAGACGGTTGATGATATCCAAAGCATAACTTTTGATCATGCATGAACTAGATATTCTCATAGTATAGGAATTATAGTCAATGACAACTTCATATGTATTTTGCTAAAATACATCATAATCGTTTAGTGTCTTTTAGCAACAACATACACTTGGGTCCGTTCAACACTATTGTTACTCTAGCAATAAATTGGTATGTTTTGCTAGACTTTTACTCAAGACCATGCTCAGGAAAATGTGATCATCTCATAAACCATAAGCTAATCTTAGAGACAATATTAGGAACTCTTGTTTATTTATGTCTTCACATCCAAGCAAAGATTTTCCTTTGCCAAATCACTTTTCAAATGCTATAGCGGTTGTAGCATGATGACATAAACTTAATTATGAACTTGGAGGTAGAATAATAACCGAATATTATTGTATTTTGGACATACCTCCAACACTTTCGAGCAAAGCGCTTAGAGCGACTCTAGCAGATCCACTATATCGCCATTCCGAAAAACACATATAGGGTTCCACCGGAAAACGTTTTCCGGTAACGTGAGGCGTCCGACAATACAGATCCGTCAAATTGGTATCCAGTACTAGTTTGGTGGATCTGTTCTGTCAGACGCCTTATCTTACCGGAAAACATTTTCCGGTGGTAACCAAATTCATGGATTTGAGCAACATAAAAAATTAAATAAAACATAAATACAGGTTTAACAGTTCACAATACAACATTCATCCAAATTATAAAAAATGTTCAAATCCGAATAATTAAAATCACAACGAATGGTCTTAATAATAAAATTGGTCTGAATCACACAAAATAAATAGAAATGGGAATCACTTCCCATACAATTGCTGCTGGTTCTCAATAATATCATCATGGAGCTGTGTGTGTGGCTTTGTCCTCAATCATCCGATATGTCTCAAGAAATGCTTGGATCCTGTCTGGTTTCCTTTGATGCATCACCTGACTACCAATGTTATCAAAAAATATTCCAAGTTTAAATCCCACTTATCCTCAATGATCATATTGTGTAAAATTACACAATCCTTTATGATGTTTTGGAGGGTTTTTATGATCCAAGAATCAAGCAGGTCCTCGAACAATTGCAAACCTACCTTGCAACAAACCAAATGCTCTCTCAATATCCTTTCGGTGTGCTTCTTGATCTCTATCATCGATGATTTGTTTCTATCCTACGGGTATGTTGATGGTTTTCAAAAATGTCAAACACTGACGGTATATACCATCGGCAAGATAGTAACCCATGGTATAATCATGACCGTTCATGGAGCATCTCCAGTAGCTAGCTGAGCAAAAACATGTGATCTGTGCAACACATTGATATCATTGAGATAACCCAACAAACCGAAGAAGCAATGCCAAATCCACAAGTCCTCCGAAGCAACGGCTTCAACAACAATTGTTGGATCATGGGATTTTTCAGTGAACTTTCTGTGCCAAGCAACCGGACAGTTCTTCCAACTCCAATGCATGCAATCTACACTACATAGCATGCCAAGCCGCCCTCTTGCTTCATTCGTGTCCATTATCATCTTCGTTTCCTCCTCATTAGGACTTGGGAGGTACTGGGGCCCAAAAAATTGATCAAAGTTTTGGCAAATACATGCACGTATTTGATTGCAGTACCTTCGCCAATGCGAAGTTACTCATCGGTGTAGTCGGTCGTAAAACTATAAGCCATCACTCTCATTGACGCTGATATGTTTGATGGGTTCGTAGCATAGGAAAGACAAAATTTCCTACGCGATAGGCACCCGAAGGGCCAAAGATCTAATCTAGGAGATGAAAGAAACGGGGAGAAAGCATCTTAGAAGATCTAACCCTCGAAGATCGAAAGCGTTACGAGATCAGATCTCATGGATGATGTATTCGAACACTCGCCGATCTCAAGATCGTGTGGACGATCGTTCCAGTGCTACAAGCGGCAACACTTTCGTACTTGGTCACACGTACAGTTGTTGATGACATCCTATCCCCGTTCCAGCAAGGCAGCGGATGTAGTAGATCCTTCGGGAATCCCAGCAACATGACGGTGTGGTGGTGGTGTTGGAGAAATTCCTGTAGGGCTTCGCCAAGCCGGTGCAGGGGAGAAGTGGAGGAGGGAGGTTCCAACAAGGGAGATATGTGCACCATCTTGGTGTGCCTCCCCTTCTCATTTTATATTCAAGGAGCTGCAACCACATCAATTCCTAGGGTGGTAACCCCCTCATTCAAGAGTGGTAACCCCTTCTTTCAAGAGTGGTAACTCCCCTTTTAAAGGGCTGCCAATTGAATGACTGCATGGACCAATTAGGATGGACTTTAAAATGGACCATTGGGACACTCTTGTTCATGATGGATATGTGGGCCCCACAGTGGGTTCCTCTGGAACCTTCTAGAACATTCCGACACTCTGCCAGAAAATCCTGAACTTTTTCCGAAATCCTGAAATCACTTTGCCATATATGGATCTTTACCTCCGGACCATTCTGGAGCTCCTCGTGATGTCTAGGATCTCATCCGAGACTCCGAACCATATTCTTACTCCAACTCATATTCCCGTATCTACCCTAAGCATCAACGAACCTTAAGTGTCCCACTCTACGGTTCGCGAATAATGTAGACATGATCGAGACACCTCTCTGATCAATAGTCAACAACGGGACCTGGATATCCGTAATGACTCCTACACATTCAACGATGAATCTAGTGATCGTGTAAACCATAAACATCATAACCAATTCCCTTTGTCTCGCGATATTTTACTTGTCCGAGATCCGATCATTGGTATCAACCATACCTAGTTCCGTGATATGACATCCTTATGACCTAGTCACGTGCTTGCAAGCGGTGTTGATGTAATATCACCAAGAGGGGCCAGAGTATGTCTCTCCTTCATTTGGATGGACAAATCGCACTCTTGATACATGAGACTCAACCAATACTTTCCAAATACCTAACGACACCTTTATAGTCACCCTGTTACGATGTGATGTTTGATGACATCAAAGGACTCTTCCGGTGTTAGTGATTGACATGATCTCATGGTCTAAGGATTAGAGTTACTTTGTATATTTGATATAACAATGTAACTTAATGACTTGATCGCATTGCTATATTCACTTTGGGTCTATGTTCATCACATCATTCTTCTAATGACATGGCCCCGTTATTAACAACATCCAATGTTCATGATCAGGAAACCTTGATTATCAGTTAATCAACAAGCTAGTTAAACGAGAGGCTTTACTAGAAACTCGTGTTTGTTTATTAGACACACATGTAACAAACCGGCGGTATTTCTTTGTTGAACGAAGTGCCTAAAGTTTTTCTCGCAAGTTTTGATGGTGCGAACAAATAGAAATCTACGCATCTGATAGCTCCTACGGAAGAGATGAGACAGATAGGTCGGTACCTCGGTGAAGTAATTCTTCATCAACATCGCGTTGCCGAGAGCTCGGTTTCGTGGAATGCAAAGACGCCTGAACTTCGATCCGGTCCTCTTCCTCTTGGTGTTGTTCTCGTATTATTCGACGAGATGAAGCATGTGTCGATTAGTCATCTCAACAAGTCCCTCGGATGATCCGGTAGGGTTTCGATTAAGAGAACATATGGACGCTCGTGACGATCGTCGGCTAACAGGGGGCACGATTTACCCAGGTTCGGGGCCCTCGTAGAGGTAAAACCCTTACTCTTGTTCTTTCGATCTGTATTATGAGTAGATCGGTTACAATGGAGGGTGCTCAAGTTGAGAGTATGGTCTCGAGCTCAAGGCTTTGGTGATGAGAAGTTGATTGGCTCCCTCCCCGGTGGTTCTCCTAGCCTTATATAGGTGGCCAGGTCTCAAACCGTCCCCGGGGGGTTACAAACCCTAGTTTTAGGTCGGTTACAAGTTTCCTTCTTGACCCGCAAGTCTTTACGGGTGGGCTCCGGTTGGGCCTTCTAGAACCGTAGGTGGCACCTCCCTCTGGGCTCAGGTCTTGGGCCTTGGAACGGGTAGCCTCACCCGATAGGTCTAGGATTCCCCCCCACGTCAGCATGACTATATTCTCAATGTCGTATTGAAGAGTAGCTCCAATGTCGGAATCATTCGAATCGGATGGGGACGAGGATGACAAACTACAATCCATCTACAATGACTAAATATTGGTCAAATTTGACCACAAATCCTCAAATCAAATTCTAAAGCCTAAAGCAGCTGAAAAAGGTTGAACCTTACCTTCTTTTCCACCGACGGGGCCAAATCTGATCAACGCCGTCCGACGTCCTCTTACGGACACATGGCCCCATATCGCAGCCTCTGACGGGTGGCCGCGTGAAATAATCACCATCTGCTGCTCAGAAACGAGCGGAGCAGCCTCTCCTCACGTCGCCGCCCGAGCTCCTCGTGGGATCCATGGAGACAATGGTGGCTATGCACGCGGAAGGGGTGCAAAGATGATACATGCCCCCCAAGGGGCCAAAAGGCGATGGAAACGGTGCGGCGGGAGGCGACAAAGCTTTTCAGTGGCACGAGAAGCCCAGGATGGCGAGGAGTTGGGCGGCGCGGGGAAGGGGCACGCACGCTAAAGTTTCAACTTTCGCTCACTCGCACCAAGAATAGAGGAAATAGGAAAAAGAGTCGCCAACCCCCTAGATATGGCGAACTAGGGGGGATGGAATATCCCACGCCCTCGAAAGTTTTTCCAAGGTGTCGCTGATATGGTGGATCTGATTTGACCACAAATTCGTCCCGGTCTAAGTTAAACTGATATTTTTCGAGAACCAGTCTTTTGCAGGATCTGCTAGAGTCGCTCTTAGTTCTACATAACGGGAAAGGAAATAGAGAAGTTGCATGAAAGGTTGCGTGTATTCAGCCTATCGCACATGGATAGGATTCGCCTAGATGGGAGGTCCTATTCGTGGAATCCTATTTGACGCTTCAATTAGCCCTGAAACTTGTGAGACAGTTTTGCCTCGCTACAACGCGGGTAGGCCCATATAGCGATTTTTTCCTGCGTTGTTTCATTTCTCTTTTCTTTACAACTGTTCTTTTCTATTTCATTTTTTCTAGGTTTTATGTTTAAATTTAGAAAATAATTTTTTTAAAAAAATCGAACCATTTAAAAAAAAATGAAAATTTTACAAATATAATCTAAATAATTTATTAAAATGAATTTTTTTGGAAAACAAAGAATTTCAGAAAAATGAGAAATGTTTGAATAATTTCTAAAAATGAATTTTTTTGAAAGGAACAAATTTTGAATATGAATTTTTTTGAACATGAACAATTTTTAAAATGAATAATTTTTAAAAAATGTTTTAGATATTGAAAATATTCAGTTTTGATTTTTTAATGTTTTTGAAATGTTTTAGAGTTGAATGTTGTTTCCGAATAATAAAATGTAGATTGAAAATAATTTGAATAAATAAAAAAAAAGCAGGAGAAAATATTAGAAATTGTACATGGGCCAGCCCACCAGGCGAGAAGGTTTATACGCCAGGTCGGGTATCGAAGCTTGAAGTGTCACACTCCGCTCTTCCTTGTGGCGATCTTTTGGGCGATGGCCCATCCGGTACATGTGTTTTCTCTTTTTATTTGTTTTAAACCTAATTTTTTTCAAAGATTTTACATTTTCTAAATATGAAAACATTTTCGAATCTGAAAATTTCTACAACATGAACAATTTTCAAATATGAATTTTTAAAATTTTGGACAAATTTCAAATTCGAACAATTTTTTAAAAAAAAATCTTAAAAGTGAGGAATATTAACATTTTTAAGTATAACCAAATTTTAGGTCGAACAATTTTCAAATGTCCATTTAAAAACCTAAATACAGAAGATGGGACAAAAAAGGGAAAAAAAGAAAGAAGACTAAATAACAGGGAAAAAAAAAGCAAAATTGACCGGCCAGTGCGGCCCGGGGTGTGCGGTGTGAGCCCTCCAGCGGCACAAAGAGCGGCAAATAGAATTTTGGGCTCAGATGGGCACATGGTGTATCTGCTTCCGATACTAGTGGGCTGAGCGCACTCCTCTGACGAATTAAAATGGGGTTTAGGAAACTATCTGATGGGCAAAGCAAAACCCCGTACAAGCTAGCCCCGTACAACAGACCCGGCGTCCCCGTCCGGCGTGCCCCCGCGCGGTACGTACCCGGTACCCGTCCACGGCACCACGCCATGCACCGCGGCCGGCCCGCGCTGGCGGGCGACACGTCGCGGGCGGCACGAGCAGCAGCCTGACCCTGACGAGGCCTACGCGCGTAGCCAGCGAGCACTGCACGTACCGCGTCACGCAGCAGCACAGCTACACTAGCTGGAGCTACCCGTGGTAGCTGTCCTGTAACCATACCGGCGCATGGACGGACGGACTGATCCCGTCAGAGGTCGATCGACGCACGATGCATCAGAGCTAGCCCCGGCCGGTCGTCCGGGTCTGGCACGCGCACACGCAGTCCAACGCGCGCGCCGAATATCATCTCGTCTCTCTAGCAGCTAGCTCGTTCATACGTGACCAGCCGTGATGACAATGATGATCGATCATACATAGACACATACAAAGCATATGGTCCCGGCCGGCCGGGAACACCTCTCGTTGCGATGCATGGCAGCAGGGCGCCAGTCCCGCCATCGACTGTGATCTCTGAGGTAAGCTAAGCTTCTGCTGCTGCGCCGCGGGTGGCATCATTCATACGGTGCTCAGCAGCGTGCAAAGTTGCGGGCATACACATTCATCATAATGTTCAGGGGGTCGACCGGCGCATGCAGCAGATGTGCGGCTCCCTTGATAGCTAGCTAGGCTGGACGGGGGCGCTGATCCATGCATCTCCAGAGATGAGGTAGTCCCCTGCTGCGTGCCGCATGCATGGCCAGTTCAGTGCCCAGAGATCAGAACCACCACCATCGTCTATCCCTGCATGCATTCATGCTCATCTTTAATGATACAGTGCTGCTACGTGCACCCATGGGAGCATGCGTGTGGTCCTCGATCGATCTCCTCTCTTCCCAGAAACAAATTAAGCTGTGCTCATGTCATACGAGAAAAAATAGTTCGTGCTCATATAGACGTTCGGGGTGTGGTACCACGAACGTTAGCATCAGCATGCATGCATGCATGCATGCGGTGATTCGTAAGCGAATAAAGACGAGGACTTGACTGCATCACTGCTAAATTTGCCACGTCACTAGCTAGTTGTCATGTGTACATTAGTTGTGTGGTGTGTTTAGAAAAGAAAAGGTTTGCTCGTGTTTAAATAGCACTAGTAGAGATTCTCAACTTAATCTCGAGTCTAACTAACTCAAATTTGACGACCAAAATTTCTCGCAAAAAATGGCCACATGATTTTCTTGTTTTGCCTACAAGATAAAAGATGCGAGACGCGTATTTACTACTACTAACTAAGCAATAAATCAGTGGCCTGATAAGATTACACATGCAGGATAAGGTATGCATGATTTGCTTATGATCTGCTTAATCAGCTCATTTCGCTTTCCAATCAATCAATAAACCAAGGCAAGGCCGGACCGCCCCACGGTTTCCAGATTACAAGTGAACATGCTACATTCCACCAGAACTGGAGAACAAATTAAAACCAAAACCATCGCGCCTCGCGTGACCTAGCTGTCGGCCTCGCGCGCCACACATCGTCCACCGCCCACCGCTCACCAGTCGCCGTCCGGCCCAGGGAGACAGTACAGCCGCACCGCATCACCCGCACCAGCGCGCGCCCGCCCGCGACGATACCGTGCGTACGGATCCGGCTTGCACCTCACGTCCTGGCTAGCCGACGGCGACGTGCTCCTGCGCTGGTCAGTCAGTGGCCAACCAATCCGACCGATCGTGCAACACACCAGTTCGACCGGTCGCCGTCGACGATGTAATGGCAAACGCGCACAAACCACAAGTAGCTCGCCAGATGCGTCGATCGACATGCAACTATCCATCGAGGGATCTAGTCGATCGTACGCGCGCACTCCTCCATTGGATTAGTGACTGAATGGCGTGGTTGGGGCATAACCATCCGAGGGAGACCGGGCAGACGGGAACACACATGTGTTCTTGGGCTAGCCAATGGCCTTGACATGACATGCAGCTAGCTAGCTAGCTACTACTTGCCACACCGGCCCCTCGCATGCAAACCGCTGCAGCAGAGTTAACCTTGGTCATGCCGCATCGCGCCTCTCTGTAATGAAGGTGGCACATGCAGGTTTGCCACTTCGGTAAAGCCCAAGGAAACGGCGCAGGTACACACACAAGGCTCGCTGCCGGGTACGTGCGGTGTACTTGGACCGCTCATCGTTTTCTTCACCCCATTGGCACTGCGTGCGGCTGCGGCTGCATGCTTTCCGGTTCAGGGCCGGACCATGGCAAAGCTCAGCTCAGCTCATCACGCCAGACGCACAGTGGCATGCATGCAAGCTACGCAGGGGGAGCTAAAGCTGATCCGGAAACGAGGGCGGAGCAGCGCTCGTACCGCTGTCAGTGCGTGTTTGGGAATGCGATGCAAGCAGCGAAAGGGAAGTTCCGATCGAGCACTACGGACTTTTCTCCCCAGCTCCGTCCATCGGTCCGTCCGCCGGTCTGGCCGGGATCGACGGGACCAGCTGTACTGCGTCTGTACTCTCATGGACGGACGGGAGGGGTTCATCTCATCTCATGCCGTGATGCGCGCCGGGGAGGCGAGGGAGGCGGTCGCTTTCCTTTCCCGCGGCCCGTGCCGTGGGCGTGGGGGCGGAGGAGGCAAGTAGCTCCATCAGAGCTCGTGGACAGGTGCTGGGCAGCCATCGCTTTAAAGGCGGACAGGGGCAGGGTGTGGTTTGCTGGCTCCATCCGATCAACATCTACCTGAGCCTTGCTACAAATGGTGAGGTATATCATATGGTGGCGTGCCGCGCCTCCGCCAGCTCGCGTTGCCATCTGCAGGTAAACGATGGGATCGCACAGTTGTGCGCGTCCACCTCCCGGCGCCTGTCAGCCTTTAAACTTTTGGCAATCGATGCGGGCGCATGACTAGTTTATGTCTCCTTCGGCCACTTTCTTGGCAATATATATGTGTATATATAAACGTTGCTTCCGATGTTCCCAAAATTGTTTGCATTTTCTCTGGTGTTGATTTGTTTCCGTCGATGATGCTGACAGCTGAAAACTGCTATCAACCCGGCCAGTTTTCTCTCAGTTGAGTGCGCACTAATTTCTTCTCTAGATTAATGACGAAACGGGGCCAAGCTTTGTCTCTCTTTGAAAAAATGTAGCACCGTGTGGCTTAATGAACCAAACCATGGTAGCAATACTCCTACATCAGAAATTCAAAATATATCCATAGCTACCTCGAAATAAAAAATCAATGAGGAACATGTATGACGGGAATGACACAGGAACCGCCGAACTAAACAGATTTTTATCTTTTTCCGGGATTAGTACCGCGAGGCTTAATCATGAAAAAACAACGCGCTATCTCGACGCTAATAGCACACTATAGCATATCTAGATAGTCCACGCTAAATTTTAATATTTTTGCTCGCCATTGCGCTATTCACAAAATAACACGATGTATCGCGCTAAAACGTTGTAGCGCGCTATTTTTTTTCCCCATCCTATCGGCGCAAAGGCCCGTGTTTCTAACTTAGAAAGAAGAAAACGTTGCTTTCTGTTTTTCGTGGCGATGAACAACAATCGTGAAGATGACATTGCTATGTTTATAATTTTGAATAAGTAATTTATACTATGTTATTGCACCGTGGGATGTCCATGTTAAACTCTAGCCAACTTGAGAACAATTTTGGACGTGGTTATACATATATTGTTCCGATATTTTTGGACTATGTTATTTATTCTCCTTGAAATCCTTTATTTTTTAGATATATTTGATAGGTTATTTCAACACACTATTTTGATATAGCACGCTGTAGTGTATAGCATCTGGAGGAGGATGCCGCTATTTCTCGTTGCACCCTATTTTTCCTTGGGCTTAATTAACCAGAACCACGGTTGCTCAAAGAAAAGTTTTAGCAATACTCTTGCATCAGAAATTCAGAATATATCCATAGCTACCTCGAAATGAAAAATCACATGAGGAACATGTGTGACGGGAATGACACCTAGACGACCAACCTAAACAGATGTTATATTTTACTGTTGCAGCCGAGGGCGGATGTTCCTAACCACGGAGCGGGCTTCTCTTCGTGCGGCGAGATGTGATGATCTACTTTCAGGTACACATATAAAACAGACTCTCACGTTTTCTTCTTTGCCTAATGTGAGTTCATTATTAAGCGTGCATTTAAGTTGGGTGTGTATTGGGGGGTATCTCATGATGAAGCTCTTCATGCGGTTAATTTGTTAAAAAAATGTTGAAGAGGCTCGGATTTTAGTTGTTTTGGGTAATTCTTTAGATGTTGATGGTTTGGCTTAAATCTATAAAAAGGTTAAATCTTAATAAGAGGTTTTATTTGGAATTTTAACGGGTTAAGAGACACCGCGATATCAACGAACGTAGGCAGGAACGATGCTTGGACTCGCATCGGTTTCGTGTTGATTATATAGAGGTATACGGACCTCAACCGAATACAGAGAGAGAGATTTAGGGAGGATGGATAACTACACCGAACCAACTCATATTGGATGCGTTCGGTTTACAAGGATAAGAGCAAATCCTAACATCCCCCCTTAATCAAAACTTGTACAAGTTTAGATTATGCTTAAAAGTCTCTAATTCTCTATGAGCTAATGGTTTGGTGAATCCATCTGCAACTTGGTCCTTGGTAGAAATAAAACGTATATCAAGTTTCTTCTGAGCAACTCTTTCTCTGACAAAATGGAAGTCTATTTCAATATGCTTGGTCCTTGCATGAAAAACAGGGTTAGCAGATAAATATGTAGCTCCCATATTATCACACCATAGGCATGGTGTTTCATTGAGTTTAATACCAAGTTCATTCAGAAGAGTTTCAACCCAAATGACTTCAGCTGTAGCATTTGCAAGGGATTTATATTCAGCCTCTATACTCGATCTTGAGACAGTTGCTTGCTTCCTAGCACTCCAAGATATGAGATTAGGACCAAAATATATAGCAAACCCACCAGTTGATCTTCTATCATCAATACAACCAGCCCAATCAGCATCTGAGAATGCACTGATAAGAGTAGAGGTTGATCTTCTGAAAGTAAGCCCAGTGGTGAGAGTACTTTGCACATAGCGCAATATTCTCTTGACAGCAGTCCAATGTACAGATGTGGGTGCATGAAGAAACTGACATACTTTATTAACTGAGAAGGAAATATCAGGTCTTGTAAGTGTTAAATACTGTAAACCACCAACTATACTCCTGTATCTGGTACTGTCATCTAGACTGAGGGGTTCTCCTTCATATGCTGATAATTTTTCAACAGAAGATAAAGGTGTAACTGAGGGCTTACAATTGTTCATTCCCACTTTTGCTAACAATTCAGAAGCATATTTTTCTTGAGTAAGAACTAATCCTTTATCAATCCTTTTTACTTCTATACCCAAGAAAAAAATGAATATCTCCAAGATCCTTAATAGCAAAGTGTTTGTTCAAATCATCTACTAAAGTTGTAATAGCTTGTTGAGAGGAGCTTGTAACTATGATATCATCCACATAGACAGGAACAAATACTGTTATACCTGACTGATTATAAATAAACAGAGATGTATCCCCTTGTGATGGTGTGAATCCCAAGGACTGAAGTTTAGTGCTCAAACGAGAATACCAAACTCTTGGTGCCTGTTTAAGACCATATAAAGCTTTGTCAAGTTTGCAGATGTGGTGAGGTTTACTTTTATCTTCATACCCAGGAGGTTGTCTCATGTAGACTTCCTCTTCCAGAACGCCATGAAGAAACGCATTCTTGACATCAAGCTGCCTAATATGCCAATCCCTAGAAACAGAAATAGCTAGAACAAGACGAATCGTAGCAGCTTTAATAACAGGGCTAAAAGTATCCTCATAATCAATTCCATAACGTTGTTTAAACCCCTTTGCTACTAACCTGGCTTTGTAACGATCAATAGACCCATCAGCATTTCTCTTAATTCTATAAACCCACTTGCAGTCAATAATATTGTTGTTACCATGATGTGAAGGTACTAGATGCCATGTTTGATTTTTGTGAAGAGCAGAATATTCTTCATCCATTGCTGCACGCCAGTCGGGGTGATCCAAAGCATCTTGCAGTGTGTTTGGTTCTCCTGAAGTACACAAGAAATTATAACGAACACAACCATCAGTAATTTTTTTGGGGTTTGAAATTCCTTTTTGTAAGCGTGTACTGCGTGCAGGAGGAGCAGCAGGGTCTCCAAGCACAAAGGATCCCTCCACTGCCTTGGAGCGTGGGCGCCGAACGCGAGCAGGACGCGTGGCTACCTGCTGGTCTCGGTTTTGGCCTGGAGCGGTGCCGGTGCACGCGGGTGATGATGACGCGGGAGCAGTGACCCGCGTGGCAGCTGCGGGTTGGCTCGGGCCAGAGCCCGATGGTGATGCAGCCGCAGAGGATGTCGGGGGCGTTGTCGGGAGTGCTGTCGAGGATGCGGTGGCGTGTGGTGATTGGCTCGGGGCAGAGCCCGAGGGTGACGCACCCGCTGGCGGTGTCGGAGGCGTTGTCGGGGACGCGGAGCTTGGGGTTTGCACGTCTGCCTCCACCTGCACACCTGACTCCTCATGATTGGAACCAGGATCCAGCTCGGGATCAGTGGACGCGTCATAATCCGTGCCTGACGCAGAATCTGCATCGGATCGGTCGTTGTCTGGCCCGTCGTTTTGTGACATGAAATCACCTCCTTCTTCTGCTCCGTTTTGGCTCAAATCTGCACCAAATCTTCCGAAATTTTCCGCAGTAGCCTGCACAAGACTAGTAGCATTCTGTGGCAATGTATCATTAGTCATTAGTTCATCATTATTCAAGCCCCCATTTTCAGGAAAAAGATGTTTAGGAAGAAGTAAAATTTCTTTCCTAAGAAGAGCACCGGCATTTGGATGTAAAGAGGCAAATGGAAAAATTTCTTCATCAAACACAACATCTTGTGATATGTAGACCCTACCAGTGGACACATCCAGGCATTTTACTCCTTTGTGTCTTGGACTATATCCAAGGAACACACATTGTTTGGATCTATAGGACAGTTTTTTGTTGTTGTAAGGGCGTAGATTTGGCCAACACGCACAACCAAAAACTCGAAGAGATGTATAGTTTGGTGAGACTCCTAGTAATTTTTCAGAGGGACTAATGTTGTTGATGACTTTACTAGGTATAAGATTAATAAGATAGGTGGCTGTAAGAAATGCCTCATCCCAAAATTTCAAAGGCATGGATGCATGAGCTAAAAGAGCAAGACCAATTTCCACTATATGACGGTGTTTCCTTTCTGCTGATCCTTTTGCTGATGTGCATAGGGACAAGATACATGATGAGATATGCCAAGTTTCTGAAAGAAAGGGTTTAACTTTTCATACTCTCCTCCCCAATCTGTTTGCATAGTGATAATTTTTCTTCCAAATTTTCTCTCAACATAGTTCATGAAGTTATGAAAAACATCAAAGACATCAGATTTCTTTTTCAGCAAATATATCCATGTAAATTTGCTAAAATCATCAATAAAGCTAACATAATAGTTATGACGTCCTACAGAAGTATTTGCAGGACCCCACACATCAGAAAATATTTGTTGGAGAGGAAAATTGGAAACACTAGTGGAAACAGGATATGGTAATTGATGACTTTTTGCTCTTTGACATGAATCACAAATGGTTTCAAGACTAGAATCTCTAGAGTATGGAAGACAAAACTTATTGAGAATGTGTTGAACTACAACTTTATTTGGATGGCCTAGGCGACTATGCCACCTTGAAGAGGTGGGCTTTGTGATGACATGGGCTTGCTTGCTCTTGAATGGTGATGATGAGATGATAGGGTAGAGACCACCCTCACATTCTCCCTTAAGAAGAGTGCTCCTCGTGTCCCGGTCCTTAATCAAAAAATACCAAGGATGAAATTCAAGAAACACATTGTTATCTAGAGCAAGTTTATGCACGGAAAGAAGATTTTTTGTCGCACTAGGAACATGAAGGACATTGTTAACATGAAGATTACTAGTGGGGGTTTGAATAAATGAATCACCAACATGACTAATGTGCATACCTTCGCCATTGGCGGTGTGGATCTTGTCGTTGCCGCGGTATTTGTCCCTTGTCATAAGCCTCTCCAGGTTGGCGGTGATGTGATCGGTCGCCTCGGTGTCTGGGTACCAGTTGGTATCCACGCCATATGCTGCATTGGCGCCCTTGCCGTGCTCACCGCGATCACCGCGATCACCTCCACGGTCACGGCCTCCATTGTCGCGGCTCTCTTCATAGCGCCACCAGCATTCATTGGCTGGGTGGCCGTGCTTCTTGCAGATCTGACAGTCCACGTCTTGATACCGCGACGGTGATCGTCCTCCAGGGCCGCGGCCGCGCCCACCTCGGTGACCACCGCTCTGGTCATAGCCACGGCGTCCACCAGTGTCACCGCGGTCTTGATAGCGACCACGGAAAGCGCCATCGGAGTCTCCACGGTCATAGTCACGACCATCACGGCCTTGACCGTTGCCGTGGTAGTTGTTGGTGTAGTAGCGATCACCGCGATCTCGGCATGCCACGTTGGCCGAGTTGTCGTAGCTCTTCTGGCCGCCGCCGGACAGCCGTAGCTGCCGCATATCGAAGGCCGCGATCATAGCATGGAGTTCACTAACGGAACAGCTGGCCATGACATTCACCGAGGACACCAGAGATGTGTACTCGTCGTCTAGACCATTGAGAATAAACTCCACCAGTTCGTCTTCATCAATGGTGCGGCCTGCTGCCACCAGCTCGGTTGCGAAACCGCGCATTTTTCCGATGTACTGATCAGCGGAGAGGGTGTTCTTCTTGGTGTTTGCGAGCTCGCCACGCAGATGTGCAACATTGGCTTTGGAGCGGGAGGAGAAGATCGAGGTGATCAGCTCCCACACCTCAGATGCATGATCTAGCCCAACTGTCTGAGCCAAGATTTCCACCGAGAGAGAGTTAAGCAGATAGCTCAGCACCTGTTGATCTCGGAGAAGCCAGGTGTCATAGGCCGGATTCGGGACAGTGACGTCCTTGTCATCCTTCTTCTCGGTGAGGAACTCCGGCGGCGCGGGGTCTTTTCCTTCCAGCAAGCCGAGCGCCCGCGCACCGCGCAGGGTCGGCATGACCTGGGCCTTCCAGAGGAGATAATTCGTCCTCTTGAGCTTCTCTGCCGGGGGAGTGCCAAGGGCTTGTGGCGCGCTTGAGGTTGATGATGATGCCATGGTGGTAATCATACTGGTTCTTGGGTTTTTCTGGTGGATTGGGTGTTCGGGTTTTTGGTAGATCGATCTCTGGTAGATTGGTTTTCTGGGTTTCGGTGTTCGGTGGTCTGGGGTGTTTCGGTGTTTCTAGGGTTGATGTCACGGAAGGGGTTTCTGCTCTGATACCATATCAATGAACGTAGGCAGGAACGATGCTTGGACTCGCATCGGTTTCGTGTTGATTATATAGAGGTATACGGACCTCAACCGAATACACAGAGAGAGAGATTTAGGGAGGATGGATAACTACACCGAACCAACTCATATTGGATGCGTTCGGTTTACAAGGATAAGAGCAAATCCTAACACGCGAAACACTTAGCGATTAGTGAGGCCGTGCGTGAACAAAAAATTAGACTTTCTAGTATTGTTGGAGACCGGAAGATCTAACTTTTCTGCTCAATTCTTGAGTCACTTAGTGGGGGGATTGGACTGTACTTGGTATTTTCTACCACTAGATAGGCGACCAAGGGTATTTTGGTCAGATTCAATAGCACGGTCCTAGCGGTGCAATCAATGTTTTCAGGAGATTTCTATGTTAGGTTTCACGTTCGATCTAAGGACGATGTCTTTCTTTCAGCTTTAGTGGTTGTTTACGGTGCAAGTCAAAACGATAGAAAACCAGATTTTTTTTTGCGGAATTGGTGCGCATATGTGATAGGCAATCATTGCCTATGTTGCTAGTTGGTGATTTCAACATCATTAGGAGACAAGAAGAGAAAAACAATGAGGGCCCGCTTGGTTCGTCGGATTCTAGCACAATACAGGGGTAAGCCAAGGATGGGAGAAATGTTACTTGCCAGCCCGGTAAAGCCACTTGGATGGCTGTATTCTTTTCCTGCGCAGGTCAGTTTTGGCCTTTTTCCGCCTGGAATCGTCACGGACGTCGCCAGCTCCGTTTTTCTTACGGACGTATTCGCTGTGCACTAGAATCCGTGCCCGTAGATTTTTTCGGGGGCAAATATGCACTGGGTTGCCAAGCGGGGCCTGATAATTTTAACGCTCGTTGGTCTTTTATTTTTAATGAGATCATTGAGAGTCTCGATTTGAAGGAGTTAGAGATATCGAGGTGTCGGTACACTTGGGCTAGCAGGCGTGCCATCCCGACTTATGAGAAGTTGGATAGGTTTTTAGCGAGTGTTGAATGGGAACAAAAGTATCATTTAGTAACGGTGTGCGCACTGACTCAGAGGGGGTCAGATTACACACCTTTACTCATTGATTCTGGAACGCCGACATATTTAGGGAACACATCGGTGTTCTCTTTTGAGTTGACATGGCTTAGAAGAGAAGGATTTTTTGAAATGGTAAGATCCGAGTGGATTTCCGTCAATAGTGGCTCCACTCCTATTGAATTTGGCAAAATACAATTAGACACTTATTGGTGCACGTAGCAGAATTTAAAAATTTCAGACTAGCGTATTACACAGGATCTACTATCGAGATACGGGCGAGCTTAGATCTGATCGTTACCGACACTAAGCGCGGAAGTGGTGTCTAAGACGATGTCGGTGAAGTCTGATGAAGAGTCCCACGGCTAATCCTAGCAGTGGGACTATTGTTGTCTCCTCGTATCGTTCCTTCCGGATCCATTAGAGTGGGGGTATCACGTGTTACCCCTCTGAGAGTTCGCACACGTACGTCCGTCAAAATCCGGCAGCGCTTCACCGTCCAGGAATAATCATTATCGGCTCACAATTGAGGTGGAGAGATTTCAACACATGGAATATATATATAGATTAGATATAGGTCTAATCAAGAGATGATCATCATCTCCTAATTAGAAGAAGACATACACCAATTGAGAGTCTCTAATCAGAAGTTATAATCCAATTATAAGCATTCTAATTAGAAGCTCTAATTCAATTAGAGAGGTTTTAATTGGAGGCTGTAGTTCAATTAGAGGATCTCTAATTAGATCTCTAATCCTGAGAGAGAGAAAGAGAGAGAGAAGCCAAAAGCTAAATTGTGTGTCTCAACAATGAGTTGGGGGTGGGATTATATAGTGGGTCCAGGGAGGAGGTCGGTTTACCCCTCCTCTCCTTGGCCGCACCAATCCCTCCTAGTGGATTTCGAATTGGACTCCTATGTGGAGTCCAAACCTGCTCATTTTTCCTTTTTATTTTTCCCACTCATTTATTTATCAAATAATTTAGAGAAAATTCTGAAGGGTCCTGTAGCAGAAAACAAATTTTTTTCTAACAACAATAACCGAAAAACAGCCAGGATCTATTAATATGCAGATATAGAGTAACAGAGAAGGAACCATGATCATACCCTTGAAGACCGAAAGCGGGGATTACCCTCCCGCACAAGGGTTGTCGATGAAGACAATTAAGCCAACCTCAAGGTCGAGGAGTGGTTCCACGACTAGTGCCCCAAGTGTTGCAACTCGTGAGATTACACACATACAGTGTAGACTATGACTCCCGGTCTCCAGCCCAGCAAAGATTGCGGAAGTAGAGAGATGGACCGAAGACTAATAGCACGGAGGTGTGCTTATAGTGGAGAATTCTCAACTCCTAGCACAGCTCCAAAGGGAACCACGTTCAGAGAAGAGAGAAAAGAGAGAGAGATGAATTGATGGGAAAAAGGAGAGAGGAGTCCAACTATATAAAGGGGGGAGAGGGCAGCCTTTCCCCTTGGCCAAGCCATGTGGGACTAATCCCGCATGGTTGGTGCGGCCGGGGGGGAAGCCACACCCCCACATGGGCCCCATTCGGCCCATGTGGGCTCCCCTCTTTTTTTTCTCTTTTTTTTCTCCCACATTTCCCCTAATGGGCCTCTTTTGCCCGGAAGGCCTATTAGTGGAATAAATGCATTTAAAAAATGGTATTTAATTATTAATTACATTATTTAATAATAAATATATATTTCTTATTTATTTTGGGTCCCGGAACCCCTTCAGGTACCCTCCGATCACCATCGGGCATTTCTCCCTTAATTTCAATACACCTTCGGAACTTTCCGATCTTTATCGGATAAATACCAGAACGATTACGGCTCTCTTTATTCTTCTCTTTGGTACTAAGATCACTCTTAAATATTGTATACCCATAAGTGTGACACCCTACGGTTCGGGCTACTCCAGATTTGGCCGAGACAACCTCTCCAACCAATGACCAATAGCGGGATCTGCACGTCCATAATGGCCCTTGTGTATCCATCGAAGTTTTTTGTCGCTTTGAACCTTAAAAGAAAGTCCCCATGCCTCTTGCATTAGCGATAATCTGTTAGTCCGAGACTTGATCTTCCGGTATCTTATACTCCGTTCAGTCTCGTTATCAACATAACAATTATACTCGTTCCCGTGTCGTTGCATCTCCGTAACCGAGTCACATGCTTGCAAACTAACTGATGCAACTCCACCGAGTGGGCCCAGGAGTATCTATCCGTCATTAGGATTGGCAAGTCCCGCTCTTGATGGATTTCCTTACCATATCTCTTTCATTATCCAAGAGACACCTTTATAATCATCCTGTCACGGTGTGAAGTTTGATGCAATCAAAGTAACATCCAGGATAGCAATTCAGATACCGTCTCACGGTCAAAGGTCATGGTACTATGTTTTCATTATCATAATGTTGAACTTAATGACTCGATCTGGCTATGACAAACATAATGGGTGTGAGTCCATCACATCATTCACCAATGACATGGCTCCATTGTAAATGACATAAATGCCCATGATCAGAAAACCTTGATCATCTGTTGCTCAATGAACTAGTATAACTAGAGGCTACTAGGGACCTGGTTTGTTTACATACCACACGTGTATTAACGTTTCCGCTTAATACAGTTATAACATGGTATAAAACATTACGAACATAAGAGTTATGATAATAAATCTCCTTTATTATTTTTCTATAGGGCATAACTCCTTCAAATTATCAGGGAAAGAAAATGCACTTTTTGAGACCATGGGTCCCACCTGGCATCCCCTAAAATTAGGGTTTGCCCACAGGAGGAAATCTGCCCCCCTCTAGCACTGCCCCAAATATGGAAAGTCCCCTGGAACTCTCTCGGAACCCCGTGAACCTTATAGATAAAATCATCGACCTTATCTAACAATGTGAGAAACATATTCCCGACACCCGTGACATATCACGTCCCCCGTAATCTCTCTAAATAATAATTCTATCATGTCTGAAACATCCGGATGATACCCGCTCTTTCTCCAGACCATCCAATGTGAACAAATGACAATAAGAACTTAAGTGTGTGACCCCTACAGGTTTGATAACAAGTAGATATGATTAGAAAACCCCTTTCTTAATCAATAATCAATATCGGAACCGTGGACGTCCATATTGATTACTATGAGTTATACGAAGAAAACTGCTGAACCTTTTGGTTTGTTAAGTACGTTCACATTACTTTGCGATACCAATCAATATCTCGGGACGAGATAAATGATAAGACCGTGATTAAACTATTTAATCACCTTATCACATTATTTTTTACACCTGGTATGATTCCTTTTACTCGTTACCATGTCATAGTATCCCCGTGACTAGTGTCATGTCCTTGTCCGACTAGACTTATTTATCGATACTATTTCACCGAGTGGATCCTGGATGTATCTCTATATTAATTAGAGGAGTGATTCCCAATCTTGAACTATCACAATGAACGAATACTTTCGTGACCACCACTGTTAGCCTTTTTGATTACCCAGTTTACGGTGTGATACTTCACTATACCAAAATGATCCATAGGGCAAACATCACTGCATATTCTCATGGTATAAGGTAGCAAACAAAACAACCATCCAATAACGATACTATCTAACAAAACAATCTCGTAGTATCTCAAATACTTGGGTCTATCCAGCCACTATATCGAACAACAAAGTGCGGTTGTTAATATCGACAAAACATTTGTTCACAAGCAAGTAAACATGGTCATCTACTATTAACTTTTTTTTTGTGAGACATGACAAAGGGTATAACATTGTGCTTATATTTCCACACATACGTATGGGTTTTCCTCTGAATCTCATATTCAGTAACCACAACAGTTATAACATAAAAACATAATACTTTAATAATGAAACAAATGTATATTATTGTCTCATGCGCATACATCCAACAGTCTACCACTTGCAGAAGATACAGTACTCTAGATATTACATTAAGTCTTCTCGGTGAGACTCACACTTGAGGCTTGGTAGAGCTTTTGTCATCAGATCCAAAACATTCAGATCCTTATGAATCTTACAAATTTTTGTGTACCCCTTGGACACGTGATTTCTAATAAGATGATCCTTGCGGTCTATGTGCTTGGCTTTGTTGTGAGACCTAGAATCATTTGCCAGGGCCAATGCACTACTGTTGTCATAGTAGAGCTCAACTGGGTCCGTTACAGAAGGAACCACTCCAAGTTCATTGATGAACTTCTTTATCCAATACCCATCCTTTGCAGCTTCAGATGCTTCACATACTCCACTTCCATTGTAGAGTCCGCCAAAGTGCCTTGCTTGGAGCTCCTCCAGCTAACCGCAACCCCATTCAGAATGAACACATAACCTGATTGTGCTTTGAAATTATTTGGATCAGACTGAAACCCTAAGTAAGTGTAACCTCTTTCCCTGAACTCTTATTCTCCTGCATAGTCCTTAGTCCTCCTGAGATATTTTAGAATATTTTTAATTGATGTCCAATGGACTTTTCCAGGTGTAGTTTGATATATATACTAGAAACACTTAAGGCATAAGACACATATGATCTTGTACAAGTCATAGCATACATGGTGGAACCTATTTCTGAAGTATAAGTTTTATCCTCCATCTCTTTTCTCCTAGCAGCTGTTTGAGGACAGTGCTTCTTGCTCAATAATGTTCCGGGTGCCATAGGAATGTAAAATTTTCCAGAATTGTCCATGTTGAATCTCTTCAACAACTTTTCTATGTATGTTCCTTGACTTAGCCCTATTAGACGTCTTGATTTTTCACGATAGATCTTAATGCCTAATATACATGCCAACTCTCCTAAGTCTTTCATTGCAAAACTCTTTTCCAATAAAATTTTGACTTCCCCAAGAAATATTTTATCATTTCCTATCAACAGGATGTCATTGACATAAACTACAAGGAATGCCACTGAGCTCCCACTTAATTTCTTGATACACAAATTTCCTCGAAATTCTGAGCGAAGGCAAACCATTTGACTACATCATCAAATCATAAATTCTAACTTGTGGATGCTTGTTTAAGACCATAAATTGATCTTTCTAGCTTGCTTACCTTACTAGCTTTCTTTGGATTGACAAAACCTTCAGGTTGTACCATGTACACATCCTCGGTTAAATTTCCATTAAGAAAAGCTGTTTTGACATCCATCTGCCATATTTCATAATCATAATAGGGAGCTATTGCTAGTAATATCCTGAAAGATTTAAGCATTGCTACAGGAGAGAAAGTCTCCTCATAGTCTACACCTTGAATTTTTCGAAAACACTTTACGACAAGGAGTGCTTTATGGATAGTAATATTACCATCTGGATCAGTCTTTCTCTTGAATATCCACATGCATTCAATTGTTCTTACACCCTCGGGAGGATCAATCAATTTCTAGACTTGATTGTCATGCTTGGATTTCATTTATGAGTTTATGGCTTTAAGCCATTCATTGGAATTTGCATCATTCATCGCTTCTTCATAGTTTGCTGGTTCACCATCCTCTAGAACTAGAACATACTTATCTATAATATAGGATCCACTTTCGTAACATTCAAGTGGTTCTCGAGTTCTTGTTCCTCTTATAGGGGTTGATACAATTGGAGTTTGATTAACAGTTTTGACTGGAGTTCCAATATCCTCTGGAAGAGGATTGGATACTTCCCTTTCAGTTATTGTATTGACAATGACTGGATCTTCGTTGTGTACATTATCCATTGCAATCTCTTTAGTAGATTCAAGAATATCCTCGAGACTAATCGTTCTCCCACTTATTTTTTTTAGAAAGATAATCTTTATCAAGAAATACAACATTCCTGACAACAACAAAATTTCCCTCTGTACCATTGTAAAAGGTGTACTGCACGGTATTATGAGCATATCCTATGAAGACACATTTGTCCGCCCTTGACTCCAATTTGGTGGCTTATAAACGCTTAACGTAAGCATTGCAACTCCAGACTTTAAGATGTTTCAAATTAGGTTTTGTTCCCATCCATATCTCATATGGTGTGGATGGGACAGACTTTGATGATGATCTATTTAAAGTTTAGGCTGCAGTTTCTAGTGCAAATCCCCAAAATGATAGTGGTAGGTCAGATAGTGCCATCGTAGACCTAACCGAATCCATTAATGTCTGGTTATGTCTTTCTGAAACTCCATTCCTTCAGAGAGTTCTTAGTGGCGTGACTTGTGGAACCATTCCATATTCCTTCATGGAATGGCTAAACTCATGACTTAGATATCCTCCTCCACGATCTGATTGTAAGAATTTTATCCTCTTGTCATGTTTATTTTCTATCTCATCTTGAAACTCTTTGAATTTTTCAAAATTTTCTGAATGTTGCTTCATTAAGTAGACATAACCATATCTACTCAAGTCGTCAGTAAAAGTTACAACATAAAGGTAGCCACCACGTGCAGCAATGTTCAAAGGACCACACATGTTAGGGTGTATGACTTTGAGTACTTCTGTTCTCCTTTCAACAATACCGTTGAATGGTGTCTTGGCCAGTTTTCCCATAAAGCATGCCTCACACTGATCAAATAATTCTTCATCAAATGATTCTAACAACCCATTTTTATGTAGTTGTTTCATGCGAGTCTTCCAGATGTGCCCAAGATGGTAGTTCCAGGTGCAAGTATCATATTTTACCACCTTTAGCATTTTAGCACTAATGTTGAAAACATCTACTTCATTTTCAAGATTCATTTTGAACAGACCATCTTCAACAGGGGCTGATCCGTAAAATGCATTATTAAAATAAATTGAACAAGAATTGTTCTCAGAATTCAAAGAATACCCATCACGCAGTAGCAGTGACCCTGAAATAATATTCTTTGTTTAAACTGGGACATAGTAACAATTACTAAGTTACAGAATGAATCCTGATGGTAGGTGAAGTTCCATGGTTCCGACAGCACAGACATGAAGTTGTGCCCTATTACCAACATTCATTGGTACTTCACCAAGCTTGAGAGGGCCTTTCTTTGGGAGGCTTCGGAAAAGGTTTTAAGTGGTAAATGCAAAGTCAAATAGGAAGCGGCTTGTCAATAAAATAACTGGGAGGGCTTGGTGTTTTAGACCTTTAGAATTTTGCGAGAGCATTGAGAATTCCTTGGCCATGGTATGAGTGGACGGAAACCTTCCGCACTTGGGTTGGCTTGGGGAACCCTTGCGATGACAAATACATGAAAACTATTCTAAAAATCTTTCAACATCAATATCGACAACGGTAGGATCACTAACTTTAGGCATGCGCCATGGCTCAAGGGGCTTAAACCAAATTCTATTGCTCTTTCCATCTTTACCATTTCAAAGATAAAGAACTTCTCCATTCATAAGGGCTTAGAAAGTTACTATTGGATCCGCAACCTCAATTTTGAGGATGGCATTACAGTTCTACACATCAATGGGATCCCCCTTAGGGCATATTTACTGGTTTGTTGGTTAACTTGTTGGTAAAATTAGCCATGTCATCAACCAACAAGTTATGTTACAACCACTCCAATAGCTTGTATGTAGTTTGTCCAATGTGAGGTGAGAGAATGTGCAAGTCTTCTCTCTTATTCTACCTTGGAGCTTGTGCAAGTGTTGTTGGTTGATGTCTACGCACGCTTCTATTCTTGTAGAGGTTTGTAGAACAGTAGCAAGTTTCCCTTAGGTGGATTACCCAAGGTTTATCAAACTCAGGGAGGTAGAGCTCAAAGATATCCCTCTCAAGCAACCCTGCAACTAAGATACAAGAAGTCTCTTGTGTCCCCAACACACCCAATATACTTGTCAGGTATATAGATGCACTAGTTTGGCGAAGAGAGAGTAAAATGCAAGTAATATGGATGATAATAAGTGATAATAGCAATCTGAAATAAAAATGGCAGCAAGCAAACATGTAGCAGAACAGGCGGAAAACAGTGTTTCAATGCTTGGAAATAAGGCCTAGGGCTCCTACTTTCACTAGTGGACACTCTCAACAATGAAAACATAATTGAATGCATAAATATCATTTCTTCACTATGCTACTCCGAACCACTCTCTGGTCGAATAACAAACACCAATAATTGCGTAGGGCTGTAAAAGCACTCCTCAAAGTAAGCACTTTCCCAACCAAGTAACCCCCATGCTATCACCATGGGACCCAGATGGTTCCACACAAACACCACAATTTCATAGGGTTATCCAACACAAAATATAAATATAATGCTAAACCACATGGCGCACACACTGTCACCTTTACACCGTGATCAAAGCGTTTACGGAGATCTCATAACAAAAACCACTTGAGTAGCATAATAGATGAAGAATAATATCTACGAATACAACTAAATTACAAAGCTCATGATCACATAAAGATCACACCATGGGAGAGAGAGATGAAACACATAGCTACCGGTAGAGCCCCCATCCTCGGGGGAGAACTACTCCCTCCTCATCATAGGAGACATCAACGACGATAGAGATGGCGGTGGAGTCGATGGAGATGGCTTCCGAGGGCACTTACCCGTCCCGACAGGGTGCCAGAACAAAGATCTGTCCCCCGAAACTTGTCGGCGGCGGCGGCGGAGCTACGGATGTATTTTGTGGAAAAGGTCGATTGTTCTAGGGTTTATGCCTCGGGGAGTATATATGGGCGAAAGGGCGATGCTGTGAGGTGGCCAGGGGGCCCACACCCTTAGGTGGCGCGACCAGGGGGACCCGCGCCACCCCATGGTGTGGCCACCCTGTGGCCCCCCTCCGGGGCTCTTCGGGACTTCTGGATGCTTCCGGGACTTCTAAGACTTCTGGCTTTCGAATCATCCAATTCCGAGAATATTTCCATAACAACTTTTCTGAAACTAAAAACAGCAGAAAACAGGAACTGGCTCTGTGGCATCTTGTTAATAGGTTAGTCCCGGAAAATTGATAAAAATGACATAAAAAGGAGAGAAAACATGTAGGAATTGGCATAATATCAACATGGAACATCAGAAATTATAGATACGTTGGAGACGTATCAAGCATCCCCAAGCTTAGTTCCTACTCGTCCTCGGGTAGGTAAATGATAAAACAAAATAATTTCTGAGGTGACATGCTACCACACAATCTTGATCATAATATGTAATGTAGAGCATGTAAACTAGGATCAAATGTACTAAAGTTGTGATCTATATTTGATATCAACAAGTAATGCATAAACAAAGAAGAAAGAAGTAAAACTTTTAATGAATCAATACTAAAGACTATCAACCGTGCAAAGTTTATTAGAGACGATTTAAGCTTTCAAGAACAACAATATCATGCACGTCAAACTATCTCCACAACCCCTGTTAGGATCAAGTCAAGCTTTCCACACGATGCAATGCTTGAATCTTAAACTATTTGCGCACTAAAAACAAGCAAGTGTTCTGCGTTGGTCCCTGGCACCGGGATGTTATGGCTAAGAGAACATTATGGGGGGTTTGGAAGGTCAATAGAAGAAAGTCTCACAAAGTTGAAAGTGGTCATTAGACAAGAGAAAGTCTTACAACCGAAGCTATGCAAGGAGTAGGGATTGCCACACAACGAATGCACATAGAGCTATAAGTGTATGAAAAATCTCCAATGGAACTAGTGGGGGTGCATCCAACTTGCTTGCTCACGAAGACCTAGAGCTCATTTGAGGAGGCTCATCATTGGAATATACAAGCCAAGTTCTATAATGTAAAGTTCCCCCACATAGTTATGAATGAATGATAATATGAAAAATCTCTCCAAACTGAAGTATTGGTGCTAAACATGAAGCACAAGTGTGGTATATAAAGGACAATGATGCGCCCCCTCTCTCTTTATTCTCTCTTTGGCCCTTTTTTTCTTTTTGGGCTTTTTCATTTTTTTTATATATACTCACCGGTAGGGGAAACATCACACTTTTAGTACTCATAACTCATAATGGAATATCTCTGATGTATCCAACTGCATGCTCCTTCCAGTGTAGCAGTATGCATAAATAACTATGAAGCTCATCATCAAGTAACATGATGGAGGTGGATGTTATGCAGCAATATATCTCGGAATGGCTATGGAAATGCCATGATAGGTAGGTATGGTGGCTGTTTTGAGGAATAATATATGGGCTTATGTGGAGGAGAACAAAGTCCTCCCACGGGATTTGGATGCACTCGCGAAGTTTGCACCAACTCTCAATGTGAGAAAGGGCAATGCACAGTACCGAAGAGGCTAGCAAATATGGATGGTGGAAGTGCCAGGAACCACAACATAGAGTCACGAGTTAAAATATTAAAGCAAGCAAATCATCTTACAAGGCACAATGCAAATCACCCCAAGAGGGTCCATGGCAGTGACAAGTCACTGTTAGCTACCCCGACCGTAGCGCGTAACAAAAGGCCGATCAGAAATGAATCACTCGTAGTAATCGTATACCATTGTTTCTATCAGCTGGTAATTTAAGTGTGGCACAGTTTCAAGTTTCTTAGACCAACCATTAAAAGTTTATACTTACTAGTCCTTCCCGTTTACCCATTATGCTAATATCTCAAAACAACACCAGTGATTCAATTGAAGCAGTTTAGTGATCTACAAGACCATGCGAATTTTTCCACTATATCAACTACCACATAAGCATTTCTATTCTCAACCAAGCACACATATGAGAACCACCTAACTACAAAAGCTAACAGCTCTGAATAAGAGATGCATGAAAACAAAGGCAAAACACAGTACTAGCAAAAAGTGAACACTCGCAAAATAATAAGAATGAAAACTAGAGTGTTCTAAGAAATGAAAACGGAGCGTGTATCTCTCCCACACAAGTATGATAAGATCCAACCATAAACTACATCAAAGAAAAATAAACAAACTAAAAGCAAAAATAAAAGACGCTCCAAGTAAAGCACATAAGATGTGACCGAATAAAAATATAGTTTCACTAGAAGTGACATGATAATTTGTTGATGAAGAAGGGGATGCCTTGGGCATCCCCAGGCTTAGACGCTTGAGTCTTCTTGGAATTTTCTTGGATGTACCACGGGGAATCCCCAATCTTAGGCTTTTCACTCTTCTTGATCACATCATATCATGCTCTTCTCTTGACCCTTGAAAACTTTCTTCACATCAAAATTCTCACAATCTTCATTAGCAACGTTAGTGCAATTGAAATAATAAATTCACATGGTTCAGTTTCAACACAAGTCTAACACTAAAAACACATTAGATACTGTCAAAACTTCTTTTAAAACTCTTCTTCTCAAAAGAACATCAAAAGAAAGAAATTAAGATGCAAATGCGATAAATGGCAGAAATCTGTCAAAACAGAACATCAGGTAAAGATAGATTTTTTCAAAAATCTTTTGTTGCTCAAATAAAAAAGTGGGATTCTAATAAAAGTTGCGTATATAACTCAGGATTAAGCACAAAAAAGCTCAGGTCAGTTTGAATTTTTAGTGATTTTAACGGAATTAACAGTGGACAGCAGAAATCTGTTTCCTGCGCAGAAATCCGAAATATAGGCTCAACTTTCCAGTAGAGGCTTTACTTGGCTCAACAAAGACACAAAATAAAAGATACAGAGGAGTTTCTAAGAAAATAGACAACACTCGGGTGCAAAGCACACAAAAGAAAACGAAGGAAAACGGGTTGAAAACGGAGAAATAAAACGGGTTGTCTCCCGGTAGCGCTTTTCTTTAACGCCTTTCAGCTAGGCACAATGATTTTTTAAAGATGCTCACATAAGAATAAGAGTTGAAGAACAATACGAGAGCGTCAAGAAGAAAATATAAAACACATTTAAGTCTAACCCACTTCCTATGAAAAAAAATCTTGTAGAAAAACAAGTCAACGAAGCACAAAGTGATTAGCATAGGAAGACAAAATAAACGTAACTTGAAAAATTTCAACATAAAGAGGGGAAATTTAATATTGTTGAGATGCATAAAACCATGTTTCCCTCTCTCATAATAACTTTCAGTAGCATCATGAATAAAATTAACAATATAGTATCACATAAAACATTCTTATCATGAGCCACATGCATAAAAGAATTAATACTCTCCACATAAGCATAGTCATTCTTATTAATAGTAGTGGGGGCAAATTCAACAAAATAGCTATCATTATTATTCTCATCGCCATAATAATTAAATATAGGAGGCATATTGTAATCATAATTAATTTTTTCCTCAATAGTAGGTGGTCTGAAAATATCAGATTATCATTGTAAACAGGTGGAACTAGAATACCACAATCATTATAATCATCATATATTGGAGGCAAAGTATCATCAAAGAAAATTTCCTCCTCAAAACTTGGGGGACTAAAAATATCATATTCATCAAAACTAGCTTCCCCAAGCTTAGAATTTTCCATAGCATTAGCAATAATGGTGTTCAAAGAATTCATACTAATAACATTGCTACTAGCATGCAAATAAAGCTCCATAGGTTTTTTAATTTTATCTTCAAACACTTTATGTCCTAACTCAAGATAAATATTATAAAGCTCTCTCATATTTTTGTTGTTTTCCATTAAGCCTAACTAGTGAAAACAAGAAACAAATGATTTAATTGCAGAATCTAAATGAAATAACTTCGAGCACTCACACCTGAGGATGTGAGTACCTTTTACCTTACCTCCCCGGCAACGGCGCCAGAAAAGAGCTTGATGTATACACACGCTTCTATTCTTGTAGACAGTGTTGGGCCTCCAAGTGCAGAGGTTTGTAGAACAGTAGCAAGTTTCCCCTAAGTGGATTACCCAAGGTTTATCGAACTCAGGGAGGTAGAGGTCAAAGATATCCCTCTCAAGCAACCCTGCAATTAAAATACAAGAAGTCTCTTGTGTCCCCAACACACCCAATATACTTGTCAGGTATATAGGTGCACTAGTTCGACGGAGAGAGAGTAAAATGCAAGTAATATGGATGATAATAAGTGATAATAGCAATCTGAAATAAAAATGGCAGCAATCAAACATGTAGCAGAATAGGCGGAAAATGGTGTTTCAATGCTTGGAAATAAGGCTTATGGCTCCTACTTTCACTAGTGGACACTCTCAACAATAAAAACATAATTGAATGCATAAATATCATTTCTTCACTATGCTACTCCGAACCACTCTCCGGTCGAATAACAAACATCAATAACCACACTCCTCAAAGTAAGCACTTTCCCAACCAAGTAACCCCCATGCTATCACCATGGGACCTAGATGGTTCCACGCAAACACCACAATTTCATAGGGTTATCCAACACAAAATATAAATATAATGCTAAACCACACGGTGCACACACTGTAACCTTTACACCGTGATCAAAGCGTTTACGAAGATCTCATAACAAAAAACACTTGAGTAGCATAATAGATGAAGAATAATTTCTACGAATCCAACTAGATTACAAAGCTCACGATCACATAAAGATCACACCATGGGAGAGACAAATGAAAAACATAGCTACCGATAGAGCCCTCAGCCTCGGGGGAGAACTACTCCCTCCTCATCATAGGAGACATCAACAGCGATGAAGATGGCGGTGGAGTCGATGGTGATGGCTTCCGGGGGCACTTCCCCGTCTCGACAGGGTGCCAGAACAGAGATCTGTCCCCCGAAACTTGTCGGCGGCGGCGGGGGAGCTACGGATGTATTTTGCGGAAAAGGTCGATTGTTTTAGGGTTTATGCCTCGGGGAGTATATATGGGAGAAAGGGAGATGCCGGGAGGTGGCCAGGGGGCCCACACCCCTAGGTGGCGCGTCCAGGGGGCCGTGCCACCCCATGGTGTGGCCACCCTATGGCCCCCTCCGGGGCTCTTCGGGACTTCTGGATGCTTCCGGGACTTCCAAGACTTCTGGCTTTCGAATCATCCAATTCCGAGAATATTTCTAGAACAACTTCTCTGAAACTAAAAACAGCAGAAAACAGGAACTGGCTCTGTGGCATCTTGTTAATAGGTTAGTCCCGGAAAATCGATAAAAATGACATAAACAAGAGAGAAAACATGTAGCAATTGGCATAATATCAACATGGAACATCAGAAATTATAGTTACCTTGGAGACGTACCATTGGTTCATGAACATACAACCTCACTGTCTCTCCTCATTTATTTTATGCCACATCATCAACAATCCTACATGGAAAAATGTACCAACAAATATCTTACAACCATTGGAGATGCCCTTATTTGGAGTAAATTACAATATATGCAACTCAATACGGTGGACTCTATTTCTTGAAGGCTTGCCACCTCTAGTTCCTATTCCACGACCTCGGCTTATTTGATCCAATTTGAAGAGCCTCCAAGATTCTTCTTAAACCCAACAATTTGGGAAAATTGGGCGCCGCCCAAATGTAAATTATGTTATTTCATGGTGATACAAATTCATATAAGATAAAGGAAAGTTCAGACAGAGTGGAGCGAGGCCCGCGGTATGGTACGAGTTGTTGACGAGTTGGATACTGATTCTAAGGGTTTGTCCCTCTATATACCTCATGTAAGCCGCCGTTTGGGATAGTCGCAAGTTGTAAATCCCAGCCTTTGTAACACACCCAAAAATAGTGAAGTTCTGTTGGCTGGCGCCCGTGGTTTTTTCTCTTCCTCATTGGAAGGGTTTTCCACGTTAAAATCTTGTATCCCCTATAGTGCTAGATCTCTTTATTCTTTGTTTATTTGTGCTATCTTTTATAACAAGTGGTATCAGAGCCCTGGTTTGCAGGTTAGGGTTTTGCGATGGCTGCGTTGAAGTTTGATCTACCATTGCTGGACTACAAGACGAGATTCTCGTTGTGGAAAGTCAAGATGAGGGCGATACTCTCCAATTCTGGAGATCTTGATGATGCGCTGGATGGATTCAAGGAAGCGGATCCGAAGAGGTGGACAGACGCTAACAAACGTAAAGACCATAAGGCTTTCTCTATGCTTCAACTCCATCTATCTAATGAAATTTTGCAAGAGGTGTTGAAGGAGGAATCAGCGAAAGGACTTTGGAAAAGGCTGGAAGAGATCTGCATGTCTAAGGATCTAACCAGCAAGATGCACGTGAAGATGAAGCTCTTCACACACAAGAGGCAGGAGGGTGGTTCCGTAATGAACCACATATCGATCTTTAAGGAGATCGTTGCGGACCTAGTGTCCATGGAGGTAAAATATGACGATGAGGATCTAGCTCTTCTGCTGTTATGCTCGCTGTCAAATTATTTTACAAATCTGCGTGATACTTTGTTATTGGCTCGTGATGAACTAACACTTTCGGAAGTATATGAGGCTCTCCAAACGAGAGAGAAGATGAAAGGTATGGTTCAGTCTGATGCATCGTCCTCCAGGGGCGAAGCTTTGCAGGTTCGTGGCAGGCCCGAGCAGAAAACCTACCATAACAACAACCGTGAAAAGAGCCAGCACGGTCGAGGCCGTTCAAAGTCTAGGGGCAAGGATAAATTCTGCAGGTTTTGTAAGAAAACAATCATGTCATTGATGACTTTTGGAAGCTGCAGAATAAGGAGAAAATAGCTGGTACGTATAAACCTAAAAACAACTCCGATGGTGATGGTAAGGCCTCTGTTGCAGCCAGTGCTGATTCTGGTTCCGGTGATGCTCTTGTTGTGTTTGCTGGTTGTGCTGTTGAACGTGATGAGTGGATCCTTGATTCTGCATGCTCATTTCATATTTTCATTAACCGAGATAGGTTCAGTTCTTATGAGTCTATGCAGAGTGAAGATGTCGTGCGTATGGGAGATGATAACTCGCGTGACATTGTGGGAAGAGGCTCCGTTCAGATCAGGATGCACGATGGTATGATCCGTACACTAACGGATGTGAGGCACATAACGACTAATGACCCACAAGTATAGGGGATCGCAACAGTCTTCGAGGGAAGTAAAGCCCAAATTTATTGATTCGACACAAGGGGAGCCAAAGAATATTTGTGAGCCTTAACAAGTGAGTTATCAATTCAACTGCACCTGAAAGTACTTTTGTTCGCAGTGGTTTATCAGTAGTAACAATTTTATAGTAGCAGCAGTAGTGAAATAATAGCAGCAGTGGAATCAAAACAACAGTAGTAGTGTTTGAAGTAAACAGCGAGATTAAATACTGTAGGCATAGGGATAGATGAACGGGTGTTGCATGGATACAATAGTTCATATAATAACCAAGACATGGGCATTGCAGATAAATAAGATAAAGCAACCAAGCACTAAGTAACCATAGGCATGTGTTCTGTAAATAGTCGTACGTGCTCGCAATGAGAACTTGCACAACATCTTTTGTCCTACCAGCCCGTTTTCAGCGGGGCCTCAAGGGAGCTACTGGTAATTAAGGTGTTCATTTTAATAGAACACCGGAGCAAAGCATTAACACTCCGTGAACACATGTGATCCTCACATCACAGCCACCCCCTCCAGTTGTCTCAATTTCTGTCACTTCGGGGCCTCGGGTTCCGGATAACGATATGTGTAAACAACTTGCAAGTATGATCAAGAAACAATAATTATCATCATGATTCAATAACATGTTCAGATCTGAGATCATGGCACTCGGGCCCAAAGTGGCAAGCATTAAGCATAAGAAGTTGCAACAATGTCAATAGCACTAATAGAGGATACTAGGCACTATGCCCTAACAATCATGGCATTATTAAATGAACAATCTCATCCAATCCCTACCATCCCTTTCAGCCTACAGCCGGGGAATTACTCACACATGGATGGGGGAAACATGGATGTTCGATGGAGAGGCATTGGTGATGACAATGGAGATGATCTTCTCCAATTCCCCATCCCGGCAGGGTGCCAGAACGGAGATTCTGAACCCCGAAAAAGGATTCGCGATGGCAGCGAAGCTACGGACTTTTTTTTGGAAAACTATCGAACCCCCTCGGGTTTTAGGGTTGAAGGTGATATATAGTAAAAATGGGAGACCGAGGGGGATCTGGGTAGCCCACACCACCAGGTGGCGCGGCCTATGGGGGGCACCATGGGGTGGTGTGTCCCCCCTCTGGTCCCTCTCCTGGCCCCCTTCTGGCTCCCGGGGTCTTCCGGTGTTTTAAGACCAATGGGGTCTTTTCTGGGCAATTTCCAGAAAGTTGATTTTTCTGCACAAAAACAAGAGACCAAGGTAATTCTGCTAGTCCGTGTTAGTTGCATTCAAAACACACAAGTTTAGAGGAAAACAATAAGAAAAGTGTTCGGAAAAGGAGATACGTTTTAGACGTATCAACTCCCCCAAGCTTAGCTTATTGCTTGTCCTCAAGCAATTCAGTGACAACTGAGTGCGATAAAAGACTTTTACGAACACATTTGTTTCATATGATGTAAATATACTCACTATATGATCAAATACTTAATTATGCTCACGACAAGATACATGGAAGATACTGTCGCTTAATAGATATGCAAACCATGAAGAGATAACAACATATTAATAATAAACAACATGAAGCATAACTATTTGCAAGATTGTAATATTCATAATAGGATCTAATAAAGTGGTATCTCGCTTGCCCTTATGTTGTGGGGAAAAACATAAATGCCAGGGCACCTCTGAAGTTCAAGGGAAGACTAGAAGTAAAGATATCAAAGATACAAGTGTCAAAATTATACCACAATCAACCATGCTTTGGGACAAACACATCACACTAAGAATGACCATTATGCTCTCAAGAAGGTGCTCGAAGAATATGGTGGAGACTCAACATAAAAGTAGAAGAAAGTCCCTTCGCAGAGGGAAGCATGGATCAACTCATGTGCTAGAGCTTTTCATTTTATTAAACAGAGGTATTGAAAACATTTTTGAGAGATGTGTATGCTTATGTCAACGAATGGTAAACAGACAATACAGTACGTCACAAGCCAACTAGATTTCACAAGAGCGGCACCCATGTGAAGGACGCATCTGGGTAGAAGGTCATCCCTCTTTCTCTCTTTGTTTACACAATTATGTTTTGACTCATAAATCAGGGGCAAAAATAGTGAAGAGATTTTGTGTGTATTAATTTGGGGCCGGGCACCCTGCTGCCAGCTCTTCTATCAATTGGATAAGCGGATGAAGCTACTAGTCCAGGGTGTGAAATCCAATCAACAAGTGAGATAAATATTCTCTATTTACATCCTCATGAGTTAAAAGAGGGGCACAAAACAGGAATAATTTTTAGCAGGTTTTAAAGGTAGCACATGAGCAATTTACTTGGAGTGGTGGTTAAGTACCACATATAGGTAGGTATGCTGGACACATTTGGCAAACTTTGGTTTTTGGGAGTTGGATGCACGAGTAGAGCTCATACTCAGTATAGGTGAAGGCTAACAATAGACATGGAGCGACAATCAAGAGAGCAACAACTATCATAATCATGTTTGCGACAAAGTAAAATTAACTGAGGCATACAATTGATACTAGAACTCTGAGGCAAAATAAATCATCGAGGCTCATTGACTTTTTGTTTTCAGTCTTAGCATGCGTGAGCATGTGCGAAGTCGATTCAAATGAAACAGTCAGAGGAGGCTACCACAATGTCATACCCTTCTACGAATAGAACAATGCAAACAAATATTTATATGACAGGTCATTTACCATTAATAAATTGGAACAAAACATGAGAGAGCACGAACTATTAAGCAGCCATTAAGTCACATATATCTTATACGAACAAACTAAGCATGCTCACATAGATGGGTATATGTACAAAAATGAAAGCAAATAGAGTTCATACCAGCCTCTCACCACAACTTGAATTGTCATAGATCGTCATTATTGCTCTTCACTTGTGACTCGAATAATATATAATGAAAACCAAGCTCCAATGGAGTCACGGACGACTGTTGAACTCTGTAGCGAACTTTACAAAACCAAAGAAGAAGAACAAATATTTTTGGGTTTTTCAGTTAAAACAAGAATAGAAAGAGAACAAGCAAACAAAGCAAAATATTTTTGGATTTTTGAATATTAAACTGCAACTTAAAGGATAAAGCAAACCAACTAAAGAAACAAATAGAGAGAAACAACAGAAATATTTTTGGTCTTTTTGTGTTTTGGAAAGCGAAAACAAAACAATAAAAAGAAAAGAAATGAAAGAAACGAAAACAAGCGAAAGAAAAAAAAACAAAAAGAAGCGAAAGAAAAGAAAACATGGATATACAAAGAACCGACATAATATGATATATGAATGAGTGTGATGTTGGTATACCTCCCCTGAAGCTTAGGATTTTGGCCTAAGTGGAGATCAATCACCAAAAGGACCATATGGTGGCGCCCCCGTAGTATGTTGAGGAGGAACCCTCCTTCTGATATGTGCTCGAGGATGCGCCGGTGTACTGCGTGTTGTGGTCCTCGGGAGGAGTGTATCACCTCTCCTGCTGCCTGTGAAACTCCATGGTGCTGAGATACTCGTCTACTTGCTCCTTAGAGAGCGACCATGGTGACCTGTCAATCTTAAACAAAACAGGCTGCGTCAAAATAACTTTTTGCTCCTCTCCATCTATATATAAAACTCTATATAGTAAACGTTCAGCAGTAGAGTTAGCAGTGAAAAACTGATGGGACTTCATGGCAGCAAGGTTAAGCCTACATGGAGCAATTATTTCATCATTAGGTGTAATGGAAACATTTAAAGCAGATGCTACACGTGTAGCGATAATGCCCCAAAAAATAGGCCCAGAAGCAGCAAGGCGGCGTGCAACAAGTGCACCAAGGTTATACTTCATGCTACGGTTCAGCGCAGCATCAATGAAATCAAGGTGGTAACTAGAAATGTTGCTAGTGTTCTCCCTACCAAGGCTACTAGTAGCAAGATAGTAAGTAAAGTATCTAAGAGCAGGAAGTTGAATGTTCCTTATCTTCCCACGCTGGGATGAGCGATCGTCATCGTTGGTGATTTCTCGGTAGAGCCCCTAGAGGTCTGCTGGTCTATCTTGAATCCTGCTCGATGTCCCGGTGGCATTGATACCTATAATAGCACAAAATTCTACCTAGGACAAAGAAATAGGACTATTATATAACTTGAAAGCAACAGTTGGACCAAAATGTGTGTTCTGAAATTTAAAGCTCTTAACAAAAGTTTTTGTGAGAGTGGCATACTGAGGGCTTTCATCCTCCATAAAGTTGGTTAGACCAACTCTTTCAATATGCATACAGAAGTCATCTAATAAACCTGCACTTCTTAAAAATGTACTGCAAGGAAAGCTAGATGGGTTAACGATACCATCATCTCCTGCATCATCAATAGTCGGTGCAATAACGTCTTTATTGTACGATGGCCTCACTGAAGTGGATGAGCGTGAGGGCCTTGTCCTTCTATGAGCATCACTCCTAAATATCTCTCCAAAATTATAACTATCCATCTCTGAAATTTTTCAACAGTCATCACAAAAATTAATTTCAAGCAACTATAAGGTGGAAACTACCATAGGGACTTATATGAGAGCTAAACATACATCAAAAATACATTATTTCTACTCAAATCAAGCATGCAAACTCACATAAGTTGTCTCCTACAGTACCAAAATACTCAAGAAATACTTCACTAAACAAAATTCTACTTGGATCAACGAAGGAGTCACATACCGGAGATCAACACACCAAATCTCAGCACAAATAATGGGCTGAAGAAGGAGATCGAAAATCCAGAGGAAGAACAGCAAGAACACGGGTTCCAGGAAATGTTTTCAGTTTGGGAGGTGAGAGAGAGGACTTTAGCAGTGGAGAGAGTTAGTGGAGGGCCAGGGGCCCACAACATGTGCTGGCGCCACCAGAGGGCTGGTTGTGCCACCCTATGGTGTCCCTGACTGGTGGGTCCCCCTAGGGCCTCCCAGGTGGCTTTCTGCCTTGTTTTTTACGTAAAAATTTATTATGATTTTTCTGGAATTTTTCGAGAACTTTAGTTTTGAGGTTTTTCCAGAATTTTAATAATTAATAAAAACCAGGAAAACGAAAGTGAAAAGGTGGAACAAAACCAAAACCAGCACTACAGAGGTTCTATGACACTCTAATGGAAGAATATCCAAAGAAAACAAAGGTGGTAGCAGTGAAAACAAAACTATGGATGGTGAAAGCATGTATAACCTCAGTAATCAGGGTGAAAACATCAGGAAAACATGTATAAGGATGGTGGAAACATGATTGTACTCAAGTAGCAATGTGATAACAGAAGTAAACATAGTGAAAACATAATGGGGAAGGTGAAAACATTGTCCTCTTCATTCAAAATCATTTTGTTAACAAGGGTGATCAAGTCTTGCTACCAAAATATTTTTATATGAAACAAAACTTTGTTTCTCACTAAATACTCATGTTACCTCAACCTCGATAGACATAGTCCCAATCATAATAATTTCATATTCTTTTGGTGGTACTGGAATGGGACAATAAATTTCTCCAATCTTGATGGTCTCAATATTTTCAATTGAATTTAGACCATATTTCTTATCAATCTTCTTGGGAAAATAAACAGTGTGCTCTTTATCATTAACATGAAAAGTAACTTTTCCTTGATTGGAATCAATAACAGCCCCTGCAGTATTAAGAAAAGGTCTTCCAAGAATAATAGACATATTATCATCTTCAGGCATTTCCAACACAACAAATTCAGTTAATATCAGACAGTTATTAGCAACTTTAACAGGAACATCCTCACATATACCCACAGGAATAGCAGTAGACTTATCATCCATTTGCAAAGATATCTCAGTTGGTATCAACTTTTCTAGGAGGGGTCTTTTATAGAGAGTAAAAGGCATGACATGATATATACTGAATAGGGGTATATCAGATGGTAGTCTAAAGTGCCGGATTACCAGGGTGGCCTAAATGGTAGTTAACGTGCAGAAGCCGGATTCTAGAAGAACCCGGATCACGGCCCACGTGATCTGGCTTGGAGTAGAAGGCGGATTCCTTACTTTCCAAGTTAATAGTTACCGTAGTCTTCTAGGTTTCCTTCTCTGTATGCGCTAATTCGGCTATTATATAAAGCCGGACGGGAGATAAGATAGATAGACAAGAAGAAAAAGGCTAACTCGCCGAGAGGTTGATCCTTGAAAGCAGCTAATAGAACCTCACATTGTACTCTATATTCCCAGGCTTAGTCCTGAATAGTGAGATCGCAGGAGTAGGAACGCCGCATTACTGCGTCGTACCGAACCTGGGTAAAAACCCTGCGTCCTTGATCATCATACAATCACGTCCCCCCACGTCTCTATCGGTAGTCTCATGGCACCCCCGTCTATGAAATCTACTACGATGTCTCGACAGTTGGCGCCCACCGTGGGGCCAGCGACGTCAGGCGTTTTGTTTAGATCGGGGATACTCGGCGGAATCGGCAGTACAATAACTGTCGGAAGCCTGGAATTCGACAACGTCATCGGGCGCTTCCTCGACAACGGATCGTACATGCCGGCGCGGAATCACCTGGTAAGTGCCTGCGTTTTACCGATTGGATCTGCAAACATCTTTATCGGATTAACTGCAGAAGCAATAGGAACTATGGTGGGAGCAAATTTATCCCACCCGTCCTATACCCAGTCGAAGACGACTATGATGCCGGTTTTTTCTCAGATTGCTGATATACTCATAATTCGCACTTTATCGGCATGGTGCAGTCCGAGATCGCCGAAAACACGGATGAAAGTAATCCCGTGCAAGAGGCAGAAAACAACACTCCCACAACAGAGGTGGAAGGTCCGACATCCGTCGACATCACGACGCACTCGGAAGCTGACTCTGTATTAGCCGCCATCGAGGCGAGATTAGAGTCGGAACCCGGATCGGATCACTTCGATACCGAAGACGAAGACGAAGACGCTTTCGAAAGAAAGGTCAAATCCTTCCAAGAGGGATTCCATGAAGTACTGACGGCAAAACCGGCTGAAAACACGGATGCCGACAGTCAGGAAAGCCCTAGAACGCCTCCGCCAGAGGAAGAGAGAAGAAGGAGAAACCTCTCCAAAATTCCCCGACGTCAAGGAATTGACAGAGGAAGAACCCTGTAGGAAACCTCCCTCTTCCAAGAAGAAACACAAAGCTGCTAAAAAGCTCCAGTATAAACTCCGGAAGAAGAAATCGGCTGATCCAGCCAACGAAAGCCCGGAAGTAGGAGACGCAAGCGGAGTAAAACCTACGGAGAAGAAGACGAAGGAAATCCTTGTTCCGCGAATGACAGAACAGGACAAACAGGAATTACTCCAAACACCAGTGGGACCACACGAGCCCCCTGAAGTGCTGGAAGCCCGGAGGAAGGCTCTCCAAAGGCAACAGCAACATCTAGTTCGAACTTGAGAACACCTCCAAAAAACCCAGTTTGACATCAAGCTTATGCGGGAAGAAATCGAGGAATACGAGAGAAAGAATAGATCTGGCATTAAACCTACGCGGTTACCCGGAATCGCAAAACCGGAAGTACTGCCGCCAAAAGAAAGGTTCCATAACCCATCTTGGCAAAAGCAGGTAAACGGAAAAGATGCCAGAGGCGAGCCAATATACAAAAGCGCAGCAGAAAATGCGGAAGCGGCATTTGCCATCCTCAACAATGATATGTACTCCAACGGTGAAAAACTTCAAGGGGTGTACGCTTTCCTAGGAAAAGCGTTGAAACAACAACAGCGAGCGCAAGAGCGATCACGGAAATTACATCAAGACTCTGCCCTATGCAAGACAGCTACATGTGCCGCTGGAGCACCTGGACCTGAAGAACCTGGGGACTCGAACAATTCGAAAGAGAAGAAATCAGATCCGAGAAAGGACAAGAAAAAGCCCGACAATAGGGACGAAGTGTCCAGAACCAGATCCCATCTCCCGAAAGTTGGAATTAATCCACGTGATCGGGAAGAGAAAAACCGGAAGGACGGAAAATCAATGCCGCCTCCGAGACGCCCCGCATAAAATGCCGGAAGACAGGATATGCCTCACATGCGTGAGAGATCCCGGATGCCCCCCAGGAATAAGGAAAAATACAGGAGTAGAACTCTACCTTATCCCAAAGGGAACGATCACGGAGTAAACAGAGACAATCCCGGAAAAGCGCGTCCGCGCCACAATGGAAAAGAACGGAGCAGATCCCCTTCTGTCCATTCAGCCGGCAGATACTCCGCACATATAGACAGAGCGGAAAGAGACGATTTATACTTTGGACCCAAGTGTTTCACTGATAGGATATAACTCTGCATTCTTGCTTTGCCAAAGTTGGTCCAACATACCAAAAGTATACCGGTAACACAAACCCGGATACCTGGCTCTCAGACTACTATACAGCCGTTCAGATCAACAATGGGACAGACCTGGAGGCAGTCAAATTCCTCCCCCTAATGTTACTGGATGGAGCTAGAGATTGGATCAATGGATTACCGTCAAGGACTGTTGATAGCTGGGATGATATGGCAAGAGTATTTACTCAGCATTTCAGGGGAACTTACAAGCGCCCAAACAGCATCAACCAGTTAAATCGCTGCACCCAATTTGAGGATGAACCATACGTGGATTTCATCTCAAGGTGGACTGCAGTGAAGAATAGTTGCTCTGGAGTAACTGACGTTCAAGCAATGCATGCTTTCGTCAATGGCCTAAAACCCAGACTTGTGCCATTCATGATCGGTTCCAAAAAGCACAAAGATCTCGGATCTATGCTTACAACCGCTAATGAACACGCAGCAGCCGAGGACGACATCAGAGCAAGAGGAGGCAATATCAATACACTAATACAAGCCAAAAAGACCCCTCGCCCTGAGAAAAAAGGAACTCCAGATGCAACACAAAAGCCCAAAGAAGTTAACATAGCCTTTGGAAGAGAAAATGGGAACAGGTGGAAAGGACGCAGTACAGAACCGATTAATTACACCAAGGAAGAGTGGGAAAAGATAAAGTCGGAAAACTGCGTCCACCACTCGCAATTTGGGAAACCCACCCACACCAACGCACAATGCCGGCTGAACAAGCATATGAAAGGCAGTGCAGGATCCAGAAACAAAGGGAAGAATTCCAAAAGGTAATTCTCCAAGCAAAAGCCAGAAGCTGAAAAAGAAGACAGTAAAACGAACACTGACGAAAAAATCCAGGAACAACAGCGAAAAGGCGAGCCTAATTTTACGAGAGTTGATGGAGAATGCAACCTAACTTTCCTCGCAACTCCCTCGGCAAAGGTGGCAAAGAGAACGCTTCGAGGAATAAACGCGGTTGTCCCTGCAACCCCGAAATTCTTGAAATACTCAAATACACCAATTACCTGGGATCAGTCTGATCATCCTGGGAATATCCCTGAACCCGGCACGCAAGCTCTAATTGTAAGTCCTATTATTCAAAACATTAGGCTAAAAAGAGTGCTGATGGATGGAGGATCTAGCATTAACATAATGTACCTGGATACACTGAAGCATCTGCGAATCTCGGAGACCCAACTCAATCATAGCAACATACGTTTTCACGGCATCGTCCCTGGCAGACAAGCACGATCCCTAGGAGAAATTTCCCTAGATGTAACCTTTGGAGACAAAGATCACTTCCGTCAGGAAAAAGTATCCTTCGAGGTTGTGCCGTTCGAAAGCGTGTATCATGCAATACTCGGACGTCCAGCTTTCGCCAAATTCATGGCAAGGTCATGTTATATTTATAACAAGCTGAAGATGCCAGGGCCCAAAGGAGGAGTAATTACCATAACAGGAGACTTCAAGCTGGCAAACGAGCTGGAAAAAGAAAACGCCCTTTGCGCTGAAAAAGTGATAGCAAAGGAAGAATTGAAAGAGCTGGCAAAAGAAGTATCGCCGACAGAAATGCCGGCAGGAAAGGAAAGTAGGAAGCCTGCAGACAGCTTCAAAGCTTCCGAGAACACAAGACATGTAATCCTAGATCCTAAAGATCCAACAAAGTTTGTCGTAGTAGGAACTGGGATAACCGACAAATAGGAAGGCGAGCTCATCAAGTTCCTCCGTGAGAACTGGGACATTTTCGCATGGTGTCCTGCGGACATGCCAGGCGTACCCAGGGAACTTGCTGAGCATCAACTTAAGGTGATTCCAGGATCTAAACCCGTCAAACAAGGTCTCCGTCGATTTGACGGAAGAAGACAGAAGGCCATCGGCAAGGAGATTATCCGGCTTTTGGCAGCAGATTTTATCCGGGAAGTTATACATATTGAATGGTCAGCAAACCCAGTATTAGTCCTGAAGAAAGACAGTACCGCCCTTAGGATGTGTATAGATTATACTGGTTTGAACAAATTGTTTCCAAAAGATAGGTTTGCGTTACCGCGAATCGATCAAATAATAGATGCCACTGCAGGCTCTGAGCTCTTATGCTTTTTGGATGCATATTCTGGGTATCATCAAATACGCATGAAGAAAGAAGATCAAATCAAAACTTCCTTCATAACCCCATATGGGACGTACTATTACATAACCATGTCATTCGGCCTGAAGAACGCAGGTGCAACTTACCAGCGTTGCATGCAACGATGTTTGCATAGTCAGATTGGCAAAAATGTCAACGTTTACGTGGACGACATTGCTGTCGTTTCCAAGGAAAAAGGCACGCTCCTTGAGGATTTGCGAGAAACCTTCGAAAATTTGCGCACTTATAAAATGAAGTTAAATCCATTAAAGTGCGTATTCGGGGTTCCCTCATGAAAACTTCTGGGTTTCATCGTTTCTCACAGAGGAATAGAAGTAAACCCAGAAAAGATCAAAGCAATCTTAAACATCTCCAAGCCTACGTGCGTAAAAGATGTACAAAGATTGACTGGTTCTGCTGCAGCCGTTAGCAGGTTTATTAGCCGGCTAGGAGACGAAGCCCTGCCACTATACAAATTGTTGAAAAAATCCGACAAATTCGAGTGGACAGAAGAAGCAGACGCAACATTAGCCCAGTTGAAAGAAACTTTGATGAAAGCTCCGATTTTGGCATCCCCAAAAGACGAAGAACCTATGTTACTGTACCTCACGGCTACAAACCGGGTTATTAGTGCGGTGATAGTGGTGGAAAGGAAGAAAGACGAACAAAGCATACCAGATCAGCATCCGGTATATTATGTAAGTGAAGTTTTCTCCGAGTCCAAACAAAGGTACCCACACAATCAAAAACTAGCATATGGCGTATTTTTCGCATCTCGGAAACTTCGTCATTACTTCAAAGGACACTCTATAACAGTGGTATGTAAAGCACCGCTAGGGGATATAATAAACAATGCGGAGGCAACTGGCCGAGTAGCCAAATGGGGCATCGAGCTAGCAGCATTCGACATTAAGTACCAACCCAGGACGGCAATAAAATCCCAGGTTCTGGCAGATTTTATCGCCGACTGGACGGAAGCAATGGAAAAAACACCAATGCCAGAATCCGAGTACTGGATCATGCACTTTGACGGATCCAATATGAAGAAGGGTGCTGGAGCTGGTGTAGTCCTAAAATCCCCTAAAGGAGATACAATGGAGTATGTATTACAAATACATTTCAACGCCAGTAACAACGTGGCAGAATACGAAGCTCTGCTTCACGGATTGCATATTGCAAAGGAAATAGGTGTCAAACGCATCTTGTGCTATGGCGACTCAGATTTGGTACAGCATCAGCTCAACCAAACTTGGGATGCCAAAAGCCCCATCATGGCCGAATATCGGAAAACGGTGGACGAGTTTGCAATATGTTTCTTTGGATTTGAAGTACTTCATATAAAAAGGGAGGAAAACTGGAACGCGGACGCATTAGCCCGCATGGGATCAGACAGGGTAAAAATCCTACCACCTGGTGTGTTCGTCCAACACTTGTATGAACCATCGATAAAAGGTGGAGATGTTGATTATCCTCTGGCTTCCGAGTCAATTGAGGTCATGCTCGTTAAACCGGATTGGACAATTCCATATTTAAACTTCTTAGTTGATCAGAAGTACCCGGATGGAGCAGACGAAGTCTTGCAAAGACAGATTCGGCGTCGATGCAAAGGATACACGGTAATTAACAATTGCATGTATAAACGCAGTACTACCGGAATTTTTCTGCGATATATTTCACCAGAAGAAGGACGGAAAATCCTGCAAGAAATCCATGCCGGAGATTGCGGACATCATGCTCAATCAAAAAGCATAGTCAAAAAAGCATTCCGTGCAGGGTTTTCCTGGCTAACAGCCAAGACAGACGCTGAGCACATAGTAAATACATGTGCAGGGTGTCAATATTATGCCAAGCAGACAAATATGCCAGCCCAAGCACTCAAAACTATCCCCATTACATGGCCGTTTGCGGTCTGGGGGCTAGATATGATGGGACCATTCAAAACTGCAAGGGGTGGACTCACACATCTACTCGTAGCAGTGGATAAATATACCAAGTGGGTGGAGGCTAAACCCATCAAAAAGCTTGATGGTGTAACTGCCAGAAATTTCATCATTGACGTAGTCATGAGATACGGCGTTCCACACAGCATAATAACAGACAACGAGACAAATTTCTCCATTGGAGAGCTGGCAAAATATTGCCGATAAACGGGAATTCGCCTAGATCTCGCATCTGTGGCACACCCGCAATCCAATGGACAGGTTGAAAGAATGAATAACTCAATCTTACAAGGAATACGCCCAAGACTCGAATCTCCTCTTCATAGAGCAGCTGGGGCATGGGTAGAAGAGTTACCCTCCGTGCTTTGGAGTATTCTAACAACACCAAATAGGTCAACTGGGCAAACCCCGTTTTTTCTAGTTTTTGGTGCTGAAGCAATTCTGCCAACGGACATGATCCATGATAGCCCAAGAGAGCAGGAATTCAATGACTCAGATGCCGAAAACGCACGACAGGATGCCGTCGACCTCTTAGAAGAGGAACGAGAGCTTGTGCTTCAAAGATCCGCCATTTATCAGCAAGGTTTACGATGTTACCATAGTCGGAAAATTAGGCATCGTTCTTTTAAAGAAGGTGACTTAGTGCTAAGATTGGTACAACAAAGAAAGCACAAATTGGCCCCAGTATGGGAAGGACCATTTGTCATCAGCAAAGCTATGAAAAATGGATCATACTATCTTGTAGACATTCGAGATACGGAAGACCATCCTGAAAAGCCGAATCGCAAAAGAAAGAGAAAGATAGATGATGAACTAGTTGAGACAAAGAGGCCCTGGAGTATCCAGCAGTTACGTCCCTTCTACACTTAGTTCAATTCCTATGTAAACATCTTTGAGATCATGAAATAAAGTTGTCGGAATTCTTACATCCATGTTTTTACAAGTTTATTATAGTACAAAGCATGATTCCGTCTTATCTATTTCCCAATGATCTTACAAAATACTCAATGTTAACCCGAATTGTGCCTGCGTGCTCGGCGTTTAAAAACTGAATGATTTTCAGCCTACTAAAGGCTAAAGGAAACTCGGATTGTGCCTGCGTGCCCGAGTTTCATCCAAAATGTTCCTTACTATTCTCTAAGTATTATCTGATTGTTTATGTGCTAGGTCACTGGAGCTAGTAAGTAAAAATGCCTTTAGTATGATCCATGTTTCTGAGTTTGAACTGATCGGTTTTACCCAGTCACTTGGCATGAAGATTAAAATACTACTGAGCCATCTCAAACACTAAGGACAGTTAAAGCACATAAACCAGAGAACTTAGAAGATAAAGGAATATAAAACCCGGAAAACTTGCAAAGTATTAATAATTTTAACTGCAAAAGGCGGAGTACTTGTTCATACAAATGGATAGAAGCATTACAATAAGGTTTACATTCTAAAAGTTCAGTAATGCTCCTATCTCCTATCTTTTCTATCCAGGGCAAGGAAAATTCTTCAAGCATCCGAGGTCATCTTCACTGCTGGACTCCTCGGGGGCTTCTGGAATCTCTTCTTCCGGATAGGTGATAGAGATATTCACCATAGAAGCAATCTTGGTAGCGTGACCTTTGATCTCATCAAAGATGGTGGTCTGCTGGGTCTCCGTATATCCTTGAGGGAAGTCGGACACCACGCGCCAAGATTTCGCAGTGGGATAGTGCATACGCATAAGCCCTAGAGCCATGCGTGCACCACCCCGTGCTGCGGAGCGCAAGATGGATTCCTTGGCCTCCGCCACTTCTACGATAGCTCCCGGAAGTTTTTCAACTTCCGAGAGATCCCGAGACTTTGCGGGAAGATACTTGTTGATGAGCAACATCCCCGCAGCTTTGATCACGGTGAATACCTTCCCGAAAGCTCGGATTTTCTCAATCCGAGTAAGTGCTGGGTCATCTCCTGTTTTTTCAGACAAACAACCAAAGGGTTAATGAAAAGGCAGAGAAAAAAAATCAAAACATGGAAAATCCGGTAAAAGTTAATGACTTACCGAGGATCTTATCCATCTCAGATCCTTCCTCCAGGTGCAGGGTCAAGGCATTCTCCAAATCTCGGATGGTTGCCTTGTCCTTGTCAGCTTGCTGGGAGGCATTGAATTGAGCAATGCCAACAGCCAGCTGGCTGGCCTCCAGCTCCTTCTGAACCCTCATAAGATCCTTATGAAGGTCCAGGTTCTCCTGGTGGAGGTTCTCGGCATTGCCGGCATCTTCAGCAATTTGTTTGGCTTTCGCCAAAGCAGCTGAAAAGCGAGAAAATATCCGGGTTAGGAAACTTGGAAAAATACATAGGAAAAAGATATGGACAAGAAACCTCAGAGGACTAAAATACCTGTTGTTTTCTCCAGCTGTTGCTGAGACGATACCAGCTCCGCTTCCCTAACTTCAAGAATAGAGAGAAGGCTTCTAACCTCCTTATTCTTGACAGTTAGCTTGTTGAAAACTTCCATGTTTATGCTTTCAGCGGTTTGCTGAAACACGAAAATAAACCAGAACGCTTAAGTTAGAAACAAGCATGATAAAGTTGAAAGCATTAAGTTAGAAGCATGCATTTGACTTATTGCTTGGGGGCTAGAGATATTACCTGGCTCATCCGCTGCAAACCTGACAAATTCTCGTTGAATTCTTTTACATATTCAGAAAAAAGAATTCCAACATGGTGCAGGCCGTCTTGGATGACCTGACGAGGTGAAAACACGAAGTTATTTCGGACAATTAGTCTGCCTTGTGGCCAAGGACGGATCAGGGGAGCAGGAGCGAAGAACTTCTTAGCTGCCGGACGAATGTATCCGAGGTCATCAAAAGGTTCTTCCTTTACCTTGAAGTCCTTATCAAAAGTAGGGATGAGCTCGTCTTCTCCAGATGTCCGAGAAGGTCCGCCCATCTCCGGCTCCGCCCTTTCCCTCGCAACCAAGTTGGATGCAATAGGCTGGCTGGATGGCTGGAATTGTTCGTCTGAGTTTGCGGTTTTATCTTCCCCACCAAGAGTTATCGGAGTGGGTGGAGCTGCAGCTGAAGACGGCATTCCTTTGCCAGCAGTAGCTTTATGTTTATTCAGTTTCTTTGACTTCAAAGGAACTGGTGCAACGATGAAAAGGAAAGATCCGAGAAGTAAATACCTCGAAGAACCAGAATGGAATGAGAGATTAAATACCTCAGAAAAATACCTGGACGTGGCGATGGGAACTCCATCAAGATTTATCACCTCTTCTGTGATCACTTGCCTCTTGCGTTTGCGACCGCCATAAAAGCTGGCGTGCAATTCGTCAAGTTCGGCGTCGGATGCAAGATCTGCTTCCATGAGATCGTCAAACTACAGAGAGAGCAAAAAATCCGGCTAAGTCTGAGATAGCCGGGAAAGATAAAAATCCGAGAGAATGTCAAATCAAGGAAAACCAAAATAACCTTAGGGACAGGGTTCTCCTCATGATACATCTCCAAGCTCTCCTTGTATTGGTCGCGAGTAGCGACCAATTGGTTGACTCGTTTCTTGAAATCCTTTTTTGTGAAGGTTTTGTCGGCACCTCTCATTCCGTCTTCTGGGCCTTTGTATTCACAAAGAAGTCGAGGGCGGAGGGCAAGAGGTTGAATACGACGACCGAGCCAGCACAAAATTGTGTCTGTTCCGGTCAAAGGAGACTGAGAAGAGGTGAGTTTGGCAATACGCCGTTTGATCTTCAACAGATCATCCGGCAAGGTTTGCACAACTTCGACTGCCCAACTCTCTTGGGGAGTGGCGGCGGAATTGATGAATGGAGGAACCCCATTTTCTTTTCCGGGAAACGGGATGTCGTGGTGATAAAAGAAAGAACCCGTCCAAAACTTGACGGATTCTGATATTTTTATCTTTGGGTACCAGTCTTCCCTAAATCTCCGAAGAGTGAAAGAAATGGTCCCTCAGATGGGAAGAACACCCTCTATAGGGTTACGTTTCACTCCGAAGCAGTATTGCCAAAAGTCTAATCTAGGTGCTATTCCTAAATACCCTTCGAAAAGGGCTTGAAGCCGGCTAGATAGAGAATGGAGTTTGGGGGAAGATTGTGAGGTTGAACACCGTAATGGTTGAGGACCTCTAGAAAAAAGGCGGAAGGTGGCAATCCCATACCTCTTGCGATGTGGGAGGTAAGGAGAACGCGTTCCCCGTCTTTTGGCGCTGGCTCGGACTCGTCCTCCAGGCTCCGCCATTTTCCTTTCAGCAGCAGCCCCTCCTTTTCCATTGTCGGAAGGAGGGAAGGCGGAATACTGCTTTGGCTCCAATTGCCGGCAGTTTCTCCTTCTTCTTCCGCCCCGGCGGCGGCGGACGCGGCCGATAGCTAGTCCCCGACGAGGATGGTTTTTTTCTCCGCCGTCTGAGGTGCGAACGGCGGGGATGGCGCGGAGGAGGACCCCACAAGATTTGTGGCGGCGAGAGAGATGTCCTCGCCCACTGCGCCGCTGGTAGCCTTCGCCGGCTCGTCGTCGGTTGCATGTAGTGGGGAATCCACTGAGGGATCCATCGTATTGATGATCTCGTCGATCTCCGCCGCGACGGAGCGTGCCGGAGAAGAGCTCAGAGATGCCATCTATGGGCGGCGCGAAGGAATTCCCGGCTGCTTCGGTGAGGTTTCGGGCGGCGTTTGTGCATGCGCTCGAGAAGTGGATCTGCTTATGAACTTGGGCGCTGGGAATTGTGTTGCGAGTGAGAGCGGAAGGTTTGCTGGGGAGGACGGAGACGGCTATTTATAGCCGGAATCCCGTCGCGATGCGTGCTAACGGCTCTTTTGACCGTTGGATGATCAACGCGTGTCACTCGCCGGAATTTCCGGGAAATGAAACGATGGGTGATTATTGCTATCTCCTCGTTTCCCGCAAGAATCTGTCAGAGATATGTTTTGGGGTTTCCCGCTCGAAACCCAAATGTCCCTTACGTCAGCATGATTAAAGCGCTGACGTAGGAAGTTCCTTCTTCACGAAGGATCGTGAAAGAAAAGCCGGATTTTCTGGATTCCGAGTTTTTGCGTTGTAACATCCTTTTGAGGAGAAGAAGAATCAAGACTGCGAGCCGATATTTCTGGTAAACACCTATTTGGCGAAAGACGACGAATCAGAGTCTTAATCCTTCTTGGGGGCTACTGTCGGGTATATACTGAATAGGGGTATATCAGATGGTAGTCTAAAGTGCCGGATTACCAGGGTGGCCTAAATGGTAGTGGGCTACGGTCCATTGGGCGGCCCAGTAAGCTGACACGCAGAAGCCGGATTCTAGAAGAACCCGGATCACGGCCCACGTGATCTGGCTTGGAGTAGAAGGCGGATTCCTTACTTTCCAAGTTAATAGTTACCGTAGTCTTCTAGGTTTCCTTCTCTGTATGCCCTAATTCGGCTATTATATAAAGCCGGACGGGAGATAAGATAGATAGAAAAGAAGAAAAAGGCTAACTCGCCGAGAGGTTGATCCTTGACGAGCAGCTAATAGAACCTCACATTGTACTCTGTATTCCCAGGCTTAGTCCCGAATAGTGAGATTGCAGGAGTAGGAACGCCGCATTACTGCATCGTACCGAACCTGGGTAAAAACCCTGCGTCCTTGATCATCATACAATCACGTCCCCCCACGTCGCTATCGGTAGTCTCATGGCACCCCCGTCTATGAAATCCACTACGATGTCTCGACATGACACTAACTCCAGCTCCTAAATCACACAAATCAGTTCTAACATAATTAATTTTAATAGAACAGGGAATAGTTGGTATACCAGGATCTCCAAGCTTCTCAGGAACCTTGCCATTAAAAGAGTAATTAGCAAGAATAGTGGAAATTTCCTCATTAGGAATCTTCCTTTTGTTAGAGACAATATCTTTCATATATTTTGCATAAGGAGGCAATTTAATAGCATCAGTTAAAGGAATTTGCAAGAACAAAGGTTTCATCCATTCATAAAACTTGTTATAATGTTCTTCTTATTTTGATTTATGTTTCTTATTAGGAAAAGGCATTGGTTTTTGTACCCAAGGTTCTCTCTCATTACCATGTTTATTAGCAATAAAATCTTCCTTAGTGTACTTTGTATTTTTAGTTTGCTTTTCAGGTTTAGCTACAGGTTCTTCTTTATCAGAAGCATCATCTTTTCATTACCACTTTCAGTTTCAGCATCAGAGATAGATATACTATTAGGATCTTTAGCAAGTTCAGAGGATTATACAACATTTTTATGTTTCTTCTTCTTTTTCTTCTTGGTATGAATATCATTATTATTAGTTTGCTGAGAATCTTGTTCAATTCTTTTAGAATGTCCCTCAGGATATAAAGGATCTTGTGTAGCAATACCACTTCTAGTTCTCATTTCATAAGCATGTTTTTCTTTAGAAGCATTAACTAGCAAATCCTTTTGCACTTTAGTAAGTTGATCAATTTGAGTTTGAACCATTTGAAAATGTTTAACAAGAATTTTAACATCATTAGAGGTTCTTTCTATAATACCATGCAAATTATCAATAACTCTAGAGTTTTCCATTAGGTGATTTTGCACTCTCATATTAAAATTATCTTGCTTAATAACATAATTATCATATTCATCTAAACATTGATCAGGAGGTTATAGGGAACATCTCTACTATCAAAATATTGGAGAGAGTGTACCTCAATAGTGGATGAGTGAGGGATTGTCTTACATAATTCTTCTATAGGTGGAAGATTCTTCACATCTTCAAATTTAATACCCCTCTCTTTAAGAGATTTCTTGGCTTCTCTCATCACTTCATCATTTAATTCAATCATTCCCCTATTCTTGGGTGTTGGTGTTGGTGTTGTTACTGGAGTAGGGGTCGGCTCAGGCTCAACCATAGTCCAATCATCATGATTTTGGCTTATTTTAGCCATTAATTCCTCAGCTTCTTCTGGAGTTCTTTGCCTGAAAACACAACCAACACAACTATCCAGGTATGTCCTAGATTCAACGGTTAGTCCATCATAGAATATATCAAGAAGTTCATTATTTTCTAGCTTATGCCCAAGTGTAGTCCTAACTAAAGAACAGAACCTTGCCCAAGATACAGGCGATTTCTCTCCTTCCAATTGCTTGAAATTAAATATATTTTGTAAAGTAGCATGTTGAGCACTAGCAGGAAAATATTTCTCAAAGAAAGCATTAACCAAACCAATAGGACTATCAGTAGATCCCGGAGACAAATTATTAAACCAAGTTTTAGCTTCATCTTTTAATGATAAAGGGAATATTTTAGCAACAAAGTAGCCACGTTTCTTAAGATCATCAGAGAATAAACTACCCCAAGAGGAGAGCTCATCATATGTTTCATAGCACTTTCATTTTCAGTACCACAAAAAGGTTCTTTCTCAACAATAGATATATAAGATAAATCAAGACAGAAATCATAATCCTTATCCCTAATATTAATGGGAGAAGTGGAAAACTTAGCATGAGGAGATAATTTATATTTAACAGCACGACTTTCAAGAAGACTTATAACAACATCTTTATCCTTCATAGCATGTATTTCATCAATAAGATCATTATTGAGTTCAATATAGGAATCATCAAAATCATCACTAGGATTCTCTCTAAGCTCAGGTGAAACAGCAGGAGTAATAGGATTTTATCAGGAGTTTCAGTGTTTGCAATATTTTTAGCTTTAGCAATAGTAGCATCTAAGAAAGGACTTAGAGAACCACTCTCATCAAGCACAGTAGAAGCATCATCAAAAGTATCAGAAGTATTTTAAGATTCAGCAGAAGTAGCATGTGTAGCATGTGTATGTGGTGGTGTAAGCAGCTTACTCATAACATACGGTGAATCAAGAGTAACCGAGGTGTTCCGAGTTGTACCTCTTCTTGTAGTGGATGGTAATATAGGAACCTTTCCATCACCATTCTTACCCATGATGAATGATTGGCAGTAGATAATATTACTCTCCGGTGAGCTCGCAAATAAAGATATGCTCCTCGGCAACGGCGCCAGAAAATAGTCTTGATGACCCACAAGTATAGGGGATCGAACAGTCTTCGAGGGAAGTAAAACCAAATTTATTGTTTCGACACAAGGGGAGCCAAAGAATATTTGTGAGCCTTAACAAGTGAGTTGTCAATTCACCTGCACCTGAAAGTACTTTTGTTCGCAATGGTTTATCAATACTAACAGTAGTGAAATAATAGCAGAAGTGGACTGAAAACAGCAGCAGTAGTGTTTGAAGTAAACAGCGAGATTAAATACTATAGGCATAGGGATAGATGAACGGGCGTTGCATGGATAATATAGTTCATATAATAATCAAGACATGGGCATTGCAGATATATAAGATAAAGCATCCAAGCACCAAGTAACCATAGGCATGTGTTCCGTAAATAGTCGTACGTGCTCACAATGAGAACTTGCACAACATCTTTTGTCCTACCAGCCCGTTTTCAGTGGGGCCTCAAGGGAACTACTAGTGATTAAGGTGTTACTTTTAATAGAACACCAGAGAAAAGCATTAACACTCCATGAACACATGTGATCCTCACATCACAACCATCCCCTCCGGTTGTCCCAATTTCTGTCACTTCGGGGCCTCAGGTTCTAGATAACGATATGTGTAAACAACTTTCAGGTATGATCAATAAACAATAATTATCATCGTGATTCAATAACATGTTCTGATCCGAGATCATGGCACTCGGGCCCAAAGTGGAAAGCATTAAGCTTAAAAAGTTGCAACAATGTCAATAAGACTAATAGAGGATACTAGGCACTATGCCCTAACAAGCACGCAATTATTACATGAACAATCTCATCCAATCCCTACCATCCCCTTCAGCCTACAGCGGGGGAATTACTCACACATGGATGGGGGAAACATGGATGGTCGATGGAGAGGCGTTGGTGATGACGACGGTGATGATCTCCTCCAATTCCCCGTCCCGGTAGGGTGCCCGAACGGAGTTTCTGAACCCCGAAAAAGGATCCGCGATGGCGGCAGAGCTACGGACTTCTTTCTGGAAAACTATCGAACCCCCTCGGGTTTTAGGGTTGAAGGCGATATATAGTCGAAAGGGGAGACCGAGGGGGGCTGTCGAAGTTGCGTATCAACAAATCCCTCGGATGAGCCGGTAGGGTTTCGAGTAGAGGAACGATGTACGCGCTGGTGATCTCTACGGCTAACAAGGAGAAAGATTTACCCAGGTTCGGGGCCCTCGTAGAGGTAAAACCCTTACTCCTGCATGTCTGATCTGTATTATGGCGAGATAGTCGAGCTGTTACAATGGCGGTGCCATGGTGAGGCGTACGGGGTATCCCGTGTATTGCCTAGTCTAGTTGTGGCTTGTATCTTCCTCTCTCTAGATTGAATCCCTAGATTCGTCTCCCTTTTTCTCTCCTCCCTCCTCGCTTTATATATGCAGCCAGGAGGGGGTTACATGAGTCCTAGTAGATTACGTATAGGAGTTCTTGTCTTGACCCGCAAGTCTTGCGGGTGGGCTTCTGTTGGGCCTTCTAGAATACTCCAAGGGCTTCCCTTCTTGGGCCTTAACGTCGGGCCTGAGATGGGGTGTCCTTACCCGCAGGGTCCAGAATCCATATCTTCGTCAGTAGCCCCCGAGCGTTTGCTCGATTGAGAATCTGTCGGGTAGACGCTCAAAGTCCGTTCTTGATATCTTCGATTGGTTATTCAATCGTCTGGTTGTGAGGGTGTATACCCTGTGTGCGATGCGCTTTCCCATGCTCGAGTATCGAGTGGTAAATGTGCCTGGTGTTGGCTGTTTTCGCAGAAGGATGTGGCTCAGTCGCTTGGCTCTCCCGAAAGATCAGGGCCAATTAATTGCATCTAGGGCAAAAACGGTTCTGGCCTACACGAATTCGAAACCTCGGACTCGAATCCGGCGAGGTGATCGTTGCGACTGGGCCGTGGAGGTCTTACCGAGTCGAACTTAACCTAAAGGGCTACCCGGCGCGTCCGCTAGGATTTTTCTTCGTGTTGTTGACACGGAAATTTACCGGAGGATGCAGCTTGAGTGCGATTCTAGGCCCTCAAGAGAGATCTTTTGGGTCTTACCTTCGTACTCGAGAGAATACGGCATCCGGATGTGCCTAGTCGGCCGAACGATCCAGGATAAGGATGTGTAAATACATCGTGTAGTTGAGTTGCGGGAGCCGCACACTCGCGATTTTGTCTTGATGTGCCTATACGAAAGAGATTTCGTGTCAGGGTGACTATGCGAAAGAAATTTTGCGTCTTGATGTGCCCATACGAAAGAAATTTCGTGTCAGGGTGACTATGCGAAAGAAATTTCGCGTCTTGATATGCGCATACGAAAGAGATTTCGTGTCAGGGTGACTATGCGAAAGAAATTTCGCGTCTTGATATTCCCATACGAAAGAGATTTCGTGTCAGGGTGACTATGCGAAAGAAATTTCGCGTCTTGATATGCCCATATGAAAGAGATTTCGTGTTATGAGGTGCGCAATGACGTAATTATGCGGTGGAGATGTACTCGACACGGCGGATAGAGTCGACGCGGTGGAGCTATACTCAACACGGCGGATAGAGTTGACGCGGTAGAGGTGTACTCGACACGGCGGATAGAGTCGACGCGGTGAAGGTGTACTCAACACGGCGGACCGAGTCGACGCGGTGGAGGTGTACTCGACACGGCGGACGGAGTCGACGAAGCGGATGACGTCGACGCGGTGGAGGTGTACTCGACACGGCGGACGGAGTCGACGAGACGGATGACGTCCACGCGGTGGAGGTGTACTCGACACGGCGGACGGAGCCGACGAGGAAGTCGTGTAGTTGACGCGGACGTGGCGGAGTCGCACGACGACGTGGAAGTCGTGTAGTTGGCGCGGACGCCCAGCCACCTAGTCCACACAAGAATATGGACCCGAAAAGTCTTCAAGATATTCTGATTTCGCGAATTGGCCCGCGTTGTCATATGCGTCTCGTCGAGACGGACAAGTTTGATGTTTTGCTTTTCTTCATCCGAGTTAATATGCGGTTTGTACGACCAAAATAAGTACATGGACGAAGAAATCTGACAGAGCTCCTCAGATACGCGGCTAGCGTGTTAGATGCTCCCGATGGGAGTACGTCGAGTGAGCGTGTAGTGCTCATTGGGTGCGCGGCCAGCGCTCCCGATGGGAGTAGCCCCTGAGTCTATGTGCGATTATTTGTAATCGGGCATAGACTCAAAGATCTTGTAACGTTGCTTCTTCGATTTGTCGGGTGCACGGCAGTGCTCCCGATGGGAGTAGCCCCCGAGGCTATGTTCGACTCGCAGAGTCGGGCATAGGCTCAAGTTGTTCTGAAGCTAACCCCGTGTGCTTGTCTTCTGTTGGCTCGCGGAGGAGGACATGCGTCGACTCCCGGAGTAGGATATGCGTCGACTCCGAGCGAAGGATATGTGTCGACTCCGAGCGGAGGATTGTGTCGATTATCGACTCCGAGCGGAGGATTGTGTCGATTGTCGACTCCGAGCGAAGGATATGTGTCGACCGTCGAAGTTGCAGCCGACGTTGTGGTTCCTGCCTTTGTATGAGACTGCCGTAGTCGACGAGGCAATGCCGAGTGATATCGCCGGAATCGATGAACCGGACTCGTGTGTCGAGTGCGGCTGCGGCGAATTCTCGAGTGCGTTTACTTTGCAGCATAGCCCCCGAGCAACAAGTGTGGCTGCGGCGAAGGACAGCCCCCGAGTCGCTTAGTCGAGAGGATTCGATGTAGCGGAGTTGTGCGGTGGAGTCGCGATATTTCCCCGAAAAACCCGATGAAGCGGACCGAGTCGACGCGGCGGAGTCACGATGTTTGTCCGAGGGACTCGATGCGGCGGACCGAGTCGACGCGGCGGAGTCGCGATGTTTGTTCGAAGGATTCGACGCGGCGGACCGAGTCGACGCGGCGGAGTCGCGATGTTCATCGGAAGGACTCGACGCGGCGGACCGAGTCGACGCGGCGGAGTCGCGATGTTTGCCCGAAGGACTAGACACGGCGGACCGAGTCGACGCGGCGGAGTCGTGATGTTCATCGGAAGGACTCGACGCGGCGGACCGAGTCGACGCGGCGGAGTCGCGATATTTGCTCGAATGACTCGACGCGGCGGACCGAGTCGACGCGGCGGAGTCGCGATGTTTGTTGTGTGTACACGGAGGGCAATGTTGATGTCGAGCCCCCGGGCACTATTATGGCGAGTCGCCATGTTTTGTTGATTGACCTTTGTATCGACTCGCAGATTGACGAAAACGGATCTGCGACTTGAATTCGCAGACTCGTAGAGATCCAAAACGTGTCGCAGTCCGCGAGCCGCTGACGGAGATCTAACCGTTGGAATTGGCTAAAAAAAGACGGAGTGGTGCGGGATTGTATTCCGCAGCTGTTCAACGGTGTGATTGTCGAATCTATTTCCGAGTCGGCTGTGAGAATTGTTTTCCCGAAGTCGCGCGGAGTTCCGTCAGATTCTGACAGGGCTTCGGTGTTCGGGTCATCCACGGAGATCTAACCGTCGGAATTCGCCGATTCTTTTTGGAGAATGTAGATAATTTGATTTCGCATCATTCCACCGAAGGAATTTTCCAGATGAGTTTCAAGCCGCCGTTGATGGCGTCCGCAATATGTACGTTGCTGCTGTCCTGCAGCCTGCGCGTGAAGAACGGTGTTGATTTTCGATTGTAGATGATGAAGGCCGTGCGCGAGGCCGGCGAGTGCTCGATGAAGTTGAAAGAGCCGAAGTAGATGCAATCCATGGGGTCGAGGACCCGAAGCTTGATGTAGATGAGGCCGGCGAGACCGTAGATCCAGCGCGTGTCGTTCCCACAGACGGCGCCAATTGTCGAAGTTGCGTATCAACAAATCACTCGGATGAGCCGGTAGGGTTTCGAGTAGAGTAACGATGTACGCGCTGGTGATCTCTACGGCTAACAAGGAGAAAGATTTACCCAGGTTCGGGGCCCTCGTAGAGGTAAAACCCTTACTCCTGCATGTCTGATCTGTATTATGGCGAGATAGTCGAGCTGTTACAATGGCGGTGCCATGGTGAGGCGTACGGGGTATCCCGTGTATTGCCTAGTCTAGTTGTGGCTTGTATCTTCCTCTCTCTAGATTGAATCCCTAGATTCGTCTCCCTTTTTCTCTCCTCCCTCCTCGCTTTATATATGCAGGCAGGAGGGGGTTACATGAGTCCTAGTAGATTACGTATAGGAGTTCTTGTCTTGACCCGCAAGTCTTGCGGGTGGGCTTCTGTTGGGCCTTCTAGAATACTCCAAGGGCTTCCCTTCTTGGGCCTTAACGTCGGGCCTGAGATGGGGTGTCCTTACCCGCAGGGTCCAGAATCCATATCTTCGTCAGGGGCTCTGGGTGGCCCACACCACCAGGTGGCGCGTCCTGGGGGGGCGTCGGGGGTGGTGTGGCCCCCCTCTGGTGTAACATCCCAAGTATGAAAATCTCCCCCCTAGATGTTTGTTTCTTGTTTTATTTTTGTTTTGCATCATGTCATCATATCTATTGCCTTTTGTTTGCATTTGTTTTCATTGTTTTCCAATTGTAATTTCAAACCAAATTCAAATCATTATTGTCATACTTGTTATGTTACTTTGTGTCAAATAAAAACTACAAACAAACAAACAAATTGTTCCCCTAAAACTTGGTTTCAAAAACTTTAAATTGGTTAAGTGGCATTTATTTCTTTTTATACCACAAATGGCTCAATTCATTTAATTTTTCAAACAAGCAACATATTTAAAATATTTGGTAAACCAAAGTGTGGACTTGTTGCTATCACAATATTTCAACAATACAATTTTCCCTAAATTTTATCTAGCCTAAAAACCATCTCTTATTTCTCTTTTTCCAAATCTGCAAAAAAAGAGTAATAAACAGAAAAAACAAAAGAGAAAAGGAGGGGAATAGGGCATGCAGCCCAATTGGGCTAGCCCAACTGCCCCCTGGCCCATACCCCCACCCTTTCCCTAACCTCCGTACCGTACGGAGTTCATCCATGGTGGCCACGTAGGGGTTGCAGGGAGCAGACGGTCGATCCGCACTCCCCCTCCCCCTTAAGAATCCTTGCCCTCGATCTCCTCCTCCTGCCCTAATTTTCCCCCTCCTCTCTCCCTCGAGCGCCTCCATCTCCTTCCTCTCCTGCCCTCTCTCTCGCTTCTCTGTATCCTCACCGAGCTCCTCACACCGCCGCCTCTCTCCGGCTCGCCGCCGGCACCACGGTGCCCGCCCGGCCGCGCTAGGGCCGGGAACGGAACCGGCACGCCGCCCTCTCCCTCGCCGTGGCCTCGGCCTTCCCCGTGGATCGCCGGAACTCCGGCGCCGTCCGCAAGTTCGCCGCCGTGAGAACCGAACCGCGGCGACCGCTCCTCTGCCAGTCGAGGTGAGCCGCCCCTCATCGGCCTCTCCCTTCCCCTCGCCTCCTGCCCTCGTGGCCCTCCGCCCGCATCCACCGCGCGCCGGCCCGCCCGAGCGCCGCACGCACCCACAGCGATCGCCGGCCGGCCGCCATCTCTGTACGCTGTCTGGTTTCTGTACCTGCACGCACGGAAAGAGATTCAGTAAGTTCAGTTATGTTCAGTAGGTGCGCGAACAGAAGAATAACCTCCTTTGCTACCTGTACCTGACAAGAAAACTGAACCAGCCGCAGTGGCTGTCGCCTTGTGCGCGCAACCGCGGGGTAGCGGGTTCGACTCCCCCCCCCCCCCCGCGCGTTGGCCACAAACCTTTTTATTTTTATTCACAGATCCAGCACAGCACTGTATTTCACACACAGGTCCTTGTCTATTACTTCTAGGTCCCTGCAGATTTGTTTTAAGTCCCTAGCTGTGAAATAAATGGCAGATTTAACCACCAAACTTTAAAATTGCCTAACTAATTCATTACAACTCCAAATTTAACATTTTTAATATGTTTTCAATACCAAATTTAATTCTCTATCTAATTAAGCCATTTGTTTTCTGTTTTGACCATTGCAAATAATTTCAAATTTCAAATTCAAACGATTCCTTTCACATTTGCTAAAATCCATAACTAATTCATAATTAATCCAAATAACACAAATAAAATATGTTTTCCATGTCAAATTAAACCACCTAACCAAATATAAATTTTGTTTCATGATTTGAATAATTTAAATTGCCTAAATAATTTAATACTTGTTTAATTCATTTAAATTTGATAAAATCATAACTTGCTCAAAATAAAATAATTTTGAACATGCAAAATATGTTTTCAAACCATCAAAGTGTGAACTATTAAAATGTGAGTTTGAAATTATGTTTTGAACAAATAAAACTTCAACTAAATTCAAACTTGTTTTAAATCCATTTAAAACTTGTTTGATATTGTTTAATTCATAATTAAATTATCCTAATTCCAATTTCAATATTTGAAACATGTAATCCAACTAAAATTTGGTGTTCTTTTCAAATATAAACTTTGTTATCTGTTTTGAACAATTTAACTTGGTGAAAACAACAAATACTTGTGTGACAACTTTAAGGAACCAAAATTCCATAACTTGCTAAACAAATTTCCAAAATTGTTAAACCTTATTCCAAATTGGTTCTATTGTTGTTATTTTCCTTTTTTCCTCATGCATGCATCATGGTAATCAACTTTCACATGGTTATTAATTGTAGATCATTTGTTTCCACCTTAATTCATGGACCTTTAGCAATCCAATTGCACATGGGTCCATTTAAACATGTTACCTTGTCAACTAGTTTATTTCTATGCACCTATTAAATTGGTCATTCATCATCCCATGATTGTGCACTATGCCATGTTATTGATTGTTTGTTCTCTGCGTTGTTTGTTTGCTTCTTCTCGGATAGACGACGACGTTGAGTCCGACGATCCTTACGACACCCCTTCTGAGGATCTAGCTCAGTACCAGGCTACTGGGTTTGCAGGCAAGTTATCACTCACATGAACCACTGTGTTCCTTTCAACATTGGTTACCGATACTTTTCCGTTGTCTATTTCTGATAGCCATATGTTTCGTTGCTTCTGTTACGAGCCTATCACATGATACCCTGAAACCATGATATTGCCTCACCTCCAGTCCTATAACCCCGTTGTTTGAGCCCGTGTCTTACTAGCATGCTTAGGGTTGTTTCTGCTCGAGTCTGTTACCCGTTACTTTCTGTTATCGTTATTCTATTATGTTCTGGGCTCGATGTTTAAACAACAACCTGTTAATGCTTGGGTAATAATAATAATTTGATGTTAAGGCACCGGCAGGAGGCCCTTCGTGTTTTTGAGGCCTGCTAGTGTCGACCCTAATTAGGAAAAGGGTCTTGTCTACTGATCCATGATGAGCGTGCTCACCGCATCCAGGTGGTGGTATGGAACCCCCCTCGGCTTTGATCTGATCTGCAGTTTGTCGGAAGAGCCACACTTAGTTCGGGTGTTCCATTTGGCTCATACGCATGAATGGGTCGCTCCCATGGTTACTGATGATGATGATGACGCACACATATAGGGCGAGGCCTGTAGTGCCGGGGTGTTGTGTCCTGCGGGAGTTTTGCACACCTGCGCTGAGTATTCGGCTGCGTGGTTGGGACCTTATAGCTCCGTGGCTCCTAGGACAGGCTGTAGTGATGGTTCGAGTCGTGTCGAGTCCACCTGAGTTTTAGTTGGTGGCTTGAGTGTGTACGGGTACTGGAGCACACCCTGCAGGGATGAATCTTCTCGAGAAGCCGTGTTGTCCGCGGTTATGTGACGACTTGGTGAAAGTACTGGCTAACAAGTACTCAGACAACTTACACCTAACTATAATAACTTGACTAGTAATAGGTTTATTGACACTATAACCTGAATCATCATTAATCCAACTGTGTGAGTTATCCTCGGATTGCTTCTTTGGATAAGGGGCGAGATCCAGGATGGGTTTGTTTGGTGGTTAGCTGGTAGTTGGTTACGATACGCTATCTTATCTTCTTTCTGTTAGCCGGAAGTGGTAGTAACTCTGTAGTTGGTTAGTGCAGCCCGCTGCCGCATCTTTTATATCACCCTTCCTTCCGTTGAACCCAAGGCATCTGTGCTTGGTGTTGACGGGTTACACTTTGGTGAACTGTGAGTCTTGCTTGCCAGTACGTTTATGTACTGACCCCTTTGGGGTTGTGGTTTCCGCAGACGACGATTCCGAGGATCCCCATGGAGGCTACTACGTGGAGTACGACGACGCTGTTGACGAGTAGATAGCGGACCCGGGCAGGATCCGAGACTTCGTGGATGGGCTCCGTTTTCCTTTCATTGCCGGCCTCTTAGGCCTATTTGGATTTGTCTGTACTCAGACCTGTTGAATGCTTCCGCTGCTATGTAATGATGTTATGTTGGGACATGTGTCCTCTGGATGATTGTATTTGCTATTCTCTGCCTTAGTGAAGGCCATTTGCCATCTTATTTCAATCTTTTGTGTCTTAGAGATATGTTGTGCTATCATTCTGTTAAACGCTGCTGACGTACCCTGCGTGATTGATATGAAGTACGTCGACAGTAGTGCCTATGGTCTCTAGTGGATAGTTTACATCGACGATGGAATAGCAGGGCTTGTGTTGTCGCGCATAAGCGCAGGCCTACTAGGAAGCTGGGACGTGGGAGCAGTTATGCCCCATAATCCAAGCATCTGCTATCCAGTTCGGCCCGATGAGTATCCCCTAGAAACCAGGGTGCGACAAATGGTATCAGAGCCTGTCTGCCTGTAGGATCCCTTTTACTGGTCGCAGTTGAGTCTAGAAACTATTTTGTAGCTATATAGGGAAAATGAAACATGAGAGTAAGAATTCTGCCATTTTATTTCTTTCCCCACCCACCCTCCCTTTTCTGGTAAGGAAGTGCAACGTTGTTTTCTCTTTCTCATCTAAACTTTCAAGTTAGGATTTCACGAATCCTGGTTTCTCTGGGATAGTTATATCTACTAGACCATAGGAATGGAGGTGGTTGTGACATGATTTATCATGTTGCCTACTCACGATTGAGAACGGTGGCAAATAAGCCCCGGAAGCAGATCCTCTATTCCTTAATCAGTAGATATTGATCCTTTAGAAGCCCGGATGGGTTTTCTCCGTAGTACCTCAAGTGTTTGTGGTCTCTGTTTCCCAGTTGTTTCTTCGATATCGTCCTTCACAAATCTTCTCTTCCGTTGTAACAACTTATCTGTTGATCCGTTGTTAACCTCCATCCTTGTTCTATGCTACCTTCTTACCGTCTGAAGTAATCCTTTTAAGCACTTATATTGGATTTTGTTATCCGGTTACTGTGTTAATCTTGGTATCCTCTTCAGGATGGAAAGTGGTGACGAAGAACCCACACTGCCACCTGAGATGGGGAAAGTGATTTCTCAGATGATGCAAGTTATAAAGCAGATGCAGCAGAACCAAGACCTTGGGAGTAATGGCAACGCCCGCGTGTCTATTCGGGAGTTCCTTGAGCTCAACCCGCGCACGTTTGATACCTCCTCCGAGCCATTGGATGCTGATGACTGGCTCCGTGAAATGAACCGTACTCTTATGGTAGCTCATGTGGCTAACGAGGACCGTGTTCCTTACGTGACCTACCTTCTCCGTGGGCGATCTATGTCTTGGTGGGAGAATTTCCAAGAAATGAGAGGTTCTAGTGTGGCAATCACATGGGAGGATTTCAAGCAAGCCTTCGTGCGCCATCACATTCCCGATGGGCTCATGGAGAGAATGCGTGAGGAATTCTATTCTTTCACACAAGGCAATCTGGACGTTCTCGAATACCAAAGAGAGTTCAATCGTCTGGCTCGCTACGCCGGAGATGAAATCTCCACGGAAGCGAGAAAGATGGCAAAGTTCCGCAGGGGTCTCAACCCAGAACTCAAGTATGCTCTCACCAACGTCAAGGCCAAGAATTTTGAGGACCTCATCAACATCGCTCTAAATGAAGAGCATGGGCGCAAATTGGTTGAGGAATCTCGTAAGCACTCTCGTGAACAAGCTAATCTCTCAAAAGCTATCATGCCTCCACAAAAACGAAGAGTTTGGGTTCCATATACCACTCAAACACCGCCCATCTGCTTGCCAAGCCCGGCAGGATTTCTTCCCCTCCCTCCCACCCAAGTGGTATCTTCAGGAGGTGCTCCATCTCAGCCAAGTCCAACAGCTCCTCGTTCTGCTAGTACGTGCTTCAAGTGCGGTCTATCAGGACACTACTCCTACAAGTGCCCGCAGAACAAGCCACCATCACTACCTATCTCTAAGGTCAATCATGTGATGGTACACACTCCTTTGCCTAGGCCCCGCAACAAGAACAAGTCTGTCTTGAGAACTGTGAAGGTGAACCATGTCAAGGCCCAGGGAGCAGAAGAATCTCCAGAGGTTGTAATGGGCACACTTCTTGTGAACTCGTTCCGTGCTAAAGTCTTGTTCGATTCTGGTGCTTCACACTCTTTCATCTCTCAATGCTTTGCAAACAACAGTGGAATCAACTTCGAACAGTTGTCTATCCCTCTCCTAGTGAAATCACCGGGATCTAGCTGGCAAAGCAATAAAGTTAGCCAGAACATCGAGATCACAATTGGAAACCTTCCATTCCAGGCATCTCTGATAGCTCTCCACTCTTCAGATATTGATGTCATTCTGGGGATGGATTGGTTGGTAGCCAACAAAGCAGTCATTGATTGTCCTGCTAAGTCTGTCAAAATCACACACCCTTCTGGCCAGATAGTCTACTTCCATGCTGAAAATCCAGTTGTTCAACTCTACACCCTCAATGCAAATCCTCTACCATCTATTGAAACTATTCCGGTGGTTTGTGAATTCCCTGATGTATTTCCAGAAGAATTGCCAGGAATGCCTCCTGACAGAGCAGTTGAGTTCGTCATCGAACTTGAACCAGGCACTGCTCCAATCTCTAAGCATCCATACAAGATAGCTCCTCCTGAACTGAAGTTGTTGAAGGAGCAAATCGATATGTACATGGAGAAAGGTTACATTCAACCTAGCTCCTCGGCTTGGGGATGCCCAACTCTGTTCGTTGCGAAGAAGGATCAAACAAAGAGACTCGTGGTTGACTATCGTCCTCTTAACGAGAAAACCATCAAAAACAAGTATCAGATTCCTCGTATCGATGATCTTTTTGATCAACTTGCTGGAGCCTCAATATTCTCCAAGCTGGACTTGAGGATGGGTTACCATCAAATAAAGATCAGAAAGGAAGATATTCCAAAAACAGCTTTCACCACTCGGTACGGTCTATATGAATACACCGTCATGTCCTTTGGTCTCCCCAATGCACCGGCGACATTCTCCAGACTAATGAATTCTGTCTTTCATGAATACCTCGACAAGTTCGTTGTGGTATATCTTGATGATATTCTGGTCTACTCCAAATCTGAGGAAGAGCATGGAGAACATCTTCGTCTCACTCTCATGAAACTTCGCGAGCATCGTCTATATGCAAAGTTCTCCAAATGTGAATTCTGGATTCCAGAAGTTGCTTATCTTGGTCATGTCATCTCTGCCAAGGGCATAGCCATTGATCCAGAAAAGGTTAAGGAAATTGTTGATTGGAAACCTCCTAAGACGGTGAAGCAAGTGAGAAGTTTTCTTGGTTTGGCTAGCTATTGCCGTCGTTTCGTCCAAAACTTCTCCAAGATTGCCAAACCTCTCACTGATCTCACAAAGAAGGACAAGAAGTTCGTTTGGTCTCCACAATGTGATGAAAGTTTCAATCTCCTCAAGACTAAACTCACTTCTACACCAGTTCTGGTTGGCCCAGATACTACCAAACCCTTCCAGATATTCTGTGATGCTTCTCAACAAGGTCTAGGTGCAGTTCTTATGCAAGAACGTCAAGTTGTGGCTTATGCTTCACGTCAGTTGAACCCACATGAGCAAAACTATCCCACTCATGATCTAGAACTTGCAGCAGTTGTGTTTGCCCTCAAGAAATGGAGGCAATACTTGTTGGGTAATCGCACTGAAATCTTTTCCGATCATAAGAGTCTGAAATACATCTTCACTCAGCCAGATCTAAACCTCAGGCAAAGGAGATGGATTGAAAAGATCAAAGACTTCGATCTTACCATTTCTTACACTCCAGGCAAGGCTAATGTTATGGCCGATGCTCTCAGTCGCAAGTCTTATTGCAATAATCTCATGATCATGGAAAGCCAACCTCCTCTTCATGAAGAATTCCAGAAGCTGAACCTTGGTCTTGTTCCTCAAGGTTATCTCGCAAACTTGACAGCTAGTCCAACTCTCGAGGACAAGATTCGTTCTGAACAACTTCGTGATACTGAGATCAAGAAGATTGCAAATAACATCAAAGCAGGCAATGTGAAGTATGAGTGCTTCTCAATTGATGACAAGGGAACTGTGTTCTTCGAAGGACGCATTGCGGTTCCTCAAGTTCAAAGTCTCAAAGATGTTATTCTCAAGGAGGCTCATGAAACTCCTCTCTCCATCCACCCTGGAAGTACAAAGATGTACCAGGATCTCAAGACTCTGTATTGGTGGTCTGGCATGAAACGTGAAATTGCTAAATACGTTTCTGAATGCGACGTTTGTCAACGTGTTAAGGCAGTTCATCAGAAAACAGCCGGTCTTCTCCAACCGCTGAAAATTCCTGAGTGGAAGTGGGACATGATTGAAATGGACTTCGTCACTGGTTTTCCAAAGTCCAAAAAGGGCAACGATGCAATCTTCGTTGTTATTGATCGTCTCACTAAGGTAGCTCACTTCTTCGCTGTCAAAGAAACAATCTCAGCTAGCCAGTTAGCAGAGCTCTACACAACAAGGATTGTTCCTCTTCATGGTGTTCCATTGGAAATAAGCTCAGACCGTGGAAGCATATTCACTTCTCATTTCTGGAAGAGTTTTCAAGAAGCATTGGGCACCAAACTTCTGTTCAGCACAGCTTATCATCCTCAGTCTCAAGGGCAAGTCGAAAGAGTCAATCAGATTCTCGAGGATATGCTCAGAGCATGTGGTCTCTCCTTTGGCATGAAATGGGAGGATTGCCTTCCATATGCTGAATTCTCCTACAACAACAGCTTCCAGGCAAGCCTAGGCATGGCACCGTTTGAAGCACTCTATGGCCGCAGATGCAGGAGTCCAATCAATTGGTCTGGATCTGGTGAACGTTCACTCTTAGGCCCTTACATTGTTAAGGAAGCCGAAGAGAAAGTTCGCATCATTCGTGACAATCTCAAGATTGCTCAGTCTCGTCAGAAAAGCTACTATGACAGCAAGCACAGGGATATGATCTATACACCTGGTGACAAAGCATATCTCCGTGTAACTCCCCTCAGAGGCACTCATCGTTTTGGTGTGAAAGGAAAGCTAGCACCGAGATACATTGGTCCTTTCAACATTCTCTCAAGGCGTGCGGAAAATGCCTATCGTCTTGAACTTCCAGAAAAACTATCCAAGGTGCACGATGTGTTTCACGTGTCACAGCTCAAGAAGTGCTTCAAAGATCCAGATCGTGCAGTTGATCATGATTCCATTGAACTGCAAGAAGATCTATCCTATGAGGAGCACCCTGTTCGTATTCTCGATGAGACCGAGCGTAAGACTCGCAACAAGAGCACTAAGTTCTTGAAAGTGCAATGGTCGCATCATTCCGATAAAGAGGCAACGTGGGAGACCGAAGAGGATCTTCGCAAGAAGTATCCGGACCTTTTCTCTTCTCAGTAGGAATCTCGGGGCGCGATTCCTTCAAGGGGGGCGTTTTGTAACATCCCAAGTATGAAAATCTCCCCCCTAGATGTTTGTTTCTTGTTTTATTTTTGTTTTGCATCATGTCATCATATCTATTGCCTTTTGTTTGCATTTGTTTTCATTTTTTTCCAATTGTAATTTCAAACCAAATTCAAATCATTATTGTCATACTTGTTATGTTACTTTGTGTCAAATAAAAACTACAAACAAACAAACAAATTGTTCCCCTAAAACTTGGTTACAAAAACTTTAAATTGGTTAAGTGGCATTTATTTCTTTTTATACCACAAATGGCTCAATTCATTTAATTTTTCAAACAAGCAACATATTTAAAATATTTGGTAAACCAAAGTGTGGACTTGTTGCTATCACAATATTTCAACAATACAATTTTCCCTAAATTTTATCTAGCCTAAAAACCATCTCTTATTTCTCTTTTTCCAAATCTGCAAAAAAAGAGTAATAAACAGAAAAAACAAAAGAGAAAAGGAGGGGAATAGGGCATGCAGCCCAATTGGGCTAGCCCAACTGCCCCCTGGCCCATACCCCCACCCTTTCCCTAACCTCCGTACCGTACGGAGTTCATCCATGGTGGCCACGTAGGGGTTGCAGGGAGCAGACGGTCGATCCGCACTCCCCCTCCCCCTTAAGAATCCTTGCCCTCGATCTCCTCCTCCTGCCCTAATTTTCCCCCTCCTCTCTCCCTCGAGCGCCTCCATCTCCTTCCTCTCCTGCCCTCTCTCTCGCTTCTCTGTATCCTCACCGAGCTCCTCACACCGCCGCCTCTCTCCGGCTCGCCGTCGGCACCACGGTGCCCGCCCGTCCGCGCTAGGGCCGGGAACGGAACCGGCACGCCGCCCTCTCCCTCGCCGTGGCCTCGGCCTTCCCCGTGGATCGCCGGAACTCCGGCGCCGTCCGCAAGTTCGCCGCCGTGAGAACCGAACCGCGGCGACCGCTCCTCTGCCAGTCGAGGTGAGCCGCCCCTCATCGGCCTCTCCCTTCCCCTCGCCTCCTGCCCTCGTGGCCCTCCGCCCGCATCCACCGCGCGCCGGCCCGCCCGAGCGCCGCACGCACCCACAGCGATCGCCGGCCGGCCGCCATCTCTGTACGCTGTCTGGTTTCTGTACCTGCACGCACGGAAAGAGATTCAGTAAGTTCAGTTATGTTCAGTAGGTGCGCGAACAGAAGAATAACCTCCTTTGCTACCTGTACCTGACAAGAAAACTGAACCAGCCGCAGTGGTTGTCGCCTTGTGCGCGCAACCGCGGGGTCGCGGGTTCGACTCCCCCCCCCCCCGCGCGTTGGCCACAAACCTTTTTATTTTTATTCACAGATCCAGCACAGCACTGTATTTCACACACAGGTCCTTGTCTATTACTTCTAGGTCCCTGCAGATTTGTTTTAAGTCCCTAGCTGTGAAATAAATGGCAGATTTAACCACCAAACTTTAAAATTGCCTAACTAATTCATTACAACTCCAAATTTAACATTTTTAATATGTTTTCAATACCAAATTTAATTCTCTATCTAATTAAGCCATTTGTTTTCTGTTTTGACCATTGCAAATAATTTCAAATTTCAAATTCAAACGATTCCTTTCACATTTGCTAAAATCCATAACTAATTCATAATTAATCCAAATAACACAAATAAAATATGTTTTCCATGTCAAATTAAACCACCTAACCAAATATAAATTTTGTTTCATGATTTGAATAATTTAAATTGCCTAAATAATTTAATACTTGTTTAATTCATTTAAATTTGATAAAATCATAACTTGCTCAAAATAAAATAATTTTGAACATGCAATATGTTTTCAAACCATCAAAGTGTGAACTATTAAAATGTGAGTTTGAAATTATGTTTTGAACAAATAAAACTTCAACTAAATTCAAACTTGTTTTAAATCCATTTAAAACTTGTTTGATATTGTTTAATTCATAATTAAATTATCCTAATTCCAATTTCAATATTTGAAACATGTAATCCAACTAAAATTTGGTGTTCTTTTCAAATATAAACTTTGTTATCTGTTTTGAACAATTTAACTTGGTGAAAACAACAAATACTTGTGTGACAACTTTAAGGAACCAAAATTCCATAACTTGCTAAACAAATTTCCAAAATTGTTAAACCTTATTCCAAATTGGTTCTATTGTTGTTATTTTCCTTTTTTCCTCATGCATGCATCATGGTAATCAACTTTCACATGGTTATTAATTGTAGATCATTTGTTTCCACCTTAATTCATGGACCTTTAGCAATCCAATTGCACATGGGTCCATTTAAACATGTTACCTTGTCAACTAGTTTATTTCTATGCACCTATTAAATTGGTCATTCATCATCCCATGATTGTGCACTATGCCATGTTATTGATTGTTTGTTCTCTGCGTTGTTTGTTTGCTTCTTCTCGGATAGACGACGACGTTGAGTCCGACGATCCTTACGACACCCCTTCTGAGGATCTAGCTCAGTACCAGGCTACTGGGTTTGCAGGCAAGTTATCACTCACATGAACCACTGTGTTCCTTTCAACATTGGTTACCGATACTTTTCCGTTGTCTATTTCTGCTAGCCATATGTTTCGTTGCTTCTGTTACGAGCCTATCACATGATACCCTGAAACCATGATATTGCCTCACCTCCAGTCCTATAACCCCGTTGTTTGAGCCCGTGTCTTACTAGCATGCTTAGGGTTGTTTCTGCTCGAGTCTGTTACCCGTTACTTTCTGTTATCATTATTCTATTATGTTCTGGGCTCGATGTTTAAACAACAACCTGGTAATGCTTGGGTAATAATAATAATTTGATGTTAAGGCACCGGCAGGAGGCCCTTCATGGTTTTGAGGCCTGCTAGTGTCGACCCTAATTAGGAAAAGGGTCTTGTCTACTGATCCATGATGAGCGTGCTCACCGCATCCGGGTGGTGGTATGGAACCCCCCTCGGCTTTGATCTGATCTGCAGTTTGTCCGAAGAGCCACACTTAGTTCGGGTGTTCCATTTGGCTCATACGCATGAATGGGTCGCTCCCATGGTTACTGATGATGATGATGACGCACACATATAGGGCGAGGCCTGTAGTGCCGGGGTGTTGTGTCCTGCGGGAGTTTTGCACACCTGCGCTGAGTATTCGGCTGCGTGGCTGGGACCTTATAGCTCCGTGGCTCCTAGGACAGGCTGTAGTGATGGTTCGAGTCGTGTCGAGTCCACCTGAGTTTTAGTTGGTGGCTTGAGTGTGTACGGGTACTGGAGCACACCCTGCAGGGATGAATCTTCTCGAGAAGCCGTGTTGTCCGCGGTTATGTGACGACTTGGTGAAAGTACTGGCTAACAAGTACTCAGACAACTTACACCTAACTATAATAACTTGACTAGTAATAGGTTTATTGACACAATAACCTGAACCATCATTAATCCAACTGTGTGAGTTATCCTCGGATTGCTTCTTTGGATAAGGGGCGAGATCCAGGATGGGTTTGTTTGGTGGTTAGCTGGTAGTTGGTTACGATACGCTATCTTATCTTCTTTCTGTTAGCTGGAAGTGGTAGTAACTCTGTAGTTGGTTAGTGCAGCCCGCTGCCGCATCTTTTATATCACCCTTCCTTCCGTTGAACCCAAGGCATCTGTGCTTGGTGTTGACGGGTTACACTTTGGTGAACTGTGAGTCTTGCTTGCCAGTACGTTTATGTACTGACCCCTTTGGGGCTGTGGTTTCCGCAGACGACGATTCCGAGGATCCCCATGGAGGCTACTACGTGGAGTACGACGACGCTGTTGACGAGTAGATAGCGGACCCGGGCAGGATCCGAGACTTCGTGGATGGGCTCCGTTTTCCTTTCATTGCCGGCCTCTTAGGCCTATTTGGATTTGTCTGTACTCGGACCTGTTGAATGCTTCCGCTGCTATGTAATGATGTTATGTTCGGACATGTGTCCTCTGGATGATTGTATTTGCTATTCTCTGCCTTAGTGAAGGCCATTTGCCATCTTATTTCAATCTTTTGTGTCTTAGAGATATGTTGTGCTATCATTCTGTTAAACGCTGCTGACGTACCCTGCGTGATTGATATGAAGTACGTCGACAGTAGTGCCTATGGTCTCTAGTGGATAGTTTACATCGACGATGGAATAGCAGGGCTTGTGTTGTCGCGCATAAGCGCAGGCCTACCAGGAAGCTGGGACGTGGGAGCAGTTATGCCCCATAATCCAAGCATCTGCTATCCAGTTCGGCCCGATGAGTATCCCCTAGAAACCAGGGTGCGACATCTGGTCCCTCTCCTGGCCCCCTTTTGGCTCCCGGGGTCTTCCGGTGTTTTAAGACCAATGGGGTCTTTTCTTGGGAAATTTCCCGAAAGTTGATTTTTCTGCATAAAAACGAGACACCAAGGTAATTCTGCTGAAAACAGCGTTAGTCCGTGTTAGTTGCATTCAAAACACACAAGTTTAGAGGGAAACAATAATTAAAATGTTCGGAAAATGAGATACGTTTTTTATGTATCAACGACCATGACCAGAAATTTGATCTTCCTTAGCACTCTTGATGTTGAGGGGTATAAGCACAGCGGTTCGTGTCGTGTGCTGAAGGTATCAAAAGGTTCTGTTATTCATATGATTGGTGACATGAATTCTGCTAAGTTATATGTTCTTCGAGGTAGTACTTTACCTAGTTGGGTTGCTGCTGCTACTATCTCTAATGATGAACCAAGTAATACTAACCTGTGGCATATGCGTCTTAGACATATGAGTGAACTTGGTATGGCAGAATTGATGAAGAGAAATCTTTTGAAGGGATGCACAATGAGTAGGAAACCGTTCTGTGAGCACTGCGTGTTTGGTAAGCACAAGAGAGTAAAGTTTAATGCTTCCGTTCATACCACCAAAGGTATACTTGATTATGTGCATGTTGATTTATGGGGGCCCTCTCGTAAGCCCTCTCATGGTGGTTCTTGTTACATGCTTACCATTATTGATGATTATTCTAGAAAAGTGTTCCCTTATTTCCTGAAAACTAAAGATGAAACATTTGCTGCGTTTAAAGAGTGGAAAACTATGATAGAGAGGCAAACTGAAAGGAAGGTTAAATTACTTCGTACTGACAATGGTGGAGAGTTCTGTTCGGATGCTTTTGATGATTTCTGCAGGGAATCGTGAGGCACCACACCATCCCATACACACCTCAGCAGAATGGTGTGGCCGAGCGCATGAACAGAACCATCGTCTCCAGAGCACGCTGCATGATATCCAACGCTCGTGTAAGCAAGCGTTTTTGGGCTGAGCCTCCATCGCGTGCTACTTGATAAACAGGTCACCTTCTATCCCGCTCGATAAGAAAACTCCCATTGAGGTATGGTCTGGTCCACCGGCTGATTATTCATTGCTGAGAGTTTTCAGTTGCACCGCTTATTCTCATGTTAATAATGGAAAGCTGGAACCTAGAGCTATTAAGTGCATGTTTATTGGATATGGCTCTGGCGTAAAAGTATATAAGTTTCGGAATCATGTGACTAAGAAGTTTTTCATGAACAGAAGCGTTGTGTTCAATGAGTCTGTTATGTTCACTAACAGTTTACCCACAGATGTTTCTCCTGGATGTTCTGATGATGAGCAGGAAGTTAGCGTGCAGGTGGAGCACACAGATGAAGTAGAAACTAAAACTGATGATGACGTTCATGATACTGTTCCGCAATCACCTCTTGTTTTGCAGCAAGAAACCCAGTCTCCTGCTGCTGGTTGTCCAAAGAGGAATACACGTCGTCCTACACGTTTAATTGAGGAGCGTGATATTGTTCATTATGCTTTTAATTGTGCTGAACAGGTGGAGAACAATCATGAGCCTTCCACGTACACTGAAGCCATTGGTTCAAGTGACTACGAGAAGTGGGTCTCTGCTATGCAAGAGGAGATGCAATCACTTGAGAAGAATGGTACGTGGGATGTTGTTCGCTTGCCTAAACCAAATAAGGCCGTTCGTTGTAAGTGGATCTTCAAGAGAAAGGAGGGTTTATCTCCTAGTGACCCTCCAAGGTTTAAGGGTTTCAGTCAAATCTCAGGTGTTGATTACAATGATGTTTTCTCTCCATTTGTCAAGCATAGATCTATTCGTACATTCTTTGATATTGTTGCTATGTGTGATCTTGAGCTTGAGCAGTTAGATGTGAAGACTGCGTTTTTGCATGGAGAGTTGGAGGAGGAGATATACATGGACCAGCCAGAAGGGTTCATAGTACCTGGTAAGGAGGATCATGTTTGCAAGCTGAAAAAGGTCCTTATATAGTTTGAAACAATCTCCTCATCAATGGTATAATTTTTTTGATTCGTTTATGTTGTCACATGGCTTTAAGAGGTCTGAATTTGATTGATGTGTGTACATTAAGTTTGTTGATGAATCACCTATATACTTGCTGCTATATGTTGATGATATGTTGATTGCTTCCAAGAGCAAAAAAGAAATCACTATGTTGAAGAAACAATTGAGTAGTGAGTTTGAGATGAAGGATCTTGGTGTTGCTAAGAAAATATTCGGTATGGAAATTACTAGAGACCAAAATTCTGGTTTATTATTTTTTACTCAGCAGAGTTACAAAATGAAAGTTCTTCATCGTTTTAATATGCATGATGCAAAATCTGTTAGTACTCCCATTGCTCCTCACTTTAAATTATCAGCATTACAATGTCCTAGCAATGATGAGGATTATGAGTACATGTCTAGAGTTCCATATTCTAGTGATGTTGGTTCTTTGATGTATGCCATAGTTTGCTCTCGCCCTGATTTATCATATGCTATGAGTTTGGTGAGTAGATATATGTCTAACCCTGGCAAAGAACATGGGAAGGCTGTTCAGTGGATTTCCAGGTACCTTCGTGGCACATCGGACGCTTGCTTGAAGTTTGGCAAGCTTGATGGGGAATCAAAGGCTATGTGGATTCTGATTTTGCTGCCGATTTGGATAAAAGGAGATCCCTCACAGCTTATGTGTTCACGCTAGGTGGTTGTGCCGTGAGTTGGAGGGCAACGTTACAGTCAGTTGTTGCCCAGTCTACCACTGAAGCAGAATACATGGCTATTGCAGAAGCATGCAAGGAATTGGTTTGGTTAAAAGGTTTATTTGCCGAGCTTTGTGGAGATGATACTTACATTAACTTGTTTTTTGACAGTCAAAGTGTTATTTACCTTACAACGGATCAAATGTTCCATGAGAGAACAAAGCACATTGATGTCAAGTAGCGTTATGTGCGTGATGTTGTTGCACAAGGTAAGCTGAATGTATGCAAGATAACCACTCATGATAATCCTGCTAATATGATGACAAAGTCAGTTCCTGTTACTAAGTTTGAGCTTTGCTCAAGGTTAGTTGGTATCACTATTTAGACCAAGAGGCTATTTGGCGTCGAAAGTGTTTTCTTTGTTGTTTCAGGGTGATGGTTTGTTTTATGCTACATGAAGGAATTTGTCTCAAGGTGGAGTGTTATTTTGTGGTGATCCAAATTCATATAAAGATAAAGGAAAGTTCGGACTGAGCGGAGTAAGGCCTACGGTACAGTACGAGTTGTTGACGAGTTGGGTACAGATTCTACATTGTTTAGGGTTTGCCCCTTTATATACCTTATGTAAGCCGCCGGTTGGGATAAGTCGTAAGCCGCCGGTTGGGATAAGTCGCAAGTTGTAAATCCCCGGCGTTTGTAACACACCCGAAAATAGTGAAGTTCTGCTGGCTGGCGTCCGTGGTTTTTTTCTTCCTCATTGGAAGGGTTTTCTACGTTAAAATCTCGTGTCCCTGTCGTGCTAGATCGCTTTATTCTTCACTTATTTGTGCTATCGTTTATAACAAATTCTTCACGTGATTGGTTCTACAAAAGAAGGTGGGAACGCGGACCGTTTGGCTCGGAGAGCGTGGCTGAATTGGCGCCTTTTTCCACTTTGCAAAAGGGAACCGGAGACCGCGACACATTTTTTTTTCATTGTAGGCTCTCCCTTCGCATTTGACAAGGCCTCAAGGAGCAGATTGGGTTGAGTGATTTCGACTTGACGACTTGGCTATCCTTTTTTTTCGAAAAGGGGGAAAGCCCTAGCCTCTGCATCGAGTGATGCACACAGGTTTTATTACTTATTTGATATCCAACGTGACTTAAGAGTTTACAAAGATAAAGAACCTCACAAAGAGAGAAAAGTCTCCCTAGAAAAGATCAGCAACACAAAACTAAACTACAAAAGTCTATTAATATGCTGCCACGTACGTCAGGAGAAAAAATCCTGTGCCACCGTAAGAAGGCGCTTGCATCCATCCACCATAAGCTCGCGCTTGTCTGAAGGAAGAAAGAAATCCCACAACTGGATCCAATGCACCGCCATGCAAATAACCTGTAAGACATGAAAATTTTCTTTCATGTTAAACACAAGATTGTTCCTACAATTCCAAATGGACCAACGAATAGCCGAGACGCCGATACGAATTCAATGTTTAGTCCTTTTATCCATCCCATTTAACCAATTTCCAAACATATTAGTAACATTGTAGGGGGGGGGGGGGTTGATATTGTAAGTACAGAAAACCACACGCCAAACAACTTTAGCAAAGGGGCAAGAGATAAATAAATGATCAATAGTCTCCTCATTCCCACAAAAGGAACAATGCGTATCACCTTTCCAATTTCTTTTAGCTAAATTATCTCTAGAAACAGCACCTTTTTATCCAAAACACATGAAATTTTTAATCTTAAGAGGTCAAAGAATGGTGGTGCTCAATGACCGGAGTTAATAGTAGGCGTTGAAAGGGTTTTTCCTCTCTTGTGCTCTTTGCCGCTGGGAGATTTGGAACGAGAAGAAACCCTAGAGTTCTAAAAAATATTGCCACTATGCCCAATACGGTTCTCTCGGTTATCAAGAAGAATACCTCTCTTTAGAGCATCGCGGGTGCGAAACATTCGAGTACTATCATGCCACGAGAATAATCTCTCCTGTAATAGAGCTTTTGCTCGTCTTCTAACCTTTTAAAACTCTCCTAAATCAATGAAATAGGCAAAGCTCTTGCCTTGTTTCAAACAAAAACAAAAAAAATCTACTGTGAAGTGGAATTTACTCTAACATCCAAGCAACTTAAATCAAGCCCCAACCAGTGGGTCGCCGAACATTTACGCCAATTCTAGTAGAACACCCTTGTTCAAGTCGTTCAAGTACTTTTGGCACTTCAAGTCTTTAACCCGCCATGCGGGGGTGTCATGAGACACGGCTGCAGGGCGACGTACGGGACCATATATACTCATGGATCTACAAACGGGAAGCAGAGTTATGGCGGCAACCACGCTCCTGTGAATCCTCAGGACCGATTTCACCAACCACAGTTATGCTGGTCGTGTACGTCCGTGCGCTCGATCGATCGATCGCTGATCCGATCTGCCAATGGGCGCGCGTTGGTCCAAACTGGTGCGGATAGATGGCACACCTGAATCTGATGGTTGCAGCCATTAAAGATCTCCATCGCCGCATGCAGTTGTCCGCGCGCGCCATCGATTTAACCTGCACAGTGCCAAACATGAAACCTGTCCGGTAGGTACGTACAAGCATGCATGATTGATGGTTGGCCTTCTAGCAGAGAAATCTTTCCTTGAAACGCTCCTGATGGCGCTTTACGCGGCTAGATCGCGCGATTTGATAGTTGAGACCACTTGTCCTGACAATCGTCGATCTAGCGGCTGAGCCCAGGATCCAGACAGCGGCGTTATAATCCGACCTACGTGCGTACGTCCTTGTCCACAGCTGCCGGTTGACGGCATCTACTCTACTGCCATATTACTGTCGATCGACAACGCTCGTCTGGTCTGTGCGCGCGAAGCCAACACGAACTGTCGATCTCGATCGCCGGCCGGGAAAGATCGAGATGGGCCGGCCGGCAGGATCTGCGGAGCGGAGAGGCCAGCGCACGGCCACGTCGGTCAGTGGGTCTGCTACCTGGCTAGTTTTAAATCTCCAGTTTTGACAGTTACAACTTACCAGCGACGACACCGGGCGTGGCCGTGGCGTCGGCGTCGAGCGGGATAGGGTGCATCCCAGGCGATGGCGAGGGTTTCCGGGAGTTGACAAGGACGCGAGTTGGACGCGCGCACCCACTTTTGTTGTGGGTAGGGCAGCACGTCGATCGGCATCCGATGCCGGCGGGGCCGAGGCCGAGCTAGCACCTGCAGGGCAGCGCCTGCCCCTTTAACTACTATCCATCTCCCCGCATCAGTCGATCGTGCGAACCATACCACTTTTAGGAGCTGCGCCGGAGCCAGCGACTTGTCCGGTTGTCCCCCCCGCTTGCCCATGTACCCTTCCAGCCTGCCTGCTTAAATTGTTTTGCCGAGGTGTCATCCTGTTTGAACACTTTGAAACAATAACTTGGGAGGAGTGCCTCAGCCTCACCTCCTTGCTGCAGGTATCTTTTAATACGACGAAGGTGACTGCAGAACGGAAAGTGTTAATTAGTTGCACATGCTCTCATTTTTTTTAAAGTGTTTAATTTAGGTCTCTAAAAAAATCAGCGAAAACAATCCTCAAAAGAAATATCAACGAAAAAATATACAAGAGTAGGTATACACATCCACTATGGATGCTGCAATTTTTGTAAGGAAATACATAGTATCTCGGGATAGGATAAAAAGACAAATTTTCACCCTAAAAAATAGTTTTATGGCAACAAATTTGTTTTTTTATAGCCCAAAATATAACGTATTTTCACCGAAATTTTGCAAAAAAATATACAACGTATGTGTACGAATCCGCGAGACAAAAATTATAATTTTTTGAAAGTACCCGGGTGCTACAAATTCTCAGTTGTTGCAAAACTGTTCTGTTCTAAGAAACTAAGAACATCTCTAGCAGAGCCCGTAAAACACTGGGACCCGAAAAAGGCTGACGGGTTTACGGGCTTGGGGCGCAGTTTCGGCCTAGCATAGTCCATATAACGCACCGGCCCGTGAACTGTTTTCAGTCGCCTGAGAATCCAAGGCGCGGAACCCTACAAGTATAACGTACCCGGCAACATTTGGCCCCTCCTTCTCCGAGCTCGACTTTATCCCCGACAATGCGGTGGACGCTGTTGTGGCGACCCTCTGCTAGCGCTCTGCAGCGGAGGAGGAGGATCTCCAGGCACAACGCCGCCATCAACTCGACGTGAATGCGGTGCTCCTCGAGAAGGCCATTGTTGCCTCGCTCGAGAAGCGACACTACATCGCCTCCTCCGATGAGGACTGAACAGCGCCGCCGTTCTTTAGCCACGCCGTCGCGACATTTTGGGGAGCGACGCCGTCCCCGGGTAGGCAAGGGTTAGGGCTAGGGCTAGTCCGGTGATCACCGTCGGCGGTAATCGTTGTAATCAGTGGTCTTTGCCGCGTCTTTTCTAACTAAATTTGCGGTAAAATCAGTAAATTGAAATATGCGGGTTATGTTTACGGGCACGCACGATCAATCGAAACTGAAAAAACGCTAAAATGCAGACTAAAAACTGCATTTTCAGTTCCGCGTTTTAGGTGTTCTGCTAGAGATGCTCTAATATGGATAGAAATCCATGAAGCAAAAAAATCGGTTAAACAAATAGATCATGTCGACTAAACAAAGTCATTAATGACCAACAGTAAATATCAAACAAATTGGGGCAACGTTTGGGCTTCGGATTCTCACGGGCATTTTTAACATTTTTAACGAGTAACACAAACTGAGCTTTTCCGTGAATTTGGTGTGTGTGTGTGTGTTGTTCCCTCTTCTTTGTATTTGTAAGTCCTCCTCAAATTTTGAGTCGAAGTTGGACCATGATTTTGCGGAAAAAAATATGTGTCATATGCCATTATATTATACTGGTGAAATCTTTTTTATCAAATACAAATCCAACAGTATATATTATTATATCATATAGTATTATACTAAAAAATCAGGGAGGCCTATATTTAAGGTCAAAGTTGGACTAAAAATCAGGGGGGCTTAGTATAAACGTTGGAGGGAGTACGTACCTATTGCTTTATGAATTCGACAATCCACCATAGGAGGCTACTGGCCAGCAACTTCCAATCAACTATTTATGACGAATACACTTCGTAGCGGTGTAGCGTCTGCATCCCCCTGCCACTATTTTAGGGACCTATATATGGACGCCTGTATTTAGTACGTTAGTTGACGGTCATCGGAGTAGCTACATATATGCGTTCAGCCGTTCACCTTCACCCTTCTGAGTCATGCAGCAGTTCCTGCTGACAAAATCCCACGCGCATGATAACTACGCATAACAAGATTTTGAATGGCACCTTCATTATAACGCATAATGTGCACCCTAACCCTTAACACATGGACAACTCTATGTCAGCTTTCAATGGAAGCCTAGTGGAGTCGTCCACCAGCCCACCACACAATAACACACGGACAGAGTTGTAGTTTTCTTTATGTCCTAGGACACCACATAGTGAGCAATTATAGGCCGTTTTGGGGATAAACAACTATATTGATAAATGGGAAAAGTGCCCTCCTTCTCTCCGTTGGTGCGAAAAGGGGCGCGATAATCCTCCGCCATCACAACCTGCTTTACCTTCCTCTTCCCCCTCGCCACCAGTCGACGCCGATAGGTAAAGTCCATTAAGGATAAGGTGGCGCAGGGACGGTACATCACTCTAATAGATGCTCGATCTCTTGCCAGGGATCAAAAACTCTAATGTAAGACCATGCTGCCATTTCAGTTGGTACTCTCGTTATGAGTAGGGCTGGACCAAAAGCTCGAAGCTCGCAATCTAAATGAGCGCTCGATAGTTTGGATCGTTAGGATTGTAGCTCGTTTCTTAATGAACAGAGCCAATCATTAATTTCAGCTCATTAATTTTAACGAGCTAACGAGTTTCATGAGTAGCTCGTTAAGCAAGTAAGTAGGGCACAACACATATTTTATCTTACGTTAAAACACTTTTGTGGCAATGCCAACCTATCTATCCACTCTAACCCACCCAACCTAAGTAATAGGAAGGCATCAAACTAGCACATCTCCTCTTATAGTCACCATCTTTCGTGATGAAAATTGCACCCACTCTGTCATTTCGTTAGCCGAACACATTTTAGTCTCTTAGCGAGCTCTAGCGAGCGCTCACGAGCTTTTAATGAACATAGCCAAGCAGAAGTTTTAGCTCATTTAGCTTAATGAGATAAACGAGCCGAGTCTTAACGAGCACAAGCTTAATGAGCCAAGCCTTAACGAGGTGATGAACTCGTTAATCCACCCCTAGTTATGAGTGTCATCGCGCCGCAATAGGTTCGCCCCAGGGAGTGGTGGTTGCCTCGTTCACACACGTGGACTTGGACCGAGTCGCATGTGGGGAGCTCACCTTTGACTATATCCTGTTGGTGCGGGTCGGGGTTGACTATGTGGTCTGGTCCACAACTAGATTTACCAATGTCGGGATATCGAGGGGGCGGGGCTCTACGAATGGAAGGATAAGATGCATCGAGCCTCGATTTTTATCCGGGCAGCAGTGGCCATGAAGACCACTGGCTGTGAGGATGCAAGGTACCTTTGAGGCTAGGGTCTATGTTTTCGTTTAAAATTAACATGTTGAGCAATATAAGAGCCAAAGCTAGTTTTATTTGCTTTAGCAGAAGACTCATTGGCTATTTTTTGTAAGAAATAAATGAGTTCAAGCAAGTTGCAATCATCAATTTAATAAGTGGGTTAGAAGTGATGTCACTAAGCAGTTACTTTCTCTTCATTAGTTTCCCTAATAGGAAGTACATGCACAATAGTATTTCTTTTGCAAAACCTTTTCATTAAAACAACGGTGTTCGGGACATTACATAGAAGATTTAACCCGTGGTGAACATTCGAAAGTGGGTTCTATTTTTTTTAGTTCATCTTAAAACATACTCCCTCCGTCTTCGTATACAAGGCCACTATCTCAATTTCTAGATACCAGGAAAACAAAGCAAACTATTAAATACAACGATTAATTGTGTGGAAAGTCTCTTGTGTTTTGTGCTAATTAAATGTCTTGCATGTGAGGCCTTTTTCTCTATGGTTGCATGCAACATTCACATTAATGAGCACCATATCACGAGGCAAAACTTTAGTTAATTCTTCTCGAGAGAAGATAGTGGCCTTGTATAGATAGAAATCGTATTTTTGGTAGTGGCCTTGTATATAAAAACGGAGGGAGTATCAAGTTCTTCCATAAGAGCATAAGTATAGCTTTCAATGTTTGACAATATGATATTATAAAAGTATCAGGATTTTGAAGTTCCTTTCACTAGGTATCCTATTGGGAGTACCATTAATTTTTGCCAAGATAGGTATATACAATATTTTCTCCACTCCTCCTACCTCTTCTTCCTTTTCAATGCAAGTTCCAAGAGAATTCTTATAGCACACTGATACGTCCTAAACGTATCCTTAATTTCTGATGTTTCATGTTATTTTGATGCCATATGCTACATGTTTTCCTTACACTTTATGTCATTTTTATCGATTTCCCGGGACTAACCTATTGACAAGATGACACAGAGCCACTTCCTGTTTTCGGCTGTTTTTAGTTTCAGAAAAGTTGTTCTGGAAATATTTTCGGAATTGGAAAATTCGAAGTCCGGAAGTCTTAGAATTCCCGAAGGTTCCACGGAGTCCCGAAGAGGCCCAGAGGGGGGCCACACCATAGGGCGGCGCGCCCCCTGGCCGCGCCTGGGGTGATGTGGGCTCCTTGGGCGCCCACCATCATCGCCCTTTCGCCCATATATTCCCTCAGATGCGTGAACTCTAAAAATATACCACTTTTCCATGAAAAACACCCGAGGACGCCGTCATCGTCAACCCGAGACCGGGAAGGTTCTGGAGTTCTCCCCGGCACCATGCCGGGAGGGAAAATTATCACCGGAGGGATCTACACCGTGATGCCCGCCTCCAGAGTGATGCGTGAGTAGTTCATCCTTGGACTACGGGTCCATAGCAGTAGCTAGATGGTTGTCCTCTACTTTTTATGTCTCATGTTTAGATATCGTGAGCTGCCCTACATGATCAAGATCATCTTATTGTAATGCTACATGTTGTGTTTACTGGGATCCGATGTTTATTGAATGCTATGTCTCTTGATTATCAATCTATCATGTTGTCTTCATGTGTATGTTATTTATGATCTTGCATGCTCTCCGTTGTTAGTAGATGCTCTGGCCAAGTAGATACTAGAGACTCCAAGAGGGAGTATTTATGCTCGATAGTGGGTTAATGCCTCCTTTGCATCTGTGCTCGAGTGACGGATGGAGAATGTGTTGTTGCCATTAGGGAGAAAACAACGATGTTTATATTGTTTACATTACACACTTTGCTTACTGTGATTATCTGTTGCTTGCAACTTAATACCCAACGTTTGTTCGAATGATATTCGGTGGGTGGATTATTAGTCATAGATGCAGTTGGATGACGGTATATGTATCTTGTTGTGATGCCCGCATGAATCTCATAGTAATCATCATGTCATGCATGTTTCATTATCTATCAATTGCCCAGCTGTAATTTGTTTACCACGCATGTCAGCTATCTTTTATGGAGAGACACCTCTAGTGAACTATGGATCCCGATCCATTTTCTCATACTGATAATACAACCACTGCTTCCACTGTTTTCACACTGCTACTGTTGTTTTCATATTGTTCTCATACTATTTTCCATACCATACGTTTAACCTCTTTGTGTTCAGCAAAATCGATGAGATTGACAACCTCACTGCTTCGTTGGGGCAAAGTGAATTGATTGTGTTGTGTAGGTTCCATGTTGCTACTGAACCGGTAGTGCTCCTTGCCACCTTAGCTGCATCAACCTTCGTAAGTTTCTTCTTTATCCTACTGGTCGATTCAACCTTGGTTTCTTTTCTGAGGGAAACTTGCTGCTGTGCTCATCAAACCTTCCTCTTGGGGTCTCCCAACGAGTGCAAGATCTGCACCATCAAGCACTTCTAGGACGAAATAGCAATTTTTCAGTAATGTTGCATTAGGGCATTTGGCAGATTCTCTTGCACATATTTTATTTATTCTGACCCAAGCATCTTTTAGAGACTCTCCACGATGTTGTTTAAAAGTGACAGTCTCATCCTTAACCAGTGTAATGGAGTTTCTAGAAATAGAAATACTTGGTGAAAATAAAAAAACTATTTTTTTTATGTTTATGGTTTATGGTAAAGGTAAAAAATTAAACAAGACAACTAAAATAGTTGTTCAAAACCTAAAAGGATAGAGAATGTTACAGAGAGTTCCATGTAGCAGCGCCTCGGATAGTTCTTGATATAAACCCACTATGTACCATTGGGAATTCCAGCGCGAAGTGTTGTAGAAAAGTGACTATTTCCTCACAAGAATGATTTGGGTTCGATATTGAACACAAATAACTACCGACTCTCTTCTACCTCCTCAAGATATTACTGAAAGTAATTTCCTTAATGTCCCAAAATCCACTGTGGTAGTTGTCAGGTACAATATTTAGAAATATTGTTGTTGACAATGGATATAAAGTAGAAGTATATGTTTTTGTACTTCCCGAATATTTTTGTTTGTAAGTTATAACAACGGGTAAACTAAAGCTTGATCTATTTGTCTCAAAATCATGGTGGCACAAATTAAGATCTCTATAACAAGTTAATGTGTGAAAGTTATATGTATGTACCAATTTTTGGTACTCATGTGAGAATCACGTCTTAACTTCGAGGTGATTCAACACACCTCGTCAATACTCTATAAGTGAGTATGTTGTTCGTGTGCTTAGAATTCTGCAATTAAACAGATATTGCCTTGAGTGTAAGGATATTATGTTAGTAGCAAGAATCCATACACATACTCTATAAGACTACTTAAGAGGTCGCTAAGAGGTTTAGCGGCACCGTCTTCCCATTATCACTACCGAGGTAGCCCAAGAAAGGTTAAAATATCATAGTATTCCCAAAATTTCTCTCACTATCTAGCACTCGCCATAACTTCTACTCTATTCAATAAACATGTCTCCCCACATGCGTCCTATCATAATAGTTTGACCCAAACTGTCATACAAGAACGTGTAGTAATATTCATCTACAAATATACCTAATACATACCGAACTTGCATCATATATGTCTCATATCAAATGATCCATCATCAAAGTTATATGATACCACATATAGAAAGATGTTCAAGCTACTGCCACGAACTCGTAGTCCTGAAGTGGACTACTCCCTTCTCGTCTTAGAGTTGATGGCGAATTTACTGGAGAGTTTGGATATGCTACTAGGAGAGGCTCCCTCCAATATATGACATGTAGTTGGGAATTGTCCCTTGCCTTCTCTAAGTATGTATAAATTTTGTCCCTAGTGAGGTGGTTTAATAAAGCACGAATGGTCACAATGCTTTACTCTTTCTATCACTGAGCTAATAACACAACAATATCCACTCCATATAATGCACACCATCACAACTATTGTACTATCTTATATGATGGTTACATTTAGCATCAAGAATGAACAAACAATATACACCTAGAAATATATAAAATACAAGCATGTTAAACTAATTTTAGCGAATAAATCATCTCATAATAAGGATCCACCATCAGAGATACTCATAGATGACCGTGATCATGTGTGCAACTCATACGGTTCTAAAGCAATGAAAGCACATAAAGACATTTTATTAAGGTATTTCCACCACCAATAGTATGATTGTAGTACTTCGTATTCATCATGGAGATAGTTGGTAGGTTGATTAAGGGGATGTCGATGTGATCGGAGGTGATTCTGATAGTGTTTTCCCGTCCAATCTTGTTACGGATGTGCCCTAGTTTCTACTCTATTTTTGGTGTGTCTTATATCTTGCCTCCTGTTCCATGAAAAAAAATCCAGATGGTATATATATGCGCAATTGTAGGTAAAGAAGAAGTACTATGCAAAAGGGCAATGGGGACCTTATGTCTGCCACACATGAGATGCAAGTGCGAAGGGTATCCACATGAGCTTCGGCCATGCTCCATATCCGCTCGTGGATCCTCTCAGTACCTACAAGTGTGTACCCTACATATTGCATTATAAATCCTTCCATAATATTTCCCATAATTGTTTCGCTATGGGTAGGTCCCTGAAATAATATACTACACGAATGATTTTCCCGCCTTCCAAGGTTTACCAAAAAATGAATGATATTTATTGAAAACACCTAATAAAATGGTAAATAACAATGGAAAAATTACATTCAACTTCCAAATGCTTTGATACGTTATGGAGGTATCAAATGTGTAAAGATGATATGTGTCTATCTGATGATGTGTATATTAGGAATGACGTTGTTTTTTTTGTCAATATAGCACTTATGGATGTTTTATGAAATATTGCAATGTATTGTGAAATATGTAATTGAGTCGTGAAATAAATTTGTGTGCTCCAAACAAAAAAAATACACCTCACAAATGGCGGAAACCCAAAATTTGTTATCGTCACCGAAGAAACTCAATGCAAATGGACATGCACCCTTGCTCGTCACCAATATTATTCTATGTAGGCCACAATAAAAGGTTCATGTATGTTTGTGTTGAGGGGTCTCAAAGGAACGAGTCATAATTCCATTGCCGAAGAACTCTTTACATAAGTGACATGGTCCTATTAATTGATCTGTTCTTTGTTTTAGAAGAAGTTTTTTTAATCTTATCCACATGGTCGCTCTGTACTAGTGGGTGCTCATCCCGTATGGGTGGAGTGGGGTTCTACTTACCAACTCAAGATCTAAGGTATGCACTTTCTAGTCGAAAGTGTTGTTCTCGTGACATGGGGAAGCTAGGCGGTTCCCTTGTTGTCGTAAATATGTAGTTAGACGATGCTTTCATGCCAGTGTGGTTGAGAATTCTCTTCCTGGTTGATGTCTTGGCTTCCTGAGACGTTGTAGCTCCTAATTCGTACTTTCACCAGCCCAGTTTGCAATGCCACATGCACTAGGTTTCTTGATAGGCCGGCAGAGGATCCATGGAGCTTTGCTTAGTTGGCATGCATATTTTTGTGTGCGTGCTCGTGAGGCCCGGTTCTAATTGAATATATATTTTTTGAAATGGAAAAGGTCTCAGACTCTGCATCAGAGTGATGCACACAATTTTTTTATATTAACTTAAGAAATTATTGATTGTCGGCGTGATCACACACCCGCTGGGGAACCCCAAGCAGAAGACATGATATAACGTAGTAGCAAATTTTCCTCAGTTAGAAATCAAGATTATCAATATAGTAGAACTTCAAAGACGATCAATTAGGTTGCTTGTTGTCTGGTGCTTCAACAAGCTGGACCTGCACATAAAGCATAAACTCCCTTTCATCCCCAACTATCCAGGAAGGTTGTAAAGCTTTCCGTCTTGCTGAAAACAAAAGTATTACGTATGGTGTGTGTTGAGATGAAAAGTAAAACCAAACATCGAGCATGTGATGATAAAAAACACTTACACAAGGTTGTAATCAATGTAAAAGTATGGACCGGGGGCCATAGTTTCACTACCGATGTCTCTCCATAAAAAAAATACACCTGTTGGGTAAACAAATTACAGCTAGGAAATTGACAAATCATGAGGGCAAAACAATGCTATTATGACAAGACATAGTTCATGGTTTCTAATCATGTAGGAATTACGTCAAAGTATATAGACAGTTATCCAGCATGCATCTATATCTAATAGTCCACCACAAGAAAGTTATCCAGCAAATCTCTCTGATATTAAGTTGCAAGTAAGTAACAGAAGGCAATTGCATTAAGAGCAATACATAATGTAAGCAATAATTCTTATCACACAAACAAGAACACCGATGGTTTTCCCTGAGTGGGAACAACATATCCTTCCCCATGCATGTTTCTGTCACTCGAACCCACACAACAAGGAGGTATGAACATACTATCTAGCATAAAACTCTCTCTTGAAGATGCATACAACAACTTGGCCAATAAAGCCATACACATCGGAGGTTGTGCAAGAACACATTGAAACACTAACAAGATATAAGTGAAGCTCGAATAAAAGACATAAACAAAGTGATCATAATTTCATGATTCATTGGATCCCAACAAACACAACATGTAGCAATTATATAATAAATGATCTTGATCATGTTAGGAGGCTCACAAAACCGTGACATGATAGCACAAGGAGAAGAGGTCACCATCTAGCTACTTCTATCGTCCCGTAGTCTAAGGATGAACTACTCACACATCACCCGGGAGGCATACATGGTAACGAAGAAGCCCTCGATGAAGATTACCTCCACCGGCAAGGTGCCAGAGCAGGTTTTCAGAAGTTCTAGATTGCACTTTTAAAGTGATGGTGCCTTTATATCTGTTTCGTGGAAAATTCTCCGTCTCCTAGGATTTTTGGGCAGAACGTAATATATAGGCGAAGAGACGGTGCCGGGGGAGGCCCGTAGCGACCAGGCGATGGGGTGGCGCATCACCCCTTAGGCCACGCTGTGGGGTCACCCGTTGGGGTGGTCCCTCCTTTGGTGCTCCCCTTCAGACTCTCTCTTCGTTCCGGAAAAAAAAATGACCTCCGTTGATTTTCAGAATTTTCTGCGAATATTTCCTGTACAACTCTTCTGAAACAAAAGAACAACAGAAAACAAGAACTGACTCTAGGCACTGGGTTAATAGGTTAGTTCAAAAAACACCCTAAAATATTGTAAAATCATCATAAAAACATGTGGCAATCATAAGGAACAAACATGGAACAATAAAAAAATTATAAATACGTTTTAGACTATCAAGTATCAATCTAAAGTGCATGGATAAGCTTATTTTAGCACTATATATGTTACATTGTTGCGGAGGCATTAATTTAATGCCGGGCTAAGGCCTCCTTTGAAAAATAAATATTGGAATATGATCGAGCCCATCTTATTCGTTTTTCGCAAGTTTCGGCATGTGTAATGTTGCCCGGCAAAGCGGCATTGTACCTTAAACCACCTACTACATATCTACCCAGTCACTTTAATTGGATGAAGCCTATCCGGAATGGTAATGGGTTTATCCCCAGCAAGGAATGACTGCACAGCCCCATGTAGCTTTTTAAGATGATTTTAATTTAATGCGCAGTTTCCAAACGAGGGGTTTATTCAATGAAATATTCCAATAAAACATACTAATTCGAACACAACTAACGGAGTAGAGTTCATAATGTGAGTAATGATATACCATTGCTAAACAAGGCTGGATAGTAAATATATGCCACAAAATCATGGTGATATGTAGCGGGGATTCGACCAGTAGGGATTTTTTGCTTCTAAGCTGCGGTGCTCTCCCTTTATTTTTATTTTTTTAAATCACAGTTGCAAGTTTCAAAAAAAAATATGGAAAAATATTATAGATGTACTAAATGATACTGTATATCCTTCTATTCTGAGCTATATAGAAAATGAAAAGTAGGGATCCGAGTATATTGAGCCTAAATATAATCAATAGTCTACTAATAAGAGATATGGACATATAAATACATTGTAAAAATAATCAATAGTCTAAAAAAAAACTTTCTTTCAATTAATCCTAGGCGCCATAATTCTGCCACCGATTGGGCAGACAATTGAGTACATTTGCTCGTGTGGACGAATCGGACCTTTACCACATGTTTCCATCCATGTTTCTTTCAGGGAGTGGTAGACATGCTTTTCGCCCCTCAACTATTGCCCGATGAACTTATTTTAATCTCTTAATTAGACAAATCTAACCATCAACTCTCATATCATGTACTACAATGCCATCGCGTGGCAGATTCAAAGTGGAGTACATTTTTTCTTATTCGTCCCGTCTCTATTTGTGCGTCAATGGAATGCAGTTCATATATCTGCCCTGATGTATCATATTCAGTTACTTTCGGGTTAGTGTTGGATATGAATGCACACACCAATCTCTTATCAGTCATGAAAATGACAATAAATGTTTATTCGAATTTGTATATAGCATGAAAATAGACATAATACTACATGGATCGACGAATAGCACATTTCCAATCTGACCAAACACAACAACATTAAACAGTTTCGTTGTCAACCCTACCTCCAAGCTGGTCCCGTTCCACCCCACGCGAGGTTAACCCCTCCTACGAGCTGGCCCATACATCAACGCAGCTACCTAGCTCTCTAGCCTCCATCATCCGGCCAGCATATTACCATCGCACAACAGTATAGGAAGACCAAGAGAAGAATCCCCTGTAGCTCCAGCTACCTAGCGCACGACACGGCTAGCTAAACTGCTTACCCTAGGACCGTGGCTGGCTTCCGCGCGCGCTCTTCGACGGCTATGAGCGAGCAAGACGCGGCCAACAGCCTTCCCGGCGAGACGGCGAATGGCGCCCCGCACATCCACTCCTTCTCGCAGCTCCCCTTTTCGCGGCCCAAGCAGCCGCCGCCGGCGACAGAGGCAGGCGGGTCGAGCCCCACGTCGTCCATCCGTCTCTTCGGCTTCGACGTCCCGCCCGACGGGGCGGCGTCCTCCGCCTCCAACGGCGATGCTGCCGCCGTCAGCAACACTTCTCCCGGCCAGACGGCCGCCGCGGCGTCGGCCGGTGCAAGTGGCGGCGGCAGTCGCAAGTTCGAGTGCCACTACTGCTGCCGGAACTTCCCGACGTCGCAGGCGCTCGGGGGCCACCAGAACGCGCACAAGAGGGAGCGGCAGCACGCGAAGCGCGCGCAGTTCCAGAGCGCCATGGCCATGCAGGGCCACTACCCCGCCCACGCGTACCCGGCCTTTGGCAGCGGCTATCACCATCACCACCGCTTCATCCCCGCGCCGGCGCACATGGCCCGCTACGAGCCACCACCGCACTACCCCTCTTGGTCCAACCACCACATCGCGCCGGCCGGGCCACCCACCGTGCCCAGGTACTACGGCAGCGGTCCGGGCTCCGTGTCCCAGCCGATCAACGGCAGCCCGGTGCCGGCGGCCGCGCTCTGGCGGGTCCCGGCCGTCAGCATGACGGCACCAGCGACGCGGCAAGAACGGCCAACGCCCATGACTCTTGCCCGACGTGACGAGATGGCGGTGGCGTGGGAAAGAAGAGGACAAGCTGGCTCGGCGTCATCGGCGTCATCAGCCTCGTCTTCTTCGCAGCATGAAGCAGCCGTACGCCACGGGGGAGACGCCGCCGAGAAGAGAGCAAACGTCAGCCTGGATCTCACCTTGTAATTCTCCAACAACAACGGGGGGTGTTGGTACGTACGGTTAATTAGTGGGTTCATGCAGAGATTAAGATCGAAGTTTCATTTTTTTTTCTCTGCTTCGTGAATTTGTTTAGCTCGATCAGTCAGTGGAGAGAATTCTTTTTTCTTTGGTGTCCATTTTTGCAGTGTTTTCTAATCGTGCAACAGCAGTACTCATTCGTCTTCTCGCATCGCTTTAGATTGCTTTGTAAGAAAAAAATGAAGGGGAAATAAATTGGATCAATCCTTGGGGGGAACAGGCATGAAAGGGGAAATGAGTGATGTCATTTTCTGCTTTCTATATACTCCTTCCGATCCATATTAATGGTCGCTAAATCGGATGTATCTAGACATATTTTAGTGCTAGATACATCCGATTTAGCGACCATTAATATGGATTGGAGGGAGTACCACCTATTCCTAAATGTTCCCCTAATTTCATATTGATTGCTGTGGGCTGATGCTTATGCCTGTCCTAGCACTAATTGTTCTGTTCTGATCTGTCTGTCTATTCAAACGAAAAGTTTCCTTTTTATCTTTCTGGAGTTGTCTCCATCCTCGAAATGCTGCTCGGTTTTTGCTACTTTAGCAGACAGTTATCCTTATCACTCGCTTTTTGTAGTAGCAGCAGCTCCTGCAGCGTTGCAGCAGCGGTGGCTGACAACATTTACTCCGAGGATTCGCCCAAACATGCAACGCTAACGATTTAAGGAATGCATGTCTGCTTACTTCAGCAACTGTTCGAGTGATTCGTGAGTGCAAACAGACCATATACTTTCCAGCTACCCAATTGATCGTAATTTCTGCAGTTTTGAACTGTTCTCGCTTTCTTGGCGTCTAAAATTGGAGCCTCTTCGTGTTCGACTGTCGAAAAGTAGGATCCATCTTCTGATTCTCTCTCGTTTTGGAAAAACAAAGTAGACTAGTCACTCATGTTTGTTGCCCAGAGAAAGTGTACTACTCCCTCTGATCCGGTCCGGAAAAAATATCGGAACTTGTACGTACAACTTATACTGGTTACTTGTTTTCTCACGACAGTTTTAATGGATTGGAGGGAGTAGGGACTATGATGTATCTACACACAGTGCCGGCCAGCCCTCGGAGGTCTCAAATTATCGCCCTTGAGGAGTTCTTGCCTTCTTATTGATGCTTACTTCCCAGGAGATTTGGAATGAGAGAAATTCATCGTGTCTTTCACAACATTTCTTCCATGTTCACCTTCATCGTAGCCAAAATCAAGAGTGAGGCCGTCATTCGAAGAATCGTTAGGACGAAACATTTGAGCTCTATGATGTCGCGTCAGTAGACATACTTAGTTATTCGGCGTTCATTTATAAATTGTGAACTATACTTCTTAATTAATAAGATGAAGCCAAAAATATTATTGTTTTTGCTTCAGAATTGCTTAATGAGGTCCTTGGGAGAAAATCAATTGCAAAAGTGGAGTGAGGCAAGGTGATCCATTATCACCTTTGGATAATGCCTATGTTATGAAATATCATATTCTATAATATGCCGATGATACCATATGTCCTACCCAACTTCAAAACGTAAAAGTTACCCTTAACAAGTTCTCTACTCCTATGGGCCTCAAGGTGGATTGCAGTAAAACATGCTCACATCAATATCACCTCTGATAGATGCCATGTACTTGTTGTGTCTATGGGTTGTAAAGCAAAATCCTTAGCTTCCACTTATCAAGAATAACCCATGAATAGACCACCTGATTGACATATTAAAAGGATTGACAGAAGACTAGTTGGGATTGCAGACTCTTTCCTGTGATGGCAGACTCGTAGTTGTTAAATCTATCATATCTTCTATTCCTAACTATGTTATGTGTTCCCTCAAACTCCCACTTGGATTTATAACTATGTTATGTGTTCCCTCGGACTCCCACTTGGATTTATAGATCATATTAAGGGATCTGCAAGAGGCTTACTACAGAGAGGAAAGGGGATATAAAAGAGGGGGGGGTGGTGTCTCGTGAAATAGGAAATGGTATGCATGCCTAAAAAAGCAGGTGACTTAGGGGTGCTTAATCTCAGAATTCACAATGTTGCTCTCCTAATGAAATATCTCCATAAATTTATGAACAAGTAAGATGTCCCTGGGTCCATCTAATTTGGCAGGCTCACTACTCTCAAGAAAAATTAGCACATGCATCCAACCCTTGTAGATCATTCTGGTGGAAGGATTGTGTTGCTCTGGTTGATATCTTCAGTGCACAATTTTTGTTCGTTGCTGGTGAGGGATCCACTGTTAGGATGTGGAAGGACAAATGGACTGATGGGATTAGGAGAGACAAACAACCTCTTTTGTGCTCTTTTCCTAAAGAACAAAAAATTCTCTCAAAGAATAAGTTGCTTTTTGTTCCAATGATGACCATTTTCCCGTCCATGCATTTGCCACTTTCCATGATAATTGTTCAACAACATGATGTCTTATCCGCTACCCTGCAAATTAGAAGTGGTGTTAATGAGAAATATTGCTGACAATTGATGGGATATACTTCACTCTCTAGCAAAAATATCCACAAAGCTCTAGCTCCATCGAAACCTAACCCTGCTCCCATGAGGTGGATATGGAAATTTTGCACTTTGTCAAAGCATATATTATTTTTCTGACTTCCACTTCAGGATAGTCTAAACACGAGAGACGTCCGTTGTGGGGTACCATGGCATGTCCCATGCTTGTTGGGCTAGGATTTCATAGCGAGATGAGTGTTGGTGGACTACTAGGGTCAACAGGACATGGAGGGAAACGATTTACCCAGGTTCATGGCTCTTCGGGAAGGTAAACCCCTACTTCATGCCTGTCTGTTTATTCCAGCGGGTACGATCTCAGTTACAATGATTTATCCGATGTGTTCCTTCTCATAGTTTGTATCTCTTCTATGACCCCCTCCCGGCCTTTATATAGGAGGCCAAATCTCAGGAGTTCATACAAGGATCGGACTCCTACTCAGACGGTTTCTTAGCCTTCGTCATGGCCCGCAAGGTAAGTCTTCCGGGTTGGTTCATGTGTGAATTTGGTAATGGGCTATATTCTTGACGTTTTGATGGGCCTTCTGAGGGACTCCCATGTTTGGGATGCACCCAGTATACTCGTCGTGGGGGTCCATTTGGCATCCCCGCATCAGTATCCCACGAGTGCCTAGTGGAGTTGAGAACTCGACTAGGGACTCAAAACCATCGCGTCATCTGGTACTAGACAGAAGCACGTGCAAATAGTTTTTATGTATCTCGGAAATTTGTCGGGTCCATTTAACAGATCAATAAGCAGCATGTATTATGTCGGAATCAAGGGCCGCAGCTTAGCATGATTGACTCACCCGACAATTCAGGCCAATTAATCTCACTCGGGAGAATATATAGCTAGCCATGTCAAACTCAGGTTCCTGGGCCCTAGCCTAGAAAATACCTGGTGTAATCCAACTTGAGCGTCTTATTAGGTTGAACTCAAGTTTTCAGTATATGTTAACCAACGCATGAAAGGACATGTGTCCCCTAATCTTATTTTGGTGTTTGATAACACCACTTGGAAATTCTAACTATTTACTTGGAGTATTTAGGAAATACAAAGTATTGCAAATTGGTTGGAATAATGTCTCAGAGTTACAAATGGATCAAGGAAATAATCGGAGGAGAAAAGAAGAAGAAAAGAAGAAAGGGAAAATCTGCTAGGTCGGCCTGGCCGGGTGCTTCTGTTGGGTGGCCGGCCTGCGCCCAGTGGAGCTGGCCTAGGCCGGGCTGCCTGCCTAGCCAGCCTAGCCGGGCTGAGGCCTTCCCCAAGGCCGGGGGCTTCGGGTACCTAGCCGTCTTGTGCCCTGTGAAGCCGGCCTAGGCTGGGCTCTCTGCCGCGAGGCCGGTTGACTTGCTAGTCGGCCTAGGCCGAGCTGAGGCTGGGTCCCCTGGTCGGCTCCCTATGCGTCCATGCTGGCCTGGCCGGCCCTCATGTCGGGTTTCCAACACAAAGTTAAAGATTCCAAACATCCATATCACCACCACCCCCCCCCCCACTATAAAGGGGGGGGTCTTATTCTACCTTTATAAGGTTTCACTTAAAGCTTATCTCTCCACCATTTGTGACCACCTCAAAACTCATAGATCTCCGAAAATACCCAACCAAAACTTTTGATCTCCTGTGATTTGGAGGAGAGCCACTAGATCCACAGCTCCACCAAACAGATTCGTCACCACCTCACTCATCCCTTAGGGATCTTGAAGTTTTTGTTTCATTTGAACCTAGAACCTTTTTGCTTTTAGTTAATTGGATCTTGAAGCCTTGTTGGTGTCCCCGAAGCTTGGGAGCTCGTGGATCTTGTTGCTCGGAGTCTTGGAGGCTTCCGGGATTTGGTGGGGACCCTCCAAGTTGTGGAGTGTGACTCACCCTTGTAAACTTTATAGTTTTCAACCTCAACGGAAACATAGTGATTCATGCCCCATCCACTTTGGTGGTTGGATACGAAGGTGATACGGTGTGCCATTTAACGGCTACTCGGTGTTCCACTTTGGTGGCACCGTACCGCTCCAACGGAGATTAGCTTCCATTGGGAAGTGAACTTCGGGATAAATCTCCGCATCATTGTGTTCGGTTATTCCTAAACTTACCTTTACTCATTGCTACTAGCTTAGTTACTTGAATATCTTGTGCTAGTATTATTTTCTCATCATATAGGATTATTCACCTAGTTGCATAATCTAGACAATCTATATTTGAGAAATTATCTTTAATAAAAAAAGAAGTAAAATTTGTAGTTAACCTATTCACCCCCTCTAGTTAACCCTCTCGATCGTTCAATTTATATAAGAGCCTCATCCCTTTATTAAGGATTTACCGCCTAAAGAGGAGGATGGAAGGGACGGCTTAGCCCGTCACCATGGATTCTATTCAAAAGCTAATTCAAACCATGCTTGATAGCTCGGAAAAGAGGATGGAGGGATTAATAAGAGAAATGACATCTTCATCTAGTCACTCCTAGGAAAATGTTGTTTTAGATTAAAATGGAACTCCTATACCTTCTAAAGGAGATACCGAGGATCTTAGATAAAAGATTAAATCAATTAAAATGCTTTCAGTTTTTCTTACAACAATGCTCATAATGTTCAACATCCACATGTAAACAATATTCGTGCACTTCCTTTATTAGATAGTTCTCATTTTACTAATTGTAAATCTTCCATGAAGTCTTATGTGTGTAGCTCCTAAATGAAAATATGGAGAATCGTTGAGAATGGATACAAGCCCAAGTACCTCAAGAACTTAAGCTCAAGTGATATCATAGATCAACAACTCAATATGCATGCCATGCATATGCTAGAGAAGGCAATGGAAAACGAAGGAGTTGAGCACATACGATCCTTAACAAATGCCAAGGAGGCATGGGATTGCATAATTGACATGTATGATGGCAATGTAAACATTCAATGTTCTAAAGAGTCCGTTCTCCAAAGACAAGTTAATGACTTCCATATGAAGGTTGGAGAGACTCTAGAAGACGTGTTTAGAAGACTCAAGGCTCTTGTGGTTGACATGAGAGATTGTGGATTCCAATATTGTAACGAGGATTGGGTCAAGGAGAAATTCCTTCTCACCTTGATTCCACACAATGAGACATTGTGATGAATGTGCAAGCAGGGGCTGATTTCTTGGATCTAACTCCCAATGATGTTTTGGGAATCTTAATTGCCATGAACATGATGAAATAGTATTCTGGTGATGTCGTGGCCCATGTGAATGGAATGAAGAAACCCTCTATTGCTTTGAAGGCCACATCTCATGAGGAAGATGACTCAAGTGATGATGGTGGTTCCTCATATGTTGTTGATACGTCATAAACGTATCATTAATTTCTGATGTTCCCTGTTGTTTTCTTATTGTTTCCCACATGTTTGCTATACACTTTATGTCATTTTTATCGATTTTTCGGACTAACCTATTGACAAATGCCACAAAGCCAATTCCCTATTTTCTGTTGTTTTTAGTTTCAGAAAAGTTGTTCTAGAAATATTCTCGGAATTGGAAAATTTGAAGCCCGGAAGTCTTAGAATTCCCGAAGGTTCCACGGAGTCCCGAAGAGACCCGGAGGGGGGCCTCAGTGGGCCCACACCATAGGGCGGCGCGCCCCCCTTGGCCGCGCCGGGGGGGTGGTGCGGGGCCCCCGGTCTCCACCGTCTTTGCCCTTTCGCCTATTTAATCTCCCCGAGGCGTAAATCCTAAAGATATCCCACTTTTCCCGAGAAAAACCCGAGGCCGCCGTCACCGTCATCCCGAGATCGGGAGGGTTCTGGAGCTCTCCCCGACACCCTGCCGGAGGGGGAAATCATCACCGGATGGGTCTACACCACCATGCCCTCCTTCGAAGTGATGCGTGAGTAGTTCATCCCTACACTACGGGTCCATAGGAGTAGCTAGATGTTTGTTATCTCCACTTTGTACCTCATGTTTAGATCTTGTGAGCTGCCTATCATGATCAAGATCATCTTTATGTAATGCTACATGTTGTGTTTGCTGGGATCTGATGAATGTTGAATGTTATGTCTTCTGATTATCAATCTATCATGTTATCTTCATGCTTATGTTATTTATGATCTTGCATGCTCTCCGTTATTAGTAGATGCTCTGGCCAAGTAGATGCTAGTAACTCCAAAAGGGAGTATTTATGATCGATAGTGGGTTCATGCCTCCTTTTCATCTGTGCTTGAGTGACAGAAACGTGACGGATGGAGGATGTGATGATGCCATTAGGGAGAAAACAACGGTTTTTATCTAGTTTACATAGTTTACATTACACACTTTGCTTACGGCGATTGTCGTGGGATAATCACGGCAGACGTTACCGGGGGTAACTTATCTTGGGGCAAGACGACGCTGGTGCTTGGGAGAGGGTTTAGCTCAGAGGAAAACATGATGATATGCAATCCGGCAGCCGGCAAGCAAGTCGCCGAGTCTCCGATCTCGATATATTAATCTCAACTCTCGTATTACACTGGATACTCGATACCTAGCGATATTGCTCGAACTCTCTTGGTCTTTGAACCTAACCTAGGGGCCGGCTTATAAAGCATCCGGATCCCTGGCCTGTTCTCCAAGGCGTACCCTGAGTCCTACCCGGACACGGCTTACAAAACCCTAAGCTTCCTTACCGGAACCCACAATCCGGGTTACCAGGCCTACGATCTTGGGCCTTCTAGAAGCTCCTTTATCCTAACCGGATCTTTACGCAGCGTCCTTTGGGCCGAGTTACACCTTGGCGTTGGGCTACCGGGTTACCATCCCTCCATCAGCAGTCCCCAGAATAGCCTGGGCTTCACGGGATCCTCCTTGAAGCGCTTGCTATTCCCTGTTAAAATATCAAATATACAAATCCATAGAGGCCGGGTTAAGGTGCTTTGATAAATAGCTAGGCCTAACTCCAAGGTGGCCATATAGTAACCCGGCTTTCTCTAGGTCCTCCTTTACTCTTTCCGGGTCAACGCTCTGACAAGAATGTCAAAGATACGGCTTACTTTACTTGATAACTGATCCTGATATTGCGGGGAAGATCTCCTCCTTATCTCTGTCCGGATATCTCGTCCAGCACTTAAAGCATATCTCACCAAATCCAGGCAGGTATCCGTTATTCCGAAATCTCCGGCTCCCGCCCGCTGGACTAGGTTTATCCGCCCGCACCTTATAAATAGGTGCCCAGGAGATAACCTAACCCTCCAACGGCTCATTCCAGCTCCTCCTCTTTCCTCATCTCTCGTGCTTGCGCAACACCACCACGAGAACCTCAAGCCCCCCGCCGGAGCAAAACCGCCACCGGCTACGTTCATCTTCGAGCCGCTCCGCGCCGCCGCCGAGCTCCGCCGCCACACCCTCGTCTGGCCCGCCGGGAGTTGCAAAGGGACATTTAGACTGCGCTATTCGCCGCTGCCGCGTGCTACTCCAATCCCCTTCAGTAAGTTCCTTGTATCCATCAATTCAACCTCGCAATTTCTCGATTTACTCTAGATTGGATCTAGGTCAACCCGCGGGCAATTTTTCTTGTCGCGCCGGATTAGGTCGCTTAGATGCTTGCTAATTCCTCCAATAGCTTGATTGACGGTCACACACCACTCTCCTATCATCATTAACCATTAATTTCTCCGTAGAATCGCCCGCAAGTTTTCCAATCTAGATCCATTTCGTCCCAATTTTCCGCGCATGTCATTGACACCCGGAAAATCCTCTTCTTCCGGTTCTTTTGCTTGCAGTAGATACATGGGCAATCATCCGTCTTCCTCAAACACCTTTGAATACGTAAGTACCCCATAGTTTGTATAATGATGCTTGATACCCGGATAACTTGTAACCTTGCCTTCTAGAATGACACCCGGATAATTCTTAACTTCCATGCTTTATTGATACCACTCGCAAATACTCGGATAGCTCATGATTTCCGAGTCTTACTTCTTGCACCTTTTTGCCTTGTGTTTTGCAGGTTGGTCCCATGGCTCCCAAAAGGCAAGGGAAGCAGCCCGCCAAGGCCAAGACCTCCAACTCCATATCCGCCAACTGGGCGCGATCCACGGTCACGAAGGCTAAGTTAGAAGAGCTGGCCGAGTTAGGGATTCTCCCTTCTCAAAAAGATATCCATTGGAGGGTGCCGGGTGATGAGACCCGGCCCACGCCTGCCGACGACGAGGTAATCTGCTTCGTCGAACACGTGACCCGGGGGTTCCGTCCTCCGGGTCACCCCTTCTTTCGAGATGTTCTGAGCCACTATGGCCTCCGGGTATTTGACATAGGGCCTAACTCTATGTTGAATATTTCCCATTTCATTGTTTTATCCGAGTCATACTTGTGCACTCCGCCAAGTTTGGCTCTCTTTATCGAACTCTTCCAGTGCAAGCCGTGCCGCGAAAGCGGTGACGGAGCACTTCTCACTTGCGGCGGGGTATCCATCCAACGCCGTAAGAACTCACCAATGCCAACCCTTAATCTGAATTCCCACGTTAAGCACTAGCAATTATCCTTCTTTTACTGCCACGACACCTCCCCACCCGGCGAGAAGAAACTGCCGGGTTACTCGGAGGGCCTCCTCGACATTTCCGAGAAATTCAACGCTTTCGCCCCTGACTCGGACAGGGAGGCAATCCAGCCCCTTCTCTCGAAAATATCTGTCTTATCCGCCCAAGGTCTCCTTGGGCTCAATCTGGTCAAGACATGGGTGGATTTCCGGATCCAACCCAACTCTATCCGCACTAAGCTGATGTGCGATTACTCGGGGCATACCACGGACGCGCTCCGGTATTCCTCCAAGAACTATCCAGCCGGCGACACCAATAAAACCATCAAGGGCTTCTTGACGGAAAAGTTGGAAGTGATCAAGAACATCGCCGGGTTGCCGCCATTCACCCGGGAAAATCCGGCCCCAGCGGTAAGACCCGATACGTGTAACCTTATTCACACACCTTTGACTTGATACAACTACCGATTCTCACCTTCCTGTTTTTATCTCAGGCTGATGACGCTTTCTGGAATGTTGAAACCTCTCCTACTACCGGAGACCCGGAGGAAGAAGACGAGCCGGCTGACAATGATGAGGGTATTTATCCGAATCTTGTGTCATCTTCACTTGCATAAATTTCCTCTCATTTAACTTTTTCCATCGATACATACTCGGCTTGCAGGGCTGGAGGACGAAGACGAGAAGGATGAGGAGGACCCGGAGGCCACCGAGTCCGATCAAGAAATAACAGCCGGGGCCAAGAGGAAGGCCAGAGGAGTGGTGTCCAAGGTTCCTTATTCCACCATGTCTTCCGAACCCTACTCTTTTGATAACATGCACAGACTTAACCAACAGCTATCCAACTCATCGCACTTGAAGGACTCTCTCCCGACCAAGCGTAGGGTGACCCGGAGGTCACCGGGCGATGATCCCCTAAACCCGGGTATGTCCACCTCGCCTAACCGCCGGGCCGGTACTCCTCCTCCTCGCCCCTCCAAATCTCCTCAGCGTCACCCCTCCCCCAACCATCCTTTGGCCGGGCAGTTCCGGGTTCCGCTATCAGCTACTATGACAATCTCATCGGCTTCCAGCAGTGAACTCCCGCCGGATTACACTGTGAACACCGGGTAAGTCTTTGCTACATGATACCCTTACATACCTGATAACTTTCAACTACTCTTGATAACTGCTTCTCTCCTTTTTCCTTAGCGCCCAAGTCACACTTAGTGACCCGGAGAACATGGAAACAGATAACCGGGGGACGAAGGGGCCGACTGATGATGTAGACGCCGCGACAGGCGGTGAGGCTGGAGACGGCCAGGGACAAGGCCCCTTTGGTGACCCGGCTCACCAGGAAGCCGGGTCTCCAAAGTCATCCGAGGACGTGGATGAGGAGATTGAGATCCAAGAGGCGAGGACGGGTTCCCCAAACCCGGAGACCCAGACGGTCCGGGTGTCGACCCCAAAGTCAGGGAAAATTCTTCATCCAGACGATCAAGCTGCCGGTTCTTCTGGCGTCAGGCCCGAAGACATGACATTCTCCCAAATTCTTAGTGCCCTTCACACCTTGAGGGCCGATGAAGAGAATATCCTGGAAGCTTTGATAGCAAAACATGAGGTAAATCCGAATAACATTGCTTGTATCCTTATCTAGTCCCCAAGTTCCGGGTGAATTTCTTGATAATTTGCTTGGAACTTCATAGTGTGTCCGACTAATTTTTTCCTGTATCTCCACTCAGGCTTTCGTGACCCAGTCTAAGAAGAAATTGGCTAAGGCCACCAAGCTCATTGGAAAGGAGGTGGCTCTGCGTGAGGCGGAAGAGGCTGAGGCCAGGAGGAGTGGAAAGATCACGAGAAATTATAGGAGGAGGGCTCATGCAGCCGAAGATAATCTAATGAACCTTTCTGTTCAGATTGCTGATACGTATCGCGCTTTGATCGGTATGATTCTTAGCATAATATTCATAATCTGAGTTATCCTTCTGATAAATAGCCGGGTTTCCTTACTCGTGTTCTCATTTCTTTCTGCAGGTCCGGATGAAGTAATGCCGGACGAAGATGATATTGCCAGGCTGAAAACCATCAAGAACGTTATCCGACAGCTATGTCCCGGAACCAAATGGATCCTTCAATAATTACGGTGGCCGGGTGTTGAGCATGTCGACCTGAAGAGAATGCTGGACGTCTGCTCCACTATTCCCGAGTGGATTTGGCATTGGAAGCGCTCGTCCTACCGGGTTGGAGTAACCCGGGGGCTTTCGCTGGCTAAAGCTTATTTCCCTAAGCTCGAGCCAGCCAAGCTTATGGGCGGGTTTCCGGAATTCAACCGTGATGGGTCCAAGTTTTCCGCGAAGGATTTCAAGGCCATCCAGAAGGAAGTCCGTTACCCGGCCAGCGTGATTGCTGACGGCTTGGATGTCAATTCCATTGTCCCTGCATATGATGCTGATGGTGAAGCGGTTAAGTCGGACCTTCCCAAGCCGTACGATATGCTAGCCCGATGGAAGGAGGAAGCTGCCAAGTTGAGGGAGGAAGCCGCAAAGAAGAAGGCTGAAGCCGATTCTGCGCCTGCTACCTCCACACCCGTCGTCCCTCCTCCTGCGCGAGCCGGCACTGCTGCTGATCCGGGTGTTGCTGCTACCAAGGGTAATAGCAAGGGCAAGGAGAAGATGGATGCCACAGCCCAGAATGCCGAGTGATACCTGCTACCTGATGCCGTTTCGTATGCGTCAATCGGCCAATGGGCCGTTTAAACAATCATTTTTTGATGATGCGCCTGTGCACCTTTGATACTAGTACCGAAATTTGTAATGCGCTTTAAGTTCTTGATACACCTTGTGCTTCTTCTGAACGTTTAAATTTATCAACTATTGAGCCCACTTGTTCTTGATATCCGACTTTCTTTATGGTTCCTTTTGTGAGACTCGGTTTCCGAGTTTCATGGGTTTTGACAAGCGGACTTTTCTCTAAGTCCCCAAGTCCCCCAGACTCGGATGTTTGGGTTTTTTGAGTTTTAGCAACTGAGCAACTTTTTCTTTTTCAAAACCCTCAGTCCCCAAGGCCCGGAATTCCGAGTCTGGGATGTGTGGTCTTTCCAAGAGAACAAGTTGTTTGCTGCTAAGCCCCAACCCAGAGCCGTTTCACATAGGTATTGAAGTTATGCTTGATAAACGTTGAGTTTCCGGCTGTTAGCCCTGTACTCTGCATAACTTGTGGTTTGGATGACCCTTTTGACTATCTTGTACTATAAGCCGGCTTTCGCGTGGATATCATGTTGCTACGTCTATACGAGAACAGGGTCAGGAAAGTCCCATTGGGCTTCATAGCTGATTGTAATCGTAAGCGAGCAAATCATGCCACTTTAGTGCGAGTCACATCGAGCTTAAGTAAGAAAAGTCAAGAAAATTTGGCTCCTTTGTCCGGTTATGAGATTGCAGCCGTACTCGTTTGCGAGTAATCGGCCCTTATAACTCATAGGCATCAAGGCCGGGTCATTGAGTTTGTAACTGTGCTATTCGAGCAATCAGCCCCCAAGACCTAAATATATGCAACATACCAAGAGTGAAGAACATACGAATAACCACCTCTTTATTTGATATGAGAAAGTTAGGTCAGCAAGCCGCCTCATTAAAAACCCATCCAGTCCCCAAGGGTACCCTAGATAGGAAAAGAGTGCGTCTGAGACCTGCTGCCTGTTACATCGTGCAATCCTGCTTGCCAATATGGTCTATACTAAGTATAGTAGGGACGTAGCTGAGCCACGTTCCATGGTCTGTCTCTTTCTTGCATAGATGAAGTGGTATGAGCGGTGTCGTTAACTGTAGCCGACTCTTCCCTTGCGTCTATCAAGTAATATGATCCGTTGTGCAGATTCCGACTTATGATAAATGGTCCTTCCCATGGAGGTGATAACTTGTGTTTTCCTTTGTTTGACTGTACCAGGCGTAGAACCAGGTCTCCTTCCTGAAAGACTCGGGTTTTCACGCGCCGGCTATGATACCTCCGTAAATCTTGCTGGTATATGGCTGATCTTTCCAGTGCTTGTTCCCTTTGCTCTTCTAACATATCTACGGCGTCCTGCCGAGTCTTCTCGTTCTCTACCTCGACGTAAGCCGAGACTCGAGGCGAGTCATGGATGATATCACTTGGCAATACCGCCTCTGCACGATAAACCATGAAAAACGGTGTCATCTGAGTGGATCTGTTAGGTGTTGTGTTGATACCCCAAACCACTGCAGGTAATTCTTCAACCCATACACCAGCAGCTCTGATACACGGAACTCGCAATCGTGGCTTTAATCCACGAAGCAATTCTTGATTTGCCCTCTCCACTTGTCCATTAGCCTGTGGATGGGCCACTGAAGCTACGTCAAGCCGGATTCCATTGTTACCACAAAATTTCTCCATCTCACCAAGGGACATATTGGTTCCATTGTCGGTAATTATGCTATGGGGATACCCGAACCGATAGATAATCCTTTTCAGGAACTTGACTGTTGTAATTTCTTCACAGTTGGTGACTGGCATAACCTCAACCCACTTGGTAAACTTGTCAATGGCCACCAAGAGGTGTGTCTTTTTGCAAGGTGACATGTGAAAGGGGCCAACCATGTCCATACCCCAAACAGCAAACGGCCAAGTTAATGGGATAGTCCGTAGTTCCATAGACGGCACATGGGTTTGGTGAGCGTACCTTTGACATCCGTCACACCTTGCCACCAAGCGCTCCGCGTCTGCTAGGGCCGTGAGCCAGAAAAAACCATGTCGATAAGCTTTGGCCACAAGAGATCTTGTGGATGCATGATGCCCACAATCACCTTCATGGATTTCCTTGAGGATTTGTCGGCCTTCTTCTGGTGCTACACATCGCAAAAAGACTCCTGCTGCGCTTCTCTTGTATAACTCTCCATTGATGATAGAATATCCTTTTGCTCGCCTCAGAATTTGTCTTGCTAATACTTCCTGCTGTGGTAACTCGCCCCGTGATAGGTGAGCCAAGAACAGCTCTGTCCACTCGGGAACAGCACAAACTGTGGCCACGAGCTCCAAATCCGGGTCTTGATTTGCCAGTTCTTCCTCAGACTCGGTTTTAACTGATGGTCGCCATAGTTCGTCTAGGAAAACATTAGGTGGAACCGGCTCTCTGCGCGAGCCGAGTCTGGCGAGTGCATCTGCTGCCTCATTTTTTCTTCTGTCTATGTGCTCCACCTCGTACCCGGAGAAACATCCGGCAACTCTATCAACTTCTCTGCGGTATGCTGCCATAGTTGCATCTTTTCTATCCCATGTTCCTGAGACCAGCTGCACCACAAGGTCCGAATCTCCAAAGCATCGTATCCTCTTAATGTTCATTTCCTTGGTTACCTTTAAGCCGTGCAATAGGGCCTCATACTCGGCCACATTGTTGGAACAATCAAAGTGAATCTGTAGCACGTAACTCAATTTGTCTCCTTTGGGTGATGTTAGCACTACTCCAGCTCCTGATCCCTCGTATTGCTTGGATCCATCAAAGTGCATGATCCAAGACTCGGAGTTTGGAGCCATGGTGGGCATGCCTGTGTGCGTCCAATCGTTAACGAAATCGACCAGAGCCTGAGATTTGATTGCTGACCTGGGCTCGTAGTTGTTGTGATAATCCCCCATCTCTATCGCCCATTTGGCTATTCTTCCTGTTGCATCCGAGTTTCTGATGATATCCGACATCGGTATCGAACTAACCACTGTTATGGGGTGTTCCTGGAAATACGGCTTCAGTTTCCGGCTAGCCATAAAGACTCCGAAAACCAGCTTTTGCCAATGCGGATAGCGCTGCTTTGCCTCTGATAATACCTCGCTGACGTAATAGACCGGTCTCTGAACCGGGTAACCTTTCCCATCCTCTTTACGTTCCACAACAACTACCGCGCTAACGGCTCAGGGGCCAGCTGCTACATATAGCAACATGGGCTCTTTAGGACCCGGGGCCGCTAGGACTGGTGCTTCAGATAACTGCTTCTTTAGCGCCTCGAACGCTTCATCCGCCTCCCGATCCCACACGAATTTATCGGATTTCTTCAAGAGCCGGTACAAGGGTATTGCTTTTTCTTCGAGTCTGGATATAAATCGGCTCAAGGCTGCTACACAGCCCGTGAGCTTTTGGACATGCTTCAAATTTTCCGGCTTTTTCAGACTTTGGATAGCTTTGATTTTATCCGGGTTTGCCTCAATTCCTCTCTCGGAAATGATATAGCCGAGTAATTTCCCAGCTGGAACTCCGAACACGCACTTTGTCGGATTAAGCTTCATCTGATACCTCCTCAAGTTCTTGAACGTTTCCTTTAGATCATCGATAAATGTCCCCGCCTTCCTGGTCTTGATAACCACATCATCCACATAAGCATGGACGTTGCGTCCGATTTGGTCCTCGAAGCACTTCTGGATACACCGTTGATAAGTTGCGCCAGCGTTCTTCAACCCAAATGTCATGGTTTTGTAACAGAAGGCCCCAAAAGGGGTTATAAATGATGTTTTCTCCCAATCTTCCCTCTTGAGTTTGATCTGATGATACCCGGAATATGCGTCTAGAAAGCATAATAGGTCACTTCCAGCCACTACGTCTATGATCTGATCTATCCTCGGTAGCGCGAACGGATCCTTTGGGCAATGCTTGTTAAGACTCGTGTAATCAATGCACATCCTCCACTCATTGGTCTTTTTCATTACGAGAACCGGATTTGCTAACCAGTCCGGGTGAAATACTTCCATGATAAAGCCGTCTGTTAGCAAATGAGCAATTTCTTCTCCTATTGCTTTCCTTCTTTCCTCATTCATCTTCCTCAAGCCCTGCTTCACAGGCCTGGATTTGGGATCTACGTGCAAACTGTGTTCTGCCAATTCTGTGGGGATACCCGGCATGTCGCTGGGCGTCCAGGCAAACACATCCGCATTTGAACGGATAAACTCCACAAGTGCCTTCTCCTGCTTGCTGTCCAAGTTAGATCCTATAGCAAACTGCTTAGAGGGATCACCTTCAACAAAAGCTATCATCTTGGTGTCCTGCGCTGCTTTGAATTTTGCTCTCTCATCTTCGGCATTCAGCCTTTTCAATGCTGTTCTGTCATCCGGGTCTACTTGAGACCGGTAATACTTGAGTTCTTCTTTTCTGCAAGCCTGCTCAGCCATTACTGAATCTCCTTCATCGCACTCAGCCGCTATATCCCGGCTTCCATGTATGGTGATGGTCTGCTTAGGACCCGGGATCTTTAGCTGTAGAAACACATAACACGGCCTAGCCATGAATTTAGCATAAGCCGGCCTTCCGAACAGCGCGTGATAAGGACTACGCAACTTGACCACCTCGAAAGTGAGCCACTCAACTCGATAATTGTCCTTTGATTCTCCGAAAGCTACCTCCAATGCGATTTTTCCCTCGGGGCACGCGGAGTGACCCGACACTATCCCATGAAAAATTGTTGAGCTTTTCTGTAGCTGAGACTCCTTGAGACCCATGCGTAAAAAGGTTTCCCAATATAGGATATTGATGCTACTTCCACCGTCCATTAGGACCCTTTTCAACTCATAACCATTAACTTGCGGTGCAACTACTAATGCTAAGACTCCCGGGTGTTCTATTCTTTCCGGGTGGTCTTTTCTGATCCATGTTACGTGCTGCTCTGACCACCTCAGGTATCTCGGAACAGCCGAGGAAACCGAGTTTACCGCTTGCTTCAGTATCTTTTTATCCCTGTTAGAAGTTCGTGTAGTATGCACATGATATTGTCCTCTTGAATCGTAAGTACGTACCATGCCGATGAAGACGCTGATCCGGCCGATTGTCACGATAGATCCGGATTCGAGGTGATCCGACTCTGGCCCCCAGCCGGAATCGTCCACCACCTTCTCTCCTTCGCGGTTGGTGTAGATCTCGCCGATGACAAGATTCTCCATGTTCTTCCGAGCTTCTCCCGTGATGTAAACACCTTTGGACGCAGTCCCCACGGTGGGCGCCAACTGTCGTGGGATAATCACGGCAGACGTTACCGGGGGTAACTTATCTTGGGGCAAGACGACGCTGGTGCTTGGGAGAGGGTTTAGCTCAGAGGAAAACATGATGATATGCAATCCGGCAGCCGGCAAGCAAGTTGCCGAGTCTCCGATCTCGATATATTAATCTCAACTCTCGTATTACACTGGATACTCGATACCTAGCGATATTGCTCGAACTCTCTTGGTCTTTGAACCTAACCTAGGGGCCGACTTATAAAGCATCCGGATCCCTGGCCTGTTCTCCAAGGCGTACCCTGAGTCCTACCCGGACACGGCTTACAAAACCCTAAGTTTCCTTACCGGAACCCACAATCCGGGTTACCAGGCCTACGATCTTGGGCCTTCTAGAAGCTCCTTTATCCTAGCCGGATCTTTACGCAGCGTCCTTTGGGCCGAGTTACACCTTGGCGTTGGGCTACCGGGTTACCATCCCTCCATCAGCGGTAATCTGTTGCTTGCAACTTAATACCCAATGTTTGTTCGGATGATATTAGGAGAGTGGATTATTAGTCATAGATGCAGTTGGATAATGGTCTATGTATTTTGTTGTAATGCCTACATGAATCACATAGTAATCTTTATGTCTTGCATATGCGCTACGGTGCAGCCTTCATTTCTGTCAATTGCCCAGCTGTAATTTGTTCACCACACATGTTATTTATCTTTCACGGAGAGACACCACTAGTGAACTGTGGACCCCGGTCCATTTTCCTCATACTGATAAAACACCTACTGCTTTCATACTGCTCTCATACTGTTCCTACTGTTTTCCACAACATATTAACCTCTTTGTGTTCAGCAAAACCGGTGAGATTGACAACCTCACTGCTTCGTTGGGGCAAAGTGATTTGATTGTGTTCTGTAGGTTCCACGTTGCTTCTGAACCGGTAGTGCGCTCTGCCATCTTAGATGCTTCAACCTTCTGAAGTTACTCCTTCCTCCTACTGGTCGATTCAACCTTAGTTTCTTTCTGAGGGAAACTTGTTGATGCACTCTTCATACCTTCCTCTTGGGGTCTCCCAACGAACGTGTGTTCACACGCATCAAGCAACTTTTCTGGCGCCGTTGCCGGGGAGGAAGAGAATTTCTGCAAGGGGTGTCTCTCACTTCTAATCTCTTTTCTTTGTTTTTGTTTTTTTAGTTTATTTTAGTTTGTCTTGTTTGCTTCTCTTTATCAAAAACACAAAATTTTTTTTTCTTATTCTAGTTGTTATTTTTGCTTTATCATGCTTGCTATCAACGTATGATGTCTTTGAAACTAGATCTTATAGGCAAGGTGGATTCACAGATGAACAACAAAAATATTATAAGGAACACCGTTTGTCACAAAAAGGAATACACTTATGGGACCAAATTAATAAATTGCATGACTATGCTAAGAGCTTTTGCTCTACTTGTAATGTTACTTATTGCTTTGATAAATCTTGCTTCTGTAGGAGGTATAAACACCTCCCTTTTCAATGTGAGTATAATGATGATGTCACCATATCTTCTTATGTTAAGGGAAATTATGAATTATATGATGTGGAACAAATTGAAGAATTTATTGCTTGGAAGGGTGCATTCGAAATTGCTTATTTACTTGAAAGTATTGATGATGCACCTTATAAATACGAGATTTATTTTATACTTGAATATTGCTTTGATAATTACAAGGATTGTAATTACTACATAATGGAATATCTTAATAAATTCTCTCAACCTAAGGAAGAAACTAATGCCTTGCAGGAACCTATGGAAGAAGAAACTGCTGAATCTGGAAGCTCATTGGATGAAAAGGAGGGGGAGTGATGATCAAGAGAAGGAAGAATGGAGCTACCCATGTCTACCTCCCAATGAGAGTAACTCTTAAACTCATACATTATTTGATGAAAGTGATGATCCTATTGATTCTTTTGAAATATCCCTTTTTGATGAAATTGATACTTGCTATACTTGTGCCCTTGATACTACTATGATTGAAACTTGTGAGAATGATATTGCTACTGTTATTTATGATAATACATGCTACTTGGATAAATCTGATGATAATGCTCTTGATGATGGTCATATGTTACTTGATGTTATAAATTATAATTCTACTAAAAATAGGATTGCTATAATGTGTCCTATACCTTTTAAGAGTGACCAATTATCTTGTTTTGCTATTGCTAAAAGTGGAAAAAGAGAGGACCTGGTTTTTAATTTTGATCCCATTGTTTTTTAGCTTGATATGAATTGTGTGCTTTTAGACCATGAAAAACATGCTTTATGTGATAATTATGTTGTTGAGTTTGTTCATGATGCTACTGAAAATTATTATGAGAGAGGAAAATATGGTTTTAGGAATTTTCATGTTATTAAAACACCTCTCTTTTTGTTGAAAGTTTTGAAGTTGCTCTTGTTCTACCTTCTCATGATTTCTAGTTTGAGCTTCTTTAATTTATTTCTTTACAAGATTCCTATGCATAGGAAGTGGGTTAGACTTAAATTTTCTTTATACTTGCTTCTTGATGCTCTCTTTTGCTTAATTCATATTTCTTATGTGAGCAAACACTTGATTCCACTTTTCTGGGCCTAGCTAAAAGGCGTTAAAGAAAATCACTTCTTGGGAGATAACCCATGGTTTTATTTTTTTGCTTTGTTTTTCTATGTTTTCTTTGATTCAAGGGGTTGTATACTTTTGTAGCAACTCCTTTGTATCTTTATTTTCATGTTTTAGTAGTGCCAAGTAAGGTTTCTGACGAGAGTTGGAGTTGGTTTTCAGATTTCTGCGCAGGAAACAGATTTCTGTTGTCCACCGTAAAAATCATATAAAATCCAGGAAGATCAGAATTATCTGAAATTTTTCTGTGCTTATTTCTCGGCTAATTCCGCAACTTTTTATCTCTTTATGTTTTTTTATCTGAGCAATGTAAGTGCCTCAAAATTTTTTGTCTTTACATATTGTTCTGGTTTTGACAGCTGCCAATTTTCTTACATTTGCTCTTTTGCGGTGTCAAGTGGATTTCTTTGCTTCATGAAACATCCGTGGCTGTAGCTAATTTTTAAAAGTATCAATATCACTTGTTCCATACAGAACCAATGTATTTTAATTATTTCACTAACCCTCTAATGCGAATTACTGTTTGAGTGTGGTGTGAAGGAAGTTTTCAAGGGTCAAGAGAAGAGGTGATATATGTGATCAAGAAGAGTGCAAGGTCAAAGCTTGGGGATGCCCCCGTGGTTCATCCAAGAATATTTTTATAATACTCAAGATTCTAAGCTTGGGTATGCCCAAGGCATCGCCTTTTTCATCAACTATCTATCAGGTCACTTTTCGTGAAACTATATTTTTATTCGGTCACATCATATGAAGTTTACTTGGAGCGTCTGTTTGTTTTTATTTTGTTTTCTTTTGTTTTCATTTATTTTATTTTGTTTTTCTTGCTGCAATAATATAGTTGGATCCTACCATTCTTTGTTTGGGAGAGAGACACGCTCCGCTTTTTCGTCTGAATACTTGTTATGCTAGTATTTTTAGTTTTTCTTCTAGTTGCTGTAAAAATTTATGTTTAGCTCTCGTTTTCATTGCATCTCTTATTCAGAGCTATTAGTTTTAATAGAGGTATGTGATTCCTCTCATGTTTTCTTTCTGTAGAGTTTAGAGAGTTTTTGTTAAAGCATGTTTTGTATGGTGCTTGTTGGGAAAAGAAACTGCTGCTTGAGGTAGAATTTTTAACGGTGCAAGTAGAAGCTTGTATAGACCGTGGCTAGAATTTTTCATATCATGCTAGATGATATTTTAGTTTTAAAGCTTTGTGGTTATTGAGTAGCATGATTAGCCTCAAATAGCTGAGAGTGTTTAATGTGCCATTGAAAGAATCATGAGTTGTTCTTGTCATATTGAAGCATAAATTGGTGGTGTTCTCCTTTGAATGTTTTATTTGGTTGACTTGGCGCATACTCACACCATGTTTATGACTATGAACCAGTCATGAATATCCTCCATGATTATTTAGTTTTTGAACTTGTGGTACCACTTATGCTTTGATTAATAATGTTTATGTCGCTATGCATGATTATGGCTCTTATGCTCTTTTGATTTGTCGCTCCCAGTCTTCTGCTAGCCTCCACCTGTACTGAGTATGAGCTCTACTCGTGCATCAAACTCCCTATAACCAAAGTTTTCCCATTGTGTCCACCATACCTACCTACATGTGGTGATTAACCACCATTCCAAAGTAAATTTCTCATGTGTTACCTTTAAAACTTTCATAATTACTCCTGTTTTGTGCTCCTGTTTTAGCTCATGAGGATGTAAATAGAGAATCTTTATCTCACTTGTTGATTGGACTTTCACACCCTGGACTAGTGGCTTCATCCGCTTATCTAATGATAGAAGAGCTGGCAGCGGGGTGCCCAGCCCCAAATTAATAACACAAATTCTCTTCACTATTTTTGCCCCTGATTTATCAGTCAAAGCATAATTGTGTAAACAAAAGAGAAACATGGATGACCTTCTATACCAGAAGCGTCCTTCTATGGGAGCCGCTCTTGTGAAGTCTAGTTGGCTTGCGACGTACTGTATTTTCTGTTTACCATCCGTTGACATAAGCATACACCTCTCTTAAAAATGTTTTCAATACCTCTGTTTAATAAAATAAAAAGCTCTAGCACATGAGTGTTCCATGCTTCCCTCTGCGAAGAGACTTTCTTTTGCTTCTATGTTGAGTCTCCATCTTCTAACTTTATGCACAGTTGAGAGAGAATTTTTGCCATTCTGAGTTTTATGTGCATTTGTCCCAGAAACATTATTAGTTGATTCATGATGTGTTATTGCTTGTTCTCCAATTATTTGTTCTAGTCTTCCTCATGAACTTTGAAGGTGTCCTGGCATTTATGTTTTGCCCCACTCTTAAGGACTAGCGAAATAACACTTTGACATGTTCTCTCTATACTTGAAACAAACGTATATCTTTTTTAGCATTGTTATTCATGATCTTTTATTTGAATTACTTCTCATGAGGCAAGGTGATTGTTATGCTTTATTATTAAAGTTCTATTTATCATGCTTATGTTTAAGTTCTATGATCTCAGCTTACTTATGCTTTTACATTATTGATGATCAAGTTTCTGTTGGTAGCATGTCACCTCATAAATTATTGTGTTTTTATCGTTTACCTACTCGAGGACGAGTAGGAACTAAGCTTGGGGATGTTGATACGTCATAAACGTATCCTTAGTTTCTGATGTTCCATGTTGTTTTCTTATTGTTTCCCACATGTTTTCTATACACTTTATGTCATTATTATCGATTTTCCGGACTAACCTATTGACAAGATGACACAGAGCCAGTTCCCTGTTTTCTGTTGTTTTTAGTTTCAGAAAAGTTGTTCTGGAAATATTCTCAGAATTGGAAAATTCGTAACTCGGAAGTCTTAGAATTCCCGAAGGTTCCACGGAGTCCCGAAGAGACCTGGAGGGGGACCTCGGGGGACCCACACCATAGGGCAGCGCCCCCCTTGGCCGCGCCGGGGGGTGGTGTGGGCCCCCCAGGCCTCCTTCGCCTTTGCCCTTTCGCCTATTTAATCCCCCTGAGACGTAAACCCTAAAGATATCCCACTTTTTCTCGAGAAACACCCGAGGCCACCGTCACCTTCATCCCGAGATCGGGAGGGCTAGAGCTCTCCCCGGCACCCTGCCGGAGGGGGAAATCATCACAGGATGGGTCTACACCACCATGCCCTCCTACGAAGCGATGCGTGAGTAGTTCATCCCTGGACTACGGGTCCATATGAGTAGCTAGATGGTTGTTCTCTCCACTTTGTACCACATGTTTAGATCTTGTGAGCTGCCTATCATGATCATCATCTTTATGTAATGCTATATGTTGTGTTTGCTGGGATCTAATGAATGTTGAATGCTATGTCTTCTGATTATCAATCTATCATGTTATCTTCATGCTTATGTTTTTTATGATCTTGCATGCTCTCCGTTATTAGTAGATGCTCTAGCCAAGTAGATGCTAGTAACTCCAAGAGGGAGTATTTATGCTCGATAGTGGGTTCATGCCTCCTTTTCATCTGTGCTTGAGTGACATAAACGTGACAGATGGAGGATGTGATGTTTCCATTAGGAAGAAAACAACGGTGTTTACCTAGTTTACATTGTTTACATTACACACTTTGCTTACGGTGATAATCTGTTGTTTGCAACTTAAAACCCAATGTTTGTTCGGATGATATTCAGAGGTTGGATTATTAGTCATAGATGAAGTTGGATAATGGTCTATGTATTTTGTTGTAATGCCCACATGAATCACATAATAATCTTTATGTCTTGCATATGCACTATGGTGCAGCATTCATTTCTGTCAATTGCCCAGCTGTAATTTGTTCACCACACATGTTATTTATCTTTCATGGAGAGACACCACTAGTGAATTGTGGACCCCGGACCATTTTCCTCAGACTGATAAAACACCTACTGCTTTCGTACTGCTCTCATACTGTTCCTATTGTTTTCCTACTGTTTTCCACACCATACGTTTAACCTCTTTGTGTTCAGCAAAACCGATGAGATTAACAACCTCACTGTTTCGTTGGGGCAAAGTGATTTGATTGTGTTGTGTAGGTTCCATGTTGCTTCTGAACCGGTAGTGCGCCCTGCCATCTCAGCTGCTTCAACCTTCTGAAGTTACTCCTTCCTCCTACTGGTTGATTCAACCTTGGTTTCTTTCTGAGGGAAACTTGCTGCTGCACTCTTCATACCTTCCTCTTGGGGTCTCCCAACGAACGTGTGTTCACACGCATCAGTTGTCTCCGAAAAGGAGAAGAGGACATCACATGAAGAATGTCTGGTCTTGCCCAACATAAGTGCTGGAACAAAGGAGACTTCAGATCAAATGGAACAAAAAAAAACAAGGGAAAGGAAGCCCCAAGCATGAAGAAGGAAAGAACTTGGTTCAATTGTGGAGATAGTGAGCACTTTGTTGCAGAATGTCGTTTCAAGAGTAGGATTGAGAATGGTGGAAGGCTAGTGAGGAAGTCCAACTTCATTCCCAAGGCCAAGAGCCTCATGAGGAGAGGTCCACCAAAGGCATTTATTGTCAAGGATAATGAATACATATCCGGTGGTGAGGAGAGTGATGATAATGATGAAAAAGTTGGCATGGCGGCCATGGAAATTGGTGTCATTCCCCCAACCTTGAGCTCTCTCTTCTCCAACCCAAATGATAATAAGGGCCCCTCAAGTCACAAGTGCTTCATGGACAAGGGTATATCCCCAATGCTAATAGAATAGCGGAGATTGAGGAAGCTCTAGATGATTCACAATGTCTTAAGGAAACCATGGATGAGACCTTTGTTATAGACATAGCTAAGTTAAAATATGATAGTGATCATGACTTTGAGAAGTTGAAGGAATTCACGGCCCTAGACAATGCAACTAACCAGGGTTACAATTATCTCATTAAGGATTTTGATAAGCTCAAGAATATTCGTAGAGCACTCTCAAGTGAGCTCAAAAATCTTAAGGGTTCATATGATATAAATACAAATACTTGTGCCACTAACCCTTTGTGTGTCAAAGCATCTCCCATTGAGGAGAACAATAGGTTGAAGGCTCAACTCAACAAGGGCCTAGCTACTTGCATCCAAGGGCACAATAATCGCAATGATCTTTTGAGTAATCAAAGGAGAGTTCATGGGAAAGAAGGACTTGGGTTCGGATCTACATCCAAGAAGACCCACGAGAAGAAGTCAACTCCCTCCACTAGTGCTATTGTTTTTGTGAAGGAGGGGTAGTTGGCTAATGAAGAAGTGGATTTTGGTGCTATTGTTAAAAGTATTTCCCCTAGGGACACTACTACTAATAACGACTTTGCGGGAAAATACAACCCATCTTTGTGCTTCTTAAATCTCATGATGGTCATGTATATGAAAAATATGTTGGCACTTCATCTGGTGATTATTATAAGTATGTTGTTTGGGTTCGAAAGACCCTTGTGACTAACAAGAAAGGACCCATCCAAAAATGGGTACCTAAGACAAGAAATTGATTCATTGTAGATTTGTGCTTCAGGTGGAGGAACTTGGATGATTGATAGCGGTTGCTCCGCATATATCACCTGAAGTAAAGAAGTATTAGAAGACTTAAAACCTCAACTCATCAAATTCTCACAAGTCACCATTGGAGATGGTTCAAAACTTAAGGTATTGGGACATGGCAAGGTGGTCATTTATCCGGATGTATCCATTGAGAAAGTTCTCCTTGTTGAGTCTCTTGGCTACAACCTACTCTCTATTTTACAACTTTGTGAATGTGGTTATACATGTGTATTTCTAAATCATCACGTGCTTGTCCTTCACACTATTTATCTTAAAATATCCTTTGTTGGATTTATGGAGAAAGGTATGTATGTAGTGGATTTCTCGAAAGAAACTACTTATATTGCCACATGTCTAATGGCTAAGTCCGACATGGGGTGGCTTTGGCATTGCCGCTTGGGCCACGTCGGTATGAGAAACTTACAAACTCTTGTTAAAGGTGAGCACGTGGAAGGACTAATAAGTGTGAATTTTTCCAAACATCGTCCTTGTAGATCTTGCATAGCCGGAAAGACGCATGAGAGGAATCACCCCAAGAAGTCAATCATTTCCACAAAGAGGCCCTTTGAGGTTATTCATTTGGATTTATTCGGGAATCCTACATATGATTGTCTTGGTGGGAATAAATATTACTTGGTGATTGTTGATCACTATACAAGATGCACATGGGTATTCTATATCAAGAGGAAGAGTTAGACCCAACAAAAGTTCATTGTTTGGGCCACAGAAGTGCAACGTCAATATGATGCAGAGATCTTGGAAATAAGGAGTGATAATGGGTCGGATTTCAAGAACTACACGATGGATGAATTCTTGAGTGATAAGGGGATACGACATCAATTTTCCACTACGTACACCCCTCAACAAAATAGTGTGGTGGAGAGAAAGAACCGTACACTCATTGATAGGGAAAGAACTATGATGGCCGAGTTCAAATCCCCATATAACTTTTAGGTCGAAGCCATCAACACCGCTTGCCATATATCCAACCGTCTCTTTCTCCAACGATTGGCATGACTCCATATGAACTCCTAAACGGTAACAAACCCAATCTCAAATACCTTCGAGTTTTTTGGTGCAAATGCCAAGTCTACATTAAAGGCACTACATTATCTAAATTTGATCGTAGAACTTTTGAAGGCATATTTGTTGGTTATGCCACAATATCATGCTTATAGAATCTGCAACATAGCCACCAGTTGTGTTGAAGAATCTATGAATGTGGAGTTTCCTGAGGATAATGGCTCCCAATGGATCAAATTGATTGTGATGATGTAGGTGATGAACCTTAATCCATAGCCACAGGAAGAATGGGTATAGGTCCTCTTATACCCATTGAGGGACACCTTATGGTGAATGAGGATGGGACAAGCTCTACGCAAGTAGAGCCCTCTACTTCAACCATTAATCAAACGGTAGACCCAGAACAAGAACAATACCTTCAAATTGATACCACTCATCAAGAAAGTGGTCAATACCCACCCAATGATAATGGTGTTCAAGATATTGGTGACTCTTCACCAAGAACTGCACTCCGGGTAGATCGGGGCCTTGATGAAGGAAATGCCGAGGATGTACCGCCAAACAAGAATCCCGATGATGCACTCATCCATAGGAAATATCGTATAGCCACAAGATTGCATCAAAATTCACATTATCAAAAGAATTTTATTGGTTGTTTGGGAAGGAGTGTATCCACTCGTGGTCAAGTACCCAAGTTTTGTGGACTTCAGTCCTATGTCTCTCATGTTGAACCAATAAAAGTATATGATGCTCTTGAAAATGAAGATTGGGTTCAAGCTATGCATGAATAGGTCCACCACTTTGAAATAAACAAAGTAGGGATTATTGCTCCTGTGCCCCTGATTTCTTAGTTCTGCTCACTTTTCCCCACGGTTGAAAGTTTTACTCACTTTTTCCCATCTCCTTAGGTGAAACTCTCACGAATGCTCACACCTGATGTTGTTGTGTCTTCTGTTAACTCTGACTAGTGCGACCGTGTGGGACTGTGTCGCTCGCTAGACCTGACAAGTGGGACAAGTGCGGCTGCGTTTCTGTGGTATTGTCTGTTGGGCCGTTGTATGCTTCGTACATCGTAGAACAGGCCGAGTTTGTTGATAATTAAATTCAGCCTACTAGCATACCCACGCGCGCGGTCAGACTTTTATGCATGCCATCGTTTCAGCCTGCTATGCATGCGCCCAATGTTGGCATTGAGGAACGCAGCATTGACTAATTTACATGATTAGAAGGATGCAATTCAGCCGCCACCAAGTCATGCACGATTGCGATTCAGTGTCAACGCTGCCATGCACGCAGCCACCTATCCACCTAGCCACGAACGCGGGTGTGATTCGGTCGCCACCTAGCCACGGCGCTTGCAGCTTGATTCAGTCGCATGCTCGATTAATTTGTCGCGTCGTTTCACGCGTCAAGCCATGCATCGGGGCACGGCCGGACTGAGTGGTGTGAAAACAGGCAAAAAAAGTACAACCGCGACGTCTCGATGTAGTGTGAAAAACCTGCGATTCCATCCATCCCTCCTCTCCCTTGGCTACTTTAACCACCTCCCGTAACCTCCTCCTCCACATCTTCAATCTCCTCCTCCTCCCCATTCTCCTCTCTCCAACCAGAGCAAAAACACAACCCACGACTCGACGTACGTGAAGATGCAGTTCAACGTGCCCATCTTCCCCGGCAGGGTCGTTGAGGTCCGCTACCTGCCCCCCCGGCAGGGTCGTTGAGACCGTGATGCGCGTCTGAGCGTTCTCACGCTAGCTAGAGGGGCGATACGGTGTTGGCCCATGCCTTCCTCCGTGCGGGGTTTAACCACCTCCCGGCGGGGTCGCCAGTCATGTTCTGTCTGGAGGAACACCGCACCCACTCCAATGCTCTGGTGATAGGCCTCATCGCCTACTTCACAAACAGGTTTGATGCTACTACCTGCTCGGCCTCGTGCTTTGGTGATAGGCCTCATCGCATTCACCACCTACAACATGTACACCGACTTCGAGAGAGCATCTTCCTCGAGGAAAACCTCATGCACACCCTCCCCTACTATCTCGGCGATGACAGCCTCGAGGAGCAGTGCAGACGACGAATACGATGGCAAGGATCTAAGAATCCCATATTATGTAGAGATCTCTATTATGTACCGTACAATGTATATCATGTGTGTCATCCGTACTATGTATATTATGTGTTTCCCATACTACGTACCGTACTATGTATGGATCTAAAAATCCCATATCTAAGTTATTTATCGTTGGTGTGTGATGAGTTCTTTTTTATCTGTATTCATATTATTTCCAAGTGGTTTGCCCCAAGTTTAGGCCTTTTAGAGTAGACGCTAGGATTAAAATCCGACCAGTTACAATAGTTTCCAGTCCGAGTCCGAGGCGCTAAGATCTTTTCTTTCCTATGCATATCTACAAGAGGCTAGCGTTGTACACGACGAAGCAAATTTATGAACTAGTAGTTACACTAGTTTGTGAAAAAGAAAAGAACCCAAACTAAAAATTAAGCAAGACAAATATATGAACTAGTTCTGTGTATGCTGAGATAAAGACAGAAAATCAAAACATATTTATGAACTAAATAAGGTTAGATATCAAACTAGTCGAAAAAATAACTCATTTTTTTGCACGTGCATGACAACTAACTTGTGGAAAAAAAGAAAAATAATATTCTTTCCCTTCTTTTTTTGGAATTCTTAAAACCCTTTGAATTTTGTGAACACTTTGTATTTTACTATCACCTCCAGCAAATAGAATAGGGTGGAAAATGAAATCTCAAATAAATGAAATATCTTTGAATCGTTGAAAGAAAAAAAAAATCAGAGCATCGCGTGTTTGTGGATTTTTCCTAGAATTTGGTGTAACCAAACTGAAGCTAAACTGAAATGAAGAGAGTGTTCCTCTGAAGAAGCGATGATCTCGAGGTATTTGTGTTGAGCAAGTAGTGCTAACTGTCATCTGGTTAACTAAAAAACTAGGTATCAAATAAACTTAGATGATCTCGAGAGATGCGCATTGAAATCCATCACATTAAGGTTTCAAGACGTTGACTTAATAGACAGTTAACAGTATACAACATCTCTAACGAGGGTTGACCAGTAGGTTAACAAATCCTATAATAACAATGCAAAAATAAAAGCCTAAAACTATCATATTTCCTTGAACTACATCACTTGAATCATATGCTTCAAGTTCTTGTTCATCTTCTTCAATTCACCCTTCAGATCTGCATCCCCCACTGTCGGAGCACCCTTCAACTCTGCATTCTCCATGTTCTTCACGGTTGGAGGCAGATTGAGCTCGAGGGTTGGAGCCCCCTTTAAATAAATCAAGCCCTCCCTTTGAAGCCTCTCCACATACTCATCCATCAACTCGAAATGATTGCATTTTTCACGATCTGAAAACGAAATAATGAAGCATAAATCCCAACTCTGAGGATGCAAGAAGAGAACCCAGATCTGGAAATGAAAATTCAGAGCTAATGGATGCGAGAGGAACCAAGATCTACCTGCCCCTCCATCCTGCTCTTGCATCTGACGAACGCGTGCCCAAAGTTGCCATTTTTCTCCTCCTTCGAAGTCCACCGCTTTAGTGGCGCGGTGCGTGGGCAGTCCATACACCGCTGCATCGGCAGTAAACCATACGTAGGCCACGAGGGGCGGGAGAATAAAGTGGAGGTCAACATTTCGCTGGAGAGGAAGAAGAAGTGCTCTGTCGCTGAGATCCAAAGGGGAGGCGAAGACGAGCTACTGTGTGACTGTGTTGATGGGTGGAGGAGGGTACGGCCTGCTGTGTGACTGTGTCGATGGGTGGAGGAGGGCACGGGCTGCTGTGTGACTGTGTTGATGTGTCAGTGGAATAAAACGGCGCAGCCAATCAGATTTAGAACCAGCCTCCTGCGGATCGCCCTCCCTTCTAGAAGACTGAATTTTGATCTCAACCGTCGACGCCATCCAACGGCGCGGAGACGGCGCGCGGGCCTGTACCCAGAATTCCTTCTAGCAGGTTAGCTGGCATTGGTGGTAGGGTATAATCGGATGGCAGACGTTCGGCGCTAGGGTTTTGGGGTTACGAGGTTATCGGGGTTTGGGGGTTTTGGAGTTATTAGGGTATGACAGAACTTCAAATGACCATAACTAATTAAAAAAAAAATCAAAAAATGGAAACGAAGCGTAGTTTGTCGGCTTATAAGATATAGTTACTAGAAAAAATATAAACATGCTATAGGAACATTTTCAAGAAAAATCATTTTCACAAGCGAGCCATCAAAATCAGGTTCAAATGACCATAACTAATTCAAAAAAATGCACGACAAGCTCACATAGTCGTCATATCTGACATGGTTATGAGAAAAAAAAAATAAACTTGGTGTCAAGATATTTTCATGAAAAAGACTTCTCACAAATGAGCAATCATGTATAGATATGTTCAGAGTACAGTGAAGAGTGAAGGAGGGTTTTGGTTTTGAAAAAATTCAAAAAAATAAAAAAAATCACTAATGCTTCCTCTTGGAGTGAATAAGACGGTTCTGAACTTACTTTTACATTTTCATATCTCAAACGTGTGTTATGGTGGTTTTCAATTAAAAGCATTTTTTCAATAAATAAATAAATAATATGGAAAATAATTCAATAAATAGTGAGACTTCGATTGGACACTATTTAGATGGAATAGATGTCACCTAAAAAATATTGGCTCATTTAGAGAATGTCGAAAAAAAGTTGATTACAAATGGGGTTGTTTACCCTTGATTCAGAGCTCATTTGTAGCACGTTTCTCCTTCGGATTGATCACCTTCAAATATTGGGGTTCAAATGTTGGTGAAAGTTCAACTTTAGCTCAAACAAGTACTAAAGAGAAACAAACTTGAAATTTTTGTACAACTTCAACTTTGGCTCAAATTATAATTTTGGTTCCAAATTCAAATATTGCTTCAAATTCAACCTTTGTTCAAATATGCATTCTGCTTCACATATGATTTCAAGTTATTGTTAAGACCTTTGTTTCAAATTCAACCTTTGCTTCAAACAATATTATTAAGACTTATAAGTTATCACAAGATCTCAAGGTGACAACACAAACACCTAACTACAAACCCATCAAATTCAAATTCATAGTTCAAATTCAAATCTTCGACCTGCTCCTTGTGTGAGCAGATAGCTTCACCGTCTTGCTCCGGGTTTCCCTAGCTGGAGTACTCTTTGGAATCATCTTGTTCCTTCTGATCTTCCCTTGGGGTTGTGGCCGTGGAGGTGGTGACGGAGTAATTCCACTCGGCGAGCACTCGACGACAAGTTGACGGTCATCTGTGTGTTCAGTAATCCTTAAAGGAACAACTGGTACAATTAATCTCTCCTCTTCTTCTCTTATAGCTTCAAAACCATCAAGAGCCATGGATTCAAATTCTAAGCCATCCGATGATGACTGAACTTCATTTTGTTGGGCTCTATCCTCTTCTTATCTTATAGCTTCCTCTCTACACCTTTTCTTACCTATGCCTCCATTTATCCTAGTGCTGAGAAATAAAATTATAAGACATATCGAGAAAAGAGAACAAAATGCATAAAAAAGGGAATGCACACACATACCAAGGTGCTGCTTCAACAAGCAGTGCATCTTCAAACTCAATTGCTGCTGCATGGTCCCCTCCATCTTCAATCTCCATTGCTGATGCATTCTCCTATGCATTTGCTGCTGTCCATCGGTCCTCTTCTCCAAATGATGCATCCACGGGATTGGAACAAAGCCTAGAAATGTGACCCATAATTCTACATTTTTTGTACGCACTCTTTTTCGTACACGACCCTCTTCACTTGCTCCGTACCTATTTTTTCTTGGTCTTCCTGGTGGTCTAGTGAGTAAAGGAGAGTGAAGTTTGAACCCTGGATCTACTATGTTCCATTGGTCTTTTCCCACGAGTACAGGCACATTGTGAGCATAAGCAGCCTTAAATTTAGCAACAGAGAAATACTCAGAGCAATACTGATCAAGTTCACCATCTTCACCCCCAATCAGAGTCATCAGATGTAGAGCATGTATGCATGGCTTCCCACGAATCTGCCATTGCCTACAACTGCATTCCCTAGTGGCTAGGTTCACTGGATACCTCCATTCCCTACATTTACTGTTAGTGTATGCTACCTCAGCCTCGTATGTCGACGATCAAATGCATCTCATCTTCACTCCTATTGCCTTGTGATGCCATGCCTTAATCAGTGATGGGAGTATAACATGGCCAACATATTGTGTTTCAGCAATTCTTTTGCGAAGAGCCATCTTTATCATGATCATCTGCCTCATCTTGTCAAATGCTTGCGAAACCAAATAACCCTCCACTGACTTGAACTTTGCATTGAAGCATTGTGCAATATTATTGGTCACATAGTCTAGTTTTCATATGGTGTTGAATTTGCTTCTTGACCACACCTTTCCATGATGTGCATCCATATACTCCTTCACCTATAGATGCTTCTGAGCCTACAACACTCTCAAATGGTGCCCATGCTTCCTTTCGCTGCATGTGTATGATGCTGGCCATAAGTTCTCATCAAACACTTTTCCTTTGAACTTATTTTTAAAATATTGCGCTAGGTGTCGCACACATTCCCTATGCTCCACTCCAGGGAATACAATTTCTACTGCACTCTCTAGACCTTTGCAAGCATCTGTATGTATAGCTAAACCTGGGGGTGTGCCTATAATGTTGCGTAACTGCTGCACAAACCAAACCCAACTTTTGTCGGACTGTGCCTCCACAAAACCAAATGCAACTGGAAATAGTCAGTTGTGTCCATCAACTGCAGAAGCTGCTACTAGCTGTCCTCTCCATCTTCCAATCAAATGGGTAGCATCTACAACCAAATATGGTCTTCATCCATCAAGAAACCCCCGCCAACATGCCTTGAAACATACAAAAGCCCTTCTGAAGCACTCCTTCTCAAATGACTTCCCTTTTATTTTGAATGGAACTGTATGTTTGTCAATTTCTACAACACTACCTGGACTAGCCATCTTCACTTTAGCTTTGAAGGTGTAAAGCAACTGAAAACTTTCATTCCATTGACCATTAATCCTGCCAAGCGCCATTTCTTTAGCATTAAAAATCCTCATGTAAGGAATTACAATCTTATACTTCTCAAAAAGCTTCCCTTGGAGTGATGTTGGACCAAGACCAGGTTTTTCCCTCAGCTAATCCAATATTGCATCTTCCACCCATCGAGTTTTTGCTAGTTTGGATTTTTCCTTCCCCCCTTCCCCTCCAGGTGGACATGTGTGCTTGTGTGGGTTTTTCTTCATCTGAAACAAAATAAAGGATAAAAAATAAGGGATAAGAAACATTACTCAATGATCTGAAATAAAATAATCAATCAACTTGGAGTACCTGAATCAGTTTGCTCTTTAGCATACGGGATGCATGCAACCTCCACATACACCTATCATATGGACAATAAACTATGAACCTTCTTGGCTCACTCCTTTTAATCTTATAGGAATTTTCAGTAAGAATGCAATATGTAGTTACTGCATTCCGACAGTCCACCATCGATTGGAATATGGTGCCTTCAGTAAGCTCAGGATTCTCCTTGTTCCACTCAATTGTTGGCACGTCGTCACCATTGTATTCATCCAAAATTAAGTTGTCATTGTTCTCCGCATCCTCTTCATCGTCAGTGTCATCAAATCTAGCTCGACTCATGGGCTCCTCCGGATATTCATCATCCGCTGCTTGCTGACTGGCTCTACCTACCAGTTCAGGGTACATCATCTCGTCTTCATCATCATTTCGAGGCACTGCCTCGTCAGGTTCTGCATCTTCTTCTACAACGACCATAGCGGGTACATGAGAAGCAGCAGCACTTCCGTTATCAGATTCAACAACAAACATATTGTGGATCCACGAACCACTGTCTTTATTTGGTCTCTACCTACAAGGAGTCCCGGGGTGCTGGCTATTAGCAGAGACAGATGATTGCCGAACACCCTTCCCCTTGACTGGTTTTGCGCGTGGCTGAAGCACGTCGATATGAAGTTTACCGAAACGGCTGCCAGCATTCAGAGTAAAAATCAACCCGAGATGCTCATCGCAAGTTAGTGGGAGAAATCTTTGCTCGGTACTGTTGAAGTAACTCAATTCAACATCATCGGCATCGCTCCACGGATAGGCTGAACGTAGGGTAGTGAGAAAATCTCTGAAGCAAATGTTTTTTTCTATCACAACCGGATAGAAAAACGAAGGAAGAAAATGCGGTTTAGTACCAGGCAACACACTAGTTTCCATTCTATTCGCCAGCCGGAAAGCCAGCGCATGATCAATCCTATTTAGTTCAAACATACGGTTGCAGTTAGGCGCGAGACAGAGGAGAGAAATTGGAACGATTCAAGCTAAAAAAATATCAAATACGTCCTTACTTTCAAGCTAGAACACCAATTCAAGGGGAAATGTTGCTTACCCGGGTCTAATCCATGAAGTATCTGCCGTTGATTTGACCCAATCCTCTCCACGGCCGAGGGAATTCTGGGGGTCCTGGATCAACATGGCTTCAGAGATGGTGAGGTGGGGGTAGATGTGTCAGAGAACGCGACGGAGGGGATGGGGCGCCGTCAAACGCGGCACAACGTCGGCGGAGGGGATGGGGCGGCGGCGGAGGCGGCGAGGCTGCGCGATGCGGCAGTGTCGATCTGTTTCAGCTTCAGACAAGCTCGCTTACGTGTCTCCTTGCGCTCCCACTAGGCAAGCAACGGTCAAAGGAGGACCCGGCCCTACTCGTCAGCACGAACTCATCAGTTGACGGTCAATCCATTGACTAGACGGCAAACGGCAGTTTTCAACTTTTGCGAGAGTTTTAGCTAAGAGAGCGGGCAAAAGTGAGCAAAAGTTTAGAGCGTGGGGAAGAACGAGAAAGACTAAGGAATCAGGGGCACATAATTAAATATCCCAACAAAGTATGGTATCTAGTGGAAATACCCAAGAATCATAATGTCATTGGGACGAAATGGGTATACAAGAATAAGCAAGATAGTCATGGGCAAGTCATTCGCAACAAGGATCGTTTGGTTGCTCAAGGATACTCTCAAGTTGAAGGACTTGACTACAGTGGAACTTTTGCTCCCGTAGCTAGACTTCAATCCATTCGTATATTACTTGTATTTTCCACTAGTCATAATTTCATCTTGCATCAAATAGATGTTAAAAGTGCATTTCTAAATGGTTCCCTAAATGAGTTGGTATATGTTAAACAACCTCTAGGATTCAAAGATCCCAAGTATCCTAACTATGTCTACTTACTTTATAAGGCTTTGTATGGCCTCAAACAAGCCCCACATGCTTGGTATGATCATCTAAAGGAGTTCTTACTAGATCGTGGTTTCGTACTTGGGGTAATTGATCCCACTCTTTTTACCAAAATTGTAGATGGACATTTCTTTGTATGCCAAGTATATGTTGATGATATTATATTTGGATCTACTAATGTGGATTTCGTAGAACAATTTTCTAAGCTAATGAAAAGTGAGTTCGAGAAATCTATGATGGGTGAATTGAAGTTCTTCCTTGGTTTCGAGATCAAGCAATATCATGAAGGAATCTTCATTTGCCAAGCCAAATATATTCAAGACATGCTCAAGAAATTTCATATGGTCAATTCTAAGCCATTAGGATTTCCAATGTCAACAAATGTGAATCTTAAAATAGATCACGAAGGTATACCGGTTGATCCAAAACTTTATCGTTCTATGATTGGTTATTTGCTTTATCTTTGTGCATCTACACCGGATATTATGTTTAGTGTAGGTTTGTGTGCAAGATTACAATCTAACCCCAAGGAAAGACATATGAGTGCGGTCAAAAGTATTCTTAGGTACTTGCTTGACACTCCCACTCATGGTCTTTGGTACCCATCAAATACAAGTTTTGATCTTGTGGGATATTCGGATGCGGATTGGGTAGGTGACAAGGTGGATAGAATATCAACCTCGTGTGCTTGCCATTTTCTTGGTAGGTCACTTGTGTGTTGGCCTTCCAAGAAACAAAATTGCATTGCCACCTCCTCCATGGAAGAGGAGTATATTGCCGTCGCAAGTTGTTGCTCTCAATTATTATGGATGAGTCAATGTCTTAAGGATTTTGGAATCAAGATAAAGACCTTGCCTCTTTTATGCGACAATCAAAATGCTATAAAAATTGCCCATAACCCAGTGCTTCATGGAAAGACCAAGCATATTGAGATTCAGTATCACTTCATCCGTAAACATGTGGTCAATGGATTTCCTATGTCAACACCAAAGATCAACTTGCCGATATACTCACAAAGCCTCTTGATGAAAATATATTCAAGAAATTGAGGAGTGAGATCAACGTCATATGTGCAAGCAACTTTCGTTTATTGGAAATCTTGCATACACACCTCTACTAGACTCCTATTTGGATTTTAGATGTATGCATATACATAGGGGGAGTGTATCTCAACTAATGAGTCAACACTACTCCTATAATGCATAAATAAACAAATCATGCACAGTGACCACCTTTATGGAAAAATGTGCTTTAATGATGAGTCTCGACAATGCATCCAAGATATATCTTCGCGGTGCCATATCAAGCATACTCACACATGGTGGACTAGGGCACCGCCCCCATCTTGGGAATTTGAACTTTGTTTGGTTTGAGTTTTTGAATGCTACTTGCATCTACATTCATACGATTGAGATTTTAAATTCCATATCACATTCAATGTTGTTAATTTGGGGTTTTCATGTTTCCCATTGGATGTGTGAAGAAACCATCATGCTAACAACTTTGTTCACATGTGTTTATCATCGTTTTCCTAAATCTTTCATATTCTTCAAACGTTGCATCTATAATTGTACATGGTCAAATTTTCAACTAGGTGCGAAACTTAGAACACTATAGATATCATGACACATAGGTTTGAGGAACAAAAATTGGGGAAAATGGAGGAAACAAAAGTTGGGGAAACAAAAATTGAGGGAACCAAAATCTGATAAAAACATATATATATTTTTCCAGAAAACTTGGCCTCAGGGCGGCCTAGGTCGGTGTGGAGGCCGCCTGGCTCAGGTGGGTGCCCGGCCTAGGACGGCTGGTTCGGGTGCCTGCCCGGCCTCGCCCCGGCCAGGCCAGCTCGCCTGGGAAGTCAAAAGCCCCACTAGTGGGGGGGGGGAGGCAGTTCCCACTCATTTCCCTCATCTTCCCTAACTCCCCTAGCCCGAAAAACACCACTTGAGGTCCTCCACCTCCATTGCTCCACCCCTCCCCCACCATCCTAGCCCCTACCCTCACCTCCTAGCCCACATATCTGAAGGCCCCATCTCCGATCTCTCCACTCCTCCACAAGGACTCTCCATTGGTGGAAGATTGGAGCTGCTCCCATCCATTGTTGCTGCTCTTGGGGTATCTACCCCCCTTGAGCTCCTAGGTGCATCCTCCACCAAGTTAGGGCAAGGATGTCTTCCTCTGGTATGTTTTTGGTCTTCTTCCTCTCAAAACCCCTCTTTCTTCCTCATTAGCCATTTATTTTGGGATTTGTGAGTATTTCATGCTAGGGCTCGAGTTCATGTGCTATTCGACTAAGTTCATCATAAAACTATTTCACCTAGGGTAATCTAGAGATTTTAGTTAGTGTAGTTTGGTAACTAGCTCTCTTATAGCACTCAGTTCATCACCACATATGCTCAGTAAATATCTAGGTTTCCCTAATTTTTCTGGACACACATAGGATTTTTTTGGTAACCATGTACACTTATTGTGCATATTCGTATCTATTCTCTCAATTTCACAGGTCAAGGCAATGATCCTCAAGACAAGTCCAAAGGAAAAGGCCCAACCACCTATGCTCATAAGAAAGGTAGTGTCTCTCAAGTTTGTGGCTCCACTCCTTCTCAGAACAAGAAACCTCCGGTCAATCCGAAGGAGCCCGTGCATGCCTCTTGGAAGAAACTCCCCATAGCATTTTTGACAAATATCGGTTTGAGTTCAATCTGTATGAGTATGATCAGCAAACTTGTAGGGACAACTTCTTGTACTGCAAGATGCATCAATAACTTTATGAATTTACAATCTCCTGTTTGAAGAACCCTTATGTCCCACAACATTTCTTTGACTTGGATGAAGCAAGGAAGAATTGGCCAACGGTCATCAAGGTTATGGGCTTTCACGGAATCAGCTCTCTCATGAAGATTGACCGCCTCTTTGCTCCCGAGCTTCTTCATGAATTCTATGTCACTGTTCACTTCACCAAAGGTCCTCGGTCTATGAGATGGATGAGTGGCAGTGTCAAATGTACTACCACCCTTGCTGAGTTTGCTTCTCTTCTTGGCCTCGAGGAGTTGCGTTTTTCTCCTATGGTTAACATCCGGATCCATGGTGAGACTAGGCGTCTGAGGAAGGCTCAAGAGGGCCTCCACCATTGCTAACCTCTAGATATTGGCTCTAAGTACATTCCAAAGGCCGCTTACTTCACTGAATTTTGGTATGTCATCCATACCATCCTGCAGAACACTATTGTCGTGGTGGTGTCACGGCAGATGCCATGGGATGGCTAAAGATGTGGGGACGATGGACGCTGGAGGTGTCCGGGGAGGGATCACGCGACGAGTGGCCGCGTGAGGTAAGATCCACACAACACAAACAACACGATGTACCCAGGTTCAGGGCCCTCGTGAGGAGGTAAAACCCCTACTCCTGCCTTTCTGTATGTATTGCTATATGTCACCGAGTAGCTCACAGTACAAGGAATGATGTTCACCGAGTAGCCTCCCTATGCTCCCGAGTAGAGCTAGGGCAAGAACTTAGGGTTTCTAGGGTTTCCAGAGAGCCACTGATAGTGTCTATATGAGCCTTCCTCTACCTGCCTCGCGCAGGAGGCGGCGGGGCACCTTATATACATGGTGCCCAGCCGGATACGTCCAAATCCTAGACAAGTGTCGACATAGTGTCCACACTGTCCTTTCTCCGAGTACCCGCTGACAGCTTTGGTCGTTGGTCTTGGCTGCTTCTGTAAAGTCGTTGGGCAAAACTAGGGGACAGACTGGTATCACTGTACCTAGTCACAGAGTAGGCCCCCCTTATCCTGCCACCGACTGCTTCCATGCTGTCACCGTCAGACAGACCGTCCCCACGTGAACAGTAGTTCGAATGCTGCCAAGTACGGACCCAGGATACGCGGGATCCTGTGTCAGAACGGCTCCTTTGACTTCCTGCCCGAGTAGTTTCCCGCCAAATGTTCCCGCCAATTGTACTCGGGCCAAACCTTCTACTCGACATGGTAGAAACTGATTGATATCTCCTTCTGGCCATCTTGAGGTGAGACCGGGTAGCAGTCGACCGGGTAGCGAGTACCCGGTAGTCGGCTACTCGGCCAAACCTCTCTTCTGTAAGCGGCCTTTACCACCTGTCTTTACCCTACTCGGGGGTAACCCCCCGACAGCAGTCCCCGAAGCTGGTTGAGTCTTGCGAACTTGTTCACTAGGCTCTGCCAGCTTAAAACCAGCCTTTGCATCTCAGCCATCGAACCTCAAGATGCCGAGTAGGTCCTCCGAGTAGCCATCCGGAAAGTATCTTGAGTCTCCTCTTTCCGAGTAGCCCTTGCTTTCTACTCTGTATCCGAGTAAAAAGACTTAGCGAAATTTCGCAAACTGAGCCTCTGCAGCGCAGAGCAACATCCAGCCCTTCACGCAGGCACTGCCTACGTGTTAAGCATCCACGACCTTGTCGTTTGGTTGCCCAGGACACGACGCCACGTGTCCAGTTTTCACGCCGTGGGCCCACCGGCCGTCATGTCCCATCAAGTGCATTTACTGGCCACGATCTTGTAGTGGGATCCAATGCGGCCGTTACGCGCGCGGTTCTCGCGTGTGTGCGTTTCTAGCCGGCCACAGGACCCACCACACGCCACAATCGATCCCACTCCCGTAGCGGCAACGGTAATCTCGCCGAGGAGGTATAAATACCCCCGCGGTAACTTCCTTTTCCCCTTCCCTGCTCATTTCCTCTTCTTCCTCCCGTTCTTCTCCGCCACCGAGCGCTCCGCCGCCGCGCTAGCCTCTGCGCCGCCGCGGACTCGCTCCACCACCAAACCCGTCTGATTTCCGATCCTTCCACTCGCCACCATGGCCAAGTCCTGCTGGGCCGGTTCCTCCATCACCCAAGCCAACCTCGCCTGGCTCGTGAACGAGAGAAGGGTTCCCCCCGGCGTGGAGTGCCGGGCACCCGACGAAGAGATCGTGCCCAAGCCCAGGGACGGAGAGCGCGTGGTGTTCATGTCCCACTTCGAGCGCGGATTCGGGCTGCCAGCATCGGACTTCATGCGTAAGTTCTTGAATCACTTCGGGCTGCAGATGCACCATCTGCCGCCCAATGCAGTTGTTTTCCTCGCATACCACGCCGTGGTGTGCGAGGCTTTTCTCGGCATCAGGCCCACCGTGGAGACGTGGCTCCACTACTTCCATCTCCGCCAACAATCCGTCGGGAAGAAGGACAGCGCGGGCGTTGCCCGCGCCACCGACGTCGGCTGCGCCATGATGGTGCAGCGGAACGGGACGAACCACCCCCGCATCCAGGGGCTGGATTCCTGCCGAATGTGGCAGCAAACGTTCTTCTACGTGAAGAACGTTGCCGCCGCTGCTGGAGCCCCCGTCGACGATCGGATTAACCTGCCCCCTTGGAGCAAGCGTGCTCCACTCGGGTCGAATTGGAAGGAGAAGCCCGTCAACGACGAGAACGCCACCGAGATAGAGACGCAACTCGGCTGGCTGAAGACGCACGGCCTCAGGAATGACGATCCAGTGGCGTGCTGGATCAAACGCCGGGTGCTCCCTCTGCAGGAGCGATGCCACCTCATGTGTTACATGGGAGGGCCTCGCGATTGCACCAGGACCACCACCGTCGAGATCGACGATGCTGACGTTCCCAGGCTTGCCAGGAACATCTTGAAGACCGGCCTCAACGAGAAATGGCGGTACGGGTTCCTCCCGTTCAGCCGTAGGACTCCAATCTTACGGGTACGTCTCCCTTATTTTGTTTTCGTCTCTGCCTTCCGAGTAGATAACTTCTCTTTTCGCCTCGACTAGCAATCGCCTTGTGCACCGAGTAGGACACTTAGCTAAATCGCCTTAGGCTTAGTGTGCTTTGTGCCTGCACGCCTCGTCGAGTAGGAAACTTAGAAAAAAGCCTAGGCTTAGTGTGCTTCGTGGGTGCACGCCTACCCGAGTAGAGTTCTATTCTGGTACTCGGCTGACTCGTGATCCTTCTCTGCCTTTCAGACTCTTACTCGCCAGCTCACTGAAAGCAGCGAGGTCTTCGAGGACAACTGGTCCAAGGATCGCGAGGAGGATGATGTACCCCCCTCTGATGACGCGGAGCAGAGCAGCCCCGTTCCCGAGAAGCGCGACGTCCTTAACACTTGGGCGGACGAGGGCTCTGACGGTGATAGCATCCTCATCTTGCTCGTTTCCGGGAAGCATCAACCCCTTGTATTGCTATTTCTGATTCACTTCTTCTTTCCTTTGAATTTCTCAGATGAGGCCGCTGCGGAGAAGGACGACCAGGATGAGGACGAGAACGAGGGCGATGCGCCCCTTGTCGTCAAGCCTCTGTCGGTTGCCCCTCCCGAAACTCGCAAACGGACAGGCGGCGAAGCACGAGCGCCCCCTGCCAAGAAGAAGAAGAAGCCCGCCGAGGAGGGAGAGACCCCCGAGAAGAAGAAACCCACCAAGCTCACCACAAAGAGAAAGAGGAAACAGCTCTCTTCCACTACCGCGTAAGCTTCCTTCCCGGTCGTCTTTCTTCTCGCGCAGTACCATTTTCCCCATTTTCTTCCAATTCCTGATTCCCTTCTCCTCTTTCTGCAGAGCTCCCCTGGACGTGAACGCCGCTTGCGCATCCGGCCAAGCCAAGGAAACTCCAATTCCTCTGATCAACGTCGATGACGACGAGGAGGACAACACTGCCCACGCTGCTGCCGCCAAAGCATCGATCACGTCCGCTCAGGGAGCAGGATCAGAAGCGGCAGCTCAGGACGCTGCCGTCCACCCTGAAAGACCACCTTCTCCTCCGGCCAGCAATGCCGAGGAGGTCTGAGACCAGGAAAAGCAAGACGCCGCCGCCCTTGAGCGACCAGAAGTAGAGCAGCCCACCACCGAGGCTGCCGCACAAGAGAACGTTGCTGCCGAGCGGCTGGTGGCAGATGACACCGCCGCGGATGCTGCTGTAGAAGATGTTTACCCACTGCCAGGCAGCGCACCGAGTGGTGTTCTGCCAGGAGCTGCAGCGGCGCCACCAACTGCGCAGGGCCCTACGCCACCGACTGCGCAAGGCCCTACACCACCAACCTCCTCTTCGTCTCCTCAGAGCAAGGACACCTCCAGCTCTCCTGGGCGTGCAGCCAAGCAACAGGCCCTTGATGCTCTGAGGGATTACTGCTCCAAGAAGGGTCTATCCGAGAAGGAGACCGCCGATAAGGTGGCCGCCGAGGAGGCCAAGGCCAAGGAGGAAGCCGCCGAGAAGGCCAGAACCGAGAAAGAAACTGCTGAGAAAGCCAAGGCCGAGCAGAAGAGGGCCAGGGCTGAACAGAAAAAAAGCCGAGAAGCGAGCTGCTGAGGAAGCAGTCGCCGAGAAGGCAAAGGCCAAGACTGAGGGGAGGAAACCCGAGGATCTCGAGAAGCAGAAGATCGAGAAGGAGCAGACGAAGAAAAGGGCCAGGGAGCAAGGCGCATCCGCAGGCGGAGCACTCGTGATCCGCGACTCCGGCCCGATTCCTGCTGCACTCTCTGCGGGCGCTCGCGCTGCTGGCCAGCCTTGCTACCCGGAATATATGATTGAGGTTAGCCACCAACACCGCATCGGCTTCCCTCCCCAAGATAAAGCTGTAGCTATTCAGAAGGGGAGGAAAGCAGTAGCCAGGAATACTCCTCCCTTCGATCCAGCCCAGAATAAGCCCGTCAATATTGCTTCTCGGGGAGCCCAAGACAAGCCAATAACCTCCAAGGGTCTTGAGCAGGTACTGGATACTGTCGGCTACATCAGCGCCAAGTGGGACAGCGGGGTTCTCGGAGAGGAGAAGTGGCACGGCTTGACCCTTGGCTCCGTCGACCATTACCGCGTGGAGTGGAACAAGATCGACTTGGGACACCAGCCCATGTCCGTCTCCACCGACACCGCCACCCTCGCAGCCAAGATGTTCTTGCACCGCAAGAACGCCGAAGATATCGAACAGAGCTACGCAGTAAGTCTTTTTGCCTTTTCCGAGTATAACTTTCTTCTCTTCTACCCGCCTTTCTTCTTTCTCACCATCACTCCCAGTCCCCGAGATTCGGGTCGAGTAGGTGGATACTCTCCGAGTAGCCTCCTACTCGGGCCAAATCTTCTCTGCATTGCCTAACTCATTTTCTTCTCGGTTTTCAGGATAGCGTTCTCAAACGGACCAACTTGTACCGCATCCTTCTCTGGAACCACTCCATCGCCAGGAGGCGTATTACTGCGCTGGAGAAAGAGAAGGCAGATGCCGAGGCCGCAAGCAAAAACGCCACTGAGAGCAGCCAGCAGTTGGCTGAAGTGCAGGGTAAGCCTTTTAGCTACGCGGTTTCTGCGTTTTGTTTTTACGCCCGCTCCTGCTTTCTTTGGCACTAACCTTTCCTTCTCTGCAGCTAACCTGAAGGCCCTGGCTGAGGAGCATGAAAAATGCCGTGCTTTTGTGGCAGACGCCGAGGCCACCATAAAGAGACTTGAAGGTGAGCTTGCTGTTTACTCGGTTCTATCTCGAATTTGTTTCTTCTCTGCATATCTGCTGACCTTATCTATCTTTCCGCAGAAGATCATAAATCATTTGCTGAGGCGCACCAAGACTGCATCAAGCCAGCGGAGGTGGAAAAGCAGCTGTCTGACCAGGCCGTAGCTCTGGTGAAGGACCACACCACCGAGATGGAGTCCCTGCAGCTCCGACTTCAGCAAGCACTCCAGGATGCCGTTACCATCGGCGCAGAGAGAGACAGGGCGATCTCCGAGAAGGCCAAGGCCGAGACCACCTTCCGAGCCAAGGAGAAGGCCCTCGAGTCTGAGTGCGAAACTCTGAAGAAAACCAATGCCAGTCTCTTCGCCCAGATGACCACTCTTCGCGGAATCCAAGACAAACATATTGGCAACGAGGAGTCCTGGAAATCCAAGCTGCAGCAGCTGCGCCGCCAATTGGTTGGTAAGTTTTCTTCTTCCCTGCATCTTTTCTTCTCGGTCTCTCTCTTCTCGGTTTCCCTCTTCTCGGTTTTTGAAGTTGCCATTTGCTATTTCAGATATCTGGCCTGCTCTTGATTCCACATCTGCGCCTATTCTAGCCACAAACCGAGCACTTCGCCTTTCGAAGGGCGAGGCGGCAGATACCAGTTCCGAGATCGAGGACGTCTTGCTGGTGCTCAAAAGCTTCTTCGATCAGCTAGTCGGTGTTGGAACCGACTTGGTGCACGTGGGCTTTGAGCTCCACAGGTTGTTCTGGCCTCATGACCCCCAGCCAAGAAAGATGCGGGATCTCGCCCACAAGCTGGAGGAAGCGAAGGCCGAGCTGAAGAAGTGGCGAGCCTCTGCAGCCCGTGCCGGTGCAGATGTGATGCTTCTCTGCATGGCGTCCTGGTATGAGAACCTTGACATGCAGCGCATCCGCGGGAAGCGTAATAACTCCAAGTGGGAGAATGATGCCGCTAGCGTGGCCTTGCGCAAGCAGATCGCTTATGAAGTTGCCGAGTGTGCCGATACGGAGGTCTACATCGACGGCCCCCCCGAGCCGGACACTGATTATGAAGACGAGGAGGAAGCAGATGTGGAGGACGACGAGGACGACGAGGAGGAACTTGGGGAGTACTTCGAATCTCCCAAGGGCAAAGCCAGGAAGGGCAAGGCCACCGTCGTCGCGAGTAGCGATGAAGACGAAGGGGCGCACATCGACAGCGAGCCACTCGACTTCGGCACCTCCTCAGGTGCTGCTCTCGACGACACGGTGCCTCCTCCTGGCCACGCTTCAGGCTCCTCCTCGGCTCCAGGACCCGTCTCGGTGGCCACGGCCACCTCCGAGAAGACGGCTACCCAGGAGGATGCCAAGATGGAGGAATCCACCGCTGTGCAGATGGGAGCGGATGCCACTCAAGCCGGCACCGAAGAAACAGCTACCGCCACTGCTACTGAAGAAACTGCTGCCAAGGCCGCCGCCGAGGAAACAGCCGCCAAGGCCAGCGCCGAGAACATCTCCTCTGCAACTTGAAGCAACCTGCAATCTTTTCTTTCACTTGAACATTTTATCAGATCCCCGGGATGCCGGGAGCATATGTATCAGACAATATTTGTTTTAGCTTGCTACCCAGTTTTTATGCCCACTCAGTTTTACTTGATATTAGTCAATTTGAACGACTCTGGCTCAATGCCGAGTTGTGTTTCCATGCGAGTCCCCGAGTAGCATTTCTTATTCACCCTGTCTTTTTCATCTCTGCTCTACCTGCGACTTGTCGCTTGTTTGGTATTCGAGTCACAAGAATCAAGGAACAAGGCTGCAAATACTTAGCCGCTAGAAAACAATCATGATAACGCAGCCCACCACTTAGCCGAGAAGACGAAAACAAGGAACAAAGAGTAACCGACAATCTACTCGGTTCCTGCACTTTTTCTTCCTTAGCGATTTTCGTGTGCTCATTGACCTTTTGCTTGTTCTCTTGCTTGCCATGAAGCCGGGTTTCGGACAGCAGCAAAGTCGAAGAGTTGGCATATAGGTTTAAACACAGTACTCAATGCACTTTTGAGTTCTGAAGTGAAGCAACCGAATAGACAAAGGAACGAGCCGAGTAAAAACACTTAGAGCAATTTTGGACGAGGGCAGTCCCCGAGAACAATTTTAGATTGCAGAGTAGAATTTCAACTCGGATGAAAGGGTACATACACATCTTTCCTTACGAATGAAAACGACGAAGTAGAGCTACATTCCAGGGACGCTTGGTTTCCTCTCCAGCTTTATCTACCCTGTTCGCCTGTGATGGGCGCACATCTACAAGATAGTACGCATCATTGTGCAGCGCTTTGCTGACAATGAAAGGCCCTTCCCATGGAGGAGACAACTTGTGCATCCCGGCTGTGCGTTGCACAAGCCTAAGGACCATGTCCCCTTCTCGGAAAACCCTTGGGTTCACCTTTCGGCTATGATAGCGCCGCAGGTTTTGCTGGTAGATAGCCGAACGTGACAGAGTCAGCTCTCTTGCTTCTTCAAGCAGGTCAACGTCGTCTTCTCGAGCTTCTCTCGCCTCCACCTCAGTGTAGAGGGCTACTCGGGGGGAGTCATGCTCTAAGTCTATTGGCAACACGGCCTCAGCCCCGTATACCAAGAAGAATGGCGTGTAGCCGGTTGACCGGTTAGGGGTAGTCCTTAGACTCCACAACACCGCTGGCAACTCTTCTAGCCAACACCCAGGTGTTTTCAGCAACGGCTCGATCAGCCTCGGCTTGATGCCTGCCAGTACCATCCCATTTGCTCTCTCAACTTGCCCATTGGAGGCAGGGTGCGCGACTGACGCAACGTCTAGTCGGATATGCTTATCTCTGCAAAATCGCACCATTGCCCCCTCTGCAAAGTTGGTGCCGTTGTCGGTGATGATACTGTGCGGGTAGCCATATCTCATGATCACATCTTTCACAAACTTCACAGCTGTGACTCCATCGCACTTCCGAATAGGTTTCACCTCGATCCACTTGGTGAACTTGTCCACCATGACCAAGATATGTGTCATATTGCCCTTAGCCGGCTTGAAAGGTCCAACCATATCCAAGCACCAAACAGCAAACGGCCATGTGATAGGAATTGTTTTCAACTCGGATGCTGGCATGTGAATCTTACTTGCGAACATCTGGCAGCCAGCGCACTTCCTCACAATGTCCTCTGCTTGCTGCAATGCATTGAGCCAGTAGAAGCCATGCCGAAAAGCTTTCTTGACTAAAGCCCGAGAAGAGGCGTGATGCCCACATTCCCCTTGATGTATCTCCACCAGGATTTCCTCTCCTTCCTCTGGGCTCACACAGCGTTGCAGCACACCAGTGGCACTTCTCTTGTGCAGCACATCTCGGACTAAGGCGTAGCCCTTGGATCTTCTCTGAATCTGCCTCGCAGTCACCTCATCTTCAGGTAAAGTACCGTCCCTTAGAAAGGACAATATGGGCATTGCCCAACTCGGTGTCTCCCGCACGGGAAACACTGGTTCGTCCATTTCCATTGGTACAGGCCCTGGTGGTTGCACAGGAGGAGTAGGAGCGCTTCTCTGCAGCCCAGATCGATTGGCGAGAACTTCTTCAATGAATGCAACAGCTTCTGGGTTGAGGGCGGCAGTCCCCGAGTAAGGAATGGCAGTCCCCGGGTAGGGAATGGCAGTCCCCGGGTAGGGAATGGCAGTCCCCGGGTAAGGAATGGCAGTCCCCGAGTAGGGAGTGGCAGTCCCCGAGTAAGGAATGGCAGTCCCCGAGTAGGGAGTGGCAGTCCCCGAGTAGAGAACGGCAGTCCCCGGGTTCCCTGCAGCACTCTCCCAGTCAATCTCCATTGGGTCTGATTCTTCACTTGGCAGAGAGGGAACAAAGATAGATTCCGAGTTGGGGGAAGGCTTGATGGATGGCTTCCTCAAATGCTCCAAGGCAATCCCTGCCGGGATGGACTGCCGAGAAGATCCCAACTTGGACAGCTCATCTGCTGCTTCGTTTTCTGCTCGGTGAATGTGCTGGAACTCACAGCCTTCGAAAAACCCAGTCATTGACTGCACCAGGAAGCGATATGATGCCATGTTGGCATCCAAAGCATCCCAGGTACCTGAGACTTGCTGCACCACTAGATCCGAGTCGCCATAGCAGATAATACGCTGCACCCCAACCTCCTTTGCTACTCGCAAACCATGCACCACTGCCTCGTACTCGGCGACATTGTTGGATGCCTTGAAATGAATCTGCAACACATACTTGAGCTGATCCCGCTTGGGTGATGTGAGCACAACGCCGGCACCAAGGCCTTCTTTCACCTTTGAGCCATCAAAGTGCATCTTCCAGTAGTTGGAAACTGGGGCAGGAGGTTCATATTGCATCTCGGCCCAGTCCACAAGAAATTCCGCCAGTACCTGAGACTTGATTGCTTCTCTTCTCGTATACGCGGGAGCGTACGCGGCTAGCTCGATCGCCCATTTGGCTACTCTGCCACTCGCCTCCTTGTTACCCATGATGTCCGAAATGGGAGCCGAGCTCACGACAGTGATGGGATGCTCCTGGAAGTAATGTTTCAGCTTCCTGGCGCCCAGGTACACACCATATGTCATCTTCTGGTAATGTGGATAGTTTTGCTTGGAACTGGACAGCACTTCACTGAGATAGTAGACTGGGCGCTGCACACTCTTGCCTTCTTCTTCTCGCTCCACCACTATCACCACGCTGACTACTCGGTTAGTCGCGGCAATGTATAGCAGCATGGGCTCCTTGGGTAGCGGACTAGCCAAGACGGGAGCGCTAGCCAACATCGCTTTCAGCTCATTGAATGCCACATCCGCTTGCGGAGTCCAGACAAACTTGTCGCTCTTCTTCATCAGCTGGTACAGAGGCAGAGCCTTCTCGCCCATTCGGCCCAAGAAACGGCTCAGAGATGCCAAGCAACCCGTGAACTTCTGCACATCTTTCAACGATCTCGGCAAAGACATGCTTTCAATAGCTTTTATCTTAGACGGATTGGCTTCAATGCCCCGACTAGAAACCAGGAAACCGAGTAGCTTTCCAGCTGGTACACCAAAGGTGCACTTACTCGGATTCAGTTTCATTTTGTACCTGCGTAGGTTAGCAAAGGTTTCCTCCAAGTCGGCAAGCAGAGTATGTGTTTTATTCGTTTTGATGACAATGTCATCTACGTACACCTGCACATTCTTGCCGAGTTGGTCGTGCAAGCATTTCTGCATGCATCTCTGATAGGTTGCACCCGCATTCCTCAGGCCAAAACACATGACACGATAGCAATAAGCCCCGTACGGGGTAATGAAAGCAGTCTTTATTTGATCAGCAGGATTGAGTGCAATTTGGTGGAAACCAGAGTAGGCATCTATGAAAGACAACAGCTCACAGCCGGCAGTGGAATCGATCACCTGATCGATGCGAGGCAGCGGGAAAGGATCCTTGGGGCATGCCTTGTTCAAGTCGGTGTAGTCAACGCACATGCGCCATGCAGTGGCAGCCTTGGGATCTTCCTTTTTCTTCTCGACCATGACCGGGTTGGCTAACCAGTCCGGGTGCAGCACCTCCATGATGAAGTTACTGATCAGCAGCTTGGTGATTTGATCACCGATGGCCTTCCTTCTCTCATCCCCGAAACGGCGCAAGGCCTGCTTCACGGGCTTGGCGTCAGGACGCACATGCAAAGAGTGCTCAACCAACTCCCTCGGGACTCCTGGTAGATCTTCATTGGTCCAGGCGAACACGTCCCGATTCTCACGGAGGAAGTGGATGAGCGCGCTTTCCTATTTCTCGGCCAGCCCGGCACCAATGATGGCCACCCGCTCCGGGAACTCGGGGTCAACCTGGACAGTCTTGGTCTCCTTGGCAGCTTGGAAAGCAGTACCATGCTGAGTACTCGGCACACCTTGTGCGCCAGCTTGTGCGGACTGAGCCATGGCCACCACCTCGTACATCTTCTTCTTCTCGGCAGCAATCACCATCGATTCCGCCAGCTGAGAGCTAGCAGAGGCACACTCCATGGACTTCTTGTAATCTCCCGAGATGGTGATGATGCCATTGGGGCCTGGGATCTTCATCTTCAGGTAAGCCACATGGGTGGACGCCATGAACTTGCTCAGAGCAGGCCTGCCGAGTAGAGCATGATAGGGGCTCTGATGATCCACCACTTCGAACTGCAGGCGCTCTGTGCGGCAGTTCTCCCGAGTACCGAATAGCACATCAATCCACACTCGGCCAATCGGGTTGCAGGAGATCCCGGGCACGATGCCATGGAAAGTGGTCTTGCTGGGCAGCATCATGTTCTCGGCCAGGCCAAGCTTCTCGAGTGTGTCCTTGTACACAATGTTGATGCTGCTGCCGTTGTCGATCAGCACCTTGCTGAACCTGACGTTCTTCTCGGGGCCCAGGAAGGTGGGATCCAGCACCAAGGCATAGGTACCCGGATTGGGCATCACCTTGGGGTGATCTGCCCGAGTCCACCTGATCTCCTGGTCACACCAGTACATGTAATGAGGCACAGCCGGGATCACTGCATTGACCTCCATGGCCCGCCTGTGCTGTGACTGCTTGTCGACTGCCTCAGAAGTGAAGATCATATAGCTCTCATGGTGCTCTTGGTACTGGTTAGGGCCATTGCCCCCATTGTTGCCATTGTTGTTGCCCTGATAGCTGTTGTTGCCTCTGTTGTTGTTGTTGCGGTTGTAGTTGTTGTTGTTGCGGTTGTAGCTGTTGTTGTTGCGGTATCTCTCATTGTTGAAGTTCTGGTTGGCTCCTAAAGCCACCTGGTTGACATTCTCCCTTCTCGGATACACTGGAGGCCGAGCTGCGGGTGCCCGAGTAGGCTGCACAGTGGCATTCGCGGCTGGCAGAGGAGGTGGAGGAGGCAAGCCATCACTCTTGATCACATCCCACCATTCGCATTGCCGAGTAGTGTGGTTCGCAGGCCTTGAGGGGTGGTGAGTGTGGAAGCTGCACGGGCCATCCTTCATGTCATCGAAGACAAACTTCTTTGGCTGCTCGGAGTTCCCGCCACTCGGCTGCGCGGTGCGGAACGGTTTCTTGTTGCCTTGGCCCTGGTTCTGGTTCTGCCCGTAGGCTCCAGCAGGTTTTTGCCTTTGGCCACCACCGCCTCCGACATTCACTGCATTCACCTCCTCGGGATCATACCGAGTATCTACTCGGCGCTTGTTGCGGAACTCGTTGCGCTTGTTGCTGTTGAAGTTTCTTCTCGGCTCTGAGGAATCCATCAATGGCTGAGTAGGATCGCCGAGTGCGTACTGATCCGCAATCTTGATGGTCTCGGCCAGGGTGTTGGGCATCTCCCTCTGCAATCTCTGCCAAAGCATGCTGCCATGTCGGCAACCCTGTGCGAACCAAGTGATCGCCTGTGCCTCATTCACACCCTCACAGGTGTTCCTCAAGGTGCTCCACCGAGTAAGGTACTCGCGGTCCGTCTCGTCTTCTCGCTGCCGGCAAGCCGACAACTGCTGTGGCCTATTCGGCCTCTTGTAGGTGCTGGTGAAGTTGCTGATGAAGGCATCCGAGAAATCCAGCCAGCAGTTAATGCTGTTCTTGGGCAAGTTGTTGAGCCAAGTGCGGGCTGGACCCTCTAGCATCTGCGGCACATAGCGCACCGCCCATCTCCTGTTGCCGTTCGCGATATGGACCGCGGTGACGTAGTCATTGAGCCAATCTTCAGGCTTGGTGCTACCATTGTAGCTCTTGGTGCCTCTCGCGAGCTGAAAGCCCTTCACGGACGGCTCGTTCATGATGCGCGGGCCAAAGCACTCGGGGCCAGGAGGACCCGTGCTCTCAAGCCGCGCCGACAAGCTGATACGGTCCAGCTGGTGCCTTACATCTCCAGGCGCCAACACGCGCTCACCAACACGGTCATGGATGTCATAACCAGCCATCTCCATGGCCGAGTAGCCATCATCATACCGATCCACCTGCATAGCAGCAGGCTGCTCCACCGGGTTGGCGACTGGTGCCACTGGGCGCGGCTGCTGCCTCTGCCGAGTAGGCGGAGCTGCAGGTTGCCGAGAAGTACCCGGGCGTGCGGCTTCTCGGACACGGCTTTGAGCTTGATGGGCTTGAGAGCCTGCCCTTGCAGCGTTGTGTTCCTGCCCGGGCTGCTGCGGCACAGCAACCTGTTTCGCGGCAGCAGCCGGGTCATACACCTGCATTTGCCTGTCTCTACCCGTACGCCCGCTGCGGCTCTTCTCGCGGCTCGGATGCGGAGATGAGGCTTGATCGTTAGATCTTGCCGCGTGCGAGTGAACCACCTGTGAAGCTCCAGCTCCCGGGTTGGCCTTCCGGAACTCCTCGTTCTGCCTGGCGGCCTCCAGCACCAGCTCGCCAAGCCTCTCCTGCTGCCTGCGACGCGCCTCTCCCTCTAGGCGCGGCAACTCGGCAGCCACAGCCTCCGCAGCCCGCAGCGTCTTGGCGGGTGTGCTGTACCTTGGCTTTGTGAAGGTGTTCGCGGTAGCCGACTGCGCGGGCTCCTCCGCAACAGTCGCCATCTCGGCGCCTAGGTTGCGCCGGGTAGCGCCTACCCGGCTAGGCCTCCTGGCAACCGGCGTGAAGCCGTGGGCCTTGTTGTACTCGAGCTGGTCCAGGCTCAGCTCCAACCTGATCTTTTCCAACTCCGCCTGCTCGGCGAGCAGCTCCTGGCGTTGCCGCTCAAGCTGCTCCCTCGCGGCTAGGAGCTCGATGTCGGTGGGAGTGGGCATACCAACTCGCGCAGCAGACGCGGGGATGACCGTAGACGTGGAAGGTGGCAAGTTGCACTGCTTCTCGTAGGGCCGGTGATCTCTGCCACCAGCAGGCGGGTCGTCAACCTCCTCGACGACGGCCGCAGCGCCAGTAGCAGCTGCGCCAACGTTTGCCGCCACGCCCGTCACCATCACCTCAGCGCGGCACGCAGAGCTGCATGCAGGCCTTCCGCGAGCAGCAACAACCGCGGGAGGATCCTCCGCGTCGTGCACCAGCTCGGGGTAGGCGTCGTTGGCGACGGTGGCGACGTAGACGAGATGCGAGCCGAAGGAGATCACCGAGCCGCCCTCCGGCATGGCCTTGCCGCCGAAACAGCCGGCGTTGTTGGTGACGAAGTCGAAGGAGCCGAATCTGTGGACAAGGCCACAAACTACGCGCTCCGCAGATGAAGATCCCGTCCGAACAGAAACTCCAGCCAGCGCCGCTGGTTGCCCCACGGTGGGCGCCAACTGTCGTGTACAAGGACACAATGTTGATGCTGCTGCCGTTGTCGATCAGCACCTTGCTGAACCTGACGTTCTTCTCGGGGCCCAGGAAGGTGGGATCCAGCACCAAGGCATAGGTACCCGGATTGGGCATCACCTTGGGGTGATCTGCCCGAGTCCACCTGATCTCCTGGTCACACCAGTACATGTAATGAGGCACAGCCGGGATCACTGCATTGACCTCCATGGCCCGCCTGTGCTGTGACTGCTTGTCGACTGCCTCAGAAGTGAAGATCATATAGCTCTCATGGTGCTCTTGGTACTGGTTAGGGCCATTGCCCCCATTGTTGCCATTGTTGTTGCCCTGATAGCTGTTGTTGCCTCTGTTGTTGTTGTTGCGGTTGTAGTTGTTGTTGTTGCGGTTGTAGCTGTTGTTGTTGCGGTATCTCTCATTGTTGAAGTTCTGGTTGGCTCCTAAAGCCACCTGGTTGACATTCTCCCTTCTCGGATACACTGGAGGCCGAGCTGCGGGTGCCCGAGTAGGCTGCACAGTGGCATTCGCGGCTGGCAGAGGAGGTGGAGGAGGCAAGCCATCACTCTTGATCACATCCCACCATTCGCATTGCCGAGTAGTGTGGTTCGCAGGCCTTGAGGGGTGGTGAGTGTGGAAGCTGCACGGGCCATCCTTCATGTCATCGAAGACAAACTTCTTTGGCTGCTCGGAGTTCCCGCCACTCGGCTGCGCGGTGCGGAACGGTTTCTTGTTGCCTTGGCCCTGGTTCTGGTTCTGCCCGTAGGCTCCAGCAGGTTTTTGCCTTTGGCCACCACCGCCTCCGACATTCACTGCATTCACCTCCTCGGGATCATACCGAGTATCTACTCGGCGCTTGTTGCGGAACTCGTTGCGCTTGTTGCTGTTGAAGTTTCTTCTCGGCTCTGAGGAATCCATCAATGGCTGAGTAGGATCGCCGAGTGCGTACTGATCCGCAATCTTGATGGTCTCGGCCAGGGTGTTGGGCATCTCCCTCTGCAATCTCTGCCAAAGCATGCTGCCATGTCGGCAACCCTGTGCGAACCAAGTGATCGCCTGTGCCTCATTCACACCCTCACAGGTGTTCCTCAAGGTGCTCCACCGAGTAAGGTACTCGCGGTCCGTCTCGTCTTCTCGCTGCCGGCAAGCCGACAACTGCTGTGGCCTATTCGGCCTCTTGTAGGTGCTGGTGAAGTTGCTGATGAAGGCATCCGAGAAATCCAGCCAGCAGTTAATGCTGTTCTTGGGCAAGTTGTTGAGCCAAGTGCGGGCTGGACCCTCTAGCATCTGCGGCACATAGCGCACCGCCCATCTCCTGTTGCCGTTCGCGATATGGACCGCGGTGACGTAGTCGTTGAGCCAATCTTCAGGCTTGGTGCTACCATTGTAGCTCTTGGTGCCTCTCGCGAGCTGAAAGCCCTTCACGGACGGCTCGTTCATGATGCGCGGGCCAAAGCACTCGGGGCCAGGAGGACCCGTGCTCTCAAGCCGCGCCGACAAGCTGATACGGTCCAGCTGGTGCCTTACATCTCCAGGCGCCAACACGCGCTCACCAACACGGTCATGGATGTCATAACCAGCCATCTCCATGGCCGAGTAGCCATCATCATACCGATCCACCTGCATAGCAGCAGGCTGCTCCACCGGGTTGGCGACTGGTGCCACTGGGCGCGGCTGCTGCCTCTGCCGAGTAGGCGGAGCTGCAGGTTGCCGAGAAGTACCCGGGCGTGCGGCTTCTCGGACACGGCTTTGAGCTTGATGGGCTTGAGAGCCTGCCCTTGCAGCGTTGTGTTCCTGCCCGGGCTGCTGCGGCACAGCAACCTGTTTCGCGGCAGCAGCCGGGTCATACACCTGCATTTGCCTGTCTCTACCCGTACGCCCGCTGCGGCTCTTCTCGCGGCTCGGATGCGGAGATGAGGCTTGATCGTTAGATCTTGCCGCGTGCGAGTGAACCACCTGTGAAGCTCCAGCTCCCGGGTTGGCCTTCCGGAACTCCTCGTTCTGCCTGGCGGCCTCCAGCACCAGCTCGCCAAGCCTCTCCTGCTGCCTGCGACGCGCCTCTCCCTCTAGGCGCGGCAACTCGGCAGCCACAGCCTCCGCAGCCCGCAGCGTCTTGGCGGGTGTGCTGTACCTTGGCTTTGTGAAGGTGTTCGCGGTAGCCGACTGCGCGGGCTCCTCCGCAACAGTCGCCATCTCGGCGCCTAGGTTGCGCCGGGTAGCGCCTACCCGGCTAGGCCTCCTGGCAACCGGCGTGAAGCCGTGGGCCTTGTTGTACTCGAGCTGGTCCAGGCTCAGCTCCAACCTGATCTTTTCCAACTCCGCCTGCTCGGCGAGCAGCTCCTGGCGTTGCCGCTCAAGCTGCTCCCTCGCGGCTAGGAGCTCGATGTCGGTGGGAGTGGGCATACCAACTCGCGCAGCAGACGCGGGGATGACCGTAGACGTGGAAGGTGGCAAGTTGCACTGCTTCTCGTAGGGCCGGTGATCTCTGCCACCAGCAGGCGGGTCGTCAACCTCCTCGACGACGGCCGCAGCGCCAGTAGCAGCTGCGCCAACGTTTGCCGCCACGCCCGTCACCATCACCTCAGCGCGGCACGCAGAGCTGCATGCAGGCCTTCCGCGAGCAGCAACAACCGCGGGAGGATCCTCCGCGTCGTGCACCAGCTCGGGGTAGGCGTCGTTGGCGACGGTGGCGACGTAGACGAGATGCGAGCCGAAGGAGATCACCGAGCCGCCCTCCGGCATGGCCTTGCCGCCGAAACAGCCGGCGTTGTTGGTGACGAAGTCGAAGGAGCCGAATCTGTGGACAAGGCCACAAACTACGCGCTCCGCAGATGAAGATCCCGTCCGAACAGAAACTCCAGCCAGCGCCGCTGGTTGCCCCACGGTGGGCGCCAACTGTCGTGGTGGTGTCACGGCAGATGCCATGGGATGGCTAAAGATGTGGGGACGATGGACGCTGGAGGTGTCCGGGGAGGGATCACGCGACGAGTGGCCGCGTGAGGTAAGATCCACACAACACAAACAACACGATGTACCCAGGTTCAGGGCCCTCGTGAGGAGGTAAAACCCCTACTCCTGCCTTTCTGTATGTATTGCTATATGTCACCGAGTAGCTCACAGTACAAGGAATGATGTTCACCGAGTAGCCTCCCTATGCTCCCGAGTAGAGCTAGGGCAAGAACTTAGGGTTTCTAGGGTTTCCAGAGAGCCACTGATAGTGTCTATATGAGCCTTCCTCTACCTGCCTCGCGCAGGAGGCGGCGGGGCACCTTATATACATGGTGCCCAGCCGGATACGTCCAAATCCTAGACAAGTGTCGACATAGTGTCCACACTGTCCTTTCTCCGAGTACCCGCTGACAGCTTTGGTCGTTGGTCTTGGCTGCTTCTGTAAAGTCGTTGGGCAAAACTAGGGGACAGACTGGTATCACTGTACCTAGTCACAGAGTAGGCCCCCCTTATCCTGCCACCGACTGCTTCCATGCTGTCACCGTCAGACAGACCGTCCCCACGTGAACAGTAGTTCGAATGCTGCCAAGTACGGACCCAGGATACGCGGGATCCTGTGTCAGAACGGCTCCTTTGACTTCCTGCCCGAGTAGTTTCCCGCCAAATGTTCCCGCCAATTGTACTCGGGCCAAACCTTCTACTCGACATGGTAGAAACTGATTGATATCTCCTTCTGGCCATCTTGAGGTGAGACCGGGTAGCAGTCGACCGGGTAGCGAGTACCCGGTAGTCGGCTACTCGGCCAAACCTCTCTTCTGTAAGCGGCCTTTACCACCTGTCTTTACCCTACTCGGGGGTAACCCCCCGACAACTATCAATGTGAAGTTTGGCAAGAAGGGAGAGGTTTGCAAGTGGCTCGTAAATCTCCTCTATCACATTGTTCATGCCAAGGAAGCAAAGAAAATGCTTGATATTATGGACTACATGTGGCAAGAGATGAAGACCGTGATCCATGAAGGGAAAGTTCTCATCTATGGTCAGTACCTTCATGTCCTCTTTGAGGCCAAGATCCTTGTGGCTCTCATTATCTACTACTAGATGGCTGCTCCCGGCTGTCTTCCTCTTAATGGCCCCTCCCTTGAAGATGCACAGCCCAACACCAAGAGGGCTCGCACAACCATGTCTGAGGACATACCTAGTTCTCCTTCTATTGATGGTGCCTTTTCAAATGATGCTCTAGTTGCTAAGCCCAAGAAGTTTACACTCAAGGCTGCTCTTCAAAACATGAATTGTTTCTTCATTGATCATCAGGACAACTCCTATAAGTCCTATCAGAAGGGGAAGGCCTCTTGTCGTAATTAGAGAGAGATTATGTCTGATCTTTATCTTCCGTCAGGTCCTGTTAGCTCTGACGAGCTCCCTAAGCATGAATGGAAGTCCAAGCACACATATTGGCTTGACGATGATGCCTCTTCCCTTGGTCAGTTTTGGCATGGCAATACCCCAGAAGCTAGCTCTAGTAGGGTTGTTATTCCACAAGGTGAAGATCGAGATCAAGATAATGAGGAAGGAGAATAAGAGGATGAGGAGGATGTCCAGGGTCATGACGATGACGACAACGATGAGGAGGACTTCATGGAGTGATCAATCGGGTGCGTAGCTTCACTTTCTCCCTTTTTGGTGTTTTGATGCCAAGTGGAGAGAGATCTATTAGGAATACCGGGGATTTGCATTGGGAGGGCATTGCATCATCCATTTGCAATTTTCTTGATATATTAGGTGAACTCTATTTGGTTTTTATACTTTGTGGAACTTGGTTATCCTTATGCTATTGTAAGACTCTGTCATCCCCGGGCTATCTATGTGATGAAGAATATAGTGAGCATAATCCTATCTTTTATCTATGGTATGTTACAAAGTGATCCAGCTCTTGAGCCAAATGATCTACATGTTGGAATTTTTGCTCATTGTCTTCATACTTATATTACTAGATATTGATGTATAAAACATTGGGGGGGGGGGTTATCATCCCTATTTTTGTGTGCCCCTAGACCTAAATGAAACGTTAAAACTAGGGCACACAGCTAGGGGGAGCTAAGAAAAATTGCAAATCCTAAATTCATATATTTCTCCTTGCAAATCCATGTGTTGTCATCAAACATCAAAAAGGGGGAGATTGAAAGGACATGTGTCCCTAATTTTATTTGTTGTTTGATAAAAACAATTTGAAAGTCTAACCATTTACTTGGAGTATTTAGGAAATACAAGTATTGCAAATTGGATGGAATAATCTCCCAAAAAGGTACAAATGGATAAAGAAAATAATCGGAGGAAAAAGAAGAAGAGAATAAGAAAGGAAAAATCTGTCAAGCCGAGATCGAGGCCGGGTGCTTCTCTTGAGTGGTCGGCCTGCGCCCCGTGGAGTCGGCCTAGGCCAGGCTCACTACCGAGAGGCCGGGTTGCCTGCCTAGCCGGCCTAGGCCGGGCTGAGCCGACCTCAAAGCGGGGGATTCGGTTACCTAGCCAGCCTAGGTCAGGCTCTTTGCCGTGAGGCCGTATTGACTATCTGGCCGGCCTAGGCCGGGCTGAGGCCGGGTCCCCTGGTCGGCTCCCTCTGCGTCCCTGCCGGCCCCCAGACCGGGTTTCCTGCACAAAGTCAAAGATCCCAAGCGGCCATATTCCCCCCACCCCCACTATAAAGGGGGTCTTCTTCTACCTTTAGAAGGTGTCACTTGAATATTCTCTCTCCACCATTGGTGACCACCTCAAAACTCATAGAGCTCCCCAAGTACCCAACAAAATCTCTTGATCTCTTGGTACTTGGAGAAGAGCCACTAGATCTATAACTCCACCAAACCGATTTGTCACCACCTCACACATTCTTTAGGGATCTTAAAGTTCTTGGTTCATTGGACCCTAGAACCTTGTTGCTTTTAGTTCATTGGAGCTTGGAGCCTTGTTGGTGTCCCCGAAGATTTGGGAGCTCGTGGATCTTGTTGCTCGGAGTCTTGGAGGCTTCTGGGATTTGGTGAGGACCCTCCAAGTTGTGGAGTATGCCTCATCCTTATAAAGGTTCTAGTTGTCAACCTCAACAACATCATAGTGATTCGTGCCCCATCCACTTTGGTAGTTGGACATGAAGGATATATCATGTGGCATTTGATGTCTACTCGGTGTTCCACTTTGGTGGCACCAGACCGCCCAACAGAGATTAGCTTCCATTGGGAAGTGAACTTCAGGATAAATATCCATGTCATTGTGTTCGGTTATTCCTCAACTCACCTTTACTTACTGCTACTAGCTTAGTTGCTTGAATATTTTGTGCTAGTATTATTTGCCCATCATATAGGATTGTTCACCTAGTTGCATAATCTAGACAATCCATGTCGTGGGATAATCACGGCAGATGTTACCAGGGGTAACTTATCTTGGGGCAAATCGACTCTGGTGTTTGGGAGAGGGTTTAGCTCAGGGGAAATCATGCTAATAATCGATCTGGTAGCTCTGGCAATCAAGTCGCCGAGTCTCCGATCTAGGGTTACAATCTCAACTCTCGTATTACAGGGAAACTCGAATATCTGGTAAAATCTCGTCCTCTTTCTGACCCTAGGAGCCGGTTTATATCTTACCCGGCCCCCTGGCTCCCTACCCAAGGCACACTCGGAGTCCTACCCAATCACCGCATACAAAACCTAGATTTCCTTATCGTAACCCACAAGCCGGGTTACGAGGCCTACACCACTTCTTGGGCCTTCTAGAAGCTCCTTTTCCTTAAGCCGGGTCTCGCGCGGTTCCCTTTGGGCCGAGTTACACCTTGGCATTGGCCTACCGGGTTATCATCCCTCCATCAGTAGTCCCCAGAATAGCCTGGGCTTCACGGGATCCTCCTTGAAGCGCTTGCTATTCCCTGTAAAAATATCAAACGTACAAGTCCATAGAGGCCGGGTTAAGGTGCTTTGATAAATAGCTAGGGTGCCTTCAATGCTTTCCCCGGATATCTCGTAACGGGTGCCTTCAATGCTTATCCCTGGAAATCCGGTTAAGTATCTTTTCCCCAAAAATTTCGCTCATGTCGCTTAGACCTAGGGCGCTCCGTCCCGCACCTATAAATAGGTATCCTAGGGGTAACCCTAGATCGAGCACCTTATTTCCCCCATCTCTCCATTTCCACCTCCTCTCGGCGCCCTCTTCTTCGAGCTCAAGACCGCGCCGCCACGGCGTCCACGAGCACGTTACCGGAGACGAGCCGCCGCCGTCCGCGCACTGCACCAGTCCCCACAGCACCACCGTTGACCTCCGCCACCGCGCCCTCGAGTAGCTCACCGGGGGGTCTAAAGGACCACCGCCACTGCGCCATCTGCCGCCGCCGCGCTCTCCTCCCGATCCCACCGGTAAGCGATCTCGCTCCATGGATTTCACTTTCAATTTCACTCGATTAGATTGGATCTAGTTCCGCCCGTGGATGCCTTTCTTGCTTCTTGTTAGTTGAACACTCCACACCCCGTAATTCCATGATCAACACTAGTTATAGATTCAATTGCACACCTCACAATGCATCTCTAACATTCGTAGTCACAAACTTCCCCATAAAATTTTCCGCCTAGATCCAATCTGCCAAAATTTTCCGCAAGTCTTCGTCGCTAAGTCGGATCACGACCATTTTCCGGGTCTCCAGCTGTTTACACCCTGCACTCTGTCTTATTTTTAGGTTAAGCTCATGGTGCCCAAGGCCAGTGCGAAAGTGAAGGGTAAACAACCGGCTAGCAAGGCCAGGCCGAGTCAGTCGATCTCCGCCAACTGGGCGAGGTCGACAGTGACCAAGGCCAAGCTGGACGAACTTGCCGAATCTGGCGTCTTGCCCGCCCGGGAAGAAATCCACTGGCGAGTACCCGGAGACGAGACTCGGCCTTCTCCGGCTATTGACGAGGTAATAGTCTCTATAGAGCACGTGATCTGGGGTTTCCGCCCCCCGGGTCACCCTTTCTTCCGTGAATTGCTGAACCACTACGGTCACCGAGTTTTCGATATAGGACCCAACTCCATGCTCAACATTACCCATTTCATAGTCTTGTGCGAGTCATACCTTTGCATTCCTCCAAACCTCGCTCTCTTTATAGAACTATTCCAGTGCAAACCGTGCCGCGAGAGCGGCGACGGGGCCCTCCTGGTTTGCGCGGGGGGGGGGGGGGGTTCTATCCAAAGAAGAAAGAATTCCCTGATGCCGACTTTAAGCCTTAACTCCCATGTCAAACACTGGCAAAAGACCTATTTCTATTGCCAGGACACCTCCTCACCCGGCGAAAAGACATTGCCGGGTTTCTCCGAAAATCTGCTCACACTTTCCGACAATATTAGCTCTTATGCCTCTGAGTCGGATCGGAAATCTATTCAGCCCCTCCTCGCCAAACTTGCTGTACTCTCGGCTCAAGGCCTCTTGGGCTTAACTTAGTCAAAACCTGGGTAACCTTTCGGATCCAACCCAATGTTGTATGGCCCAAACTCATGTGTGATTACTCTGGGAACATCACGGATTCCCTTCGTTACTCGCTGAGGAATTACCCGGCCGCTGACGCGAACAAGATTAACAAAAACTTCCTGACCGAGAAGATGGAGGTGATCCGGACTATAGCCGGCCTGGACCCCTACACGCGGGATAACCCGGCTCCAGCGGTAAGATCCGGCCCTTGCTCTTTTTCCGACTGACATCCTTCTGGTATGATTGCTAACCTTTACAACTGTACCTTTTATTTCAGGAAGATAGCGCCTTATGGAAGATTGAGAACCCACCTCCTTCCGAGAACTCAGAGGAGGACGAGGAGCCGGCTGACTCTGACGAAGGTAACATCTGGGTTTCACTCATTTCCATTTCTGTTGACTTTACTTTTCCAACTTGTTTTCCTTTTCCGACAATATGCTATGCTTTCCAGGGTTAGAGGATGAGGAGGAGACTCAGTCGGATGAAAGTGAGGCTGAGCCGGACGTCAAAGTTGGAGCTAAGAGGAAGCCCCGAAGGGTGGTATTCAAGGTTCCGTATTCCACTATCACCTCCGAACCATATTCATTCGCTAACATGTGCGAGCTTAACCAACGCTTGTCCGATTCGCCACACTTGAAGGAACCCGCTCCAGTCAAGCGCAGGGTAACCCGGAACTCCCCGGGTGATGACCCTCTCAACCCGGGTATCCCTTCGTCCCCAGCTCGCCGCGCCGGTATTCCCCAGACCCATCCTTCCCATTCTCCTCAAATACATCCTTCTCCCAATCATCCACTAGCTGGACAATTCCGGGTCTCACTTTTGGACCCCTTGACAGCCTCCTCCGGATCTAGCAACGATCTTCCGGCGGATTTCTTCGTGAACACCGGGTAAACTACCTCTCTTGCTATTTGGTACGCCAACGCTTTCCATAAATTTCGTTCATCATATGCTAACTGCTCCTTTTATTTTCCTTAGAGCCAAGGTCACAACCAGTGACCCGGACGATATGGACGTGGATAACCCGGTGCTGGAAGAGCCGGTAGATACTGTGAAGGCCGCGGCTGTTGGCGCTGAAGAAGAAGAAGGAGAAGACCTGCTGAAAGACCCGGCCGATCAGGAGGCCGAGTATCCTATTCCCTCGCATGGATCCGGGGGTGATGACGTCGAGGTCCTGGGCGCGAGGATGGGTGACCCCACTCCTGAGACCCAAGCGACCCGGGTGTCCCCCCTCAAGCAGGAAAGGACTCCTCCTCCGAGTAACCAGGCCCCCAGCTCTTCCGGGGTGAAACTTGATGAACTGAGCTTTGACGAGATGCTAGGTTGTCTCTATACCTTAAAAACCGATGAAAAGGGGATTTTGGAAGCCATGGCGGAAAAGCACCAGGTAAGTGAACCAATACTGCTTGTATACTCACCTAGTCCCCAAGTTCCGAGTGAACTATGAATAGTTTTCTTGGTACTTTATAACGCTAAGTTTGTCACACCCGGATTTATCTTTTTTACGACTTATATTCCCTTTTCTCTTCTCGCAGGCTTACGTGGCCCAATCTGAGGAAGTGTTGGCTAAAACCAACAAGCTCCTCGAGACGGAGACAAAGCTGCGCGAAGCGCTGGAAGCTGATGCTGAGAAACTTGAGAAAAATGTGAAAAAGTATAAGAAGAGGTCCCAACTTGCTGAGGGTGAACTGAAGAAACTGTCGGCCCAAATTGCCGATACTTATCGCACACTGCTTGGTAATAACTTCTAACTTATTAGCTATAACCCGGATTTCTTATTCCGCAAAAAACTCGGAATTTCTTGCTTTAACCTTTCTGTTGCTCTGCAGGGCCGGGTGAGGCTATGCCAGACGAAAATGATATCGAGAAGTTGAAGACCTTGAAGGCCGTAATCCGGAAACTCTGTGCCGGCACCAAATGGATTTTGCAAGCTATCAAGTGGCCGGGCACTGGGTATGGCGATTTGAACACTTTGCTTGACGCGTGTTCCACCATTCCCGAGTGGATCGACCACATGAAGCGCTCTTCGTGCCGGGTTGGAGTAACCCGGGGGCTCGCTCTAGCCAAGGCCTACTTTCCCAAGCTTGAGCCGGCAAAACTCGTTGGCGGGTTTCCCGAATTCAACAATGAAGGCTCCAAATTTTCTGGTAAGAACTTCAAGGCTATCAATGCTGAGGTGCGTCACTCGGCGAGCTTGATCGCCGACAGTCTGGATTTAAGCAACATCGTTCCGCCTTACGATGCCAAAGACAAGCCCATTAAGTCGGATTTGCCTAAGCCTTATGACATGCTGGCACGGTGGAAGGCGGAAGCTGCCCAGAGGAAGGAAGAAGCTGCGAAGAAGAAGGCTGAGGCCGATACTGCGCCTGCCACCTTTACGTCGGTTGTCCCTCCTCCAGCGCGCGCCGGTACTACTGTTGATCCGGACGCAGGAGCCGGGAAAACCATCAGCGAGCAAGTCGAAGACCCGGCTGCCAAGGATAACGTTGAAGACTCGGCGAAGGATGCCGAGTGAAGTTTCACTTTTCGCTGCCTCAAACACTTTATTCGGCCAATGGGCATCTAAAACAATTATTCTTTTAATAGTGCGCCTGTGCACTTTTCGATACTACTCCCTCGGTTTGTAATATGCTAAAATCTTAATAGCTTTTGTGGCCCTTCTGGCCTTTTGCATGGATTTGATATTTACTAGCTTTAAACTTTTCGTTGCTGGTTTTCCGACTTTCGCTATTTTTCCCTTTGTGAGACTCGGTTTCCGGATCTCGGGGGTTTTGACAAGTGGACTTTTTCTAAGTCCCCAAGTCCCCAAGACTCGGATATTTGGGTTTTTAAGCTTAATAGCTAGACAATTTGTTAATTTTTTCAAATTCCCATGTCCCCAAGGCCCGAATTTCTGAGTCTAGGGGTTTGGAGTTTTCAAAAGAGCAAACTGTTTCTGCTAAGGCCCAAACCCTCGAGTTACTCACATAGGTTTGAAGTTATGCTTAATATATTGCGAGTTTCCGGCTGTTAACCTTGTACTCTGCATAACTTGTGGTTTGGATGACCCTTTTGATCCTTTTTGCTGTAAGCCGGCTTTCGCGTGGATAATCAATGCTGCTATAACTGTATAAAAACAGGGTCAGGCAAGTCCCCACAGGCATCATGACTGATTGTAATTACACGCTAGCAAAGCATGCCACGTTCTTGCGAGTCACATCAAGCTTAAGCAAGAGAAATCAAGAGAATTTGGCTCTATTGTCCGGTTATAAGATTGTAACCGTACTTATTCTAAGTAATCGGTCCTTATAACTTAATGGCATCATGGTCGGGTCTTTGAGTTTGCAACTGTGCTATTCAAGCAATCAGCCCCCAAGACCTATATATGTAATCTTTAGAAAACTACTGTACTTATAAACAAAGGACTAATACTTACCTGAAAACATCAAAGACAGAAAGCAAAAACAGGAACACGAAAAACTTAACAAAAAACGCATAAGAAAGAAACAACATCGTAGTTTAACCATTCTCTTTATTGATATGAGAAAAGTTAGGTCAGCAAGCCGCCTCATTAAAAACCTTCCAGTCCTCTTAGGTACCCTGGATAGGAAAAGAGTGCGTCTGAAACCTGCTGCCTGTTACATCGTGTAGTTCCACTTGTAAGCCTAGTCTAGTCTAGGTGTAGTAGGGACGTAGCTGAGCCACGTTCTATGGTCTTTCCCTCTCTTGCGTAGATGAAGTGGTATGAGCGGTGTCATTGACAGTATCCGACTCTTCCCTTGCATTTACCAAGTAATATGATCCATTGTGCAAATTCCGGCTTACGATGAACGGTCCTTCCCATGGTGGAGATAGCTTATGTTTTCCTTCCTTTGACTGTACCAGGCGTAACACCAGGTCTCCTTCCTGGAAGACCCGGGTTTTGACTCGCCGGCTGTGATACCTCCTCAGATCCTGCTGATATATGGCTGATCTCTCCAAAGCTTATTCTCTATGTTCTTCTAGCATATCCACAGCGTCCTGCCGGGTCTTCTCGTTCTCTACCTCGACGTAAGCCGACACTCGGGGCGAGTCGTGAATAATATCACTCGGCAACACTGATTCTGCACCATAGACCATGAAAAACAGGGTCATCTGAGTAGATATGTTAGGTGTGGCGTTAATTCCCCAAACTACTGATGGTAACTCTTCCACCCATGCTCCAGCGGCTCTGATGCACGGGACTCGCAGCCGTGGCTTTAGTCCACGAAGTCATTCCTGGTTTGCCCTTTCCACTTGTCCATTAGCTTGTGGATGGGCTACTAAGGCTATGTCAAGCCGGATACCATTGTTCCCACAGAATTTTTCCATCTCGCCAAGGGACGTGTTGGTTCCGTTGTCTGTTATTATGCTGTGAGGATACCCAAACCTATAGATGATTCTTTTTAAGAACTTGACTGCTGTGATTGCTTCGCAATTGGTAACTGCCATAACTTCAACCCACTTTGTAAATTTATCGATGGCTACCAAGAGATGGGTCTTTTTGCAGGGTGACATGTGGAAGGGGCCCACCATGTCCATGCCCCAAACAGCGAACGGCCAGGTTAATGGGATTGTTTGCAACTCCATAGCCGGCACATGGATTTGGCGAGCGTACCTTTGACATCCGTCGCACCTTGCCACCAAGCGCTTCGCGTCTGCTAAGGCTGTGAGCCAAAAGAAACCGTGTCGATATGCTTTGGCCACAAGGGATCTTATGGATGCATGATGCCCATAGTCACCTTCATGGATCTCTTTCAGAATCTGCCGGCCTTCTTCTGGTGCTACAGAGCGTAAAAATACTCCTGCTGCACTCCTTTTATATAACTCGCCATTGATGATGGAATAGCCCTTTTCTCGTCTCAGAATTTGCCTTACTAAAACTTCCTGTGGTGGTAACTCGCTCCGTGATAGATAAGCTAAAAACGGCTCTGTCCACTCGGGAACAGCACGTACCGTGGCCACGAGCTCCAAATCCGGGTCTTGGTTAGCCACCTCTTCCTCAAACTCGGTTTTAACAGATGGCCGCCATAACTCGTCCAGGAAAACATTGGGTGGAACCGGCTCTCTGCGCGAGCCGAGTCTTGCGAGCGCATCTGCTGCCTCGTTCTTTCGCCTGTTAATATGCTCCACCTCATACCCGGAAAAACACCTGGCAACCCTGTCCACCTCTCTGCGATATGCTGCCATGGTTGCATCCTTCCTATCCCAGGTTCCTGAGACCTTCTGCACCACAAGATCCGAATCTCCATAGCACCGTATTCGCCTGATGTTCATCTCCTTGGCTATTCTCAATCCGTGTAATAATGTCTCGTACTCGGCCACGTTGTTGGAGCAATCAAAGTGAATTTGCAATACGTAGCTCAGCTTATCTCCTTTGGGTGATGTAAGTACCACCCCAGCTCCCGATCCCTCGTACTGCTTAGAACCATCAAAGTGCATCACCCAAGACTCGGAACTTGGTGTCATTGTTGGCATGCTTGTGTGAGTCCAATCATTAACGAAATCAACTAAAGCTTGGGATTTGATTGCTGACCTGGGCTCGTAGCTGATGTGATAATCTCCCATCTCAATGGCCCACTTGGCTATTCTACCTGTTGCATCTGAGTTTCTGATAATATCCGACATTGGTATAGAGCTAACCATTGTTATGGGGTGTTCCTGAAAATACGGTTTCAATTTCCGGCTGGCCATGAAGACCCCGAAAACCAACTTCTGCCAATGTGGGTAACACTGCTTTGCTTCCGATAATACCTCGCTTACGTAATAAACCAGCCTCTATACCGGGTGATCTTTTCCATCCTCTTTACGCTCAACAACAACCACCGCGCTGACCGCCCGGGGCCCGGCCGCAATGTATAGTAACATGGGCTCCTTAGGACCCGGAGCTGCTAAGACTAGTGCCTCAGATAATTGCTTCTTTAGTGCCTCGAACGCCTCATCCGCCTCTTGGTCCCAAACGAACTTGTCAGATTTCCTCAAGAGCCGATATAAGGGAATTGCCTTTTCTCCAAGCCTGGATATGAACCGGCTTAATGCTGCTACGCACCCTGTAAGTTTTTGAACATGCTTCAAATTTTCCGGCTTTTTCAGACTCTGGATAGCTTTGATCTTGTCCGGGTTTGCCTCGATTCCTCTCTCGGAAACAATGAATCCGAGTAATTTTCCTGCTGGAACTCCAAACACTCACTTTGTAGGGTTAAGTTTCATCTGATACCTTCTCAAATTCTTGAACGTTTCCTTTAGATCATCAATAAATGTTTCCGCTTTCCTGGTCTTGATCACCACATCATCCACATAGGCATGAACGTTGCGTCCAATCTGATCCTCAAAGCACTTCTGAATGCATCTCTGGTAAGTTGCACCAGCGTTCTTTAGCCCAAAAGTCATGGTTTTGTAACAGAAAGCCCCAAAGGGGGTTATGAACGATGTTTTCTCCCAATCTTCCTTCTTGAGCTTGATCTGATGATACCCGGAATACGTGTCCAGGAAACATAATAGGTCACTTCCAGCCACTGCATCTATGATCTGATCTATCCTTGGAAGGGCAAATGGATCCTTTGGGCAATGCTTGTTGAGACTCGTGTAATCTATGCACATCCTCCACTCGTTACTCTTTTTCAGTACTAGAACCGGATTTGCCAACCAATCCGGGTGGAATACCTCCATGATAAAGCCGGCTGTCAATAGCCGGGCAATTTCTTCTCCTATAGCTTTTCTTCTCTCCTCATTCATTTTTTCTCAGGCCCTGCTTCACAGGCCGGGACTTAGGATCAACATGCAAACTGTGCTCAGCTAACTCAGTCGAGATACCCGGCATATCGCTGGGCGTCCAGGCGAAAACGTCCTGGTTTCCGCGAATGAACTCAATGAGTGCCTCCTCCTGCTTACTGTCTAGGTTCGATCCTATAGCAAATTGCTTGGAGGGATCGCCTTCGACAAAAGCCACCATCTTTGTGTCCTGTGCTGCCTTGAATTTTGCTCTCTCATCCTCCGTATTTGGCCTCTTCAATGTTGTTCTGTCATCCGGGTCTACTTGAGACCGGTAATACTTGAGCTCTTCCTTTCTGCAAGCTTGTTCTGCCATTGCCGCGTCTCCTTCGTCACACTCAGCTGCTATAACCCGGTTTCCATGTATGGTGATGGTTTGCTTGGGACCCGGGATCTTTAGCTGTAGGTATACGTAACACAGCCTGGCCATGAACTTGGCGTAAGCCGGCCTTCCAAACAGCGCGTGATAGGGGCTGCGCAACTTTACCACCTCGAACGTGAGCCACTCCACTTGGAAATTATCCTTTGATTCTCCAAAAGAGACCTCCAATGTAATCTTCCCTTCAGGGCACGCCGAGTGACCCGGCACAATCCCATGAAAGACTGTGGAACTTTTCTGTAACTGGGACTCCTTGAGACCCATGCGTAGGAAAGTTTCCCAATATAGGATATTGATGCTGCTTCCGCCTTCCATTAGAACCTTTTTCAACTCATAACCATTAACCTGTGGTGCAACCACCAACGCTAAGACACCCGGATGTTTTATTCTTTCCGGGTGATCCCTTCTGCTCCATGTTACCTCTTGATCCGACCATCTCAAGTATCTCGGGACAGCCGAAGAAACCGAGTTTACTGCCTTTTTGAGTATCTTTCTATCCTTGTTAGAAGTTCCTGTGGTGTGAACGTGGTACTGCCCTAACTGCTTGGGGTTAGCCTGGAAACCTCCAGCTCCTCCCTGATTGTTACCCGGATTGCCACCTCCTGGGTTGCCTGCTGGGGGTGGTCCGTTGCCCGGGTTACCACCCGGACCCGGCCCTGCTCCCCGGCCTGCACCTCGCATTGCCTTCTGTATTTCCTCATTCTTCCATCTCTGTAAATCCACGCACTGTTCCAGCGAATGATTAGCCGGCCTGCCGTTCCTGCTATGATGCGGACAGGGCATCCTGAAGGCCTCTATATGGTTAGCCGGCCTTGGCGGTCCTTGGTAATTTCCTCCATTAAAGTTTCCTCCGTTGAAATTTCCTTTTGCTCTGGGTCTGGAAAACCCGGCTTCTGTATTGGCGACAAACTCGGAACTTCCCTCATACGGACGCTTGTTCTGGTTGTTTCCATTATTTCCTCCGTTGTTACCCGGCGCAGATCCATTGTCGGGTCTTCCACCGTTGCTCGCGTTGGCTTTGGCTTTCTTGTCATCAACATCCTCCTCTGTGGTATCCGTGGCGGCGTGCTTGTTGCACGCGTCCATCAACTCCCATAGTAACCTCTGAAGCATTCCAACTAGATTTCATGCGCGTCAGCTTTTGCACTAAGGGTATATACTTGCATGTTTTCGCCATAGCCTGTAATGCATATTTTGGTTGAATATCTGTGGATGAGTGGAGTATTTCCATGACCCGACACACCCAAATGCGCGCCGACTCTCGCTTCTTCTGGACACATCGCTCTAAATCATCAATTGTGAACAACTTCCTGCACGTTCCATGAAAGTGCTTGACAAAGGCCGTTTTCAGCTTGCTCCAAGAATTGACGGACTTTTCGGGTAGATTATTGAATCACAATTTTGCTGCTCCCTCTGACATCATCATGTACATAAACTTATTCACCCCCTATAACCCTCTCGATCATTCAGCGCGTCCGTCGGGTTTTTCATCATGTCGTAGGCATGGAAATTACCAGATAGTATAGCAACCATACGAATCAGTTTCGCCGGTCTTTCCTTCACACTGTGAGCGCGACATCTGGATATACGTCGCAGCTAATGCGATCCGGGAACATGCGGCTTCTTGGAATCAATTCTCAGAAACTAAACGCCGTGGAGTGTTTCAACTCGCATGGTTTTCCCTCACGAATTAATCTTGACATAAAGTTTGAATAATCAGACCGAACACTAAGGAGTGAATGGCTCACCCGAAAGAAATCTTACCCGTAGTAGTAGCGCATGACATCATGGTATACTGTTGATGCAGTTTGTCAGTCGATGGGAGGTAACAGGGAAAATTCCCCTACTTGTGAGTGGATGACGGAGGCGGCAACCCCTTTGACCGGACTTGACCGCCCAGCACTACGCGAGAATCTAGGGGCCCAGCGTAATGGCTCCTCGATTTTCGCGTGCAGTGGGGAAAGTGGCAGCCCGCCCGTTCGTTCTCTTTTTCCGCGTGTATGCCGCAGATCGGTTTTCTCCGTCTCAAGGGCCCAGATTCATCAAATCTTGTTATAAGAGAAAATTGACCACGACGGGTTCGAGGTTCTCCGCCTCATCCATCTTCCCATCTTCCTTCGTCTTCCTCCTGCTCGTCCTCTTTTCTTGCTCACTCACATGAGTTTCCCCATCGCGAGAGGAAGAAGGGGTGCTCCTCTTGGTGCCACAAGGGCTAAATCATATAAGAAACCTCTCTCTACCTAGGCTCCATCTTCCATCATCGGTCGTGCATACTCCAACATGGAGAAGAGGTGCTTATCCCTCTAGAATCTATTGGGGTCTAGGCCATGCCTAGGGAAGGATCTTAGGACGACAACAGACACCAGGTGTTTGTCGACCATATCAGCCGCTCTTTTTCTACCCCCCCTGCACCCTTTCTTTCCATCTCTGCTTTCTGTTTATGGCATCCATCTCCACGACATCCCGCCCAACAATGTCTAACACATTGCGGGCTTTTTCGTGTTGTGCGAGTGTTGTTGGATGAATGCCCAAAAGGAAATAATATTTATACATTTGTTTCATAATTATGATTCATATTACTATGCTATAACTGACGTGGTTCCTGAATATGAGATTCAGAGAAAACTCACGCTCACGTGTAGTATCATGAACAGAGAAATAAACCCTTGTCTTTTACGAATAATTCATTGTATATTTAATGAATATGTTTTCCTAGTCATGGACATTATTTATGACAACATCAATGAATAGCATATTGTTGGAAGGGAACAATATGGCTGGGTATTCCCTAAGTAAATTGATATTCTAAGAGATTACACTAAGACATCTTTGTCCTTAGAATCATATCATAGTATGGTTATATTACAATCCATCCTTTGACCATGAGGTTATCGGGATAATATATTCTCGAGGTTTTATTTTGGTGCTATCAAGAGTCACACCGTAAAGCGGGTGAAAAAAAGGTAGCTACTAGGTAATTCTAAAGGAGTATATTACCTCGATGTTTTGAGATGGGAATTATTATTAACCTTGGTCCATTACTTGAGAAAAATCACTAGCTAAAAATGGAAGTAACTATGCGGATTGGGTCCATGCCCTGAGAATTATTCTCAAGGGTATCAAGAAAGAGTATGTTCTCGGTACTCCTTTTCTAGAGAATCTTGATGACAATGCTTCTGATGCTAAAAATGGTGTACGCCTTGATGAGTGATGATACAATAGCTGTTCAATGTATCATGTTGACATGTATGGATCCTGAGTTGCAGAAACTATTTGATCCTACGTCCGCGTATGATATGATCATTGCACTCACGACCATGTACCAGACACAATCCAAGATTGAACGTACGAAATAACAAACGCTTTGTGGTCGTGTCACATGTATAAGGAAGCTCAGAGAGCGAGCATGTAATCAAGATGTTTGGTTATGGTACTAGGCTTCAAGCGTTAGGATTTCCAATCCGGCTGAGCTAATTACATATTTGGTATTGGCTTCACTTCCATCATCTTACAACGGTTTCATCATGAATTAAAATATGAATGAGATGGAGAAAACACCAAATGAGCTCCTTGCTATGATGAAAACTCCCCAGTCTAGTGTGAGACGAGAAACGAATCAAGTATTTATGGTTTCCAAGACTACACCATTAAAAAATAAAAAGAACATAAAGGGCAAAGGTGCTAAAGCACATAATAAGCCCAAGTTTTCTACACAGAGTAAGTCTGAATGATTTTTCTGTAAAAAGAAAGGGTATTGGAAGAGGACCTGCAAAAGCTACCTCAAGCAAAATAAGAAAAAAATTCACCAAAGTGATATAGGTATAAGAGTTATACCTGAATCATATGTTTCATTCTTACTAGTATCTCTGATGTATCAATTGCTAAAATTATTTTATGCATTCGATATACGATCTGCGGACACTAAGGAGACGGAAGAATAAAATTTTATGATGAGCGTCATGCTAGGCGCATAAATGATCATCTACGTATGAAGACATCTCCACTTTTATTTTTATAACTCAAAATATTTATGAGCTTTTTCTCAATTTATTGTAATAAAGTCGCAAGTTTGGCGACGCGATACTCTTGTGGATTAATAGGACGAATTTCTTGTTATCTTATGAGAATATGATGGATCGATCCCTTCGTGGATGATTAAGTTACAAATCTTTTAAATTAGTGAAATAGCATTTGTTTGAAATATTTTTTTGATCAATTTGACACCACCGTCACATGGCACTATGATTTCAAATACATCATACACATGATGAAGGTTTGAGATAGTGAGTGAAATACTTAATAAATATCACACTTCTTTGAAAAGTGAATTTGTTTAATTTTTCAAGCACATAGAGAAGTTAGCAAGAAATTTTTTATTGATGACACTCTCATCAATAACAAAGGAATTCACAAAAAAAATTACGAGTTAAGTCTTAGTGATGTCTTGAAAGTTTTCAAGTCATAATTTGACTAAGTTAAAAACTAAGAAGAATTCTTTTGCAAATGGTTCTTGATATTACCTATGGAATAGTATTGTAACTGAAATTTTGTTTTAGCACGAAATTATTATCTTTACATTTTGTCATAGATTTGAAAGAAAAACTATAAAGAGACACATTAGTCTTAGAATCTAAAATTTTCCGTAAGATGGAAATTTGATCCTAAGATTAAAGAACAAAGTTATACTTTGTTGGTTGTTCCATTTTTACATTGGAAATCCTTATGTAAAACCACCACATAAGTAACAACTGTTTTTGTTACTAGGGATATGTGACCCTTAAGGAATTAATTCCTTGTTGAATTGAGGGGGAGGATAGTATTTATTGAAGAGATTAATGAATCTCCAAAAATATTTATTAGAGTTGTGCAAGCGGAAGCAATTCCAAATGAAACTTCTTTTAGAATAATACCAAGAGCCGTTGTAGTTTGAGGCATGGCTTCTTATCAGGAAAATGCTTAACCAAGAAAGAACATAAAAGTTTCAAGGCAACTTGAATAAATGATGTGCATGTAATTAGTAAAGATAATAGAAGGGCTAAAAGTATCCAAATGACTTGGATTCAAAAAGTATTTTTGTACCATTGAGTTCAAGTTGAAAAACTTGAAGGAATTCCTATTGGAATAAAGGGATCATAAATCTTTCTTTGTCTTAAAAATATTTATGTCAAATTCTAGAGTTGACTACTAAAGATCTAGTCATCTTTAGCAAAGGTTTATCAATATGTATAATAAGTCTGTATGAGAAATTAGCAAAAACAAATTCCTTTGAAGGAAAGTTGGTCGAGTTTGTGTATTAAGTACAACTCGAGGGCTTTCGCTAAATATAGAGCTAATTATACAAGGGCCAAAATTTGTTTATACGAATAAAATTCAGTTGGTATAAAATTTTGGAGTGGAAAAATAAGTTGTGAAGTAAGACATGAGTTGTTTTGACTTCATGGAAAATTATATAAGTCTTGTTTTCTTTAAAAGTCAGTGGGAGCTAATTTTGATGGTATCTAAGTTATTAGAAATCATTAAAAGGATTTGTTTGTCAGAAAAGGTGTATAATTGAAAATATTATTTGCTGAGATACATGTGATAGCAAAGTTATTAATTCACAAAGGATTAAAATCCTGAGTGTAAATTAATATAGTGCCATCGCATAAAATATGCATGAAGTTTTAAATGAAAATTTGAAAGTTGAGAGAACTAGGTTCTCAAAAAAAAATTGGGATTTCGAGTTTAAGACAAAATTTTGAAAAATATTGGTGAGCAATATTGAAATGATTTATCATTAGTGATCATAGTAAAAATTCCTCAAACAATGCATTCTGTCAAAACGTATAAAAATAATAATTATTGGAAAATTGAATTTGGTGGAAGTTCAATTAGCTCCTAATTATTATGAATATTCTCCTCAAAGATATTTTTAAAATGTTTCTTCAAAAGGATAGAGAATAGGCTTGTAATGTAAGAGTTACATTATATGAAATTGCTTATGAGATAAGTACATAAGATTAAACGATACTTATGTGATAAGTATAAACCAAGGATTAAGATATAGTCTTCTGATTACGTGAATAGAAAGGGTTAAAGATGCTTAATTAATTTTAGCATATATTTATGAACAATACAAAAATATCAGTAAATAATACAATTTTAAATCCTTCTATTATTTTGGCTACCGGTTCATTATATGGACTAGGTGTGGTATTTTACAAAAGATGCAAACTGATCTATGATAAACGGTGAAATGGTATTCTTAGTTGAAACATCAAGGTTTCACCTAGAATAGCCTAGACTGCAGTTGATCTTATGACCAATGAGAATTATGAAAGAAAGAGTTTCTTCATAATACATATGGTTCATACAATCTCAGAAGAGGTTGCTGACAAATGTCTCTGACACAATGTTTGCATGAGTGTTCACTTATATATTTTAGACGTTTCATGGACTTATACAAACATAAAATTCTCAGTTGTGCAATTGGGAGACTGTTGGATGTATGCCCAAAAGGTAAAAATATTTATACATTCGTTTCATAATTATGATTCATAGTACTATGCTATAAGTGACGTTGTTCCTGAATATGAGATTCAGAGGAAAACTTGCGCTCACGTGTAGTAACACGAACACAGAAATAAACCCTAGTCTTACCTTTTACGACTAATTCATTGGATGTTTGATGGCTATGTTTTCCTGGTAATGGACATTGTTTATATCTATGTCTATTAATAGCCATATTGTTGGAAGGGACAAATATGTCCGGGTATTCCCTAAGTAGATTGATATGCTAAGAGATTCCACTAAGACATCTTTGTCCTTAGAATCATATCACAACACGGGTTTACTTTGGTATGCATTCTTTGACTATGAGGTTATTAGCATAACATATTATGGAGGTTTTACTTTGGTGCTACGAAGAGTCACACCATAAACTGGGTGAACAAACAGGTAGCTACTGGGTAATTCGAAACGAGTATATTATCTCGTTGTTCTGAGATGGAATTACTCCTCCGTAAAAAGAGAGATACATATTGGGGCCTACTCGGTATTCTTGATGTCCATAAGTTCTGCAGACAATGCATGATGATACATCATGTGGGATATCATAATACAGTAACGAGAAAGAGGAAACTTACCGGATAACGAGACAAGACAAAGGTATAAGTGAACCAGAGTTTGTTTCACAGCAATACCAGAACCCATAGTCTCAGGTAAGTTCGATATCGTGAGTAATGGGAGGATTCTGTAATAACCAAAATGTTCACCAGTTTATCCATATAGTATGTGGGAGTCAATATGGGTGTCCACGGCCCCGCTATTTATTATTGAAAAGGAAAGAGTTTTCATTTTCATGTCCACACACTATCGAACCTGTACGGGGAACACACTTAGGTTTGGGCTTATTTTTCTGTATATCATAAGGTCCGGAAACAACAAGGAGTATCATAAGAACGGTGTATCTACATGATATATATTTTATATATCAGAGAGAATTTATAACAAGGACATTGGATGCCCTAGAGTAATAGAAATTGTTTCTATTATTGTCAAAACTTATTTCGGAGTTGTTCTGAAAGAGAAATCGAGTCTGCGTGCTTTAGAAAGCAAATGCTGGGGGCATGAGATGTCCCGGGATGTTAGAAATATGTTTATGACATCGTTAGATAATATTGATAATTTTATCTATAGTGGTTAAGTGGTTCCGGATAAGTCTCGGGGAGTTTCCATATAATGTGGGGAGTACAGAGAGGGTGCAAATTTCCCCCTCATGGCCGAACCATAATTTTGGGGGCTGCCAGGTGGGCCCCAGTGGCTTCACATAATGGTACTCATCATCCGGGTATTTTTCCTGAAATATTTGGAGAGAAAAAGAGAAAGGAAAAAATGGAGAAAAACAGAAAAGGAAGGAGGGAGGTGGAGTTGGGCTAGGGGAGGGGTGCAACCACCGCCTCATGGTGCGACCACCTCCTCCTAGCTCAACTATGACTCCTCTCCCCTTTTCGCAAGTCTTCCCTCTCCTCCCACTATATAAAGCACCCCAAGGCTCCAAGCAAAACACACAATTGGTTCTCAATCCTCTCTCTCTTTCTCTAGAAGAATTAGAGAGTCTAATTAGAAATTCTAATTAGATCCCCTATAATTGAATTAAAGCTTTCTCTAATTAAAGTAGATCTTCTTCTAATTGGGTTCTAAGGTGTCCTCTCCCAATTAGACCTAACTTCTAATTGCTATCTCTCTCATGTGTTGAGAACTCCAGCTTCATATACACTTGCGACGTCTAGTCCTGAACGGCGTAGCACTACAGAATTTGCACCGACGTATGTGTGCAAACTCTCAGAGGGGTAAAACTCCCAGAGGGGTAACACATGAGACCCTCACTCTACTGGATCAAGGTGCTGGATACAGGGAGTCGGCAACATCCTCACCCATAGGCTTATGCGTGAGGATCTTCTGCAGGCTTCATCGACATCGTCACCAATACCTCTTCCGCTACTACTGTATCTGTTACACGATCTCGGAAACTAGATCTTGGAATTTATATTTACTTGTATCTACATACCCAGGTCTTGGTTGTTGTGTAGCATGCATGGTGAATTATTTTGTAATTCCCGTTGCGCAACCCAGCAGTTTATACTTCCGATAGTAGTTACATATTCATAGAGACGAGACAACGGTAATATGTTTATGAGTGCCACTATTGATGATTCATAACTGCTCAGTAAACATTTCGTAGATTATACTTCCTCCATATCATAAAAGTGGCATAAATCAGAGAGAACACTGACGCGACTAGCTCTTGACCGCCGCCGTCACCAACCGATCTCCCATCTCCGGCCACATCCGGCCAAGCCAAGCACACATACGGAAAGCTTCCGGCGTCCTCTCTCTATCCATCCCGAAGAGATTGACTCATGCGTCGCCCCGCATGAGGGTGGCTCCGAAGGGCCCCCGATCCAATCTATAAAGCCCGCGCCCGATCTTCCTTCACCGGCCGCTACAGCCACCAGCGCCTGCGCCGGCGGCCACGCCATGTCTGTCGAAGATGGCGGGCGGGGCTGGCGGGCCTATCGGATTCCCTTCATGCGGTGGTTTCGGTTCCTTGGCGGCGCAGGTGGAGGTCTAGCAGCGGGGCTGCGGCGCTCGCCCATGAGCGGTGTCTATGAGTGCGCTGCAAGGAGACGTGGATGAGGCTGAGAGAGGCGGCCGTGCGGTGATGGCCGGAGGCGACATCACACAACCTACGGCGATGGCGCTCCTGCACATGCCTAGGGTGCGCTGCAGCCTTCCTCCTATCTTTGTCGCGTGCCTGATCCCCTTGATCTGTTCGCCAGAAGGTGGCCAACAGCATGGGGGCTGCTGATGTGCTCGACTAAAGGCAGTGGTCCTAGGCTTCCCCTTCCGTCAAGACGAAGATTCGCTTGATGCCTGTCATTTCTGATCTGGCCATAGTGGCGAGTTCTGGAAGGTTCAGCCATCGAACTCCCATCGGCGTGTTATGCGTGGAGATTGCTTGATCGGGTGGAATCCGGTCGTGCCCATTGGTTCTCCGTTAATGAGGGAGTGGCGCGAAACTCTCCTATCTGTTACCATCAGGAGATATTTTACTTCACGGAAGCCGAGATTGAAGGACTAGTAATGGTGATTATAGCCTACAATGTTTAGGAACTTGCTTGGAGTTTCGGATTTCGTAGCTGCGGTATGTAAGTGAGGGCCACAACACATGTGAAGTTCAATGTCTTATCTTTCTTCGTGAAAATCCAATGTATGACCTTAATTGGTTGTACCCGACAATGGACTTGTTGAAAACATTGTTTTGAGAGCGGGGATTCTCTACAGGGTGAAAACCCAAGATTTACGATCGGCGCTGATGCACTGTTTCTTTCTTGGAGGCGTCGCCTTTGGAGTATCCGTCGTGTCGTTAGGTCATTGCGTTGTTGCATAGGCTAGGTGTAGTATCTCCACGCTCTTTATAAGAAAAATTAGACGGAGCAGTATGCATGCGTCCGGTTGTGTACGTTTTACGCTAGAAGAAAAAAGTCTGTAGAGGTTTTCAAGTTTTCGTGGAAATTCAAGGAAGAAGTAGTGAGGTATTTCGACCGGCCCATTAGCTGACGCTGACCCCTATAGGTCGCTTCTAGCGAGGTCTACAAGGACTCGCCCGTGCACCCAGTAGCGGTGTGTGCTATTGGGCCGGCATAATACAGGTACGTTATGTTTTATCCCTTTTTTTTTGGATATTTGTATGTATAATTATTTAATAATGATTTTATTTAAAAATATGAATGATTTTCAAATCTTAACAAATTTTTAAAATGAACAATTTTCAAATGTGAACGATTTTCAATTCTGAACAATTTTCAAAAATTCTAAACGATTTTCAAAAATAAACAAAATTTGTAAATGAACAATTGTCAAATATGAAAGATTTTCAAATATAGTTTTTTAAATGAATAATTTTCAAAACTAAACGTTTTTTGATTTGAACAAATTAAAAACTTGAACATTTCTTATCCGAACAAATTTTGAATTTAAATATTTTAAACTTTGAACATTTTTTATTTGAACAGATTTTAATACGAATGTTTTCGAATAAAAGGAAAAGGAAACAGAAAATAAAGAAATAAAACGGAAACAAAAAAACAGAAATGGAAAAAGAAAACGGAAAACTCAAACTATAAAAAGCTAAAAAAGGTAACCTGTACAAGAGCCGTAGCCTAGCCCAGTGGTTGCTTCCTGTCACCCCAATGACACCATTCCTGGTTTGAATCCCCTTTTGCGTATTATTTTCTAGCGAATGAGAGTTAATGGGTCGGCCCGTCTCACTAGTGGAAACAGGGCCTTTTGTCCCGGATCGTAAGGGCCATTTGTCCCGATTGCGCAACCGGGATGGGCTAGCCGGGACAAATGGCCCTCCCCATTGGTCCCGGTTGTGCCAGGACCCGGGATGGTAAGGCTGGCCCACGTGGCGACTCTGGGCCAGGGACCGCGAGGGAGTTCGTCCCGGTTCGTTTTAGGGACCGGGATGGATGCCTTCTTAAAAAAAGAATAAAGTCCGCCCATTTTCCCTGCCGCGGCAGGTTTTTTTTGTTCGTTTTTTTTCTCCTGCCTCGCAATCGCCAACCGGCCTCCCCTTCCCCAACCGCTCCAGGCCCACGTCTTTAATTAAGCCCACTGACACATTTTTTAGTCAAAAAGGCCCACTGGCCCGCGTCTTTTATTATAGACAGTCAACGGTTCGAAGGGCCCACTGGCCCGCGTCTGTTATTATGGCCAGTCAACAGGGGCCACTGGCCAGCGGCCTGGTGGCTGGTTCGCCTGGTCCCTTAAACTAAGACCGAAGGACGGTCAAAGGGCCGCTGTCCGCCTCGTCTCCCGCGCCCCACTCCCCACGCGCCACGCCTCGGCTCCCCGCATTCATGGCCACCTGCAACCGCCGCCACGTTCAGGCCGCCGGTTGGCATGCCAGCCCACCCCGGGTCCTTTTTAAAGGCCCCCGCCGCCCGTACAACCCACCCACCCCGGACGCGTCCCTGTTAAAGCAACCCTAGCCGCCACCATGTCCCGCTGGTTCTCGAACTCCGGCAAGCGCCCAAGGAACGACGACGGAGGCTCGTCGAGCGGCGCCGGCCGCATCCCACCCCCGCCGGCGGAGGCCTTCGGCTAAGGCCCTGGAGGTGTCCGCCTCGGCGGGGCGCCGCGCGTCCCCGCGCCACCTCCGGCGGCCCGCCCGCCGCCCCGCGCCGCGCCCCCGGGCAAGCGGTTCCGCCGGTACGTCCGGGTGGACGAGGCGGAGTGGCACTGGAACAATGCCACTCCGGTGTTCTACTCCGACGTGCACCTCCCGGACGGCTGGCACCTGAACCCCCAGCGGATCCCAGTGCCGCCGGCCCCGACCGGCGCGGCGCTGCTCGAGGAGATCGACCGTCGGCGCGAGCTCCTGCCGGCCCCCGTCCGCAGGGAGCAGATGTACGCGCGCGGCTCCCCCTACTGGGCCGCCTGGCTCGAGCAGGAGCACGAGCAGCGCCGCCGCTCCTTCATCCCCGCCCCCCTCGAGGCCAACGTGGACGACTACCCCCCGCCAGCGCCCGGCCGGGAGAGGGAGCTATGGCTCCTCGTGGACGAGCCGGAGGACTTCTCCAGGGAGGAGGACCCCGAGCTCCGGGCCGCCATGGAGGAGGCCTGCGAGGCCTCCCGCCGCTCCCTCATCGACGACGAGATCAAGAGGTGGAAGCGTGTCGTGGCCGCCGCCGCCGCCGCCGCCATGCCGCCGCCGTCGCCACCCCCTAACGAGCCTGCCATCCCCTGGTGGCAGGCGATGAACGCCGAGCTGGAGGCGTCCGAGGACATGCCGGAGCCGCAGCCGCTCCCACCAGGCCTGGAGTATGGCATGACCTGGGCCTGGACCGGCGGCGTTTGGGCGCCGGGGTCGCCGGAGCAGGAGGAGGAGCTGCCCCCTCCGCCGCCGCTGCCGCAGGAGGTGCTGCCCCCGCCGCCGCCGTACGCGCCCCCGATGCCCCCGATGTCTCCACCCCCGGCGAGCCCGGCCCAGCCGCCTGCCCACCTGTGGCAGCCACCCGCCTATGTAAGCCTCTCCGACGACGAGGACGACTAGATCGGCGCCGGCGCCTGTGGCCGCGCCGCCGCCCCCCCTATTCTATATAGACAACGCCCCTAGCTACCCCCCCCAAGAAACGGCCGGCCGCCTGTGGCCGCGCCGCCGCCCCTTATGCAAGTACGGCCGGCCGCCTGTGGCCGCGCCGCCCCTATGTAAGCAAGGCCCCTGGCCTTATTTTAATATAAGTTGTGTTCCCCTAATCTACTGTGTCCCTAGTCCATCCCCGCCGGCGGAACGCCGGCGGATCTGTCCACTCGTTCCCGCCGCCGGCAGGGCTTCGCCCAGCCATATCCACTCGTACCCGCCCCTGGGGTGTCCGCTCGGCCTGGAGAGAGGGCCGCGCTTTTTATACACTTGGGCCTTTAGTCCCGGCCCGTGCCACCAACCGGGACTAGAGCCCCTTTGGTCCCGGTTGGTACCACGGCCCGGGACCAAAAACAAATTTCGAATTTCGGTGGCACCCCTGCGCGCCCAAAATTTTTTAGCGCCAAAATTTGAAAAGTGTTAAGTTTGCACATTAACAACTTTTATATACTTCCAAATTTGACAAAAATTCCAACATAAAAAATGCTAGAATTTGCAAAACTAATTTAAATCCATTTTTCGTTTAACTAAATAATTATTCTAACTATTGAAACTATTAATTATTTTTTCATTTGTATATAATTTGAATATAAATTATGGAAGTTATGGATGTAGCCTCTTTCTTGAGCAGCTGCACAGAAGTGCTTAGAATCCACAAACTCCGGCTCTGTGTCATACAAATTTCTGGAAATTTCCACCCATACACTTTTTGGAGCTAGGGCCTCATTTTCATAGTAGAAGTAGGGTGGCTTGTTCATCCTCTAGAGTCGATGTCAGTCCTGGCTGCTTGTCCATCCTCTAGAGTCTGCTCTGCTCTGCTCTACTGCTCCTTGCGGCTCAGGTTGGTAACGGTCCATGTTTGCGTATGCTTTGTGAACTTATGGTTTGATTTGAGAATTTCAAAACTTTGATTTGATAATCTTTTGGCCGGAAGCACCTAGCAATATCTTTTAAACCTTGTTTCTCTCCATATGCTATTTGTACTTCTCATCGGCTCTAATGTTTCTCTACCTGATTCTACTTCTCCTCTGCCTAGTTTACAGATGTTTGCTCTTTTCTGTAGATGTTTCTACACTGTAAAATGGGCATGTCTTGCGAAACATGCAGACAAGGCGCTGAGCACCACTACTGGGACATCTTGGACGATCAAGGCAAAGGTTTTTTCAAGATTATGCAATTCTATCATTAGTGAGAGACTTCACGTCGGCAATCTCAATTAAAGTGCCAGTTTGTGTCTGATCCCACCAACCCCTCAGAATCCTCCTATTAACTTCACCTATCTCAACTGAAATCACTGTCTTCATGTGGATGCCAAGCCTGTGCAAAGCTATCTCTCCTCCTCCAATGCCTCAAATTAATATGGTGTGCCTGCAATATGTGCGCGGAATATATCGCTTGTTCTATACCGTGTGTCAACAGATACTACATCTTAAAAGTAGTTATAATCCTGCAATATCTGTCAGGATGTTATCCGTACTATCACTTCGAAATGTATTCGGACATGGGTCATAGTTGTCAGCTATTTACCGGTCAATACAAAATACTAATCAAACAGAACTATATGATCATGTATTCCACGCTTATTATTACACATCACCAACATACGGAGGAGAGAGAAACAGAAAAGTGGGATGGTGGAACAATAATGCTTGCCAGCTTTTCTTCGTGTCCCTTTCTTATGATCGCTTCGGCCGTAACCATGGAGCATCTTCATTATTTAACGGGATGGTGGGGTCAGATTTCACTGTGAAGGGTGGATTTCAACAAACTTATTATAATCTTCTGACATGTCTGTCGTGTCCTCGATTCCCACGATGTTTCTTTTCCCTGAGAGAACTATGTGACGCTTCGGCTCATCGTATGATGAAATTGTTCCCTTATTTTTTCTTTTCTTCGGTCTGGAAGACATGTCCTTCACATAGAAGACCTGAGCCACATCATTGGCTAGAACGAATGGTTCGTCATTGTAACCAATACAGTTGAGATCCACTGTTGTCATTCCATAAAGCGGGTCTACCTTTACCCCTTCTCCATTCAGGTTGACCCATTTGCACTTGAACAAAGGGACCTTAAAAGAAGGTCCATAGTCAAGTTCCCATATCTCCTCTATGTAACCATAGTATGTGTCAGTTTTTCCATTCTCGTTTGTTGTATCAAAGCGGACACCACTGTTTTGGTTGGTGCTCTTCTTATCTTGGGAGCTCGTGTAAAATGTATTTCCATTTATCTCGTACCCTTGAAAACTCCCAATAGTCGAAGATGGTGACCCTGCCAACATGTATAGCTGATCTTCAACAGTGGTGTCATTTATAAGACGTGTTTGCAACCAACTTCCGAAAGTCTCCATGTGTTCGCGTTTAATCCATGAGTCATCCTTCCCCGGGTTTGCAGACCGTACAATATTCTTGTGTTCCTCGACATACGTAGCCATGAACAAAGAATTTTGTAGAACTGTGTAGTGTGCTTTGGTCAAAGAATGCCCGTCCCTAGGTATCATTGTTTTCTTTCCCAGCGTTCCTTTTCCCCTCAGTCTCCCCTCATGCCGCGATTCAGGAACACCAATTGTCTTAAGGTCAGGAATAAAGTCAACACAGAACCCAATGACCTCCTCTGTTCCATAGCCCTTCGAGATGCTTCCTTCTGGCCTAGCACGGTTATGAACATATTTCTTCAAGACTCCCATGAACCTCTCAAAGGGGAACATATTGTGCAGAAAGACCGGACCGAGAATATGAATCTCTTCACGTAGGTGAACAAGGAGATGAGTCATAATGTTGAAGAAGGATGGTGGGAACACCAACTCAAAACTAACAAGACACTGGACCACATCCCTCTGTAATCTTGTCAGAATTTCTGGATCGATTACCTTCTGAGATATTGCGTTCATGAATGCACATAGCTTCACAATGGGTACTCGAACATTTTCCGGTAGAAGCCCCCTCAATGCAATCGGAAGCAATTGCGTCATAATCACGTGGCAGTCATGAGACTTCAGGTTTTGGAATTTTTTCTCTGCCATGTTTATTATCCCCTTTATATTCGACGAGAAGCCAGACGGAACCTTGATACTGTAAAGGACTTCAAAGAATATTTCCTTCTCTGCTTTAGTAAGAGCGTAGCTGCTTAAGGAATGGCGCCCTGTATCTGTGTGCTTGTTGCTTGGGTCTTTCATACGTTGCTGGTCCTCCCGTGCTTCAGGCGTATCTTTTGACTTCCCATACACGCCCAGGAAGCATAGCAGATTGACACATAGATTCTTTGTCACGTGCATCACGTCGATCGAAGACCGGACATCTAAAACTTTCCAATAGGGTAGCTCCCAAAATATAGATTTCTTCTTCCACATGGGTGCCCGCTTATCAGGGCCGTACGGAACTGGTTGGCTGCCAGCAGCCTTACCAAAGATTACTTCTAGGTCCTTGACCATATCGAATATATCATTACCACTACGGAGCTCAGGCTTCTTTCGGTTATCTGCCTCACCTCTGAAATGCTTCCCTCCTTTTTTCCTTAAGGGATGCTTGATCGGAAGAAATCTACGATGCCCCAGGTATACAACCTTTTTACATTTATCCAAAAAAACACTGTCAGTCTTATCTAAACAGTGTGTGCATGCATTGTATCCCTTGTTTGTATGACCGGAAATGTTACTAAGAGCTGGCCAATCATTGATGGTCACGAAAAGCAACGCCCGTAGGTCAAATGGCTTTTGTTCGTTCTCATCCCACACACGTACACCTGGTTTGCCCCACAGTTCTAAGAGTTCTTCCACTAATGGCCTTAGATACACATCAATGTCGTTGCCAGGTTGCCTCGGGCCTTGGATGAGAACTGGCATCATAATGAACTTGCGCTTCATGCACAACCAAGGAGGAAGGTTGTACATACATAGAGTTACAGGCCAAGTGCTATGACTGGAGCTCTGCTCCCCAAAAGGATTAAAGCCATCTGTACTTAGACCAAACCATAAGTTTCTCGCCTCTCCTGCAAAGTCTGGAAAGTCTCTCTCGATCTTTCTCCACTGCGATCCATCGGCGGGGTGCCTCAACTTTCCATCTTTCTTACGGTCTTCTTTGTGCCATCGCAACAACCTAGCATGCTCTTTGTTTCTAAACAGACGTTTCAGCCGTGGTATTATAGGAGCATACCACATCACCTTAGCAGGAACCCTCTTACGGGGGGGCTCGCCGTCAACATCACCAGGATCATCTGCTCTGATCTTATACCGCAGTGCAGTGCATATCGGACATTCATCCAAATTCTCGTACTTCTCACCGCGGAAGAGAATGCAGTCATTAATGCATGCATGTATCTTCTGCACATCTAATCCTAGAGGGCAGAGAGCTTTCTTTGCTTCGTACGTACTCTCAGGCAATTCGTTATCCTTTGGAAGTTTTGGCTTCATTAGTTGAAGTAAAGTCTCAAATGCCTTGTCAGTCACACCGTTTTGTGCCTTCCATTTCAGCAACTCCAGTGTGGTACCGAGCTTTGTGCTACCATCTTCGCAATTTGGGTATAACAATTTTTTATGATCCTGTAACATGTTGTCCAGTTTCAACCTCTCCAATCTATTTTCACAGTCTTCCCTTGCATCAGCAATAACTCGGCCAAGATCACCATCGGGCTCTTCTGATGCCTGTTCTTGATCACCTCCTTCTTCTGCATTCTCTTCCATTGCAGTATCGTCGTATTCAGGGAACAAAGGATCTTCTTCTTCTTCTTCATCGTCTTCCATCACAACCCCTCTTTCTCCATGCTTGGTCCAGCAATTATAGCTGGGCATGAAACCTCTCCGAAGTAGATGGCCGTGAAGGATTCTTTCGGAAGAATGTTCTCTGACGTTCCGACAATCAACACATGGGCAACACATGAAGCCATTATCTTTGTTCGCCTGAGCTACAGCAAGAAATGCATTCAGGCCTGCCATATACTCGGAGGTGCGTCGGTCACCGTACATCCATCGCTGCCGTGCATCCATCTGCATCATATAATTAAGTTTATCAAAATACATATTAATACAGAGATAACCACAGTACATCGACAAATAATACTTTTTTATGTATCAGTTACAGATGAAAAAGATAATTTGTTAACCTCGGTCGAAGAAACCATTTTCAGTGAGCTTGTGTGCGTCTCGGGAATTTCGTCGAACACCTCGTGTGCATAGTAAAAAAAACAGCAACACCACACTCTCTCACACCTCCAAGCAAAAAAAAAAGATGGAAGGAGGGGGGGGCTGGGGCAGTATATATAGGGGAAGGGGGCATTGGTCCCGGTTCGTGGACTGAACCGGGACAACAGGTCATGCGCGTGCCACGTGGCCTGTGGCTAGGCATTGGTCCCGGTCCGTGGCACGAGCCGGGACCGATATGCCCCCCACGAACCGGGACCAATGCGCCCAGGCGATTCCTGTTGCCCCGGGCGCACGAACCGGGACCAATGCAGGGCATTTGTCCCGGATTTGGTTGCAACCGGGACAGCTGCCCCCCGGCCCCCTGGACGAGAGGGGTTGTTTCCACTAGTGTCTGAAAATGGTACGCGAGCGAGTCGGTAGTGGCTGCGCATTAGCTGACGCTGACCCGTAGTGAATTGTACTAGACAGATAGGCGAGCTTTGCCTCGCCGCCTACATGTCGTCCTTTCACAATGGGGCCAACGTGGTATACTTTCCGTGGTTTCTATGTATGACACACCAGGCGTAATATGTTTAGAATGTCTCGCCGCCTACATGTCGTCCTTTCACAATGGGGCCAACGTGGTATACTTTTCGTGGTTTCTATGTATGACACACCGGGCGTAATGTGTTTAGAATGTTTAATGTTTTGTATACACTAGATCTAGACTGATCAAGCTTCGTCGGTGTCGGTGCCATAATTAGCATAGTACCCTTTCCAACCAAGTCTTCTTAGTATCAAGTCATAGTTGACGGACATCCACCTCAATTGTTCGCATCATAAATAAAATCTGGTTATCTTTAGGAGGAAACATGAATCTTATTCATGTGACCTTCCGTAGTACAATCCAGATGGATCCTGAATAAATAGACAACCTTAGATTTGCAATTATAATGTGTGACAGCCAATTATATTGAGGCATGGGGAAATAGTCACAAAGGTTAAACATGTTGTGCAAGATCATTTCGTTAAGCATGATCGCAAGCCTGCAATTCATATTTGAAACTTGAATGTAGCATAATACGGTATAGAATGTTCTCATAACCACATTTAGAATATCGCACATATTGGACCAGAACGGCAACGACATAACATACTCGGTTACCTTCAAGGTGGAGATGACCTACATGTTTTATGCTTGTCATGAAAGGGTGGCTTGAGTTACAGCCCAGAGTAATAAATTGGTCGTTGGAACAAATTTCATAAGATAGTTGACATAAATCTGAGAAATGTTCTAACAAAGATATAGTTACGCTACAAATTGGTCTCACAATCAAAAAACTAAAATCAATATAACTTTGGCTTTCTATAAAGCAGAGAAGTAGTATTCGATACATGTCTCAAAAACTGCAGGACAAATACATGTGCCTGAGAATTGCTCACATATTATATCAAAGATAGCTTTAACATGCAAGTGGCAAAATTGAGAGGCATAATATTACATCATCCAATAATGAAGTTGCTACTAATTCCACTTCCACATGCAGCAAAGTATGTCCACAAAGCCAAACAATGCGTGTAATATAACTCAAGGCTACCACTGTCCAAAAAATATAAATATGTGCCTAAGACGGTCCAATATATATACTTACAAAACACCTTGCTATATTTCTTACTCTCCAAAATATGAACTTCTCAACCAAGTATTAATCATTCTGAATATGAGGCCCTCCCGGACACCTCCGACCGTGCCTCTCGTCGGGCACCACCGGCGAGCCCGGGCTCCGGGAAGCTCGTCCCGTCGCCTGCCGCTCAGACCGCCGCGCCCGTCACGCCTTTGTCCGTCGCTCGGTCATGGGCATCGCAGCGATGCGGTGCGGTGCTGCTCTGGTCGCTGCCGTGTTGAGCAGTTGTGCATGTTTAAGAGAGGTAGAGGTGGATGGCATGACTCAGCGTGCGTTCGTGGGCGTCGCAGCGGTGCGGTGCGGTACAGCTGCTCTTTCACTCGTGCACTCCCAGTGCAACCTGAGCTCCTACTTCCGAATCAGCGTCCTGTATTTTCTATGGGGATCATGTACTGCGGTCCGACGTTCCACCTGAGCTTCAGGATGCGGCAACCATGCATGCACACGTCCTGATCTTCGCCCCGCTCCGCTGCACTCGCTGCATGGGCCTGCTTGGGACCGCATTCCGGCAAGCGACACGCCGGTGAGATGAGGTGGGAGCAGCACGCTGGCAGTCCATGTCGGCCTTCGCCGAGGCGCCGATGCCCGCGTCCGAGGCGACGGGAGACAGGACGGACGACATGGTATTCGACCTATGTGGCCTGGGCGAGTCCGCGTCCGCGAGCTGCCGCAACGACATGGCCAGTCAGCGAGGCCCTCTCCTCCGTCAAGACCAGGCGGCGCGGGCGGAGCTCGTCCACCGCGCAACGGCGCCGGCGACGATGTGGAAGCCGATGCCGTGTACTTGAGCAGCTGAGCAGCTAGGCGCTCGATTCGGAAGGGGCGGAGTAGGCCCCGCTGGGAGGAAGGATCGACCGCGGCTGCCTCGCTGGGAGGAAGCCAGGAAGGCAGTTGGGCCTCTACGGCTGGATACTTCGCGGTGATTCCTATTCAGTGTCGCTGCAGGGTTCGGCGGGAGGTCTGGGGGCGGAGAGGGCGGCGGCAGCAGCGACATGCCTCCACCACGGCCCTGCGGCGGCCAGCTCCGCGCCCGCCTCGGCTCCGGCCAAGCCGAGCCTGGGCGACAGCGGTCTCCTTCCTGTCCAAAAGCAGCCTCTCACGGAAGAAATCGGCCATGGCGCCGCGGCGGCGATGCTGAAGTAGACGACATGAGCTGTTTTTTTTTCGTTTGGTGACCACACGTGAACATATGGGAAACACGTGGTCGTCTTGAGACGGGGAGAGAAACCGCTCGGTGTTAAGTTGGAGGTCCCACCTAGCAGCTGCACCAAATCGGTAGAGCGCACGAGAGAGCTCGTAGCACTCCCGGATTAAATCTTTAGAGTAATGGGCTAGCTGTTCTAACTCACACGCTGCGCGTTGTAGTCGTGAATCATTGGATCTTCGGCTCAGTCGTCTACGATACGATCCATTACCCGTTAGGCCTGTAATAGTTACGCTGTATACGTGGGCTTGCTTTCATTTTCAAGAAGATGGCCTGTCCATTTTCAGATGGAAAAGGCTGTGCATCACCCGGGGGCTCGGTGCGTCGCATCCTCCGCCTCCCCCTTGCGACGCGTATTCAGATGGACCCCACCCACGACGCTCCCTTTCCCCTGCCTTATCCCTTCGTATCGTCGACTTTCTCCACAGACTCGATCCCCTTTTCAGCACATCACATGGCACCACCACAGCACCCACACCTCCAGTCGCCGGTCCCGGGCGCCAGCACGCCGCGGAGGCCGCGGAACCAGGCCCAGCTGCCGTCGAGCCCCATCTCCCATCTATGGCCGGCGCCGCCGCGTCCATGTCCACGTCCGCGCCCTCGTGCTTAGCTCCTCCGCAACCTCACACGCGAGGGGAGGTAGTTGCCGACGCGGGCCGCCGACGCCTCGCCCGACATGGCCGGCGCCGCCGCCACCACCATCATCTCCTGCGGATGCGGCTGCGGCACTCGTCGATGCTCCCGACCGCGCCCGACGGTGCTTCCCAAGGCGCCGGGCGTTGCAAGGGGGAGGCGGAGGATGCGTTTTATTTTTAAGAGGTGCTAATCGTGAGAAGTTCTTTTAGCATTTTTTTCTCCCTCTGATGCAAATCTTGAGATCTATCGTAGCACATTTCTTATTTTTGTGTGATGCAATTTTTTTTTAAGAGGTGCTGATCATGAGAAGTTCCATAGCAATTTTTCCTCCCTCCTATGCGCTGGCGAGTGGTGCCAGTGACGGCCGGAGTTTTGGGATGCTGCAATGGGGTGCCGACGGTCGTAGTCGGGGCTGGGCGGCGGTTCTGACAGCCTGGAGGTTGGTGCTCCCACATGCGGTGGGAATGCGTCGTCGAGTGGTGCCAGCAAGGCGTTGTTGTGTCCGTGCGGTGGTGTGCGTCGTTTTCCTTTTGTCGTGCGCGAGGACAGTTTTTAATCAGACGGTCAGACTTATTTTGATCGTACGGCCAGCGACCCGGGGATGGGACGTTTTGATCCCCGGGTACGCTCAGCGCTTCCCTTTTCAGATTATTTCGAGCGAAAAAAAACTCCCTGGAACGAAGAGGCGGGGCACCAGGGCAGCACAACTGCATCTGTTCACTCGATCAAATCCGGCCGGAACAAAGAGAAACGTAATGGGACGAGACGGGACGACATGCCACACGTGATCACCCAGGGACCGGTCGCCGTGCATCCGTACGTGCGTGCTGCCCGTAACATTATAGCAGCAGTGCGCTGCACCGCTGTTACTGCCCTAGATCTTGTAGTCTTTTGCCGTGGCCCTGTGGTCTCCACTTAACAACGGGTTTACTTAACCTTGAACGACGCAGGCGCCGCAGATCCTGCCCGAGCTAAAGGAAACATCGCCTCAGATAAAAATGTATAAGATCCAGTGGACACCTGACAGCACGCACCGGCCAGGCCAGCACACCGTCGGGCCCGCAACGCACGCCTCCAACCCCCTCTCCGCTCCGTCACTGACCGGTTGGTCCCTTGCTGGGTGGGCGCGCTTTACTTAGCCACGACGCGTCGTGCTTCGTCCTCCCCTCGCGGAGCCGACCCCATGTGCGATGCCGACATGCCGTGTCATCCCCCCGCCGGCCGTATCCTGCTCCATGCTGGGGCGGGTGCTCCGATTGGCCAAGAGGCTCGCCACGTGTCCCTCCGGTTCATCTATAAATAAGCCGGCTCGTCTACTCTCCAGCTCGCCATTGCGGTACCTTGTTCAAATCCCAGCATTTTTCCTTCTCTTCAAACCTCAAAAAACCACCTGCAAGCCGACTTTCCCCCCAAATTCCATCGATCAAGAAACGGCAGTAGCAGGAGGCGAGGCCAGTGATCGACATGGGGAACTCCTACAGCAACAGCAGCGCGTCCACATCGGGCCACCTGCAGGCGACGGAGCTGCCGCTGCACCTCTGCTTCTTCCTGCTGGTGCTGCTCGCCTTCCTGGCCTTCTCCTGGTACATGAGCTACGAGTCCGTGGTGGAGACCTTCGCCGACCAGGGCCGGCTCCTGCTCATGGTGTCGCCGCTCGCGCTGCTCCTGGCCGTGCGGCTGCTGTCGGGCGGCGACGGCGACGGGCACGGGCACGGGCGGCGCGTCGACCAGCTTATGTCGATGTCGATGCCCGAGAAGGACTCCATCCACCGCGCCGGCGGGTCGCCGTGGGGCGTCGGGCTCCTGCTCGTGCTGCTCCTCGTCATGGTCTCCTACCAGTCCAACTTCCGGGAGAAGTGGTTCGCACTCTAGTCAGCCGGTGTCAACAACAATGTTTGTATGTAACCCGAGATATAATATGTCGGATGCGCGAGAACCGTGTAAAGATTTCCTGCTTGTAATGGAACACGAATACTGTTCCTTCTTCTTTTCTACCGTGTAACTTCTCATGATCCTTTTTTTTTTTTTTTTTTTTTTACCTTCTCATGATCCTAAGGCCTCGCTTGGATGGGCGTATTTTAGCTCAAAACCCATGTAAATTCCGGGTCCGAGAGAATTTCCGACAGAGGCCAGTAATGCTACTTGGTTCGCTGTTTTAGAATCAGATCGGGCCCGTTTCCTAGCCCATTCCACCCGAATTTTCAACGGATCACCGCAGGTACGTATAAGTTACACCAGTTTCCTTGTGCACATCCATTAACGCGCGTAAACTATCACGGCCAGGAAACAAAACCAATCTCCCATGCGGGGCCTAAGCGGTGACAATCACGGAGCACATCTCAGGCTGGCCATAAAACCCGAAACCCAAAGACCGAACCCGAATAGGCTAAACCCGAAAAACACGATCACCTATTCAACTGTCAATTCTAAAAATCCGAATTTTATATGGGTAGTTCGGGTTTATATTTCTGTGACCCGAACAATCCGAATAATCCGAAGTAGATAAGTAATTTTTGGCCCAATAAAACGAATTAAACTCCCGCATAGCCCAACAATGTGAATTAAACTCCCGCACAGCCCAAGAACGCATCATTGACTACAAGTCTCGAAGGCTCAGTCACTTACTTTACGCATATGAACAGGCCACGACGGACCGAGACCCAGACCTGGCCGCCGCTTGCATGCGGTGGCCTTCCACGCCTTCCAAGAAGCATTGGGCACCAAACTTCTTTTCAGCACAGCTTATCACCCTCAGTCTCAAGGGCAAGTCGAAAGAGTCAATCAGATTCTCGAGGATATGCTCAGAGCATGTGGTATCTCCTTTGGCATGAAATGGGAGGATTGCCTTCCATATGCTGAATTCTCCTACAACAACAGCTACCAGGCAAGCCTAGGCATGGCACCATTTGAAGCACTCTATGGCCGCAGATGCAGGAGTCCAATCAATTGGTCTGGAGCTGGTGAACGTTCACTCTTAGACCCTGACATTGTTAAGGAAGCCGAAGAGAAAGTTCGTATAATTCGTGACAATCTCAAGATTGCTCAGTCTCGTCAGAAAAGCTACTATGACAGCAAGCACAGGGATATGATCTACGCACCTGGTGACAAGGCATATCTCCGTGTAACTCCCCTCAGAGGCACTCATCGTTTCGGTGTGAAAGGAAAGCTTGCACCAAGATACATTGGTCCTTTCAACATTCTCTCAAGGCGTGCGAAAAATGCCTATCGTCTTGAACTTCCAGAAAAACTATCCAAGGTGCACGATGTGTTTCACGTGTCACAGCTCAAGAGGTGTTTCAAAGATCCAGATCGTGCAGTTGATCATGATTCCATTGAACTGCAAGATGATCTCTCTTATGAGGAGCACCCTGTTCGTATTCTCGATGAGACCGAGCGTAAGACTCGCAACAAGAGCACCAAGTTCTTGAAAGTGCAGTGGTCGCATCATTCCGATAAAGAGGCAACTTGGGAGACCGAAGAGGATCTTCGCAAGAAGTATCCGGACCTTTTCCTTTCTCAGTAGGAATCTCGGGGCGCGATTCCTTCAAGGGGGGGCGTTTTGTAACATCCCAAGTATGAAAAACCACCCCTAGCATGTTTGTTTCTTGTTTACTTAAAGTTTTGCATCATGTCATCATGCTCACTTAATTGTTTGGATCTGTTTTTCTCTGTTTTCACAATTCAAATTCAAACTTTATTCAAATGTTTATTTCATACTTGCTCTGTTACAACCTTTTTCAAATAATAAGTTCAAATCAAACCCTTATTTGTTTCCATTTTATTCCATAATGTTCAACTATTAAAATGATGGCTTTAATCAATAAATTAATTCCCATGTTATTCCAAAAATTCAAATTCAAATCCCAAACAGCACTCAATTGGATTTATGAATATTATCAAAACAAATCAACTCATTTTGTTCTATTTAAGCAATAGGGTTCACCCTATTAAGAAGTTGTTTTCAAATAATATTTACTTAATAATAAAATCCATTCAAATTTGATTAAATCACAAACAGCATTTTAATTTGAAACTTTTTGGAAAACAAAGTTAGCATTCAGTTGCTATGGTAAAAACTAACCTAACCATAATTTTTCTAATTTTTTCCTAGCCCTAAAACCTAACAAATCCTTCCATTTTTATTTCTGCAAAAAAAAACAGAGGAGAAATTTTAAAAAGAGAAAAAAAAACGGGCGCAGGGGCAGTGGGCTGCGCCAGCCCACCCTTTCATTTCTCTCCCGCGCAGCCCAGCCCATCTCCTTACCCGCGCCGGCCCGCGTACCGGTTCGATCTCTTTTCCCCTTCGTCCTCGCGTACGGCCGCCCATCCATGGCGCCACGGCGGCAGCAGCGCCCTCCGACGGCGATCCGCGCCCTGTACCCCCTATATAAGCACCCTAGGTCCCCGCGCCGTAGCCCTAAACCCTAGACCCCCTATCCCCTCGAGGCCGCCGCCGTTTTCCCCTCTCGCGGCCACCTCCCTTCCCTCTGCGACCTCACCGGAGAACCGCCGCCTGAACCCACGATGAACACCGCCGCCTCGTTGCGCCACCACCCTAGCTAGCTCCTGGAATCAACCCACCACCTCTCCCTCCTCCGTTTGGACACCGCAGCCACCCCGGAGAGCCTCCACAACGACGCCGCCGTCCTCGACATCTCCGGCAGCCGCACTGCACCGAGCCGCGGCGACGACGACATCGGCAGTGAGCACACCTCCTCCCCCCCTCGTTGTCCTCTCTGCTCGCAAGCACTGGCACGCGCACACGCAACACCGCACACCCCCTAGCTCAGCAGCAGAGCAGCGCCGTCCACGGCACGCCGCCGTCCGCCGTCGTCGTTCTCTGTCAGATGTTCAGTTAGCGCGCGCAAAGTTCAATTAACGCGCAAGGGGAACGATAACCTGTCGGCGCCCCTGTATCTGTCAAAACTGAAGCGACACCGCAGTGGTAGCGCTGTCTCTCTCGCTCGCGCACGGCACGGGTTCGAGCCTTGGCTCCGCGGAATAAACCAAATTTTTACGCGCAGGGCTGACAGGCAGGCCCCACTCGTCAGTGGCCCTCGCTGCCACGCGCGCGCACGCTGTCCACGCTGGCCCTAGGGCCCACGGGCAGTGCCCTAGGTTAGCCAGCTGCGCGGTAGAAAAGGTTTTCAACCTTTTCTGTTTTAATCAAAGTCCGTTTAAAATTGCAGATTGGTCCCTAAAACTAAAACCCTAATAACTTTTAAATTATAACTCCAAATAATAAAAGTAAAATATGTGTGTTGATGCAAATTAAATTATCTATCTAACTAAACCATTTGTTTTCTGTTTTGAATTTTCCAAATGCATTCAAAATTTGAATTCAAATAATTCATTTGTAAATTGCAAAAATCCATAACTAATTCATAATTAATCCAATTAATGCATATAAAATATGTTTTCCATGCTATTTCAAATAACCTTTTCAAATATAAATTTTGTTTCATGGTTTGAATAATTAAAATTGCTTAAATAATTTAAACCTTGTTTAAACCATTTAAATTTGCTAAATTCATAACTTGCTCAAATTAAATTATTTTTGAACATGTAAAATATGTTTTCAAGCTAGAAAAATATAAAATTTTCAAATATGAATTTGAATTTATGTTTGGAACAAATAAAATTCAAATAACATTCAACCTTGTTTTAAATTCATTTAAAACTTGTTGAATTTTGATTAAGTCATAATAAATTCATCCTAATTCCTTTTTCAATATTTGAAACATGTAATCCACCCAAAATTTTATGATCTTTTCAAATATGAATTTTGTTATTTATTTGGCACAATTTAACTTTGTGAAAACAACAACTATTTGTGTAATCCCTTTTAGGAACCAAAAAATTCCCTAACTTAATCAATAAATTTCTAAATTGGTAAACCTCATTGCCAATTGGTTCTATTGTTGTTATTTTGGTTTTTTCCTCATCCATGCATCATACTAATCCACTTTCACCTGTTGGTTAATTGGAAAACAAATGTTTCAACCAAAATTCATGGGCTTTTCATATGCAACTCAAAATTGCATATGTGTCCATTTAAATTGTGTTACCATGTCAACTAGTTTATTTTGATGCATCCATAAAATTGTCATGCATCATCCCATGATTGTGCACTATGCCATGATATTGATTGTTTATCTTCCTGTATTGTTTGTTTGCTTCTTCTCGGATAGACGACGACGTTGAGACCGACGATCTTTACGACACCCCTTCTGAGGATCTAGCCCAGTACCAGGCTACTGAGTTTACAGGCAAGTTATCACTCACATGAACCATTGTGTTCCTTTCAACATTGGTTACCAATACTTTCCGTTGTCTATTTCCGCTAGCCATATGTATTGTTGCTTCTGTTACGAACCTATCACATGATACCCTGAACCCTGATATTGCCTCACCTCCAGTCCTACAACCCCGTTGCTTGGGCCCGTGTCTTACTAGCATGCTTAGGGTTGTTTTGCTCGAGTCTGTTATAAGTTACTTTCTGTTATCATATCTGTTTATATTCTGGGGTTCGATATTAAACAACAACCTGTTAATTTGAGGTAATAATAATTTTGCTGTTAAGGCACCGGCAGGAGGCCCGACGTGGTTTTGAGGCCTGCTAGTGTCAACCCTAATTAGGAAAAGGGTCTTGTCTACTGATCCATGATGAGCGCACTATCCGCATGTGAGAAGCGTGTATGGGCGCCCCCCTCAATTTGAGTCGATTCGCATCTCGTCCAAATCACCACACTTAGTTCGGGCTTTCCATTTGATGCACGCATATGCAGGTACGAACCCGAGGCCAGGGTGGAACTTTTGTAGTCGGCATTTAGGGCGGCGTGGTATTCCAGTGCTATGAGGGTCCCCTTTTCTTCGTGGGGATGGATTAGCCGCGCACGCACAGCACGTGGTGCTTTGGGCTTGATGCGAAGAAGAGTTGAGTTGTGTAGAGTGCCTCGCTTGGTGGAAGTGCATTTCCATCCTGGCGGGATATTCTTACGTGTACGGCCAAATTGGTGCACCCCTGCAGGGATAAATCTTCTCGAGAAGCCGTGTTTTCCGCGGTTATGGTTGACTTGGTGAAAGTACTGGCTAACAAGTACTCAGAACAACTTACATCTAACTAATGATAACTTGACTAGTAATAGGCTTATTGACACAACAATTTGATCCATCATTAATCCAACTGGGTGAGTTATCCTCGGATTGCTTCTTTGGATAAGGGGCGAGATCCAGGATGGGTTTGTGTGGTGGTTAGTTGTAGTTGGTTACGATACGCTAACTTATCTCCTTTCTGTTAGCCGGAAGTTGTAGCATGTTTCTGTAGTTGGTTAGTGCAGCCAGCTGCCGCATCTTTTGTATCACCCCTTTCTTTCCGTTGAACCCAAAGCGTCTGTGCTTGGTGTTGACGGGTTACACTTTGGTGAACTGTGAGTCTTGCTTGCTAGTACGTTTATGTACTGACCCCTTTGGGGCTGTGGTTTCCGCAGACTACGCTTACGAGGATCCCCGTGACGGCTACTACGTGGAGTTTGACGAGGCTACTGACGAGTAGGTAGCGGACCCGGGCAGGATCCGAGACATCGTGGATGGGCTCCGTCTTCTTTTTATTCCCGGCTTCTTAAGCCTATTTGGATTTGTCTGTACTCAGATCCTTGAATGCTTCCGCTGAGATGTAATGATGATATGTTGGGACATGTGTCCTCTGGATGATTGTATTTGCTATCTCTGCTCTAGTGAGAGATATTTGCAACTTATTTCCATCTTTTGTGTCTTAGAGATCTGTTGTGTTATCATTTTGTTCAACGCCGTTGACGTACGATGTGTGTATGGTATGAAGTACGTCAATGGTAGTATCCTGATTTCTATGGGATGGTTTACGTAGACGATGAACAGATAGGGGTTGGTTGTCACACATACGTGTGTTTGCCTACTCGTAAGAGATGCGGGTGCCGGTAAGCCCCGTAATCCAATCCACTACTGTTCAACGGAACTGCGAGTATACTCTAGAAGTCCGGGTGCGACATACCTTGACGGCATATGCTGGGCACAGCGTAGCGCCCGTCGCCTACCTTGACGGCATACTATGGTACAACGCAGCGCTCGCTGATACGTCCATTCTGCATCACTATTCTATATCGTTATATTTTTGTTATTCATCGATATATTTCATGTTATGATACATTACTTATGTTATGTCATCTTATTTTGCATGTTTAATATCTATGAGAGAAGAAACACCGGAACCAGAAATCTGATGGAAAAAAACACCATCGAGATACCATATTTCAAAAGATCTGAAGAAGAGGGGGGATACCGGAGGAGTCTTAGAAGTTCCGAGGAGTAAGTGAGTCAGAAGAGCATCCGGAGGGGGGCCACCTGGGGCCCACATCACCAGGCGGCGCCCCCACCCCCGGTCGCGCCTGGGGGTGGTCTGCCCCCTGGCCCACTCCTAGGAGCCCCCTTTCGCGTACTTGACCCCCAGGGAACTCTTAGGCCCAAAAAATGATCGAAGAATTATTCCATCGCCGCCTCGGGCGGAAAACGCCGGAGAGAGAAAAGCTCTCCTGCACGGAGAAATCTGCCGGGGAAATTCCTCCCAGGAGAGGGGAAATCTGCGCCATCGTCACCATTATCACTCCGGGCTTCATTGAGATCATCATCATCATCATCATCATCATCCTCATCACCAGCACCATCACCGTCACCGTCCACCTTCATCCCGCTGTAACAATTAGGGGTCTTTGTTTTTGTTTTCCACTAGATCCCTCTCTCGGTGTGGATTACTTGTTAGTAGTTGATGCTTGTGAGATTTATCGATGCTTGCACTTTATGACCAGATTATTATTATCCATTATATCACCTCCGATTATGATCCATATGATGTCTCGTGAGTAGTTCGTTTAGTTCTTGAGGACATGGGAGAAGTCATGATGTTAGTAGTGAAGTTACGTTTAAGTAATATCTAGTTGTTCGGTATTTAAGTTCTGGTGCTATTCTTCTAGTGGTGTCATGTGAACGTCGACTACATGATACTTAACCTTTATGGGCCTAGGAGGATGCATTGTGTATTTGGCTACTAATTATGGGGTTGCTGGAGTGACAGAAACCTAAACCCCCGTTAGGAAACCAATGCACGAGGGAGTGTTGCGTCCCGGAGTTTTTAAGGATATGGTTAGATTTATCTTAATTACTTTCTTGTATTTGTGGATTCTTGCGAGGGGTATAATCACAAGTATGTATTAGTCCTAGTTGGGCGGTGCATTAGCATAGGTTCACCCACACAACACTTAACGAACCAATAAATATTAATCAACTATATGAAGTGAAAGCACTTGACGGAATTCCCATGTGTCCTCGAGAACGTTTGGTAATCATAAGTAGAACAAACGGCTTATCCTTTGCTCTCCAAAGGATTGGGCCACTCGCTGCAATATTATTTACTGTCTTTTATTTACTCGCACTTTATTTATCTGCTATATCAACCCCCCCCCCCAAAAAAACTTGTTTGCTAGTGTTTACAGGGAAATCTCTATCCAACCTGCTTGTCAACACCTTCTGCTTCTCATTGGGTTCGACAATCTTATTTATCGAAAGTACTACGATACACCCCCTATACTTGTGGGTCATCAAGATTATTTTCTGGCGCCGTTGCCGGGGAGTGAAGCGCTTTTGGTAAGTGGAATTGGTAAGAGAAACTTTTATTGTAAGTGTCGTTTTTATTTCTGTGTGCTGTTTTATTTCATTATGGAGAATACTTTTGATTATCTGTTTAGAGTTACTACTACTATCAATACTAGGGTAGTAAGTGACCCTTCATCTGCTGAATTAGATACTTATAAAATACATATGAAAATTGTTGGACGTATTATGGATAACTGCTATTATGGAGATGGAACTGTCCATCCTGGTGATCATTTGCTCTTTATACATGAATTATACGAGTTATTCAGATGTGCAGGTATTACTATGGATAAAATTAAAAGGAAATTATTCTCTTTATCGCTGAAAGGAAGAGCCGCTGAATGGTTCAAATTACTGAAGAATGGTGAATCCATTTGATGGGAGGAAATTGTTCCTCTCTTTTATTCTAAATTCTACCCTCCTAGTGAGATTCATAAAGACCGGAATAAAATATATAATTTCTGGCCTCATGATGGAGAGAGTATTGCCCAATCTTGGGGGAGAATGAAGTTATTAATGCTCAAATGTCCCGTTTATGAGCTCCCGCGTAATAATGTTATCAATAATTTTTGTGCAAGGCTTTCTCTTCGTGACAAGGATTTATTGGATGCTTCTTGTTCTGGATCATTCACACATATGAAGGAAGAAGTTAAATGGGATCTTCTTGATCATATTCAAGAAAACACTGAAGTATGTGAGAATGACAAAGGTAGAAAGTCAGGTATAAATTATGAATATGAATGCGTTAAATCTTTTATGGGAACCGATGATTTCTATAATGTTAGTGCTCTTTGTGGTCTTGATTCCCAGATCTTTGCAAACTGTCTTAAAGCTTTTGCCTCTTATCTTGATATTCCTAACAAATATTATCACACATATCATGCACCTTATAAAGATATTGTTCCATCTAGTAATATAGAAGTGCATTTTGTTAATACTGTTGTCCCTGAGCCTTATATTGAAGAAATGCCTTTCCCTGCTAAAGTGAAAGAACACTCTGTTGTAGCTAGTGTGGTTAATAAGAGCATTAAGAAATCTATCGAACCTGATGAACAAATAACTGTTGAACCTACTGTAGCAATAGTAAAAGATCTTGTTTGTGGAATTGTAGAGGATGAACACATTGTCTTTTGTGAGGATGCTTCTAATATTGTTTCCCATCCTCATAGACCTAAGAAAACTAGTGTTCTCGTGCTTTCTGTTAAGATTGGTGATCATTTCTATTATGATTTGTGTGACATTGGTGCAAGTTCTAGTGCTATTCCTTATGATCTTTATACAGAAATTATGCATGAAATTAGTTCTTGTGAGCTTAAAGATATTGATGTGGCTATTCATCTTGCTAATAGAGAAACTGTCTTTCCGATTGGTATTGTTAGGGATGTGGAAGTCTTATGTGGTAAAATGAAATATCCCACTGATTTTTTAGTACTTGGTAAGGCTGCTAGTAAAACTTGTCCTATTATTTTTGGTAGACCTTTCTTGAACACTTGTGGTGCTATTATAGATTGTAAGAGAGAGAAGATATTGACTAAATTTGATGGAAAATCTAATGAGTTCAAGTTCTCTAAATTTGCTAGAGCACCTTATGAATCTAAATTACGTGATGAGAATTTTAAAGTTGAACAACTAGCTTCTATTGCTCTTGCTCCTAACAATGCTTTGCAACAATATATGGAGGATCATGAAAGAGAAGTCTTTATGAAATAGAGAAATAAGATTGACGATATTCTTCTTCGTCCATCGGTGATACTGAAACATAATTTACCCGTGGAAGACTTGGGTACCACATTGCCACCCAAGGAGAATCCTGTTTTTGATTAAAAACCTTTCCTGATGATCTTAAATATTATTATATTGATGATAAGAAAATATATCATGTTATTATTAGTGCTAAACTACCAGGTGAAGAAGAGGAAATATTATTGGGAATTCTGAGAAACACCTTGGAGCTATTGGTTATACTCTTGATGATTTTAAGGGGGTTTCTCCCACTATATGTCAGCATGCTATCAATATTGAACCTGATGGAAAGCCAGTTGTTGAACATCAACACCGTTTAATTCCTAATATGAAGTAAGTGGTAAGAAACGAGGTATTAAAACTTGTTGATGCTGGTTTTATTTTTCCTATTGCTGATAGTAGATGGGCAAGCCCTGTGCATTGTATCCCTAAGAAAGGTGGAATGAGTGTTGTGCCTAATGAAAATAATGAGCTTATTCCACAAAGAGTAGTAGTTGGTTATAGAATGTGCATTGATTTCAGAAAGGTTAATAAAGTCACTAATAAAGATCATTATCCTTTACCCTTTATTGATAAAATGCTAGCGAGGTTGTCTAAGAAAACTCATTTTTTCTTTCTTGATGGTTATTCTGGTTTTTCTCAAATTGCTGTTAGGGCAAAAGATCAAGAGAAAACAACCTTTACTTGTCCTTATGGAACTTATGCTTATAGACGTATGCCCTTTGGTTTATGCAATGCTCCTGCTACATTTCAAAGATGTATGTCTGCTATTTTTCATGGTTTTTGTGAAGAGATTGTGGAAGTATTCATGGACGATTTCTCTGTCTATGGAACTTCTTTTGATAATTGTTTGCACAACCTTGATAAAGTTTTGCAGAGATGTGAGGAAACCGATCTTGTTCTTAATTGGGAGAAATGCCACTTTATGGTTAATGAAGGAATTTTTCTTGGACATAAATTTTCTAAAAGAGGCATTGAAGTTGACAGAGCTAAAGTGGGAGCAATAGAGAAAATGCCATGTCCTAGGGATGTTAAAGGTATTCGTAGTGTTCTTGGTCATGCTGGTTTTTATAGGGGGTTTATTAAAGATTTCTCTAAAATATCAAAACCTCTTACTAATCTTCTTAAAAAAGATGTACCATTTGTTTTTGATGATGATTGCAAGGAAGCTTTTGAAACTTTAAAGAAGGCTTTAACTACTGATCCTATTGTTCAACCACCTGATTGGAATTTACCTTTTCAAATTATGTGTGATGCTAGTGATTTTGCTGTAGATGCTATTCTTGGATAACGAGTAGATAAGAAATTGAATGTTATTCATTATGCTAGTAAGACTCTTGATGCTGCTCAAAATAATTATGCTACTACTGAAAAAAAGATCTTAGTTGTAGTTTTTTGCATGTGATAAGTTTAGACCTTATATTGTTGATTCAAAGGTTACTATTCATATTGATCATGCTGCTATTAGATACCTTATGGAAAAGAAAGATGCTAAGCCTAGGCTTATTAGATGGGTGCTGCTTTTACAAGAGTTTGATTTGCATATTGTGGATAGGAAGGGTGCTAAAAACCCTGTTGCTGATAACTTGTCTAGATTGGAAAACATTACTTTTGATCCTATTCATGTTAATGATAGTTTTCCAAATGAACAGTTGGCTAGAATTAAAGTAAAATCCTAGGATAGTCCATGGTATGCTGATTATGCTAACTTTATTGTTTCGAAGTATTTGCCTCCAACATTTACAGCTCGGCAAACAAGAAAATTCTTCTATGATTTGAGGCATTATTTTTGGAATAACCCACGGTTATATAAAGAAGGGGTAGCTGGTATTATGAGAAGATGTGTTCCAGATCACGAACACCGAGAAATATTGAAGAAGTGCCAGGGTAGTGCTTATGGAGGACATCACGTTGGAGATAGAAACACACAAAAGGTTCTACAGTCAGATTTCTATTGGCCTACTCTCTTTAAAGATGCACGTAAATTTATTTTGTCTTGTGATGAATGTCAAAGAGTTGGTAATATTTCTAGACGTAATAAAATGCCTATGAGTTATTCTCTTGCTATTGAACCTTTTGATTGTTGGGGATTTGACTTTATGGGTCCTTTTCCTCCTTCAAATGGTTACACACATATTCTTGTTGTTGTTGATTATGTTACTAATTGGGTAGAAGCCATACCTACTAAAAGTGTTGATGGTGAGACCTCGTTAAAAATGCTTAAAGATGTTATTTTCCATAGGTTTGGTGTGCCTAGATATCTTATGACTGATGGAGGTTCTCACTTTATTCATGGTGGTTTTAGAAAAACCCTTGCTAAATATGATGTTAATCATAGAATTGCTTCAGCTTATCATCCTCAAACCAGTGGGCAAGTAAAATTATCAAATAGGGAAATTAAATATATCTTGCAAAAGATTGTTAATAAATCTAGGAAGAATTGGTCTGATAAGTTGAATGATTCTCTATGGGTTTATAGAACTACTTATAAAAATCCTACGGGTATGTTCCCTTATAAAATGGTTTATGGAAATGCTTGTCACTTGCATTTAGAATTAGAACACAAAGCTTATTGGTTAGTGAAAGAACTAAATAAAGATTTTAAACTTGCTAATGAGAAAAGAATGCTTGATTTGAATCATTTAGATGAATGGAGATGTGAAGCTTATGAAAATGCTAAACTCTTTAAAGAGAAAGTTAAACAATGGAATGATAAAAGGATCCTTAAAAGAGAGTTTCATGTTGGTGAGAAAGGTCTATTGTATCAGTCTCGTCTTAGATTTTTTGCAGGAAAATTACTCTCGAGATGGGAAGGACCGTGTATTATTGAAGAAGTGTATCGTTCGGGTGCATTGAAAATTGCTTCCCTTAAAGATAACACTACACAAGTGGTAAATGGGCAAAGACTCAAACATTATATTTCTGGGGATTCTTACGATGAAGATGTTGATGTTATTCAAGTAATAACTCCGGAGAAGTTCATTAGAGAGAAGATTCCAGAATCTGCAGAGTCCGTTTTGGAATAGGTAATAATTCTGTTAAGAAGAAGTTCGCGGAATTCCTTTTAAGTTATAAATTATTGGTTTTGGGAAAATATGAAAAATACCGGGCCAAAGAGGATTTTTGGAGAAGGTGCCCGAGGGCACCATACCATGCCTGGGCGCGGGCCCACCCTTGGTCGCGCCTGTCTATGGTATGGGCGCCCTGGAGCCCCTCTCCGACTTGTTTTCTACCTAGACATTCCTTTCGTTACGTATATTTTGCTCTATAATCCCCCGGATCCCTCGAGGTCCGTATATCGTTTTCTCGTCGTGTTTCTGTTTCGACCTGTTTCTACCAGATCTAGAGCTACGATGGCCTCTTCCGGACCTCCCAAAGACAGTTTCTTTGCGAACATCGGCAACTCGTACATTAACGAGTTGAAGATGCATCCCAAAGAGTTGCTGCTCAAGGATGGGGAGGTGCAGATTGAAGATGTTCGGGGCCCTAAAGGAGAAGGCAGTCTGGAAGAGCTAGAACAAGAAGTCTTTAGGTACAAGAAGATGGCGGAGTGTGAAGTTGACATCATCCACAGGATAAACACAGAACTGATCGTCGAGTACAAGAAGGAGACTTTAAAGCTTTGGGAGGAGATCTTCTCACTCACTAAGACAACCAAAAAATTGCAAGCACAACTCTACGATGTGCAGAATCAGAACTGTGAGTATGAGAACAGGTTTAAACTTATAAGCTCTACTACTAGTTTCAGGATATTGGAGACCATGACATCATTCGTGGATGGAGATCCTTTACCTTGGAAGTCTGATGACGAGAAGGACTCATCACCACCACCGAAGAATTAATTCGTCATGGGTATTGGCATCCCCTTGGATTGTTCCAAGCTCTGGGGAGTGCCGCGGTATCACATCTCTATCTTTCACCTTTTTACCTTTTAGTAGAGTCATATCATTAGTAGAGGAAATATCATATAGTATGGTTTGCAGTATGGAAGTATCACTGTTTAGTTTGTTATCGTTGTGTCCCTTGGTTTGAGTTGCCCCATAATAATAATACAAATTCTCTTCATTATTTTTGCCCCTGATTTATCAGTCAAATCATAATTGTGTAAAAAAAAGAGAAAGAGGTATGACCTTCTACACAAGTTGCGTCCTTCAATGGGAGCCTCTCTTGCGAAGTCTAGTTGGCTTGTGACGTACTGTATTTTCTGTTTGGCATTCGTTGACATAGACATACACACCTCTCTAAAAATTAGACACTCCTCCATGGTATGTGATTGTTGGCAGGCACCCGAGGACTCTGTTAGACATGGTTTGTGTAAGAAAGGTTGGGAGGAGTGTCAACCATTTTATACCTTTGTTTTACAAAATAAAATCTCTAGCACATGAGTTAATCCCTGCTTCCCTCTGCGAAGGGCCTATATTTTACTTTTATGTTGAGTCAGTAAACCTATTTCTTTCTGTCTTAAGCAAGCATTTGAGTTGTTGTGACTCATCCATCTATATGTTGATTTACTCAATCATGTTCTTTATTCTTCCTTGTTTAGTACAAACGTTTATCTGTTCGAATACCACTTTGAAAGTGACCAATGATTGCAAACAAACTGTTACGATTGAGCATGTTAAACTTTGCAGATATAAGCTATAATATAAAGACTCTGATTGAAAGATGAGTACATTGTTAATTGTTCTCTGACCAAGAACGAAGTTTGCCTTCACCAATTTTGATTTCCTTTTTTCACCTTTATTATGACTCCATTTACTTGTTTCAATTTAAATTATATGAGAGGGGGTTACTTGCTAGAATGACTAGTGTATTGATAGAGGTGTTCTTCTTGTCCGTATTTTATTTATCGACACCTCACTCCATAAACCTGTGGTCATGTTTACTAGAGTTCAGTTTCGCTTGGGGACAAGCGAGGTCTAATCTTGGGGGGAGTTGATATGTCCATGTTGCATCACTATTTTATATCGTTCTTTTCCGTTATTCATCGATATATTTCATATTATGATACATTACTTATGTTATTTCATCTTATTTTGCATGTTTAATAATTATGGGAGAAGAAACACCGGAACCAGAAATCTGATGGTAAAAGCACCGTCGAGATACCCTATTCTAGAAGATCAGAATAAGAGGGGGCTTACCGGAGGAGTCTTAGAAGTTCCGAGGAGGAAGTGAGCCAGAAGGGCACCCGGAGGGGGGCCACCTGGGGCCCACACCACCAGGCGGTGCGCCCCTTGGCTGCGCCAAGGGGTGCTCTAGCCCCCATGGCCCACTCTTGGGCGCCCTCTTTCGTGTATTTGACCCCCAGGGAACCCTAAGCCCCAGGACATCATCGAAGAATTATTCTGCCACCGCCTCATGGCGGAAAACACCAGAGAGAGAAAAGCTCTCTGGCAGGGAGAAATCTGCCGGGGAAATTCCTCCCCGGGGAGGGGAAATCGTCACCATCGTCACCCTCATCACTCCGGGCTTCATCGAGATCATCATCATCATCCTCATCACCAGCACCATCACCGTCACCGTCCACCTTCATCCCGTTGTAATAATTAGGGTCTTTATCGTTGTTTTCCACTAGATCTCTCTCCCGGTGTGGATTACTTGTTAGTAGTTGATGCTTGTGAGATTTATCTGTGTTTGCACTTTATGACCAGATTATTATTATCCATTATATCACCTCTGGTTATGATCCATATGATGTCTTGTAAGTAGTTCGTTTAGTTCTTGAGGACATGGGATAAGTCGTGATGTTAGTAGTGAAGTTATGTTGAAGTAATAACTAGTTGTTCGGTATTTAAGTTGTGGTGCTATTCTTCTAGTGGTGTCATGTGAACGTTGACTACATGATACTTCACCTTTATGGGCCTAGGAGGATGAATTGTGTATTTGGCTACTAATTGTGGGGTTGCTGGAGTGACAGAAACCTAAACCCCCGTTAGGAAACCAATGCACGAGGGAGTGTTGGGTCCCGGAGTTTTTAAGGATGTGGTTAGATTTATCTTAATTACTTTCTTTTATTTGCGGATGCTTGAGAGGGGTATAATCACAAGTATGTATTAGTCGTATTTCGGCGGTGCATTAGAATAGGTTCCTCCACACAACACTTAACGAACCAATAAATATTAATCAACTATATGAAGCGAAAGCACCTGTCGAAATTCCCATGTGTCCTCGAGAACGTTTGGTAATCATAAGTAGAACAACCGGCTTATCCTTTGCTCTCAAAAGTATTGGGCCACTCGCTGCAATATTATTTACTTTCTTTTATTTACTCGCACTTTATTTATCTTTTATATCAAAAAAACCCAAAACCCCTTTGCTAGGGTTTACAGTGAAATCTCTATCCAACTTGCTTGTCAACACCTTCTACTCCTCGCTGGGTTCGACACTCTTATTTATCAGAAGTACTACGATATACCCCCTATACTTGTGGGTCATCAATCGCCGCCTCCCTGGAGTGAACGTCATGTTATGATGCAGTGCTGCTCCGGTGCGATCCCTATACTGCGTCTACGGGTACAGTGCCGCGCCGATCAATCTTTCCAAGTCCTCCTCTAGTAGATACGGTTGTGATGCATTGAGCAATTTCTTTAAGTGATGCTCCTATTCGGGTAAATCGGGAAAACCAAAACCCGAACCCGAATTATCGGGTACTCGAATTGTCGGGTTCTTATTATTTTGGCTAAATTTCGGGTGTCATTTTTCAGAAACCGAATTTTCAAAAACCCGAATAACCCGACCCGATTTTTTCGGGTAACCCGATCGCCCGGCTTGACTAACATCCCACAAAATGTTCTTTACGTAATCTCGGACAGGCTGCATGAAAGGTTGTGAGATAGATAACTCCAAATCAACCGAGCCGTTCCACTAAATTAATCTAAGGACAAGATTGGTAAACACTATGTATAGGTTCGACTCCTCAAGGGGGAGGCAAAGAGTACTTAATTGTATTCATGATTATGATCTTGATTACAAGGTGTGTTATGGTTGTTACAAGATCGAGATTGATTTTAAAGCTTTCTATGGAGGGTGTCACTAGATAGACTTATATAGACGGCTGGGTTGGGTTTACATGTTAAGCCCGAGTCCGTTCGGTGTCGGTGTCCTATTTGAAGTCATCTATGTCTTCCGCGTTGTCTTTCAAGTTGAACCACCACGTACTCTAGGGGTGTGTTCGGTTGTGGAATTGGATGGAATGGAACCATTCCATTCTAGCATAATGGAACCGTTCCATTCTTGTGTTTGGTTTTTGAATGGGGTTAGGATGGAATGCAATGGGATGAGATTAATTATTTCTAAACTTCATTAATTATTCCTAAACTTAATTAATTATTCCTAAACTTGGTTAATTATACCTAAACTTGTTTAATTATAACTAACGAGTGATTAGCGAGGCTCGGTTCCATCCCGTTCCACCTCGTCCGGCCGAATCGGCCGGATTAGTGCATTCCGCATATTGGGAGAATATTCCCTTTTCTGGAACCAATCGATTCCATCCCATCCCAGAACCGAACGCGAGAATCGTCCCTAGGAATGGAACCTGTGCCAATCCATTCCATCAGATTTTTAAACCGAACACACCCTAGGTGATCAAGTCGTACTGGATCATGAGCCGGACCACCTTGTGATGTGTAAGGCCATGTAGATGGACGAACATAAAGTGTGTAATAATCCACCTTTCTTTTGTGACGTCTCTATTCGTGAGCCTACCCGGTTGGGTATACACCTGAAAGTAGCCCCGAGTTGAACCACAAACTGAATGTCCTTGGTAAACTTTTGAAACCAGTGAAAACAAATGACAGTGAACTGTTTGAGTCAACATGGTGAACCACCCAGTCTTAGTCGACTTTAGTCGCGCCGGCTCAAACCCGTTGGGACCCCCCTTAATTAGTCGACTCGAATGTTGTTTTTCTTGGAACCGAGTCAAGACTAAACAGGGAAAGATGGCTCTTAGTTATATCTATACATGATGACGTCATGAACGTCTTTCTATTTTGCCTTTTAGCTATTGTCTAGCCACACTTTAGTGAACCCTTTAACAAGGTGAAACATCCTGTCATCTCAGGATGGGGCGTTGTTAATGATGAGAATTTACTGCACAAACGCATGATAGGGTGTGAGAGACTCCAATCGTGTACGTGGAATTTTTTTAATGATCTTAAGTCATTTTTTGGCCATGGGAAGCAAGGAACTGCCTTCATTAACCAAAACATACGCGGCTATTTGGATTTCACTGAAAGTTCATGGTTGACCTGAGTAATTTTGGGATTTTTGAAGGCTAAGTAGTACAATAACAAAACATTTCCTAATCACGATAACCAGAAACAAGTCAGGATCTATTACTATGCATATATGAAGTAACAGAGAAGATGGGAGAATATACCCTTGAAGACCGATATTGGGGATTAAGCTCCCGCAAAAGCATTGACGATGGAGTCATACGTAGCCTACCTCAACCTCGTGTAGTCGACGGCGATACGAATCTAGCACGAAAAGTATGGTGGCTCGCAAGGTTTACACACATACGGTTTAACTGATGGCTCCCGAGGCTCCGATCCAGCAAGCAGTGGAGGTAGAGAGTTGGACCGGAGAGAACTATGCACGACGGTGGATGTAGGGTGGAGAGATCCTCGACTCTCGCGCATCTCCCAAAGTGTAACCAAGGGATGAGAGAAGAGTGAGAGAGAGAGAGAGATTGGTGCTGAAAAGGGGAGGGGTGTCTGACTTATAAAGGAGGAGGAGGGAAGGAAAACCCCTTGGCTTAGCCATGTCGGACTAATCCCCACATGGTGGCCGACCAAGGGAGGGGATCCACAAACCCTAATGGGCCCCAAAGGGCCCATGCGGATTGCTCTCTCCTTTCTCTCTGCCTTTTCCCTCTTTTTCCCATAATGGGTCTCATTTGCCAATTCTGAGCCATTAGTGGAAAACAAGCATTAATTAAATAGAAATATATTTAATTATTAATTACACTAATTAATAATAAATACATGTTACTTAATTTATTCTAGCACCAAAACACCTTTCGTTTCCCTCCAATCTCCATGGGATAAATCCTGGAACTATTCCGGCTATGTTCTATCTTATTCTCTTCGGTAATAAATCACTCTGTCATCTGTCACCCTTAAGTGTGACACCCTGACGGTCCAAGATCACTACAGACATGATCGGGATTCCTCTTCGATCAATGACCCAAGCGGGACCTAGAATCCCCCCTTAGGTCCATGTGCAATTGATGGCGTGTAGACACACGTTCGTTGGGACACCCCAGAGGAAGGTATGATGAGTAGAACAACTAGTTTTCCCTTAGAAAGAAACCAAGGTTTAATTGGACCAGTAGGAGAAAGAAAATCACTTCTGAAGCTTGTTGAAGTTGATGTTGGTTGGACGCACTACCAGGCGCAGCGGCAACATGGAATCTGCACACAACACAACCAAGATACTTTGCCCCAGCGAAACTGTGAGGTTGTCAATCTCATTGGTTTTGCCGAAAACAAAGGATTAGACGTATAGTGTGGAAAATGGTGTTTATTTGCAGTTAATGAAAGGAGAACAATGTTTGCATTAAAAAGAACAGTGCTTGAAGTAAATTATATTATCAGTATCAAAGAATGGACCGGGGTCCATAGTTTACTAGTGGTGTCTCTCCATAAAAGATAGATAACATGCTGGGTAAAAAAATTACAGCTGGGCAATTGATAGAAATAAAGGCTTCACCGTAGTGCATATGCATGACACGATTATTACTATGAGATTTATTTGGGCATTACAACATGATATATAGACCGTAATCCAACTGCACCTATGACTAATAATCCACCCTCAGGATGTCATCCGAGCAAACTTTGGGTATTAAGTTGCAAGCAATAGATTATTGCATTAAGTTAAATGCGTAATGTAAACAATAGAATTATCCTTAGACAAAGCATTGTTGTATTATACCTAGTGGCAAAAACACATCCACAATCTTAGAAGTTATTGTCACTCTCGGAGATAACTGGAGGCATGAACCCACTATCGAGTATAAATACTCCCTCTTGGAGTTACAAGCATCAACTTGGCCACAACATCTACTAGTAACAGAGAGCATGCAAGATCACAAATAACATATAAAAGATAGATCTATAATCAACTTGACATAGCATTCAATATTCATCGAATCCCAGCAAACACAATATGTAGCATTACAGATAGATGATCTTGACCATGTTAGGGAGATGACAAGATCTAAATATGGTGGCATAAAGAGGAGAAGACAACCATTTAGCTACCGCTATAGACCCGTAGTCCAGGATGAACTACTCACGCATCAGTCCGAAGGCAGGCATGGTGATGTAGAGCCCTCTGGTGATGATTTCCCATCCCGATAGGGTGCCGGGGAGAGCTTCAAAACCCTCTCGAACTAGGGTTGATGATAACGACGGCTCCGAAACTTTTCGTGGATGGAGGCTCCGGTGTTTAGGGTTTTCACGAGGAAGAGTATATATAGGCGAAAGGGCGATGTCTGTGGGCACCCGAGGATCCCACACCATGTGGCCCCGTGGCCAGGGGCGCGCCACCCTATGGTGTGGCCGCCTCGGAGCCCCCCTCCGAACGCTAGGTACGTGAAAGAAATATAGGACCCTTGGATTTTGTCCAATTCTGAGAATATTTCCAGAACAACTTTTCTGAAACCAAAAACAACAGAAAATAGGAATTGGCGCTGTGGCATCTTGTCAATAGGTTAGTCCCAGAAAATCCATAAAAATGACATAAAGTGTATAGAAAACATGTAGCAATTGTCATAATAACAAGATAAAATATTAGATTATAGATACTTTGGAGACGTATGAAGCATCCCCAAGCTTAGTTCTACTCGTCCTCGAGTAGGTAAAACGATAAAAACAAAATAATTTCTGAGGTGACATGCTACCAACACAATCTTGATCATCTTTATTGTAAAAGCATTTGTAAGCTGACATCAAAGTACTCTAAACATAGGCATGATAGATATAACTTCAACAATGTAACATATCAACTATGTTGCAACATGAAAAGTAACACAAACAAAAGATCATGAATAATAATGCACTGAAAGGTATACGTTTGTTTCGAGCATACAAAACATAACAACATGGTATTCTGCTTGTTCTTAAAGTGATAGAAAAACATAAATGCCAGGACACCTTCAAAGTTCAAGTGGTGAATAGAACCAAATAATTTGAGAACAAGTAATAACAGAATCATGAACCAATCAATAATAAATTTTGGGAGTGATGCAAATTATACTCAGAATAACAACTATGCTCTCTTAAACGGTGCATAAAGTTAGAAGATGAAGACTCAGCATAAAAGTAAAATGATGGCCCTTCGCATAGAGAAGCAGGGATTAACTCATGTGCTAGAGATTTTTATTTTATCAACAGGGGTATTGAAAACAATTTTGAGAGAGGTGTAAGTCTATGTCAACGAATCAGCAAACAGACAATACATTACGTCACAAGTTAACTAGACTTTACAAGAGCGGATCCCACTGAAGGATATCCTTTCTACTGGGGTCAGTAGATCATCCCTGTTCTCTCTAGTTTACACACTTATGAACTTTGCTTAACTGATAAAACCGGGGCAAAATAGTGAACAGAATTTGTAGTAACCAAGTTTGGGGCTCTCCGTTGCCAGGTCTTCTAGAAGATTGGATAAGCGGATGTGCCACTAGTCCAGATGTGTAATGTCTAATTAACACGTGAAATAAATATTTTCTACCTGCTTACGCATGCGCTAAAACAGAGCACAAAATAGGTATAATGTTGAAGGTTTTAAAGGTAACACATGAAAAAATTACTTGGAGTGGCGGTTAATTACCACATATAGATAGGTATGGTGGAAACATTTGGCAAACTTTTGGTTTTTGGGGGTTGGATGCACGAGTAGAGCTCATACTCACTACAGGTGAAGGCTAGAAAGAGACTGGGAGTGACCAACTAAGAGAGTAATAATGGCGAAAAACATGCATAGCGACAAAACATTATTAATCAAAGCATAAATTATATTACAAGTCAAAAACTAAATGATCATATGTCCTAAAGTTGACTGGTTTGTAGTCAGAACATGGTGTAAGCATACGCCAAGTCAACCAAATAAAGCATTCAAAGTAGAATATCACAATATTATTCTTTGATTTGATAAAAACAACACATGATTTCTTTCAATGACACATTAAGCACTCTCAGACATTTGAGACAAGTCATGCTACATCAATAACTACTAAGCATTAAAATAATATTTAGCATGGCAGGTTAAAGTCTAAGCCACAGTCTAAACAAGCTTCTTGCACCGTTATAAGCATGAAATATTTTGTTGTTTTCCAACACCAATCACTTTATTTTAATAAAAACTCTCCAAATTATTTATCAATGAAACAAGAGAGTACTACTCTACAAGAACTAACAGCTCTAAATAAGAGATGCATGAAAAACAGGATCTAAAAGGATTGCAGTAGCTGGAAAACAATTAAGATTAGGAGTATTCATATGAAAAAGCGGAGCGTGTCTCTCTCACGCCCACGAGTGCTAGGATCCAACCAAGTTTATTACAAAAAATAAATGAAAATGAAAAACAAACAGATGCTCCAAGTAAAATGCATATGATGTGACCGAATAAAAATATATTTTCACTAGAAGTGACCTGATAAGTTGTTGATGAAGAAGGAGATACCTTGGGTATCTCCAAACTTAGACGCTTGAGTCTTCTTGAAATTTGCTGGGATGATCCACGGGGGCATCCCCAAGCTTAGGCTTTTCACTGTTCTTGATCACATTATATCATCCTCTTCTCTTGACCCTTGAAAACTTCCTTCACATCGAACTCGAAGTAATTCTCATGAGAGAGTTAGTGCATAATCAAAAACTAACATGTTCTACATTGAGACAAGCATTACTAATACTTTTTAAACATTAGCTACAACCAGTGATGTTTTATGGAGCAAAGAAATCCATTCAACATAGTAAAAGAGAGAATGCAAAGCAAAAAAACTGAATCTGTCAAAACCAGAACAGTCTGTAAAGACAAAACATTTCGAGGCAATTACGTCGCTCAAATCAGAAAATTCAGAACTAGAAGAAGTTGCGTAAATATATAAGGATCATGCACAAAACAATTCATGTCGTTTCGATTTTTCTGGAAATTATGGCGAATTATACAGTGGACTAAAAAAATATATTCATGTGCAGAAATCCAAATCCAGCCACAACTTTCCACTAAAGATTTTACTTGGCACAATAATACAAAAAAGTAAAGATACAAAGGAGTTTCTACAGAAGTAAAAACACCTTGAGTCATAGAAAACAAAATAAAAATTGAAGAAATAAAACATGGGTTATCTCCCAAGAGTGCTTTTCTTTAACGCCTTTCAGCTAGGCATAGAAAGCAAGAATCAAGTATTTTCAAATGAAGAAGCATCCAAATCATAATTTTTTCTAATGATAGAATCAAAAGGTAGCTTCATTCTCTTTCTAGGAAAGTGTTCCATACCTTTATTGAGTGGGAATTGATATTTAATACTCCCCTCTTTCATATCAATAACAACACCAACTGTTCTAAGAAAAAGTCTTCCCAAAACAATAGTACAAGAAGCATTGCATTCAATATTCATAAAAAAAGGTCAACGGGTACAAGATTATTGTTAACCATAATAAGAACATCATCAACTCTGCCCGAAGGTTTCTTTTTAGCATTATCAGCAAGACGAACTTCCAAATAACAGTGTTCCAAAGGTGGTGAATCAAGTATATCATAGAGTTTCTTAAACATAACAGAGATACTCGCACCAAGATCACATAAAGTATTACAATCAAAATCATTCACCTTCATTTTAATGATGGGATCCAACCATCTTCTAACTTCCTAGGGACAGAGGCTTCACGTTTTAAGTTTTCTTCTCTAACTTGCATGAGAGCATTTGTAATACGTTTTGTGAAAGCCATATTTATAGCACTAGTATTAGGACTTTTAGCTAGATTTTGTACAAAAATAATTACTTCATAAATATTGCAACCATCAAAATCAAAATCATTATTATCAAAGGTAATAGGATCATTGTCTCCCATATCTTGAAAAATTTCAGCACTTTTATCAGGAACAGTTTCAGTAGTTTCAGGCAATTTTAGACGTTTAATAGAAGAAGTGGAGACATCGCCAACACCAATTACTTTATCATTAGTAGTAGGAGGTTTACTAGCATTTGAAACATCAGCATTACTAGTGGTGGTAATAGTACAAACTCTATCTATATTGTTATTTGTAACAATTTCATCTTCTCTTTCCCACCTAGCATGCAATTCGGCCAACATTCTAACATTGTCATCAATTCTAACTTGAATGGCATTCAGAGTTTTGCTTTGTTTAATATCATAAGGAATAAACTTTATTTTCATAAGGTCAACATCAAGAGTAAGTCTATCAACTTTAGAAGCAACAACATCAATTTTACCAAACTTTTCCTGAACAGATTTATTAAAAGTAGTTTGTGTACTACTAAAGTCCGTAAGCATGTTTTCAAGACCAGAGGGTACACTTATATTGTTTTTTAGGAATTACCATAGGAATTGACATCACCATTACCATTATTAGAAGGATATGGCCTATAGTTGTTGCTACCAAAATTATTCCTATAAGCATTGTTGTTGAAATATTTTTTTAATGAAATTCACATAAAAATGCTCTTCTTGAGCAACCAAAGAGGCTAAAGGAACATTATTTGATCAATTTGAGTTTTACCATTCACAAGCATAGACATAATAGCATCAAGCGTATCAATCAAGGAAGATGCTTCTTCAACAGCATTTACCTTCTTACCTTATGGAGCTCTCTCAGTATGCCATTCTGAATAATTTATCATCATATCATCAAGAAGCTTTGTTGAAGCACCTAAAGTGATGGACCTGCAGAGAAGGTTTGGATGATCATCCAAGCAGTCATTCCATGAGTGGGACAATTCCTTACCAAATATTTCATTCTTCCCCAAGATTGAGCAACATGCTCATTATCAAATTGTTTATAATTCATAATGCTACTTATTAGAGATATAATCTTAACAGGAGGATAATATTTTTGAGTGAAAGCATATTTACATTTAGTCCAAGAATCAATACTATTTCTAGGCAAATATAACAACCATTATTTAGCTCTTCCTCTCAAAGAGAAAGGAAACAATTTTAGTTTAATAATATATCTATCTATATCCTTATACTTTTGCATCTCACAAAGTTCAGTAAACTTATTATGGTGGGCAGCAGCATCATCAGTACTAACACCAGAAAATTGCCCTCTGATAACAAGACTTAACAGGGCAGACTTAATTTCATAAAAATCAGTATTAGGAGCAGGTGGAGCAATAGGTGTAGAAATTAAATAATTGTTGTTTGTTCTAGTAAATTCACACAACATAGTGTTCTCATGGTTACTCATTTTAGCAATATTAAAACATGATAACAAAAATAACAACTATAATAAGAACTAATTTTTTTTGTGTGTTTTTATATAAAGAAGCAAACAAGACAAAATAAAATGAACTAAGCAAAACAAAACAAAAGAGTAAAAAAGATTGGAGGTGAGAGACTCACCTTGCAGAAATCCTCCCCCCCCCACCAACGGCGCCACAAAAATAGTTGTTGACGAGGGAGTGGTTGCTTCTTGACGACTTTGAGATCCCCGGCAATAGTGCCAGAAAAAGAGCTTGATGGCGTGTAGACACGCGTTCGTTGGGAGACCCAAATAGAAGGTATGATGAGTACTGATGACCCACAAGTATAGGGGATTGCAACAGTCTTTGAGGGAAGTTAAAACCAAATTTATTGATTCGACACAAGCGGAGCCAAAGAATATTTATAATCCTTAACATATGAGTTGTCAATTCAGCTGCATATGGAAGTAGACTTGCTCGCAACAGTTTCTCAGTAGTAACAGTTTCATAGCAGTAGCAGTAGTAAAATAACAGCAGGAATAAAATAGAAACATCGGTAGCAATTGTGGGAAACAGCAGAATTAAAATATTGTAGGCATAGGGATGGATCAATGGGCGTTGCATGGATAAGATGGTTCATATGATAATCAAAATATGGGAGTTGCAGATAGATAATAGTAAAGCATCCAAGTACTAGGTAACCATAGGCATGTGTTCCATATTTAGTCGTACGTGGTCGCAATAAGAAACTTGCACATCATCTTCTGTCCTACCAACCCGTTTGCAGCGGGGCCTCAAGGGAAACTACTGGTAATTAAGGTGATCCTTTTAATAAAGCACCGGAGCAAAGCATTAACACTCCATGAACACACGTCATCCTCACATCATTGCCATCCCCTCCGGTTGTCTCAATTGTTGTCACTTTGGGGCCTCGGGTTCCGAACAATGACATGTGTAAACAACTTGCAGGTATGATAAAAAAACATAATTAACTTCATGAAACAATAACATGTTTAAATCTGAGATCATGGCACTCGGGCCCTAGTGACAAGCATTAAGCATAACAAGTTGCAACAACGATAGATAGCACTAACAACGGATACTAGGCACCATGCCCTAACAATCTGGCATTATTACATGAACGATCTCATCTAATCCCTACCATTCCTCTCAACCTACAGCGCGGATTACTCACACATGGATGGGGGAATCATGGATGGTTGATGGAGAGGCGGTGTCGATGACGATGGCGATGATCTCCTCCGAATCCCCGTCCCGGCAGGGTGCCAGAACAGGAACTTCTAATCCCCGAATTGGGTTTTGAGGTGGTGCCGACGCTCTGGTGTTTTTCTCTGGAATATGACGATCCCCCTCGGGTTTTTAGGTCAAGAGGTATATGTATCTGAAAGGGGGACCCGAGGACATGCCCGAGGCGGCCACACCATGTGGTGGCATGGCCCAGGGGGCGTTCCGCCAGGTGGTGTGGGCCCCTCGTGGCCCCTATCTGTCTCGTCTTCTGGCTCCGGGGGTCTTCGGGTAAAATAAGAACTTTGGGATCTTTTCCAGGCATTTTATTGAAAGTTGATTTTCTGCACAAAAACGAGACACCAGGGTAATTTTGCTGAAAACAGTGTTAGTCCGTGTTGTCGTATTCAAAACTCAGAAGTTTAGAGGAAAACAACAACAAAAGTGTTCGGAAAAGTAGAAACGTTTTGCACGTATCAAGTACAGGAGCTAGTTTCCCCTCAGAAAGAAACCAATGTTTCATCAGACCAGTAGGAGAAAGAAATCACTTCTGAAGGTTGTTGGCAACTGATGTTGGCAGGGCGCACTACCAGGCTCAGCAACAACGTGGAATCTGCATACAACACAGCCAAGATACTTTGCCCCAACAAAACTGTGAGGTTGTGAATCTCACCGGTTTTGCTAAAAACAAAGGATTAGACGTATAGTGCGGAAAATAGTGTTTGTTTGCAGTGAATGAAAGGACAACAATGTTCGCAGTAAAAAGAACAATGCTTGTAGTAGGTTGTATTATCAGTGTAAAAGAATGGACCGAGGTCCACAGTTCACTAGTGGTGTCTCTCCATAAAAGATAGATAACATGCTGGGTAAACAAATTACAGCTGGGCAATTGACAAAAATAAAGGTTGCACCGTAGTGCATATGCATTACACGGTGATTACTATGAGATTTATTTGGGCATTACAAGATGATACATAGACCGTAATCAAACTGCATCTATGAATAATAATTCACCCTCAGGACGTCATCCGAGCAAACTTTGGGTATTAAGTTGCAAGCAACAAATTATTGCATTAAGTAAAGTGCGTAATGAAAACAATAGACTTATCCTTAGACAAATACTCCCAGATAACTGGATGCATGAACCCACTATCGAGCATAAATATTCCCTCTTGGAGTTACAAGCATCAACTTGGCCAGAGCATCTACTAGTAACGGAGAGCATGCAAGATCACAAATAACATATAAAAGATAGATCTATAATCAACTTGACATAGCATTTAGTATTCATCGAATCCCATCAAACATAACATGTAGCATTACAGATAGATGATCTTGACCATGTTAGGCAGCTCACAAGATCTAAACATGGTGGCATAAAGAGGAGAAAATAACCATCTAGCTATTGATATGGACCCGTAGTCCAAGGATGAACTACTCATGAATCACTTCGGAGGTAGGCATGGTGATGTAGAGCCCTCCGGTGATGATTTCCCCTCCCGACTGGGTGCCTGGGAGAGCTTCAGAACCCTCCCGAACTAGTGTTGATGATGACGCTGGCTGCGGAACTTTTCGTGGATGGAGGCTCTGGTGTTTAGGGTTTTCCCGAGGAAGAGTATATATAGGCGAAAGGGCGATTTCGGTGGACTCCGGGTACGCGAGAGAAAAATAGGACCCTGGGATTTTGTTTCGTCCAATTCCGAGAATATTTCCAGAACAAATTTTTTGAAACCAAAAATAGCAGAAAATAGGAACTGGCGCTATGGCATCTTGTCAATAGGTTAGTCCCAGAAAATCCATAAAAATGACATAAAGTGTATAGAAAACATGTAGCAATTGGCATAATAATAACATGGAACATCATAAATTATTGATACGTTGGAGACATATCAGCAATCTACGATTATTTTCGTCGCTGAACCTTAAACAGAAGTTCCACCACCTTCTCTCAACGATACTGAGTTTGTCCGAGACTCGTTCTCTATTATCTCCATACCTAGTATGAAGTCATTACCGACAAAACTATCTACTCATTACCACGATGTTTCATCCCCGTGACCTAGTCACATGCTTGCAAGCTTTACTTGATGGAACACCGCTGAGTGGGCTCAGAGTATCTGTCCATTATCTGGATTGACAAATCCCGCTCTTGATGCATATGCCTCAACATATCTCTCTGGTTATTCAACGTACAGCTTTATTACCACCCTCTTAAGTTAATGACGTTGGATGTAATCTCATAACCTCGGGGATAGCAATTAAAATATCATCTCATGGTCAGAGGTTTGGGTAATATGTTTTCTGGATATTTAATAAATCGGGTGTGTGTCCATCATGTCATTGATGCTGACATGATAACATGCTCGTTGGGGGACCCCAAGCGGAAGGTATGATATAGTCCAACGGAAATTTCCCCCCACTTAAGGAACCATGGTTTATCAAACTAGTAGGACTGCGTAGTCTTGGAGAAGGTTTCTTATTTTCTGGCACGTCAACAAGCGTGGAACCTGCACACAAACAGAAACTCTCTCTTGCCCCAACTTGCACGTGAGCATTGGCCTCAGGTGATGGAGCTTATGGATTTTCATGACATCGGTGCCCTCATGGGGAATTCTCGCGCCCTTTGCCCCTGAGTTGCTTAAGGAATTCTATGCTAATGTCCATTTCTACATTGAGGGACCTTGCACACTTACCTGGACGTGTGCTGGCATCAAGTGTACCACCACCATGACTGAGTTTGGGGCTATTTTGGGTCTTCAGGAGGTTATCTATAATGCCATGACACACACTAGGATCCATGGTGACGAGAAGCAACTTCTAAAGTCCAAGACTGGTATTCGTCATTGCTACCCTGTTGTTTTTGGAGCTTAGCACATTCCCACGGCCAGGTACTTCACTGATTTCTGGTATATCATTCACACCATTCTCCGGAACACTATTAATTTCAAATTTGGTGAGAAAAACAAGGTTCACAATTGGTTGGTCAGCCTCCTTTATCACATTGGGACAGCTAAAAATCACAACAAGCCCATGGATATTCTGGACTACATGCGGCATGAGATGAGGACTGTGGTTAAGGATTAGAGGGTTCCCATCTATGGCCAATACCTTCATACACTCTTTGAGCAGAAGATCCCCTAGGATCTCATCAACAACTATTCCAAGGTGGCTCCCACAAAGAGTTCTCTTCTCACTGCTGCTGAAGCTAAAGCAGCAACTGCCGCCGCCCCAAGCGTGTTCGCACATCTTCCACTGGTCCTAGTACATCTCATGGAATTTCTTTAAGTGATGCTCCTATTCGGGTAAATTGGGAAAACCAAAACCCGAACCCGATATATCGGGTGCCCGAATTGTCGGGTTCTTATTATTTTGGCTAAATTTCGGGTGTCATTTTTCAGAAACCGAATTTTCAAAAACCTGAATAACCTGACCCGAATTTTTTGGGTAACTCAAACGCCCGGCTTGACTAACATCCCACAAAGTGTTCTTTACATAATCTCGGACAGGCTGCATGAAAGGTTGTGAGATAGATAACTCCAAATCAACCGAGCCGTTCCACTAAATTAATCTAAGGACAGGATTGGTACACGCTATGTATAGGTTCGGATCCTCAAGGTGGAGGCAAAGAGTACTTAATTGTATTCATCATCATGATCTCGATTAAAAGGTGTGTTATGGTTGTTAGAAGATCGAGAGTGATTTTAAAGCTTTCTATTGAGGGTGTCACTAGATAGACTTATATAGACGGTTGGCTTGGGTTTACATGTTAAGCCCGAGTCCGTTCGGTGTCGGTGTCCTATTTGAAGTCATCTATGTCTTCCGTGTTGTCTTTCAAGTTGAACCACCACGTACTCTAGGGGTGTGTTCGGTTGTGGAATTGGATGGAATGGAACCATTCCGTTCTATCATAATGGAACCGTTCCATTCTTGTGTTTGGCTTTTGAATGGGGTGAGGATGCAATGCAATGGGATGAGATTAAATATTTCTAAACTTGATTAATTATTCCTAAACTTAATTAATTATTCCTAAACTTGATTAATTATACCTAAACTTGTTTAATTATAACTAACGAGTGATTAGCGAGGCTTGGTTCCATCCCGTTCCACCTCGTCCTGCCGAATCGGTGCATTCCGCATATTGGGAGAATATTCCCTTTTCTTGAACCAATCGATTCCATCCCATCCCGGAACTGAACGCGAGAATCGTCCCTAGGAACGGAACCGTGCCAATCCATTCCATCGGATTCTGAAACCGAACACACCCTAGGTGATCAAGTCGTACTGGATCATGAGCCGAACCACCTTGTGATGTGTAAGGCCATGTAGATGGGCGAACATAAAGTGTGTAATAATCCACCTTGCTTTTGTGACATCTCTATTCGTGAGCCTACCCGGTTGGGTATACACCTGAAAGTAGCCCCGAGTTGAACCACAAACTGAATGTCCTTGGTAAACTTTTGAAACCAGTGAAAACAAATGAGAGTGAACCGTTTGAGTCAACATGGTGAACCACCCAGTCTTAGTCGACTTTAGTCGTGCCGGCTCAAACCCGTTGGGACCCCACTTAATTAGTCGACTCAAATGTTGTTTTTCTTGGAACCGAGTCAAGACTAAACAGGGAAACATGGCTCTTCGTTATATCTATACATGATGACGTCATGAACGTCTTTCTATTTTGTGTTTTAGCTATTGTGTAACCACACTTTAGTGAACCCTTTAACAAGGTGACACATCCTGTCATCTCAGGATAGGGTGTTGTTAATGATGAGAATTTACCGCACAAACACATGATACGGTGTGAGTGACTCCAATTGTGTACGTGGCAAAATTTGAATGATCTTAAGTCATTTTTTGGCCATGGGAAGCAAGGAACTGCCTTCATTAACCAAAACCTACGCGGATTTTTGGATTTCACTGCAAGTTCACGGTTGACCTGAGTAATTTTTGGATTTTTGAAGGCTACGTAGTACAATAACAAAACATTTCCTAATCACGATATCCAGAAACAAGTCAGGATCTATTACTATGCATATATGAAGTAACGGAGAAGATCAGAGATCATACCCTTGAAGACCGATATCGGGGATTAAGCTCCCGCATAAGCATTGACGATGGAGTCGTACGTAGCCGACCTCAACCTCGTGTAGTCGATGGCGATACGAATCTAGCACGAAAAGTATGGTGGCTCGCAAGGTTTACACACATACGGTTTAGCCGATGGCTCCCGAGGCTCCGATCCAGCAAGCAGTGGAGGTAGAGAGATGGACCGGAGAGAACTATGCACGACGGTGGATGTAGGGTGGAGAGATCCTTTGTAACATCCCAAGTATGAAAAATAGCCATTAGAATGTTTTCTCTCTGTTATTTTATGTTTTGCATCATGGCATCATGTTGATTGCAATTGTTTTGCTTGTTTTCCTTTTGTTTTCCTCTGTTTTCATTTGTTTTCCAACTGTCTTCATTTGTTTTCCTTTGTTTTCTATTTGAATTTCAAACCAAAATTCAAACCTTTTGTTTCATCCTTGTGATGTTACAATTTCCAAATGAATGTTTCAAATCAAAACAATCATTTGTTTCCATTAAAGTGTGATTTCAAAACTGTTGTTTTGTTTCTATAAAAATGCATCCAATAACCAAACCCCTTTTCAAATTCAATTACTTTCCAAAACAGCAACTCTTTTGAAAATTATGAAAATTGCAAAACAAATCAATCAATTGTTTCCATCAAACCGTAAGATTCAAACCATTAAAATTATGGCTTTTTATAATTCAATTAATCCAAATGTTATTTCAAATTCAAATCATTCACAAACAGTACCCAATTTCAACTTATGAAAATCAACAAAATAACCCTAATCATTTGTTCTAACTAAACAATAGGGTTCACCCTATTAAAAATATTGTTTTCAATATTAATCACTTAATAAGCAAATTCTTTCAAATATGAATTAAATCACAAACACTAATTTAAATTTGAACTTTTGCAAAACCAAAGTTAACAATTGGTTGTGGTTGACCTAATTAACACACCCAATTTCTTATAAAATTTTCCTAACTCCCAAAATCCCTCTTTTCTTCTCTAATTCAATTCAGCAAAAAAAATAAGTAGAACAAAAATAATAAAAAGAACCACCAGGGAGAGAGAGAGAGAGCAGCCAGCAGCCCAGCCCAACTAGTTCCCTAGGCCCATACCCCTTCGCCAGCGTCTTCTTCCTCGTACGACGTCGATCTGAAGCCTCCACGTCGACATGGAGGTGAAGGCAACGGCCAAGCTCACTCCCCCTCCCTATAACTCTACCCCGGTGCCCTAGGGTTTCCCCTCCATCTCCTTCTCCCTCCTTCCTCTCTCCCCCGCCTCCAATTTCCTTTCTTCTCCTTCCTCCATCTCTCCTCTCTCTGTCTCCTTCCTTCTGTAACTGAACCACACCGAAAAAAGCTCCACCTGCCGCCGGTGATCGCCGCCCCTAGGGTCCCCCTCCGGCCGCCGCGAGGGCGGGAATGGAAAGCCCCCACCACGGGCTTCCCCCTCCACTCCTCGGCGAGGGCCGGGAGGGCCGGATGCGCCGCCGCCGTCCTCCTCAAGTCGCCGACGCCCCCTGCACCAACCTGCCCCGATCGCCTCCGTTTTCGCTCGAGGTGAGCGCCGCCCTTCTTCTCCCTCTCGCTCCCTCACCTCTCTCCCCTCTCCCTTCCGACCGCATGCCACCCACAGCTCCCCCGCCGAACACCACGGCGAGCACCGATCGCTGCCATCGCTGCCTTACTTTCTCTGTCGCGAGCGCTAGCAGAACGAAGTTCAGTTGCAGTTCAGAAAGTCCCGCGAAACAACACCTTATCCGCCCCGCGCCTCCCTTTCTGTCACCAATCGAATAGCCACCCCACTGGTTCTGTTCCTTCCGCTCACAGCAGGAGGTGGGGGGATCGAATCCCACCCCCCAAGGGATTACATCCCACTTTTTTCTTTTATTTCCCCACAACCCAAACCAATCCCTAATCACATCCAGGTCCTTGTAAATTATTTTCTAGCCCCTGTAATAATTTTCCTAAGTCCCTAGTTACTAAAAATGGCAGAATTGCACCCTATACTTCTAAAATGCATAACTAATTCATCTTAACTCCAATTTTAACTTTTTAAATATGTTTTCTGTCCCAAATTGAATGCTCTATCCAAATATAAAATTTGTTTACTGTTTTGAATATTTTAAATTGGTGCAATATTTGAAAACTTGTTAAATTCACTTAATTTTGCAAAATTCATAACTTGGGCATAAAAATTCCAAATTCCACCAACTAAATATGTTTTCCAATCAACTTTTCATGTACTTTCCAAACATAAATTTTGTTTGCTGTTTTGAATAATTTAAATTGCTGAAAACAACTGTTTCTTTTTAATGCATTTAAAATTGCCAAAATAATAACTTGCTCATTTTAAATCCAATTTCAACAAATGAAATATGTTTTCCATGCAAAATTAAACCCTCTTTCCAAATATAAAATTTGTTTCATGTTTTGAATAATTAAAATTGGTTAAATAATTTAAACCTTGTTTAAATCATTTAATATTGTTAAATTCATAACTTGCTCAAATTAAATTCTTTTTGAACATATAAAATATGTTTTCAAACCATAAAAGTATGAAGTTTTAAAATATGAATTTGCTTAAGTGTTTTGAACAAATAAAAAATTCAATTAAATTCAAACTTGAATTAATTTCATTTAAATCTTGTTTAACTTGCTTAATTCATAAGTAATTCATCCTAAATCCTTGTTCAACAATTGAAACATGTATTCCACCTAAAATTGTGTGTTCTTATCAAATATGAACTTTGTTATCTATTTTGAACAATTAACAGTGATGAAAACAACAAATGCTTGTGTAACACCTTTAAGTAACCAAAATTCCAAAACTTAATAAGTAAACTTCCAAACTTGGTAAACCTTATCTCAAATTGTTTCTATTGTTGTTTTCTTTCTGTTTTCCTCATCCATGCATCATGCTAATTCACTTACACATGATGATTAGTTGTAGAACAATTAATTCAACCATAATTCATGGGTTTTCCATATGCAATCCAATTGCATATGGGTCCATTTAATCATATTGCTATCTTGTCAACTAGTTTATTTTGATGCATCAACTAAATGGTCATGCATCATCCCATGTTTGTGCACTATGCCATGATATTGATTGTTTATCTCTCTGTGTTGTTTGTTTGCTTCTTCTCGGATAAACGACGACGTTGAGACCGACGATACTTACGACACCCCTTCTAAGGAGTTAGCTCAGTACCAGGCTACTGGGTTTTGCAGGCAAGTATTCACTCACATGAACCATCGTGTTCCTTTCAACATTGGATACCGATACTTTCCGTTGTCTATTCTGCTAGCCCTATGAATAGTTGCTTCTGTTCGATCCTATCACATGATACCCTGAACCCTGATACTGCCTCACCTCCACACCTATAACCATTGCTTGTTGCCCGTGTCTTACTAGCATGCTTAGGGTTGTTTTGCTCGAGTCTGTTACCCGTTACTTTTTGTTACTATTTCATTATGTTCTGGGGGCTCGATGTTAAACAATGTATCATGCTAATGTTATTGTTAATAATAATTTGATGATAAGGCACCGGCAGGAGGCCCTGTGTGGTTTTGAGGCCTGCTAGTGTCGACCCTAATAGGAAAAGGGTCTTGTCTACTGATCCATGATGAGCGCACTAACCGCATGTGGGAAGCGAGTATGGGCGCCCCCCTCAATTTGATTCGATTCGCATCTCGTCCAAATCGCCTCATTTAGTTCGTGTTTTTCATTTGCCGCATGCATGTTTTTGCGAGCCCAGGCCAGGGTGGAACTTTTGTAGTCGTCATATAGGGGGACACGTTCTTAGAGTGCTATGAGGGTCCCCTTTCTTTGGGGCTCGATTAGCCGTGCGCCCAAGGTTCTTTGGGCTTGATTCGAAGAAGAGTTGAGTTGTGTTGAGTACCTCGCTTGGTGGGTTTGATTCCCGTCTGGCGGGATATTCTTACGTGTACGGCCAAATTGGTGCACCCCTGCAGGGATAAATCTTCTCGAGAAGTCGTGTTTTCCGCGGTTATGGACTACTTGGTGAAAGTACTGGCTAACAAGTACTCAGGACAACTTAAACCCAATGATTAACAACCTTACACCCAATGATTAACAACTTGACTAGTAATAGGCTTATTGACACAATAATCTGAACCATCATTATTTTCAACTGTGTGAGTTATCCTCGGATTGCTTCTTTGGATAAGGGGCGAGATCCAGGATGGGTTTGTTTGGAGTTAGCTATAGTTGGTTACGATACGCGATCTTATCTCCTTTCTGTTAGCCGGAAGTGGTAGTAACTCTGTAGTTGGTTAGAGCAGCCAGTTGCAGCATCTTTTATATCCCCTTCCTTCCGTTGAACCCAAAGCATCTGTGCTTGGTGTTGACGGGCTACACTTTGGTGAACTGTGAGTCTTGCTTGCTAGTACGTTTATGTACTGACCCCTTTGGGGCTGTGGTTTCCGCAGACTACGTTTTCCGAGGATCCCCATGGTGGCTACTACGTGGAGTATGACGAGACTGCTGACGAGTAGATAGCGGACCCGGGCAGGATCCGAGACTTCGTGGATGGGCTCCGTCTTTTCGTTTCCGGCCTGTTAGGCCTATTTGGTTCTTGTCTGTACTCAGACATGTTGAATGCTTCCGCTGTGATGTAATGATGATATGTTGGGGCATGTGCCCTATGGATGATTGTATTTGCTATCTCTACTCTAATGAGAGCTATTTGCAACTTATTTCCAGCTTTTGTGTCGTAGAGATCTGTTGTGATATCAGCTGTTCAAATGCCGTTGACGTACCATGTGTGTATGTTTTGAAGTACACCAACGGAAGTATCTGGATTTCTACGGGATGGTTTGCGCAGACGATGAACAGTACGAGAATGGTTGTCACAGGTTTACGTGTTGGTTTGCTCATATTGAGATGCGGGTGCCGGTATGCCCCGTAAGCCATTTCTCTACTGTTTAGCGGACTGTGAGTATCCCCTAGAAGTCCGGGTGCGATATCCTTGACTCTCACGCATCTCCCAAAGGGGAACCAAGGGATGAGAGAAGAGAGAGAGAGAGAATGCTGCTGAAAAGGGGAGGGGTTCCTGACTTATAAAGGAGGAGGAGGGAAGGCAAACCCCTTGGCTTAGCCATGTGGGACTAATCCCCACATGGTGGCCGGCCAAGGGAGGGGATCCACAGCCCCTAATGGGCCCCAAAGGGCCCATGCGGATTGCTCTCTCCTCTCTCTCTGCCTTTTCCCTCTTTTCCCCATAATGGGTCTCATTTGCCAATTCTGACCCATTAGTGGAAAACAAGCATTAATTAAATAGAAATATATTTAATTATTAATTACACTAATTAATAATAAATACTCCCTCCTTACGAAAATATAAGATGTTTTAGCATTTCCTAGACAATATGTACCTAGACATGTTTTAGTGTAAGATGCATGTGAATCTACACACTAAAACATGTCTAGATACATTATATCTACAAAATGCTAAAACATCTTATATTTTGATACGGAGGGAGTACATGTTACTTAATTTATTCTAGCACCAAAACACCTTTTGTTGCCCTCCAATCTCCATGGGATAAATCCTGGAACTATTCCGGCTATGTTCTCTCTTATTCTCTTCGGTAAGAAATCACTCTATCATCGGTCACCCTTAAGTGTGACACCCTGGCGGTCCAAGATCACTACAGACATGATCGGGATTCCTTTTCTATCAATGACCTAAGCGGGGCCTGGAATCCCCCCTTTGGTCCGTGTGCAATTGATGGCGTGTAGACACACGTTCGTTGGGAGACCCCAAGAGGAAGGTATGATGAGTAGAACAACTAGTTTTCCCTTAGAAAGAAACCAAGGTTTAATTGGACCAGTAGGAGAAAGAAAATCACTTTTGAAGGTTGTTGACAGTTGATGTTGTCAGGGCGTACTACCAGGATCAGCAACAATGTGGAATCTGCACACAACACAACCAAGATAATTTTCCCCGACGAAACTGTGAGGTTGTCAATCTCACCGGTTTTGCTGAAAACAAAGGATTAGACGTATAGTGTGGAAAATGGTGTTTATTTGAAGTGAATGAAAGGATAACAATGTTTGCATTAAAAAGAACAGTGCTTGCAGTAGGTATTATTATCAGTATAAAAGAATGGACCGGGGTCCACAGTTCACTAGTGGTGTCTCTCCATAAAAGATAGATAACATGATGGGTAAACAAATTACAATTGGGCAATTGACAGAAATAAAGGCTTCACCGTAGTACATATGCATGACAGGATTATTACTATGAGATTTATTTGGGAATTACAACATGATACATAGACCGTAATCCAACTGCATCTATGACTAATAATCCACCCTCAGGACGTCATCCGAGCAAACTTTGGGTATTAAGTTGCAAGCAACAAATTATTGCATTAAGTTAAGTGCGTAATGTAAACAATAGAATTATCCTTAGACAAATCATTATTGTTTTATACCTAGTGGAAACAACACATCCACAATCTTAGAAGTTATTGTCACTCACCCAGATAACTGGAGGCATGAACCCACTATCGACTATAAATACTCCCTCTTGGAGTTACAAGCATCAACTAGTAACAGAGAGCATGCAAGATCAAAAATAACATATAAAAGATAGATCCATAATCAACTTGACATAGCATTCAATATTCATCGAATCCCAGCAAACACAACATGTAGCATTACAGATAGATTATCTTGATCATGTTAGGAAGCTCACAAGATCTAAACATGGTGGCATAAAGAGGAGAAGAAAACCATCTAGCTACTGCTATAGACCCATAGTCCAGGATGAACTACTCACGCATCAGTCCGGAGGCAGGCATGGTGATTTAGAGCCCTCCGGTGATGATTTCCCCTCCCGACAGGGTGCCGGGGAGAGCTTCAGAACCCTCTCGAACTAGGGTTGACGATGACGGCGGCTCCAGAACTTTTTGTGGATGGAGGCTCCGGTGTTTAGGGTTTTCACAAGGAAGAATATATATAGGCGAAAGGGCGATGTCGGTGGGCGCCCGAGGGTCCCACACCATGTGGCGCCGCGGCCAGGGGGCACACCACCCTATGGTGTGGCCGCCTCGGAGCCCCCCTCCGGATGCCGGGTACGTGACAGAAATACAGGAACCTGGGATTTTGTTTCGTCCCATTCCGAGAATATTTCCAGAACAACTTTTCTGAAACCAAAAACAACAGAAAATAGGAATTGGCGCTGTGGCATCTTGTCAATAGGCTAGTCCCAGAAAATCCATAAAAATGACATAAAGTGTATAGAAAACATGTAGCAATTGGCATAATAACAAGATGAAATATTAGATTGTAGATATGTTGGAAAAGTATGAAGCATCCCAAAGCTTAGTTCTACTCGTCCTCGACTAGGTAAAACGATAAAAACAAAATAATTTCTGAGGTGACATGCTACCAACACAATCTTGATCATCTTTATTGTAAAATCATTTGTAAGCTGAGATCAAAGTACTCTAAACATATGCATGATAGATATAACTTCAACAATGCAACTTAGCAACTATGTTGCAACATGAAAAGTAACACAAACAAACGATCATGAATAATAATGCACTGAAAGGTATACGTTTGTTTCGAGCATACAAAACATAACAAAGTGGTATTCTGCTTGTTCTTAAAGTGATACAAAACATAAATGTCAGGACAACTTCAAAGTTCAAGTGGTGAATAGAAACAAATAATTTGAGAACAAGTAATAATAAAATCATGAACCAATCAATAATAAATTTTGGGACTGATGGACATTATACTTAGAATAACAACTATGCTCTCTTAATTTGTGCATAAAGTTAGAAGATGAAGACTCAATATAAAAGTAAAATGGAGGCCGTTCGCAGAGGGAAGCAGGGATTAACTCATGTGCTAGAGATTTTTATTTTATAAACAGAGGTATTGAAAACAATTTTGAGAGAGGTGTATGTCTATGTCAACGAATCAGCAAACAGACAATACATTACGTCACAAGTTAACTAGACTTTACAAGAGCGGCTCCCACTGAAGGATGTCCTTTCTACTAGGGTCAGTAGATCATCCATCTTCTCTTTTGTTTACACACTTATGAACTTTGCTTAACTGATAAATCCGGGGCAAAAAGAGTTAAATGAATTTGTAGTAACCAAGTTTGGGGCTCTCCGTTGCCAGCTCTTCTAGAGAATTGGATAAGCGGATGTGCCACTAGTCCAGGTGTGTAAAGTCTAATTAGCACGTGAAATAAATTTTGTCTACCTGCTTACGCATGAGCTAAAACAAAGCACAAAATAGGTACCATGTTGAAGGTTTTAAAGGTAACACATGAGAAATTTACTTGGTGTTGCGGTTAAATACCACATATAGATAGGTATGGTGGAAACATTTGGCAAACTTTTGGTTTTTGGGGGTTGGATGCACGAGTAGAGATCATACTCACTACAGGTGAAGGCTAGAAAGAGACTGGGAGTGACCAACTAAGAGAGCAATAACGGCCATAATCATGCATAGCGACAAAACATTATTAATCAAAGCATAAATTACATTACAAGTCAAAAACTAAATGGTCATAGATCCTAAAGTTGACTGGTTTGTAGTCATAACATGGTGTAAGCATACGCCAAGTCAACCAAATAAAGCATTCAAAGTAGAATATTACAATATTATGCTTTTATTTGATAAAAACAACACATGATTTCTTTCAGTGACACATTAAGCACTCTCAGACATTTGAGATAAGTCATGCTACATCAATAACTACTAAGCATTAAAATAATATCTAGCATGACAGATTAAATTCTAAGCCACAGTCTAAACAAGCTTCTTGCACCGTTATAAGCATGAAATATTTTGTTGTTTTCCAACACAAATCACTTTATTTTAATAAAAACTCTCCAAATTATTTATCACTGAAACAATAGAGTACTACTCTACAAGAACTAACAGGTCTAAATAAGAGATGCATGAAAAACAGGAGCTAAAAGGATTGCAGTAGCTAGAAAATAATTAATATTATGAGTATTCATATGAAAAAGCGGAGCGTGTCTCTCTCACGCACAAGAGTTCTAGGATCCAACCAAGTTTATTATAGAAAAAAACAGATGCTCCAAGTAAAATGCATATGATGTGACCGAATAAAAATATAGTTTCACTAGAAGTGACCTGATAAGTTGTTGATGAAGGAGATACCTTGGGTATTCCAAAACTTAGACGCTTGAGTCTTCTTGAAATTTGCTGGGATGATCCACGGGGGCATCCCCAAGCTTAGGATTTTCACTCTTCTTGATCACATTATATCATCCGCTTCTCTTGACCCTTGAAAACTTCCTTCACATGAAACTCGAAGTAATTCTCATGAGAGGGTTAGTGCATAATCAAAAACTAACATGTTCTACATTGAGACAAGCACTACTAATACTTTCTAAACATTATCTACAACCAATGATGTTTTAGGGAGCAAAGAAATCCATTCAACATAGAAAAGAGAGAATGCAAAGCAAAAAAACAGAATCTGTCAAAACAAGAACAATCTATAAAGACGAATTTTTTTGAGGCAATTACGTTGCTCAAATCAGAAAATTCAGAACTAGAAGAAGTTGCGTAAATATATAAGGATCATGCAAAAAACAATTCATATCGTTTCGATTTTTCTGGAAATTATGGCGAATTATCCAGTGGACTAAAAATATATATTCATGTGCAGAAATCCAAATCTAGCATAAACTTTCCAATAGAGATTTTACTTGGCACAACAATACAAAAAAGTAAAGATACAAAGGATTTTCTACAGAAGTAAACAACACCTTGAGTCAAAGAAAACAAAAGAAAAATTTAAGAAATAAAACATGGGTTATCTCCCAAGAGTGCTTTTCTTTAACGCCTTTCAGCTAGGCATAGAAAGCAAGAATCAAGTATTTTCAAATGAAGAAGCATCCAAATCATATTTTTTCTAATGATAGAATCAAAAGGTAGCTTCATTCTCTTTCTAGGAAAGTGTTCCATACCTTTCTTGCGTGGGAATTGATATTTAATACTCCCCTCTTTCTTATTAATAACAACACCAACAGTTCTAAGAAAAGGTCTTCCCAAAACAATAGTACAAGAAGCATTGCATTCAATATTCATAACAAAAAAATCAACGTGGACAAGGTTATTGTTAACCATAATAAGAACATCATCAACTCTCCCCAAAGGTTTCTTTTTAGCATTATCAGCAAGACGAACATCCAAATAACGGTGTTCCAAAGGTGGTGAATCAAGTATATCATAGAGTTTCTTAGGCATAACAGAGATACTAGCACCAAGATCACATAAAGCATTACAATCAAAATCAATCAACTTCATTTTAATGATGGGCTCCAACCATCTTCTAACTTCCTAGGGACGGAGGCTTCACGTTTTAACTTTTCTTCTCTAACTTGCATGAGAGCATTTGTAATATGTTTTGTGAAAGCCATATTTATAGCACTAACATTAGGACTTTTAGCTAGCTTTTGTACAAAAATAATTACTTCAGAAATATTGCAACTATCAAAATCAAAATCATTATTATCAAAGGTAATAGGATCATTGTCTCCCATATCTCGAAAAATTTCACCACTTTTACCAGGAATAGTTTCAGTAGTTTCAGGCAATTTTAAACTTTTAATAGAAGAAGTGGAGACATCGCCAACACCAATTACTTTATCATTAGTAGTAGGAGGTTTACTAGCATTTCAAACTTCAGCATTACTAGTGGTGGTAATAGTACAAACTCTATCTATATTGTTATTTCTAACAATTTCATCTTCTCTTTCCCGCCTAGCATGCAATTCAGCCAACATCCTAACATTGTCATCAATTCTAACTTGAATGGCATTCAGAGTTTTGCTTTCTTTAACATCATAAGGCATAACCTTTATTTTTAGAATATCAACATCAAGAGTAAGGCTATCAACTTTAGAAGCAAGAACATCAATGTTACCAAACTTTTCTGAACAGATTTATTAAAAGTAGTTTGTGTACTACTAAAGTCCTTAAGCATGATTTCAAGACCAGAGGGTACACTTCTATTGTTTTTGTAGGAATTACCATAGGAATTGACATAGCCATTACCATTATTAGAAGGATATGGCCTATAGTTGTTGCTACCAAAATTATTCCTATAAGCATTGTTGTTGAAATATTGTTTTTAATGAAATTCACATAAAAATGCTCATCTTGAGCAACCAAAGAGGCTAAAGGAACATTATTTGATCAATATGAGTTTTACCATTCACAAGCATAGACATAATAGCATCAAGCCTATCACTCAAGGAAGAGGCTTCTTCAACAACATTTACCTTCTTACCTTATGGAGCTCTCTCAGTGTGCCATTCAGAATAATTAATCATCAAGAAGCTTTGTTGTAGCACCTAAAGTGATGGACATAAAGGTTCCTCCAGCAGGTGAATCCAGAATGTTTCTTGAAGAAAAAATTCAGACCCGCAGAGAAGGTTTGGATGATCATCCAAGTAGTCAGTCCATGAGTGGGACAATTCTTTACCAAAGATTTCATTCTTCCTCAAGATTGAGCAACATGCTCATTATCAAATTGTATATAATTCATAATGCTACTTCTTAGAGATATAATCTTAGCAGCAGGATAATATTTTCCAATGAAAGCATATTTATATTTAATCCAAGAATCAACACTATTTCTAGGCAAAGATAGCAACCATTATTTAGCTCTTCCTCTGAAAGAGAAAGGAAACAATTTTAGTTTAATAATATATCTATCTATATCCTTATACTTCTGCATCTCACAAAGTTCAATAAAATTATTAAGGTGGGCAGCAGCATCATCAGTACTAACACCAGAAAATTGCCCTCTGATAACAAGACTTAACAGGGGAGACTTACTTTCATAAAAATCAGCATTAGCAGCAGGTGGAGCAATAGGTGTACAAATTAAATAATTGTTGTTTGTGCTAGTAAAGTCACACAACTTAGTGTTGTCATGGTTACTCATTTTAGCAATATTAAAACATGGTAAAAAATAACAACTATAATAAGAACTAAATTTTTTGTGTGTGTTTTTATATAAAGAAGCAAACAAGACAAAATAAAATGAACTAAGCAAAACAAAAAAAAAGTAAAAAAAGATTGGAGGTGAGAGACTCCCCTTGCAGAAATCCTCTTCCCCCCAACAACGACGCCACAAAAACAGTTGTTGACGAGGGAGTGGTTGCTTCTTGACAACTCTGAGATCCCCGGCAATGGTGCCAGAAAAAGAGCTTGATGGCGTGTAGACACACGTTCGTTGGGAGACCCAAAGAGAAGGTATGATGAGTACTGATGACCCACAAGTATAGGGGATCACAACAGTCTTTGAGGGAAGTAAAACCCAAATTTATTGATTCGACACAAGGGGAGCCAAAGAATATTTATAATCCTTAACATATGAGTTGTCAATTCAGCTGCATCTGGAAGTAGACTTGCTCGCAACAGTTTCTCAGTAGTAACAGTATATAGCAGGAGCAGTAGTAAAATGACAGCAGGAATAAAATAGAAACATCGGTAGCAATTGTGGGAAATAGCAGAATTAAAATATTGTAGGCCTAGGGATGGATCAATGGGTGTTGCATGGATAAGATAGTTCATATGATAATCAAAACATGGGAAATTGCAGATAGATAATAATAAAGCATACAAGTACTAGGTAACCATAGGCATGTGTTCCATATTTAGCCGTACGTGATCGCAATAAGAAACTTACACATCATCTTCTGTCCTACCAGCCCGTTTGCAGCGGGGCCTCAAGGAAAACTACTGGTCATCTCATAGCTGCTCAACCAGGTCTCAGGACATCATAAGATACATAAATTTGGCTTGGAGCCTTTCTGAAGCGTTGCGAATAGACATGGCCATCTCATAGCTGCTCAACCAGGTCTCAGGATCCATGGTTGGCTCATAGTTGACAACTTTACCCGGCTCTTTGAATTTGTCCGGGTAAGGTTCAGCCCTGATAGCATCTGATAAGAACTTGGGTCCGGCTAAGTTTGCCGGCACCGGCCTTATCCTTGAAACATGTGAAGCCTCGGCGGGTGCAACGGGAGGCGCACCACCTGCTGGCCCTCGCGCTACAGACCCGGCCACACGCCTTGCCCGAGAACTATCCACAATAGCCTGCGCCGCTGAGACCGCAGGAGTTGCTGGTCTATGAGGAGGAGGCGGCATTTGCTGCTGCTCTGCCCTCCGTCGTCCTGAATTTGACTGAATGTTCCTCGTATTTCCATGCTACCGACTGATATACGGCGTCCCGTGCATGCCGCTCCTATTGTCCGGGTAATTGACTTGCTAAGCCACCGCGGTGCGTAACATCTCTATAGCCCGCCGGGTCTCGATCGCTTGAGGTGACTCTCCCAGTGGAATACGGTCGAGCTCTAAAGTTGCGGCGTACACGTTGTCCATAGGGTTATTGAAGTGACCCGGTGGGGTGTGAAATCGTGATGGTGGCGGCACAGCATTGCCCCCAGCAGCCCCAGCGGGTAGCACAGGTGACCCGACCGGCATATTAGTCGGTTGTCCCCCGAGCGCCGCACCTGCATACCCGGTTCCTTGATTCACGATCGGGATCTGCTGGTCTTGAGGCGTAATGAATAACGCGGCCGGCTGTAGGTCTCCGCCTGTTGCAGGCATTCTCGTCTGATGCCTCTGATTATATGCTCTAGTTGTTTGTTCCTGTATACAATCCTCCAACTCATCCAACTGACGTTGACGCATGGCCATCCCCTGTTTCTCGGCTTCTACATCTCTCCTCTGCTGTTCCAATGCTCGGCGGGCCACATCCAGGTCTCTGGCCCCTGCCGCCGCGTTTTCCGGGGTTATCACCGTCGCCAACACTGTGGGATCCAAGATCAGGTTGTTGCTAAACAGAGCCGGATTCGGTGGGTGTGATGTTCCCACACCATCTGTTCTGTTCGTCCTGAATCCGAACATGTTCCTGAGATGAGCACTTTCCCCTGTTTCGCTGGTAACAGACGCCGGCTCATCATCGACCCGGGCTCCAGCCGGGTTTCCATTAATCGGAGTCTGTTGGGCCAGCGCTTGCGCCGCACCAGCCGTGGCTACTAACACATCACCCTGATTGAGATTTATTGCAGGGGCAGTGTAGACCGCAACTCGGCGCGCAATGCCTGGTGAAGATTCATACTCTTCCTCCTCGCAGCTATCTTCTTCATACCGATCTTCGAGCAGGTGCATGATAGATTTGGTATCGTCACCTCCAGTAACCCGGCCACGTGGGGTCCATGCCGGCTCCTCCGGCTGTTCCCTCTTCGCGGTGGGTGCTCTCTCCGGTTCTGTCGTGCCTACCGACTCTTCCCCGTCCGATTGAACACAGGTGGTGGCCCCTAACACAGAATCATACTCATTATTGTCAGAAATCAAACCAGACGTACGTACCATACCCACGAAGACGTCGACCAGGCCGATCGTGACGATAGATCCAGTTTCCAGCTGATCCGACTCTGGCCCCCAGCCAAAATCGTCGACGATCTTTTCTCCTTCGGGGTCGGTGATGATCTCACCAATCACGAGGTTCTTCATGCTTTCCAGAGCTTCTCCCATAATGTAAACACCTTTGGACGCAGGCCCCACGGTGGGCGCCAACTGTCGTGGGAAAGTCACGGCAGATGTTACCGGAGGTAACTTAAGTTGGGGTAATTCGACTCTGGTGTTTGGGAGAGGGTTTAGCTCAGGTTGGGCACGAGCTGGAATCATACTAATTGGCAATCTAGAGGCCCAGGCTGCAATGTCGCCGAGACTCCAATCTAGGGTTACAAATACTTGCTCTCGTGTAACTAGAATAACTCGAATTCTTCTGATCTCTCTTGATCCGCCTCTATGCCCTAGAAGCCGGTTTATATATAATACCCGGTTTCCTGCCTTTCCTTACGAGATTCATCTAGAGTCCTACTCGGGGTCTACACGTAACCCTAAATTACTCTCCGTGACCTCCAAGTCTTGGACACGATGGTTCGCACCGTCTTTTTGGGCCTTCTAGAACCTCCCTTTCCTTGAGCCGGGTTACCCATATAACTGCTGGCCCATCGGTGACACCCGGCCCACCATCATATTACAAGGTCTCGTGTAAACTCCTTCCAGCCGGGTCTTTGTCCCTCTATATGGGCCTGCCGGGTTATCATCCCCCCAACAGTAGTCCCCAGAATAGCTTGGGCATCTTGGTTGGCGCGCCCTCCTAGATCAACTCTTCATAATGACCATTTCATAACACGGCTTTCATATTCCTCATAAGCTAGTCCGAGTAACAATTTCGAGTCCGGCTCTTTTGGCGGTCATTTGTAACTCGGCTGCATGAAAATAACTCCCAAGATTTTGTTTCCGTAATCAACGGGCCGAGTATCATATCCCGTGATTTTCTCCATTTTACTGTTGGCAATCTAGGGTTTCCACCGCTCCTATAAATACAGGGCCCGGGGAAAACCCTAATCACAAAACGCCACCCGCACTCCACTTCATCTTCAAGCTCGAGCCGCGCGATTGGAGCCCAAGACCCGAGCTCGGAGCTCGAACGCCGGACCCCGCGTGCACGCCGCCGTTGCCCACGAGAACCGGCCTGCCGTTCCGCGCCGCGCTCACCGAGCTTCATTCCCGCCGCCGCTTTCCGGTAAGCTCTTCTAGATCTAAGTTTCCATTTCTAGATCTTGAACCCATGTTCTTCGCATTCATCGCATTCATCTTTTTCTTGCTTTGTTTTTCCTTTTCGATCTCTTCTAGATCTTTTTCGATGGCACCCAAGGCCGCTCCCAAGTCCAAGGCCAAGGCCACGGCTTTGAAGCAAAAGCCGAGTCAAACTATCACCGCCAACTGGGTAAAATCGACTGTCACCTAGGCCAAGATGGAAGAGCTGGCCGAGTCTAGGGTCCTCCCCCCTCAGTTGGAGATCTCATGGAGGGCGCCCGAGGAGGAGAGCCGGCCTTCACCTGAAGCAGGTGAAGTTATAGTTTTCCTCGAACATGTGACCCTGGGTTTCCATCCCCCGGGTCATCCTTTCTTCCGCGAGGTCCTCCATCACTATAAACTCCCGGTTTTTGACATAGGCCCGAATTCGATTCTCAACATTTGCCATTTTATCGTCCTTTGCGAATCTTACCACTGCATAGCTCCTAATCTTTCTTTATTCCTTGAGCTTTTCCAATGCAAACCTTGCCGCGAGACTACGGATGTCCCCTCCTTGTTTGTGGAGGTGTGGCCATCCAAAGGCAAGAAATCTCTGATGCCGACTCTCAACCATCACTCCCACGTGAAGCATTGGCAAAAAACTTTGTTCTACTGCAAGGACACTTCTTCACCCGGTGAGAAGCCTCTGCCGGGTTTCTCTACTGATACCCTTTCCCTTAGCGACAATCTGAGCGCCTTTGCCTCAAAGGCCGACAGACAGGCCATCCAACCCCTTCTACACAAATTATCCGTCCTAGCAGCCCACGGTCTTTGTGGGTTGAATTTTATCAAGACCTGGATCAGCTGCCGGATCCAGCCCAACAACATTCGGAATAAGCTTCTTTGCAAATACTCGGGCCATCTGACCGACTCTCTACGATACTCCGAGAAGTCATACCCGGCTGTCGACGTCAACAAGGCCATGAAGAATTTTCCGGCCGAGAAGGTTGACGTTATAAAGAGCATTTATGGCCTCTCCCCCTTCACTCGCAGTAACCCGGCTCCACCAGTAAGAACCGGCTAATTTCCTTTGTTCCGACTAATTTTTCAAATATGCGTATACTGATTTTTACCTTTGCCGTTCTTACTGAGGAATCTGATGACTGGTGGAAGATTGAATCCCCTCCTCCCTCTGAAAACTCGGAAGACGAAGACCGAGTGATAGCGAAGAAGGTGATTCCGAGTTACTGAACAAATACTTTGCCGACTTACTAGACCAAGATTCTCCTCGCACCTTTATTCCTGACGATACGCCACAATCACCAACACCGGCTGACAAAGCCGAATCTCAGTCTAAAGAGAGCGGGGCGGAGCCTGAAGCCGAGTTAGGCAAAAAGAGGAAGGCCAAGGGAGTCACATTCAAGGTAACCTATTCTTCCATAACCTCAGATCCGTACTCAAGTGCTGATACGTGCAATCTTGAGAAATACCTAACTGTCGTATTATCACAGAAAACCGCGTCTCCTCCACCCAAGCGACGGGCAACCCGGTCATCACCGGGTGACGAGCCCCTCAATCCCGGGATCTCTCAGTCGCCTGCTCGCCGAGCCGGTACTCCTTCAACTTATCCTGATTGCACTCCTCAAAAATATCCATCTCCGAGTCACCCTTTAGCCGAAAAACTCCGAGTCTCACTGTCCAATTTTTTATAAGTGTCTTCCGGGTCTAGCAACGATCTCCCAAGTGATTTCGTCGTGAATAACAGGTAATTTTCATAACCTTCTTGACTATACCCCTATACTTTGCATGTTTCACCTTTATAACCCACTAACGCATTGTTTTTCTTTCATCAGAGCCAAGGTCACGCTCAGCGATCCGGTAGGAACCCCCGTTGATGACCCGATGGCGGAAGACCCGGAAAGCGTCGCTAATCCCCCGCCTGTTGAAGAGCAAGAGCCGGCTAACGCGGCCAACCCAAGAACCGAGTCTACTACTGCCGCGCCACAGCCGGCTGATCCCGAGGTTGAATACCTCGGGACACAAAGGGCGGCCCCTGCTCCAAAGACCGCCGCTACCAGATTTGACGCAGGAAAACAAGAGGCAACCACACCACCGGCTGACCGGCACGCCAGCTCTTCCAGGCCGACTCTTAGTGGCCATGAGTTTGAAAAGCTACTGAAGGAGTATCGCGCCCTGAAGACAACTGAAGAGGAGATTGGCGAGTCTCTGGCGGCTGAGCACCAGGTTAGTTTAACTGATGTTATTTATATACTCACCCTAGTCCCCAAGTTCCGAATGAACTGTCCACAGTCACTCGGTACTTTGCAAATATATGGTCTTTCTTATACAACTTTAGAATACCCTAGTCCCTAAGTTCCGAGTGAGCTATCCGCTATAACTCGGTACTTGCAAATATATCCCTTTTAAGCTCATTGCCGACTGATATTTCTTTATCCTTTTCAGGCTTATGTTACCCGGACCGATGAAATACTGGCAAAGACCAATGAGCTCCTGCAAGCTGAAGTAAAGCTCCGTGAAGAATTGGAGGCCAACCTCAAGGATCTCTCCAAAAAGCACAACAAGCAAAGGAAGAAACTCCGGCTGCTGAGGAGCTTGTCAAGAAGCTCTCAACTTTCATATCCAAGACATATGACTCCATCGTAGGTAAAGCACATCTAAATTTCCGATTGTCGCTTTGTGTTAGCCGGATTTTCCTATTTATAAGGTTTTTGACCCGGATCTCGCTACCTTACTTCCCTTTTTGTACTACAGGTCCGGGTGAAGTTTCTAAAGTACATGACGACCACCAGAAGCTGAGAATACTCAAGACTGTCATCCGGCAATTCTCGGCAGGGACAAAATGGACACTCGAGGTTGTGAAGTTAACCGGTGATTACACCGGTGTAACCCACATGCTCGAGGCATACACGACAGTCCATGCCTGGATTGAGGCCTGGAAGCGCTCAGCATGCCGGGTTGGAGTGATACGCCGCCTTGCACTGGCTAAGGCCTACTACCCCAAGATTGAGTCGGCAATGCTTGTGAACGGGTTTCCCGAGTTTAAGACCGATGGTTCTAAATTCACGGGAAAAGACCTCAAGGCCATCAACACACAGATTCGTCACTCAGCCAGCTTGATCGCGGAAAACCTCGACGTGAACAAGCTTACCGCCCCGTATGATGTTGAGGATAAGCCTGTGCCCTTCCAAGACCCGGCGCCCTTTGACATGTTGTCTCGCTTCAAGGCGGAGCTTGCGAAGAAAATGGCCGAATCTGGTTCTGCACCAACTTCATCAACTCCGGTTGTTCCTCCTTCATCTCGTGCTCCCTCCGCAGGTAACTCGGACATTGAAACGGAGAAGGCGACAGAGGAGAATACCGAAGACCCGGCCACCAAGACCACTCATGATGACTCGGCTGCAGCACCCGAGTAATGTACTCCTTTTTATTAGCAAACAATCATTCGGCCAATAGGCATTGTAATATTCCTCTTACACTTTTATTTGATAGTGCGTCTATGCACTTTTTGATATTATTCCTAAGGTTTGTAACACATTAAACTTCTGTTTTTTCGATGACCCTTCTGGTTGTCGCTTTAATATGTGCTTTACAAACTCATTCTGTCACAACTTTACTTGTTATAAGCTTTGTGAAAAATATGCCGAGTCTTGGTTTTAGGATTGTGAAAAGTTTCTCACAAGTCCCCAAGACCCGGATTCTGGGTCTGAGGATTCTTGGCTTGAGAAATTTTGTTTCTCAAGTCCCCAAGCCCCAAGACCCGGTGTCACCTTTTGAAGTCATGTGCAATATGTAATGAGTTTTCGGCTGTTGCCTTTGCTCTGCATAACTTATGGTTTAGATGACCCTTTTGACCCTTCTGGTTATAAGCCGGTTTTCGCATGGATTTTCAATGTTGCTGTAACTCTAGTAAAAACAGGGCCAGGCAAGTCCCCATGGGCATCATGACTGATTGGATTTATAGGTTAGCAAACACGCCATTTTGTTGCGAGTCACATCGAGCTTAAACAAAGGAGGTCAAGAAAAATTTGGCTCTATTGTCCGGGTTACGAGATTGTAACTGTACTTATTGCAAGTAATCAGTCCTCACAACCGAATGGCATCGTGGCCGGATCTGAGTGTGCAACAATAGGCTTTCTGCTCTACCGGCTTACGGATAGCTTGAATACTAAAAAAGAAAAGATGCGCAAATTTAAACCCACTAAATCATACGCCTTGCTATTGAAAAACATATTTAACTAAAATAACTCACTAGTAAATACAGAGCATGATCAACTACAGAAAAATATACAAGAAATTGACAAAATTTAAAGAACATAATAACCATCATGATTTAACCATTTCTTTATTGATATGAAAAGGTTAGGTCAGCAGGCCGCCTCATTAAAAACCTTCCAGTCCCCATAGGTACCCTGGGTAGGAAAAGAGAATGTCTGAAACCTGCTGCCTGTTACATCGTGTAGTACAATTTGCAAACTGAGTCTATGCTAAGTGTAGTAAGGACGCAGTTGGGCCACGTTCCATGGTCGTTCACGCTCTTGCATGGAGGAGGTGGAATGAGCAGTACCATTCACATAATCCGACTCTTCTCTTGCGTCTACCAGGTAATACGATCCATTGTGTAGATTCCGGCTTATGATAAACCGACCCTCCCATGGGGGAGACAACTTGTGCTTTCCCTCCTTGGATTGCACCAGACGCAGCACCAGGTCTCCTTCTTGAAAAGCACGGGTCTTGACTCGGTGACTATGATATCACCGTAGATCCTGCTGATATATTGCGGACCGTTCCAAAGCTTGCTCCCTGTGCTCTTCTAGCATGTCCAGAGCGTCCTGCCGAGTCTTCTCGTTTTCCACCTCAACATAGGCCGCCACTCATGGCGAGTCATGGATGATATCACTTGGGAGGACTGCCTCTGCACCATAAACCATAAAAAACAGGGTCATTTGAGTAGACCTATTAGGTGTAGTATTGATTCCCCAAACCACAGACGGTAACTCTTCAACCATGCTCCAGCAGCTCAGAGACACGGGACTCATAATCGTGGTTTCAACCCACGAAGTAACTCTTGGTTTGCTCTCTCCACTTGACCATTGGCTTGTGGATGGGCCACCGAGGCTACATCAAGTCGAATGCCATTGTTTCCACAAAACTTCTCCATCTCTCCTAAGGACATATTGGTTCCATTGTCTGTGATTATGCTGTGGGGGTATCCAAATCGATATATGATTTTCTTCAAGAATTTCACAGTTGTGGCTGCTTCACAGTTCGTAACTGGCATGACCTCAACCCACTTTGTAAAATTGTCGACATCCACCAGTAAATGAGTCTTTTTGCACGGAGACATGTGGAAAGGGCCTACCATATCCATACCCCAAACAGAAAACGGCCAAGTCAATGGAATCGTCCATAACTCCATAGCCGGCACATGGATGTGTCGGGCATACCTCTGACATACATCACATCTTGCCACCAAGCGTTCTGCATCTGCTAGAGCCGTAAGCCAAAAGAAACCGTGCCGATAAGCCTTGGCCATAAGGGATCTTGTGGAGGCGTGGTGTCCACAATCACCTTCATGAATTTCTATCAATATTTGTCGGCCTTCTTCTGGAGCTACGCATCGTAAAAAGACACCTGTAGCACTTCTCTTGTAAAGCTCACCACCAATGATGGAGTAACCCTTTGCCTGTCTCTGGATTTGCCGGGCTACAACTTCCTGCTGTGGTAACTCACCCCGTAATAGAAATGCTAGGAACGGCTGTCGCACCCTGATTTCTAGGGGATACTCACCGTACGAACTGGATAGCAGATGCTTGGATTATGGGGCATAACTGCTCCCACGTCCCAGCTTCCTGGTAGGCCTGCGCTTATGCGCGACAACACAAGCCCTGCTATTCCATCGTCGATGTAAACTATCCACTAGAGATCAAAGGCACTTCCGTCGACGTACTTCAAACCATACACACATGGTACGTCAACGGCGTTGAACAACTGATATCACAACAGATCTCTACGACACAAAAGATTGAAATAACTTGCAAATGGCTCTCATTAGAGCAGAGATAGCAAATACAATCATTCAGAGGGCACATGCCCCAACAATTCATCATTACATCACAGCGGAAGCATTCAACATGTCTGAGTACAGACAAGAACCAAATATGCCTAAGAGGCCGGAAACGAAAAGACGGAGCCCATCCACGAAGTCTCGGATCCTGCCCGGGTCCGCTATCTACTCGTCAGCAGTCTCGTCATACTCCACGTAGTAGCCACCATGTAGATCTTCGGTAACGTAGGTCTGCGGAAACCACAGCCCCAAAGGGGTCAGTACATAAACGTACTGGCAAGCAAGACTCACATTTCACCAAAGTGTAACCCGTCAACACCAAGCACAGATGCCTTGGGTTCAACGGAGGAAAGGGGATATAAAAGATGCTGCAACTGGCTGCGCTAACCAACTACAGAAACATACTACAACTGCCGGCTAACAGAAAGGAGATAAGATCGAGGATTGTAACCAACTGAAAGATAACTTCAAACAAACCCATCCTGGATCTCGCCCCTTATCCAAAGAAGCAATCCGAGGATAACTCACACAGTTGTAATAAGGGTGAATCAAGTTATTGTGCCATCAACCTATTACTAGTCAAGTTATTAATCATTGGGTGTAACATGTTTGATCATTATGTTTAAGTTGTCCTGAGTACTTGTTAGCCAGTACTTTCACCAAGTAATCCATAACCGCGGAAAACACGGCTTCTCGAGAAGATTATCCCTGCAGGGTTGCACCAATTTGGCCGTACACGCATGAATAACCCGCCAGATGGAAAGGCCCTTCCACCAAGCGGGGCACTCAACACAACTCAACTCTTCTTCGCATCAAGCCCAAAGAACCTTGGGCGCACGGCTAATCGAGCCCCGAAGAAAAGGGACCCTCATAGCACTCTAAGACCGTGTCCCCCTATATGCCGACTACGAAAGTTCCACCCGGGTACCAAGGGCTCGCAAGATCATGCATGCAGCAAATGGAAAACCCGAACTAAATGAGGCGATTTGGACGAGATGCGAATCGAGTCAAATTGAGGGGGGCGCCCATACTCGCTTCCCACATGCGGTTAGTGCGCTCATCATGGATCAGTAGACAAGACCCTTTTCCTATTAGGGTCGACACTAGCAGGCCTCAAAACCACAAAGGGCCTCCTGCCGGTGCCTTATCATCAAATTATTATTAATAATAACAGTAGCATGATTGATTGATTGATTAAACATCGAGCCCCCAGAACATAATGAAATATAGTAGCTGAAAGTAACGGGTAACAGAGTCGAGCAAAACATTCTAAGCATGCTAGTAAGACACTGGCTCAATCAATGGGTTGTAGGAGGGGTGATGAGGCAATATCAGGGGTTAAAGGATTCATGTGATAGGTTCGTAACAGAAACATCTACCACTAAGGCTAGCAAGTATAGACAACGGAAAGTATCGGTAACCAGGGTTGAAAGGAACACAATGGTTCATGTGAGTGATAACTTGCCTGCAAACCCAGTAGCCTGGTACTGAGCTAACTCCTTAGAAGGGATGTCGTAAGGATCGTCGGTCTCAACGTCGTCGCATATCCGAGAAGAAGCAAACAAACAATGCAGAAAGATAAACAATCAATATCATGGCATAGTGCACAATCATGGGATGATGCATGTCATGTTAATAGATGCATTATAAATAAACTAGGATACAAGATAGAAACAAGATTAAATGGACCCACATGCAATTTGAGTTGCACCTGAAAAGCCCATGAATTATGGTTGAATTAATTGTTTTACAACTAATCAAATTGTGTAAGTGAATTAGCATGATGCATGGATGAGGAAAACAGCAAAATAACAACAATAGAGCAAATAGAAATAAGGTTTACCAAATTTAGAAATTCATTTATTAAGTTATGGAATTTTGGTTACTTAAAGGTGTCACACCAGCATTTGTTGTTTTCACCACTTTTAATTGTTCCAAATAGATAACAAAATTCATATTTGATTAGAACACCAAATTTTAGGTGGATTACATGTTTCACTTGTTGAAAAGGGATTTCAAATAAATTATTTAGGAATTAAACAAGTTTAAGCAAGAATTAAATGAATTCAATTCAAACATGAACTTAAATGAATTTTTATTTGTTCAAAACATTAAGTGAGATTCATATTTGAAAAGTTTATACTTTTGTGGCTTGAAAACATATTTTATATGCCCCAAAAGAATTTGTTTTGATCAAGTTATAAATTTAACAATATTAAATGAATTAAATAAGATTTAAATTATTTAACCACTTTTAATTATTCAAAACATGAAACAAAATTTATATTTGGAAAGGTGGTTTAATTTTGCATGGAAAACATATTTCATTTGTGGAAATTGGATTTAAAATGAGCAAGTTATTATTTTGGCAATTTTAATTGCAATAAACAAGAAACAGTTGTTTTCAGCAATTTAAATTATTCAAAACAGCAAACAAAATTTATATTTGGAAAGTACATGAAAAGTTGATTGGAAAACATATTTGGTTTGTGAAATTTGGAGTTTTTATGAACAAGTTATGAATTTTGCAAGTTTAAGTGAATTTGACAAGTTTTCAAATTTTGCACCAATTTAAAATATTCAAAACAGTAAACAAAATTTATATTTGGATAGAACATTTAATTTGGGACAGAAAACATATTTAAAAAGTGAAAATTGGAGTTAAAATGAAATAGTTATGCAATTTACAATTTTAGGGTGCAATCTGCCATTTTTACTGCACTAGGGACTTAGAAAATATTTTCCAGGGGTTAGAAATAAGTGCCAGGGGCCTATGTGTGATTTGCTAAAAGTTCCTGTACCAAGACAATTGGGAAAAAAAGATTGGGTTTTATGGGTGCAGGGGGGATCGAACCCTGCACCTCTGCCTGCGCGCTGGGGTTTGCTACCACTACGGTACTGAAACTTTGGTGGCAGTAGGGGGAAGCGAGGGGATATGAGGTGTTGCTCGCGGGATCTATTTTTCTGAAACTGAAACCGAACCGAACAGGTACAGCAGATCGTCAGAAACCATGGCCAGCGAGGGCATGGTGATCGCCGGTGGGGGGGAGCCGTGGTGGAGGGGCTGCTGCGAGGGGAGATGGGAGGCGAGTAGGAAGGAGGGGAAGGGGGCCTCACCTGGGCGGTTGGAGGCGAGGCGACGGGTCGGAGCAGGTCGAGCAGCAGCAGAGCGAACAGGGACAGCAGGGCGTCGGGCGGCGGGAAACCTCGACGGTGGCGGCGGCTCAGTCCCTCCCGGCCCAAGCCGAGGGGGGGAATAGGTAGAGGGTGGAGCGGCGGCTCCATTCCCGCCGCTGGCGCGGCCGGAGGGGCCCCGGACGGCCGGCGACCACCGGAGTTGGAGGAGCTCGGGTGAGGTACAGTGGTTGCAGGGTTCAGACATTGCAGAATTACAGAGGGAAGCAGGGAGGAGAGGATGGCGGCTATGGGAGGAACTAGCTAGGGTTTCTAGGGGTCTAGGGTAGAGGGGGATACTTAAGGAGAAAGGGGGCCAGTACGGCATGGCATCGGTGGTGGAGGAGGAGATCGTGTGGAGAAGGTGGGTTCGTACTGTGAGGAAGAAGATAAACGAGGAAGAGGGGGGTACTGGGCCAGATGGAGTTGGGCCAAAGGGAAACAACTGGGCTTGGGGGGAGAAAAAGAAAAAGGGGGGTGGGCTTCTCTCTCTCTCTCTTTTCTATTTCGTTGTTTGGTTATTATTATTTACTTATTTTTTTGCAGAAATAAAAATGGAAACAAATGATAAGTTTTTGATTTGATAAAAATTTGGAAAAAAACATGTGGGTTTGTTATTCCAACATCTACCACTTGGCCACTTAAGTTTTTGAGAATTTAAATTTATTTGCTGTTTTTGTAATGGCTTGCATTTGAATGAAATTTTGGTTAACAATTGGTTGTTCAAAACAAGAATTTTAATTATGGAAAACCAATGAGTTTAATTGGAAACAAAGAGTACAACAATGTTTTGGTTATTTTTATAATTTCAAAAGAGGTGCTGTTTAGTGATTTGGTTTGGATTTGAAACCAATTTGGGAATTAATTAATTGAAATAAAAACACCATTTTATTAGTGGAACATTATGGGATGATTGGAAAACAATTAAGGTTTTGATTTGGAAACAACTATTTGGATGTTGGTTTGGAATTTCAAATGGAAAACAAATTGAATTTGAAAAGGGTTTGATTATTGGATGCATTTTTATAGAAATAAAACAATAGTTTGGAATCACACTTTAATGGAAACAAATAATTGTTTTATTTTGAAATATCATTTTAGAAATTGTAACATCACAAGGATGAAACAAAAGGTTTGAATTTTGGGTTGAAATTCAAACAGAAAACAAAGGAAAACAAAGGAAAACAGATGGAAAACAAACAAAACAAATGCAACCAACATGATGCCATGATGCAAAACATAAAATAACAGAGAGCAAACATTCTAAAGGTTATTTTTCAGACTTGGGATGTTACAAAACGCCCCCCCCTTGAAGGAATCGCGCCCCGAGATTCCTACTGAGAAAAGAAAGGGGTCCGGATACTTCTTGGGAAGATCCACTTGAGCTGTGACACGTGAAACACATCGTGCACATTGGATAGGCGTCAGGGAATTTGCAAACCACCGGAACATTTTCAATTGAAGGAAGAGGTTTTTGTACCAAGGGTGTATAGCTGAATGGGACTTGATTCATTTGGAGAATAGATTATCTGGCTAGAATGGTGGAACAGAGTTATTGACATCAACGCAACACCAAGAATAACATCAATGTCAGAATCATCAACATGAGAGTAACGAGGAATATGTGGCCTCCCATTAGACTTGGATTGTTCTTACTTATCTTGGAAGTCAACATTTGAGATCCCGGGGAGTGAACAGAGTTTTGATTGCTTAGTGGAACCAGAATTGGGTTGTATGTTGTGGAAAAGATTGTTGACACAAAGGAATGTGATTCTCCGGTATGAAACAACACTTTAGCTGGAATAGGGTTTAGCAGATGAACAGGGAAACTTTGATTAGACGTCGGTAGAAGAATTGAATTGGAAAACAACAACAAGATTTCAACGGACGAAGGGTTCTTTAAAAGAACAGGATATTGAAGCAACACCGGGGAAAACGAGAACAAAACTCCTGAGGTACTATGGAGAACCAAAACACGTGAAATCCTAACTTGAAAGTTTAGATGAGAAGGGAGAAACCAACGTTGCACTTCCTTACCAGAAAAGGGAGGGAGGGTGGGGAAAAGAAGAAAAAGAACAGAATTCCTACTCTCACGTTTCATTTTTCCTATATAGCTACAAAATAGTTTCTAGACTCAACTGCGACCAGTAAAAAGGGATCCTACAGGCAGACAGGCTCTGATACCATTTGTCGCACCCTGATTTCTAGGGGATACTCACCGTACGAACTGGATAGCAGATGCTTGGATTATGGGGCATAACTGCTCCCACGTCCCAGCTTCCTGGTAGGCCTGCGCTTATGCGCGACAACACAAGCCCTGCTATTCCATCGTCGATGTAAACTATCCACTAGAGATCAAAGGCACTTCCGTCGACGTACTTCAAACCATACACACATGGTACGTCAACGGCGTTGAACAACTGATATCACAACAGATCTCTACGACACAAAAGATTGAAATAACTTGCAAATGGCTCTCATTAGAGCAGAGATAGCAAATACAATCATTCAGAGGGCACATGCCCCAACAATTCATCATTACATCACAGCGGAAGCATTCAACATGTCTGAGTACAGACAAGAACCAAATATGCCTAAGAGGCCGGAAACGAAAAGACGGAGCCCATCCACGAAGTCTCGGATCCTGCCCGGGTCCGCTATCTACTCGTCAGCAGTCTCGTCATACTCCACGTAGTAGCCACCATGTAGATCTTCGGTAACGTAGGTCTGCGGAAACCACAGCCCCAAAGGGGTCAGTACATAAACGTACTGGCAAGCAAGACTCACATTTCACCAAAGTGTAACCCGTCAACACCAAGCACAGATGCCTTGGGTTCAACGGAGGAAAGGGGATATAAAAGATGCTGCAACTGGCTGCGCTAACCAACTACAGAAACATACTACAACTGCCGGCTAACAGAAAGGAGATAAGATCGAGGATTGTAACCAACTGAAAGATAACTTCAAACAAACCCATCCTGGATCTCGCCCCTTATCCAAAGAAGCAATCCGAGGATAACTCACACAGTTGTAATAAGGGTGAATCAAGTTATTGTGCCATCAACCTATTACTAGTCAAGTTATTAATCATTGGGTGTAACATGTTTGATCATTATGTTTAAGTTGTCCTGAGTACTTGTTAGCCAGTACTTTCACCAAGTAATCCATAACCGCGGAAAACACGGCTTCTCGAGAAGATTATCCCTGCAGGGTTGCACCAATTTGGCCGTACACGCATGAATAACCCGCCAGATGGAAAGGCCCTTCCACCAAGCGGGGCACTCAACACAACTCAACTCTTCTTCGCATCAAGCCCAAAGAACCTTGGGCGCACGGCTAATCGAGCCCCGAAGAAAAGGGACCCTCATAGCACTCTAAGACCGTGTCCCCCTATATGCCGACTACGAAAGTTCCACCCGGGTACCAAGGGCTCGCAAGATCATGCATGCAGCAAATGGAAAACCCGAACTAAATGAGGCGATTTGGACGAGATGCGAATCGAGTCAAATTGAGGGGGGCGCCCATACTCGCTTCCCACATGCGGTTAGTGCGCTCATCATGGATCAGTAGACAAGACCCTTTTCCTATTAGGGTCGACACTAGCAGGCCTCAAAACCACAAAGGGCCTCCTGCCGGTGCCTTATCATCAAATTATTATTAATAATAACAGTAGCATGATTGATTGATTGATTAAACAACGAGCCCCCAGAACATAATGAAATATAGTAGCTGAAAGTAACGGGTAACAGACTCGAGCAAAACAACCTAAGCATGCTAGTAAGACACTGGCTCAATCAATGGGTTGTAGGAGGGGTGATGAGGCAATATCAGGGGTTAAAGGATTCATGTGATAGGTTCGTAACAGAAACATCTACCACTAAGGCTAGCAAGTATAGACAACGGAAAGTATCGGTAACCAGGGTTGAAAGGAACACAATGGTTCATGTGAGTGATAACTTGCCTGCAAACCCAGTAGCCTGGTACTGAGCTAACTCCTTAGAAGGGATGTCGTAAGGATCGTCGGTCTCAACGTCGTCGCATATCCGAGAAGAAGCAAACAAACAATGCAGAAAGATAAACAATCAATATCATGGCATAGTGCACAATCATGGGATGATGCATTATAAATAAACTAGTTGACAAGATAGAAACAGGATTAAATGGACCCACATGCAATTTGAGTTGCACCTGAAAAGCCCATGAATTATGGTTGAATTAATTGTTTTACAACTAATCAAATTGTGTAAGTGAATTAGCATGATGCATGGATGAGGAAAACAGCAAAATAACAACAATAGAGCAAATAGAAATAAGGTTTACCAAGTTTAGAAATTCATTTATTAAGTTATGGAATTTTGGTTACTTAGAGGTGTCACACCAGCATTTGTTGTTTTCACCACTTTTAATTGTTCCAAATAGATAACAAAATTCATATTTGATTAGAACACCAAATTTTAGGTGGATTACATGTTTCACTTGTTGAAAAGGGATTTCAAATAAATTATTTAGGAATTAAACAAGTTTAAGCAAGAATTAAATGAATTCAATTCAAACATGAACTTAAATGAATTTTTATTTGTTCAAAACATTAAGTGAGATTCATATTTGAAAAGTTTATACTTTTGTGGTTTGAAAACATATTTTATATGCCCCAAAAGAATTTGTTTTGATCAAGTTATAAATTTAACAATATTAAATGAATTAAATAAGATTTAAATTATTTAACCACTTTTAATTATTCAAAACATGAAACAAAATTTATATTTGGAAAGGTGGTTTAATTTTGCATGGAAAACATATTTCATTTGTGGAAATTGGATTTAAAATGAGCAAGTTATTATTTTGGCAATTTTAATTGCAATAAACAAGAAACAGTTGTTTTCAGCAATTTAAATTATTCAAAACAGCAAACAAAATTTATATTTGGAAAGTACATGAAAAGTTGATTGGAAAACATATTTGGTTTGTGAAATTTGGAATTTTTATGAACAAGTTATGAATTTTGCAAGTTTAAGTGAATTTGACAAGTTTTCAAATTTTGCACCAATTTAAAATATTCAAAACAGTAAACAAAATTTATATTTGGATAGAACATTTAATTTGGGACAGAAAACATATTTAAAAAGTGAAAATTGGAGTTAAAATGAAATAGTTATGCAATTTACAATTTTAGGGTGCAATCTGCCATTTTTACTGCACTAGGGACTTAGAAAATATTTTCCAGGGGCTAGAAATAAGTGCCAGGGGCCTATGTGTGATTTGCTAAAAGTTCCTGTACCAAGACAATTGGGAAAAAAAAGATTGGGTTTTATGGGTGCAGGGGGGATCGAACCCTGCACCTCTGCCTGCGCGCTGGGGTTTGCTACCACTACGGTACTGAAACTTTGGTGGCAGTAGGGGGAAGCGAGGGGATATGAGGTGTTGCTCGCGGGATCTATTTTTCTGAAACTGAAACCGAACCGAACAGGTACAGCAGATCGTCAGAAACCATGGCCAGCGAGGGCATGGTGATCTCCGGTGGGGGGGAGCCGTGGTGGAGGGGCTGCTGCGAGGGGAGATGGGAGGCGAGTAGGAAGGAGGGGAAGGGGGCCTCACCTGGGCGGTTGGAGGCGAGGCGACGGGTCGGAGCAGGTCGAGCAGCAGCAGAGCGAACAGGGACAGCAGGGCGTCGGGCGGCGGGAAACCTCGACGGTGGCGGCGGCTCAGTCCCTCCCGGCCCAAGCCGAGGGGGGGAATAGGTAGAGGGTGGAGCGGCGGCTCCATTCCCGCCGCTGGCGCGGCCGGAGGGGCCCCGGACGGCCGGCGACCACCGGAGTTGGAGGAGCTCGGGTGAGGTACAGTGGTTGCAGGTTTCAGACATTGCAGAATTACAGAGGGAAGCAGGGAGGAGAGGATGGCGGCTATGGGAGGAACTAGCTAGGGTTTCTAGGGGTCTAGGGTAGAGGGGGATACTTAAGGAGAAAGGGGGCCAGTACGGCATGGCATCGGTGGTGGAGGAGGAGATCGTGTGGAGGAGGTGGGTTCGTACTGTGAGGAAGAAGACAAACGAGGAAGAGGGGGTACTGGGCCAGATGGAGTTGGGCCAAAGGGAAACAGCTGGGCTTGGGGGGAGAAAAAGAAAAAGGGGGGTGGGCTTCTCTCTCTCTCTTTTCTATTTCGTTGTTTGGTTATTATTATTTACTTATTTTTTGCAGAAATAAAAATGGAAACAAATGATAAGTTTTTGATTTGATAAAAATTTGGAAAAAAACATGTGGGTTTGTTATTCCAACATCTACCACTTGGCCACTTAAGTTTTTGAGAATTTAAATTTATTTGTTGTTTTTGTAATGGCTTGCATTTGAATGAAATTTTGGTTAACAATTGGTTGTTCAAAACAAGAATTTTAATTATGGAAAACCAATGAGTTTAATTGGAAACAAAGAGTACAACAATGTTTTGGTTATTTTTATAATTTCAAAAGAGGTGTTGTTTAGTGATTTGGTTTGGATTTGAAACCAATTTGGGAATTAATTAATTGAAATAAAAACACCATTTTATTAGTGGAACATTATGGGATGATTGGAAAACAATTAAGGTTTTGATTTGGAAACAACTATTTGGATGTTGGTTTGGAATTTCAAATGGAAAACAAATTGAATTTGAAAAGGGTTTGATTATTGGATGCATTTTTATAGAAATAAAACAATAGTTTGGAATCACACTTTAATGGAAACAAATAATTGTTTTATTTTGAAATATCATTTTAGAAATTGTAACATCACAAGGATGAAACAAAAGGTTTGAATTTTGGGTTGAAATTCAAACAGAAAACAAAGGAAAACAGATGGAAAACAAACAAAACAAATGCAACCAACATGATGCCATGATGCAAAACATAAAATAACAGAGAGCAAACATTCTAAAGGTTATTTTTCAGACTTGGGATGTTACAACGGCTCAGTCCACTATGGAATAGCGTGCACCATGGCCACAAATTCCGAGTCTGGGTCTCGGTGGGCTATTTCTTCTTCTGACTCGGTTTTAACGGAAGGCTGCCACAATTCATCCAAGAAAACATTAGGCGGGACCGGCTCTCGACGAGAGCCGAGTCTCGACAGTGCGTCTGCGGCCTCATTCTTACGACGGTCAATGTGCTCCACCTGATACCCGGAAAAAGACCTGGCTACTTTGTTGTCGCACCCAGACTTCTAGAGGATACTTGCAGTTCCGTTGAACAGTAGTTGATTGGATTACGGGGCTTACCGGCACCCGCATCTCTTACGAGTAGGCCAACACACGTATGTGTGACAACCAACCCCTATCTGTTCATCGTCTACGTAAACCATCCCCTAGAAATCAGGATACTACCATTGACGTACTTCATAGCATACACACATGGTACGTCAACGGCGTTGAACAAAGTGATAACACAACATATCTCTAAGACACAAAAGATGGAAATAAGTTGCAAATAGCTCTCACTAGAGCAGAGATAGCAAATACAATCATCCAGAGGACACATGTCCCAACATAACATCATTACATCACAGCGGAAGCATTCAACAGGTCTGAGTACAGACAAGATCCAAATAGGCTTAAGAAGCCGGAAACGAAAAGACGGAGCCCATCCACGAAGTCTCGGATCCTGCCCGGGTCCGCTATCTACTCGTCAACAGCCTCGTCAGGCTCCACATAGTAGCCACCATGGGGATCCTCGGAATCGTCGTCTGCGGAAACCACAGCCCCAACGGGGTCAGTACATAAACGTACTGGCAAGCAAGACTCACAGTTCACCAAAGTGTAACCCGTCAACACCAAGCACATATGCTTTGGGTTCAACGGAAGAAGGGGTGATACAAAAGATGCGGCAGCGGCTGCACTAACCAACTACAGAACATGCTACAACTTCCGGCTATCAGAAAGGAGATAAGATAGCGTATCGTAACCAACTACCAGCTAACTCCAAACAAACCCATCCTGGATCTCGCCCCTTATCCAAAGAAGCAATCCGAGGATAACTCACACAGTTGGATTAATGATGGTTCAGGTTATTGTGTCAATAAGCCTATTACTAGTCAAGTTATCTTAGTTAGGTGTAAGTTGTCTGAGTACTTGTTAGCCAGTACTTTCACCAAGTCGTCACATAACCGCGGACAACACGGCTTCTCGAGAAGATTTATCCCTGCAGGGGTGCACCAATTTGGCCGTACACGTAAGAATAACCCGCCAGACGGGAATCAAACCCACCAAGCGAGGTACTCAACACAACTCAACTCTTCTTCGCATCAAGCCCAAAGCACCACGTGCTGTGCGTGCGCGGCTAATCGAGCCCCACGAAGAAAAGGGGACCCTCATAGCACTGGAAGACCACGCCGCCCTAAATGCCGACTACAAAAGTTCCACCCTGGCCTGGGCTCGCAAGATCATGCATGCAGCAAATGGAAAGCCCGAACTACGTGTGGCGATTTGGACGAGATGCGAATCGAATCAAATTGAGGGGGGCGCCCATACTCGCTTCCCACATGCGGTTAGTGCGCTCATCATGGATCAGTAGACAAGACCCTTTTCCTATTAGGGTCGACACTAGCAGGCCTCAAAACCACCCTGGGCCTCCTGCCGGTGCCTTATCATCAAATTAGTATTTAACAATAACATTAGCATGATTGATGGATTAAACATCGAGCCCCCAGAACGTAATAGAAATAGTAACAGGAAGTAACGGGTAACAGACTCGAGCAAAACAAACCTAAGCATGCTAGTAAGACACGGGCAACAAGCAATGGTTATAGGTATGGAGGTGAGGCAATATCAGGTTTAAAGGATACATGTGATAGGTTCGTAACAGAAGCAACTAATCATAGGGCTAGCAGAAATAGACAACGGAAAGTATCGGTAACCAAGGTTGAAAGGAACACAGTGGTTCATGTGAGTGATAACTTGCCTGCAAACCCAGTAGCCTGGTACTGAGCTAACTCCTTAGAAGGGGTGTCGTAAGTATCGTCGGTCTCAACGTCGTCGTTTATCCGAGAAGAAGTAAACAAACAATGCAGAAAGATAAACAATCAATAACATGACATAGGTGCACAAACATGGGATGATGCATGATAGTTTAACTGATGCATCAAAATAAAACTAGTTGACAAGATAACAACATGATTAAATGGACCCATATGCAATTGGATTGCATATGGAGAGCCCATGAATTATGGTTGAATTAATTGTTTTACAACTAAGCAACATGTGAAAGTGGATTAGCATGATGCATGGATGAGGAAAACAGAAAAATACAACAATAGAACCAAATGGAAATAAGGTTTAACAAGTTTGGGAATTTGTTTAGTAAGTTAAGAAATTTTGGGTTCTTAAAGGTGTCACACAAGCATTTGTTGTTTTCATCAAGTTAAATTGTTCAAAATAGATAACAAAGTTCATATTTGGAAAGAACACAAAATTTTTGGTGGATTACATGTTTCACTTGTTGAAAAAGGATTTCAAATAAATTATTTATGAATTAAACAAGTTTAAGCAAGAATTAAATGAATTTAAGTCAAACATGAACTTATTTGAATTTTTAATTGTCCAAAGCATTGAGTGAAGTTCATATTTGAAAATGTTATGCTTTTATGGTTTGAAAACATATTTTATTTGTCCCAAAAGAATTTGTTTTGATCAAGTTATAATTTTAGCAATATTAAATGATTTAAACAAGGTTTAAATCATTTAACCAATTTTAATTATTCAAAACATGAAACAAATTTTATATTTGAAAAGGTGGTTTAATTTTGCATGGAAAACATATTTCATTTGTTGAAATTGGATTTAAAATGAGCAAGTTATTATTTTGGCAATTTTAAATGCAATAAATAGGAAATAGTTGTTTTCAGCAATTTAAATTATTCAAAACAGCAAACAAAATTTATATTTGGAAAGTACATGAAAAGTTGATTGGAAAACATATTTAGTTTGTGGAATTTGGAATTTTTATGCTCAAGTTATGAATTTTGCAAATTTAAGTGATTTAAACAAGATTTCAAATTTTTCACCAATTTAAAATATTCAAACAGTAAACAAATTTTATATTTGGATAGAACATTTAATTTGGTATTGGAAACATATTAAAAATGTTGAATTTGGAGTGAAAATGATTTAGTTATGCAATTTACAAAATTTGGGGTAAATCTGCCATTTTTAATGCACTAGGGACTTAGAAAATATTTTGCAGGGGCTAGAATTAATTTCCAGGGGCCTATTGGTGATACTGAGATGTTGCTGTGACCAAAGCATTGGAAAATAAAAAGTTGGTTTTAATTGTGTGGGAGGGGGATCGAACCCCCCACCTCCTGTTTGCGCTGGGTGCTGGTAACCAGATGGACTGCTGCTGTGTGTTTGAAAGGAGGTGGACTGCGGGGGGGTATGAGCTTCTGTTACGCTGTAACTTAACTGAAAAAAGCTCGTTCCATCTCTGTACCTGGACAGCGACAGAGAAGAACAGGAGGGCAGCGATGGCATGGTGATCGCCGTGGCCGTGGGGGCGGCGTGGTGGTGTGGGCCGAAGGGGGGAAGGGAGATGAGGGAGGAGGGGTAGCGATCGGGGGGAGGCTCACCTTGGGGCGAGCGAACAGCAGGAGGGGGCGGACGTGCAGGTCGGGGCAGGTTGCAGGGAGGCCGGCGGTGGAGAAAAACTTGACGGCGGCGCCTCCTCGGGCATCCTCCCGTCTCCGTGTCTTCACCAATCCCGACGGGGAACCCGCCCTGGTTCCATTCCCCACGACGGCGCGGACTCGAGGTGATCGGGGCAGTGGGGGCGACGGGGAGGCAGTGAGCTCTGTGCGGTGCAAAGCTTCAGAACAGAGAGGAGTTTGGGGAAAAGGAAGGGGGGAACGGCGGAGCTAGGGCTAGGGGTCTCGGCTAGGGCAGAGGGGAGAGGTGGTGGATGCTTTTTAAGGAGCAGCCCTAGCTCGTACGGCATGGCATCGAGGAGGGGAGGGAGAGATCGTGTGGAGGAGGACTCGTTCGTACAGTTGATGACGTCGAGGAAGAAGACAACAGCAGGGGGGTACTGGGCCTGAAGAAAGAAGTTGGGCTGGGCCATGCCCACTCCCCCTTTGGTGCTAGATTTTTTTATTTTTAAAATTCTTTCTCCTGTTGTTTTTTTTTGCTGAAAATAGAATAGGAAGAAAAGATGGTTTTCTAGGGCTAGGAAAAATTTGTAAAATTTATGGTTAGGTTGGTTTTCACCATTGCAACTGAAAGCTAATTTTTATTTTCCAAAAGTTCACATTTTTAAATACTGTTTGTATTTAATTCAAGATTGAATTAAATTGCTTAGTAGGTGATTATAAATGAAACCAGACTTTCAATGGGGTGAACCCTATTTTAGTTTAGAACAAAGGGTTAAATTGTTGTGGGCAATTTCCTAATTCCAATTGAGTGATGTTTGAAATTAATTCATATTTGGATGATTTGAGTATTAAAAGTGATTATTGATACCACAATTTTAAATAGGGTGACCCAAACAACTTTAATTGGAAACAAGTGAGTAGATTTGTTTTGGTGATTTTTATAATTTCAGAAGAGGTGCTGTTTAGTGATTTGGTTTGAAGTTGAAAGCAATTTGGAAATTAATTGATTAATATTGAAAACAAGGATTTTAATAGGGTGAACCCTATTGAATAAATAGAACAATTGTGATTAGAATTTGTTTGGTATTTTTATAATTTTCAATTGAGGTGCTGTTTGAAGATGCTTTGAATTTTGAAAGCAATTTGGAATTACTTAATTGAAATAAAGCATCATTTTATTAGTTGATTCATTATGGAAATAAAATGAAACAAATGTGGTTTGAGTTGAGCTTTTATTTTCAATGGAAACAATTGGATGTTTTAGTTGAATCTTTCATTTGGAAAAAATTGTAACATCACAAGTATGAAACAAAGGTTTGAAATTTGAGTTGAGATTCAAATAGAAAACAAAGGGAAACAAATGAGAACAGTTGGAAAACAAAAGGAAAACAAGCAAAACAATTGCAATCAACATGATGCCATGATGCAAAACATAAAATAACAGAGAGCAAAACATTCTAAAGGCTATTTTTCATACTTGGGATGTTACAAAACGCACCCCCTTGAAGGAATCGCGCCCCGAGATTCCTACTGAGAAAAGAAAAGGTCCGGAAACTTCTTTGGAAGATCCTCTTGAGCTATGACACGTGAAACACATCGTGCACCTTGGTTAGTTTTTCTGGAAGTTCAAAACGATAGGCATTCCTGGCAACTCTTCTGGAAAGATGTCAGGGAATTTGGAAACCACCGGAACATTTTCAAGGAAAGGGAGAGGTTTTGTATTGAGGGTGTATATCTGGATAGAACTTGATTCATTTGGAGAATAGACTATCTGGAATGTGGTGATTCAGTAGGTGGGAGGCATACTAAAATCAACAACAACAACAACAACAACAACAACAACAACAACAACAACCTTTCTGGCCAGATAGACTTGATATTTGGGAAGTTTTGATTAGACGCCGGTAGAAGAATTGTAGTGGAAAACAACAACAAGATTTCAACGGACGAAAAGGATGTTGAGAAGAACAGGATATCGAAGCAACATCGGGAAAACGAGATCAAAACACTCCTGAGGTACTACGGAAAACCCATCCGGTCTTCTAAAGGATCAATATCTACTGCTTAAGGAATAGAGGATCTGCTTCCGGGGCTTACACGCCTCCGTTCTCAATCGTGAGTAGGCAACATGAAAAATCATGTCACAACCACCTCCATTCCTATGGTCTAGTAGATATAACCATCCTAGAGAAACCAGAATTCGTGAAATCCTAACTTGAAAGTTTAGATGAGAGGGGAAAAACAACGTTGCACTTCCTTACCAGAAAAGGGAGGGTGGGTGGGGAAAGAAGAAAAACAACATAATTCCTACTCTCACGTTTCATTTTTCCTATATAGCTACAAAATAGTTTCTAGACTCAACTGCGACCAGTAAAAAAGGGATCCTACAGGCAGACAGGCTCTGATACCATTTGTCGCACCCGGACTTCTAGAGGATACTCGCAGTTCCGTTGAACAGTAGTTGATTGGATTACGGGGCTTACCGGCACCCGCATCTCTTACGAGTAGGCCAACACACGTATGTGTGACAACCAACCCCTATCTGTTCATCGTCTACGTAAACCATCCCCTAGAAATCAGGATACTACCATTGACGTACTTCATAGCATACACACATGGTACGTCAACGGCGTTGAACAAAGTGATAACACAACATATCTCTAAGACACAAAAGATGGAAATAAGTTGCAAATAGCTCTCACTAGAGCAGAGATAGCAAATACAATCATCCAGAGGACACATGTCCCAACATAACATCATTACATCACAGCGGAAGCATTCCACAGGTCTGAGTACAGACAAGATCCAAATAGGCTTAAGAAGCCGGAAACAAAAAGACGGAGCCCATCCACGAAGTCTCGGATCCTGCCCGGGTCCGCTATCTACTCGTCAACAGCCTCGTCATGCTCCACGTAGTAGCCACCATGGGGATCCTCGGAATCGTCGTCTGCGGAAACCACAGCCCCAACGGGGTCAGTACATAAACGTACTGGCAAGCAAGACTCACAGTTCACCAAAGTGTAACCCGTCAACACCAAGCACAGATGCTTTGGGTTCAACGGAAGAAGGGGTGATACAAAAGATGCGGCAGCGGCTGCACTAACCAACTACAGAACATGCTACAACTTCCGGCTATCAGAAAGGAGATAAGATAGCGTATCGTAACCAACTACCAGCTAACTCCAAACAAACCCATCCTGGATCTCGCCCCTTATCCAAAGAAGCAATCCGAGGATAACTCACACAGTTGGATTAATGATGGTTCAGGTTATTGTGTCAATAAACCTATTACTAGTCAAGTTATCTTAGTTAGGTGTAAGTTGTCTGAGTACTTGTTAGCCAGTACTTTCACCAAGTCGTCACATAACCGCGGACAACACGGCTTCTCGAGAAGGTTTATCCCTGCAGGGGTGCACCAATTTGGCCGTACACGTAAGAATAACCCGCCAGACGGGAATCAAACCCACCAAGCGAGGTACTCAACACAACTCAACTCTTCTTCGCATCAAGCCCAAAGCACCACGTGCTGTGCGTGCGCGGCTAATCGAGCCCCACGAAGAAAAGGGGACCCTCATAGCACTGGAAGACCACGCCGCCCTAAATGCCGACTACAAAAGTTCCACCCTGGCCTGGGCTAGCAAGATCATGCATGCAGCAAATGGAAAGCCCGAACTACGTGTGGCGATTTGGACGAGATGCGAATCGAATCAAATTGAGGGGGGCGCCCATACTCGCTTCCCACATGCGGTTAGTGCGCTCATCATGGATCAGTAGACAAGACCCTTTTCCTATTAGGGTCGACACTAGCAGGCCTCAAAACCACCCTGGGCCTCCTGCCCGTGCCTTATCATCAAATTAGTATTTAACAATAACATTAGCATGATTGATGGATTAAACATCGAGCCCCCAGAACGTAATAGAAATAGTAACAGGAAGTAACGGGTAACAGACTCGAGCAAAACAACCCTAAGCATGCTAGTAAGACACGGGCAACAAGCAATGGTTATAGGTATGGAGGTGAGGCAATATCAGGTTTAAAGGATACATGTGATAGGTTCGTAACAGAAGCAACTAATCATAGGGCTAGCAGAAATAGACAACGGAAAGTATCGGTAACCAAGGTTGAAAGGAACACAGTGGTTCATGTGAGTGATAACTTGCCTGCAAACCCAGTAGCCGGGTACTGAGCTAACTCCTTAGAAGGGGTGTCGTAAGTATCGTCGATCTCAACGTCGTCGTTTATCCGAGAAGAAGCAAACAAACAATGCAGAAAGATAAACAATCAATAACATGGCATAGGTGCACAAACATGGGATGATGCATGATAGTTTAACTGATGCATCAAAATAAAACTAGTTGACAAGATAACAACATGATTAAATGGACCCATATGCAATTGGATTGCATATGGAGAGCCCATGAATTATGGTTGAATTAATTGTTTTACAACTAAGCAACATGTGAAAGTGGATTAGCATGATGCATGGATGAGGAAAACAGAAAAATAACAACAATAGAACCAAATGGAAATAAGGTTTAACAAGTTTGGGAATTTGTTTAGTAAGTTAAGAAATTTTGGGTTCTTAAAGGTGTCACACAAGCATTTGTTGTTTTCATCAAGTTAAATTGTTCAAAATAGATAACAAAGTTCATATTTGGAAAGAACACAAATTTTTTGGTGGATTACATGTTTCACTTGTTGAAAAAGGATTTCAAATAAATTATTTATGAATTAAACAAGTTTAAGCAAGAATTAAATGAATTTAAGTCAAACATGAACTTATTTGAATTTTTAATTGTCCAAAGCATTGAGTGAAGTTCATATTTGAAAAGGTTATGCTTTTATGGTTTGAAAACATATTTTATATGTCCCAAAAGAATTTGTTTTGATCAAGTTATAATTTTAGCAATATTAAATGATTTAAACAAGGTTTAAATCATTTAACCAATTTTAATTATTCAAAACATGAAACAAATTTTATATTTGAAAAGGTGGTTTAATTTTGCATGGAAAACATATTTCATTTGTTTAAATTGGATTTAAAATGAGCAAGTTATTATTTTGGCAATTTTAAATGCAATAAATAGGAAATAGTTGTTTTCAGCAATTTAAATTATTCAAAACAGCAAACAAAATTTATATTTGGAAAGTACATGAAAAGTTGATTGGAAAACATATTTAGTTTGTGGAATTTGGAATTTTTATGCTCAAGTTATGAATTTTGCAAATTTAAGTGATTTAAACAAGATTTCAAATTTTTCACCAATTTAAAATATTCAAAACAGTAAACAAATTTTATATTTGGATAGAACATTTAATTTGGTATTGGAAACATATTAAAAATGTTGAATTTGGAGTGAAAATGATTTAGTTATGCAATTTACAAAATTTGGGGTAAATCTGCCATTTTTAATGCACTAGGGACTTAGAAAATATTTTGCAGGGGCTAGAATTAATTTCCAGGGGCCTATTGGTGATACTGAGATGTTGCTGTGACCAAAGCATTGGAAAATAAAAAAGTTGGTTTTAATTGTGTGGGAGGGGGATCGAACCCCCCACCTCCTGTTTGCGCTGGGTGCTAGTAACCAGATGGGCTGCTGCTGTGTGTTTGAAAGGAGGTGGACTGCGGGGGGGGGGGGGGTATGAGCTTCTGTTACGCTGTAACTTAACTGAAAAAAGCTCATTCCATCTCTGTACCTGGACAGCGACAGAGAAGAACAGGAGGGCAGCGATGGCATGGTGATCGCCGTGGCCGTGGGGGCGGCGTGGTGGTGTGGGCCGAAGGGGGGAAGGGAGATGAGGGAGGAGGGGTAGCGATCGCGGGGAGGCTCACCTTGGGGCGAGCGGACAGCAGGAGGGGGCGGACGTGCAGGTCGGGGCAGGTTGCAGGGAGGCCGGCGGTGGAGAAAAACTTGACGGCGGCGCCGCCTCGGGCATCCTCCCGTGTCCGTGTCTTCACCAATCCCGACGGGGAACCCGCCCTGGTTCCATTCCCCACGACGGCGCGGACTCGAGGTGATCGGGGCAGTGGGGGCGACGAGGAGGCAGTGAGCTCTGTGCGGTGCAAAGCTTCAGAACAGAGAGGAGTTTGGGGAAAAGGAAGGGAGGAACGGCGGCGCTAGGGCTAGGGGTCTCGGCTAGGGCAGAGGGGAGAGGTGGTGGATGCTTTTTAAGGAGCAGCCCTAGCTCGTACGGCATGGCATCAAGGAGGGGAGGGAGAGATCGTGTGGAGGAGGACTCGTTCGTACAGTTGATGACGTCGAGGAAGAAGACAACAGCAGGGGCGTACTGGGCCTGAAGAAAGAAGTTGGGCTGGGCCATGCCCACTCCCCCTTTGGTGCTAGATTTTTTTATTTTTAAAATTCTTTCTCCTGTTGTTTTTTTTTGCTGAAAATAGAATAGGAAGAAAAGATGGTTTTCTAGGGCTAGGAAAAATTTGTAAAATTTATGGTTAGGCTGGTTTTCACCATTGCAACTGAAAGCTAATTTTTATTTTCCAAAAGTTCACATTTTTAAATACTGTTTGTATTTAATTCAAGATTGAATTAAATTGCTTAGTAGGTGATTATAAATGAAACCAGACTTTCAATGGGGTGAACCCTATTTTAGTTTAGAACAAAGGGTTAAATTGTTGTGGGCAATTTCCTAATTCCAATTGAGTGATGTTTGAAATTAATTCATATTTGGATGATTTGAGTATTAAAAGTGATTATTGATACCACAATTTTAAATAGGGTGACCCAAACAACTTTAATTGGAAACAAGTGAGTAGATTTGTTTTGGTGATTTTTATAATTTTAGAAGAGGTGCTGTTTAGTGATTTGGTTTGAAGTTGAAAGCAATTTGGAAATTAATTGATTAATATTGAAAACAAGGATTTTAATAGGGTGAACCCTATTGAATAAATAGAACAATTGTGATTAGAATTTGTTTGGTATTTTTATAATTTTCAATTGAGGTGCTGTTTGAAGATGCTTTGAATTTTGAAAGCAATTTGGAATTACTTAATTGAAATAAAGCATCATTTTATTAGTTGATTCATTATGGAAATAAAATGAAACAAATGTGGTTTGAGTTGAGCTTTTATTTTCAATGGAAACAATTGGATGTTTTAGTTGAATCTTTCATTTGGAAAAAATTGTAACATCACAAGTATGAAACAAAGGTTTGAAATTTGAGTTGAGATTCAAATAGAAAACAAAGGAAAACAAATGAAAACAGTTGGAAAACAAAAGGAAAACAAGCAAAACAATTGCAATCAACATGATGCCATGATGCAAAACATAAAATAACAGAGAGCAAAACATTCTAAAGGCTATTTTTCATACTTGGGATGTTACATTTGTCCACCTCTCTGCGGTATGCTGCCATTGTTGCATCCTTCCTGTCCCACGTTCCTGAGACCTGCTATACCACAAGATCCGAGTCTCCGTAACACCTTATGCGCTTAATGCTCATCTCCTTTGCTACACGCAATCCATGCAACAAGGCCTCATACTCGGCTACATTGTTAGAGCAATCGAAATGAATTTGCAAAACATAGCGCAACTTATCTCCTTTTGGCGATGTGAGCACAATGCCAGCTCCTGATCCTTCATACTGTTTGGAACCATCAAAATGCATAACCCAAGATTCTGAACTTGGCACCAACAAGGGTACGCTTGTCTGAGTCCAATCATTAACAAAATCAACCAGCGCCTGACACTTGATCACAAATCGGGGCTCATAATTGATATGATAATCGCCCATCCCGATGGCCCACTTTGCTACCCTGCCTGTAGCATATGAATTTCTTATGATATCTGCCATGGGTATGGAACTTACCACCGTTATGGGGTGCTCTTGAAAATACGGTTTCAATTTCCGACTGGCCATGAATACCCTAAAAACTAGTTTCTGCCAATGCGGATACCGCTGCTTTGCTTCTGATAAGACCTCGCTCACATAATAAACCGGCCGTTGCACTGGGTAATCCTTTCCATCCTCTTTGCGCTCGACCACGACCACTGCAATAACTGCTCGAGGCCGGGCGCAACATACAGCAACATGGGCTCTTTGGGACCCGGCGCTGCCAAAACCGGTGCTTCAGATAACTGCTTCTTCAGAGCTTCGAACGCCTCATCCGCCTCTTGATCCCATACGAACTTGTCTGTTTTCTTCAAGAGTCGGTATAAGGGTATTGCTTTTTCTCCAAGCCGAGATATGAACCGGCTCAGCGCTGCTATGCATCCTGTAAGTTTCTTAACATGCTTCAATTCCTCTGGCTTTTTCAGGCTCTGAATAGCTTTGATCTTTTCCGGGTTAGCCTCGATCCGTCGCTCAGAAACGATGAAACCGAGTAGTTTCCCCGCAGGAACTCCAAACACACATTTTGTTGGATTGAGCTTCATTTTGTACCTCCTCAAGTTCTTGAAAGTCTCTTTCAGGTCGTCAATGAACGTTTCTGCGTTCCTTGTTTTGATCACCACGTCATCGACATAAGCATGGACATTGCGCCCAATCTAATCCTCAAAGCACTTCTGAATGCACCGTTGGTATGTTGCACCGGCATTTTTCAATCCAAAGGTCATGGTTTTGTAACAAAAACCTCCAAAGGGGGTTATGAACGACGTCTTCTCCCAGTCCTCCTCTTTGAGCTTTTTCTGATGATACCCGGAATAGGCTTCCAGAAAGCATAACAAATCACTTCCCGCTACTGCATCTATGATCTGGTCTATCCTTGGAAGGGCAAATGGATCTTTTGGATAATGCTTGTTGATACTCATGTAATCTATGCACATTCTCCACTCATTATTCTTTTTCAACATTAAACCGGGTTTGCCAACCACTAGGGGTGGAAAACCTCCATGATAAAGCCGGCTGCTAAGAGCCGACCTACCTCTGCTCCTATAGCCTTTCTTCTTTCTTCATTCATTTTCCTCAAGCCCTGTTTCACCGGCCGGGACTTGGGGTCAACGTGTAAGCTATGCTCAGCGAGTTCAGTCGGGATACCCGGCATGTCGCTAGGTGTCCAAGAAAAAACATCCTGATTTTCACAGATAAACTCAATGAGCGCACCCTCCTCCTTGTTATCCAGGTTGGACCCTATGGCAAACTGTTTGGAAGAGTCTCCCTCGATGAAAGCCACCTTCTTTGTGTCTTGGGCTGCTTTAAACTTAGCTCTCTCATCATCCGTATTTGGTTTTTTCAAAGCGGTTCGATCTTCCGGGTCTACCTAAGACCTGTAATATCTGAGCTCTTCCTTCGCACAGGCTTGTTCTGCAAGTGCCGCATCTCCCTCATCACACTCTGCTGCCACAGCTCTATTTCCATGAATAGTGATTGTCCGTTTAGGACCTGGAATTTTCAACTCAAGGTAAACATAACACGGTCTTGCCATGAACTTGGCGTAGGACGGCCTTCCAAATAACGCGTGATAAGGGCGGCGCAATTTCACCACCTCGAATGTGAGCCACTCTACTCTGTAATTATCCTTGGATTCTCCAAAAGCAACCTCCAATGATATCTTTCCCTCAGGGTAGGTAGAATGTCCTCGTACGATTCCATGAAAAATTGTGGAGCTTTTCTGTAGCTGAGACTCTTTGAGCCCCATACGCAGAAAGGTCTCCCAGTATAAGATATTGATACTGCTCCCACCATCCATCAGGACCTTCTTTAACTCATAGCCATTGACCTGCAAACCCGGATGTTCTATTGCTTCCGGGTGATCCCTTCTACTCCATGTTACCTCCTGATCTGACCATCTCAGGTATCTTGGAACACCCAAAGAAACCGAGTTTACATCTCTTTTGAGTATCTTCCTTTCCCTCTTGGTAGTCCCAGTGGTGTGAACATGATATTGTCCTAGCTGCTTTGGGTTACTCTGAAAACCCCTGCACCGCCTTGGTTATTACCCGCGTTACCAGCTCCTGCATTGCCTGCGGGGGGTGGGCCGTTGCCCGGGTTTCCACCCAGACCCGGCCCTCCTCCCCTGCCTTCACCTTGCAGGGCCTTCTGTATTTCCTCATTTTTTCACCTCTGTAGATCCACACATTGTTCCAATGAATGGTTAGCCGGCCTGCCATTCCTACTATGGCGCGGGCAAGGCATCTTGAAGGCTTCTATGTGGTTAGTCGGTCGTGGCGGCCCTTGATAATTGCCTCCTCCGTTGAAGTTTCCTCCGTTAAAGTTTCCATCCGCTCTAGGCCTCGCAAACCCGGCCTCAGTATTGGCGACTAACTCGGATCCCCCCTCATAGGGACGTTTATGTTGGTTGTTTCCATTTCCACCATTGTTACCTCCATCATTACCCGGTGCAGCGCCACTACCGGTTCTTCCATTACTGTTCACACTAGCTTTTCCCTTCTTCTCCTCGATATCTTCTTCTATGGTGTCGGTGGAGGCATGCTTGTTGCACGCGTCCATCAACTCCCCCATAGTAATTTCTGAAACATGCCTACTGGATTTCATGCTTACCAACTTTTGCACCAAAGGCGTATATCTGCATGTTTTCGCCATAGCTTGTATCGCGTCCTTTGGCTGAATATCAGTGGAAGAGTGGAGTATCTCCATGACTCGGCGCACCCAACTGCGTGTCGACCAATCTAGAGGCTCAGGCTGCAATGTCGCCGAGACTCCAATCTAGGGTTACAAATACTTCCTCTCGTGTAACTAGAATAACTCGAATTCTTCTAATCTCTCTTGATCCTCCTCTATGCCCTAGAAGCCGGTTCATATATAATACCCGGTTTCCTGGCTTTCCTTACGAGATTCATCTAGAGTCCTACTCGGGGTCTACACGTAACCCTAAATTACTCTCCGTGATCTCCAAGTCTTGGACTCCATGGTTCGCACCGTCTTTTTGGTCCTTCTAGAACCTCCCTTTCCTTGAGCCGGGTTACCCATATAACTGCTGGCCCATCGGTGACACCCGGCCCAGCATCATATTACAAGGTCTCGTGTAAACTCCTTCCAGCCGGGTCTTTCTCCGTCTATATGGGCCTGCCGGGTTATCATCCCCCCAACAAGTGGTGTCTCCCCATAAAAGATAGATAACATGCTGGGTAAACAAATTACAGCTAGGCAATTGACAGAAATAAAGGCTGCACCGTAGTGCATATGCATGACACGGCGATTACTATGAGATTTATTTGGGCATTAGAACATGATACATAGACCGTAATCAAACTGCATCTATGACTAATAATTCACCCTCAGGACGTCATCCGAGCAAACTTTGGGTATTAAGTTGCAAGCAATAAATTATTTCATTAAGTAAAGTGCGTAATGAAAACAATAAAATTATCCTTAGATAAATACTCCCAGATAACTGGAGGCATGAACTCACTATTGAGCATAAATACTCCGTCTTGGAGTTACAAGCATCAACTTGGCCAGAGCATCTACTAGTAACGGAGACCATGCAATATCACAAATAAAATATAAAAGATTGATCTATAATCAACTTGACATAGCATTCAGTATTCATCAAATCCCAGCAAACATAACATGTAGCATTACAGATAGATGATCTTGACCATGTTAGGCAGCTCACAAGATCTAAACATGGTGGCATAAAGAGGAGAAGACAACCATCTAGCTACTGCTATGGACCCGTGTACAAGGATGAACTACTCACGCATCACTCTGGAGGTAGGCATGGTGATGTCGAGCCCTCCGGTGATGATTTCCCCTCCCGACAGGGTGCCGGGGAGAGCTTCAGAACCCTCCCGAACTAGTGTTGATGATGACGCTGGCTGCGGAACTTTTCATGGATGGAGGCTCTGGTGTTTAGGGTTTTCCCGAGGAAGAGTATATATAGGCGAAATGGCGATGTCGGTGGACTCCGGGTACGTGATAGAAAAATAGGACCCTGTGATTTTGTTTCGTCCAATTCCGAGAATATTTCCAGAACAACTTTTCTGAAACAAAAAACAGCAAAAAATAGGAACTGACGCTGTGGCATCTTGTCAATAGGTTAGTCCCAGAAAATCCATAAAATGACATAAAGTGTATAGAAAACATGTAGAAATTGGCATAATAACAACATGGAACATCATAAATTATAGATACGGTTGAGACGTATCAGCAATCTATGATTATCTTCGTCGCTGAACCTTAAACAGAAGTTCCACCACCTTCTGTCATCGATACCGAATTTGTCCGAGACTCGTTTTCTGTTATCTCCATACCTAGTATGAACTCGTTACCGACAAACCTATCTACTCATTACCACGATGTTTCAGCCCCGTGACCTAGTCACATGCTTGCAAGCTTTCCTTGATGAAACACCGCCGAGTGGGCTCAGAGTATCTGTCCATTATCTGGATTGACAAATCCCGCTCTTGATGCATATGCCTCAACATATCTCTCTGGTTATTCAACGTACAACTTTATTAGAACCCTCTTAATTTAATGACGTCGGATGTAATCTCATAACCTCGAGGATAGCAATTAAAATATCATCTCACGGTCAGAGGTTTGGGTAATATGTATTCTGGATATTTAATAAATCGGGTGTGTGTCCATCATGTCATTCATGCTGACATGATAACATGCTCGTTGGGGGACCCCAAGCGGAAGGTATTATATAGTCCAGCGGAAAATTCCCCCCAGTTAAGGAACCATGGTTTATCGAACTAGTAGGACTGCATAGTCTTGGAGAAGGTTTCTTGTTTTCTAGCACGTCAACAAGCGTGGAACCTGCACACAAACAGAAACTCTCTCTTTCCCCAACTTGCACGTGAGCATTGGCCTCAGGTGATGGAGCTTATGGATTTTCACGGCATCAGTGCCCTCATGGGGAATTCTCGCCCCTTTGCCCGTGAGTTGCTTAAGGAATTCTATGCTAATGTCCATTTCTCCATTGAGGGACCTTGCACACTTACCTGGATGTGTGCTGGAATCAAGTGTACCACCACCATGACTGAGTTTGGGGCTATTCTGGGTCTTCCGGAGGTTATCTATAATGCCATGACTCCCACTAGGATCCATGTTGACGAGAAGCTACTTCTAAAGGCCAAGACTGGTATTCGTCACTGCTACCCTGTTGGTTTTGGATCTTAGCACATTCCCATGGACAGGTACTTCACTGATTTCTGGTATATCATTCACACCATTCTCCGGAACACTATTAATGTCAAATTTGGTGACAAAAATAAGGTTCGCAAGTGGTTGGTCAGCCTCCTTTATCACATTGGGACAGCTAAAAATCACAACAAGCCCCTGGATATTCTGGACTACATGCGGCATGAGATGAGGACTGGGGTTAAGGATTAGAGGGTTCCCATCTATGGCCAATACCTTCATACACTCTTTGAGCAGAAGATCCCCTAGGATCTCATCAACAACTATTCCAAGGTGGCTCCCACAAAGAGTTCTCTTCTCACTGCTGCTGAAGCAAAAGCAGCAACTGCCCGCCGCCCCAAGCGTGTTCGCACATCTTCCACTGGGCCTAGTACATCTCATGGAATTTCTTTAAGTGATGCTCCTATTCGGATAAATCAGGAAAACCAAAACCCGAACCCGAATTATCGGGTACCCGAATTGTCGGGTTCTTATTATTTTGGCTAAATTTCGGGTTTCGTTTTTCAGAAACCGAATTTTCAAAAACCCGAATAACCCGACCTGAATTTTTCGGGTAACCCGAACGACCGGCTTGACTAACATCCCACAAAGTTTTCTTTACATAATCTCGGACAGGCTGCATGAAAGGTTGTGAGATAGATAACTCCAAATCAACCGAGCCGTTCCACTAAATTAATCTAAGGACAAGATTGGTACACGCTATGTATAGGTTTGGCTCCTCAAGGTGGAGGCAAAGAGTACTGAATTGTATTCATGGTCATGATCTCGATTACAAGGTGTGTTATGGTTGTTACAAGATCGAGATTGATTTTAAAGCTTTCTATTGAGGGTGTCACTATATAGACTTATATCGACGGTTGGCTTGGGTTTACAAGTTAAGCCCGAGTCCGTTCGGTGTCGGTGTCCTATTTGAAGTCATCTATGTCTTCCATGTTGTCTTTCAAGTTGAACCACCGCGTACTCTAGGGGCGTGTTCGGTTGTGGAATTGGATGGAATGGAACCATTCCATTCTAGCATAATGGAACCGCTCCATTCTTGTGTTTGGTTTTTGAATGGGGTAAGGATGGAATGCAATGGGATGAGATTAAGTATTTCTAAACTTGATTAATTACTCCTAAACTTAATTAATTATTCCTAAACTTGATTAATTATACCGAAACTTGTTTAATTATAACTAACGAGTGATTAGCGAGGCTCGGTTCCATCCCGTTCCACCTCGTTCGGCCGAATCGGTCGTATCGGTGCATTCCGCATATTGGGAGAATATTCCCTTTTCTGGAACCAATTGATTCCATCCCATCCCGGAACCAAACGCGAGAATCGTCCCTAGGAATGGAACCGTGCCAATCCATTCCGTCAGATTCTGAAACCGAACACACCCTAGGTGATCAAGTCATACTGGATCATGAGCCGGACCACCTTGTGATGTGTAAGGCCATGTAAATGGGCGAACATAAAGTGTGTAATAATCCACCTTGCTTTTGTGACGTCTCTATTCGTGAGCCTACCCGGTTGGGTATACACCTGAAAGTAGCCCCGAGTTGAACCACAAACTCAATGTCCTTGGTAAACTTTTGAAACCAGTGAAAACAAATGACAGTGAACCGTTTGAGTCAACATGGTGAACCACCCAGTCTTAGTCGACTTTAGTCATGCCGGCTCAAACCCGTTGGGACCCCACTTAATTAGTCGACTCGGATGTTGTTTTTCTTGGAACCGAGTCAAGACTAAACAGGGAAAGATGGCTCTTCGTTATATCTATACATGATGACTTCATGAACGTCTTTCTATTTTGTCTTTTAGCTACTATCTAGCCACACTTTAGTGAACCCTTTAACAAGGTGACACATCCTGTCATCTCAGGATTGGGCGTTGTTAATGATGAGAATTTACCGCACAAAATTTAATGATCTTAAGTCATTTTTTGGCCATGGGAAGCAAGGAACTGGCTTCATTAACCAAAACCTACGCGGCTTTTTGGATTTCACTTCAAGTGCATGGTTGACCTGAGTAATTTTGGGATTTTTGAAGGCTACGTAGTACAATAACAAAACATTTCCTAATCGCGATAACCAGAAACAAGTCAGGATCTATTACTATACATATACGGTTTAACCGATGGCTCCCGAGGCTCCGATCCAGCAAGCAGCGGAGGTAGAGAGATGGACCGGAGAGAACTATGCACGACGGTGGATGTAGGGTCGAGAGTGAAGGGTACGTTGCATAGAAAACAAAAAATTTCCTACACACGATAAACCCGAAAGGCCAAGATCTAATCTATGAGATGCAAGGCAAAGGGGAGATAGAGAGTCTTGAGATAACATACCCTCGAAGACTCAAAGTGGTACGAGAAAAGATCTCGTTGTTGGCGTAGTCGTTCTCACGCCGATCCGGAGTGAGAAGAAGTGCACCGCAAACCAGCGGTGCCTCCGTAAGCGGTCACACGTTCAGCTCGATGAAGACTTCCGTTCCCTCGATCCAGCGGGTTGCGGAAGTAGAGGACCGGCCCCCCTGGAATTCCAGCAGCACAACGACATGGTGGTGGTGGTGAATAATCCCACGGTCAGGGCTTCGCCAAGCCGGAGACCATGGAACGGAGCAGCGGGTGGAAGGGAAAAGAAGTGGGCAAGTGTGTGAAGAAGAGGGAGCCCTCACCCTCCTTTTATAGGGGAGGGGGAGGCAGCCCAAAGGGGGGGTGCGGCCAGCCATGGGTGCCCCCACCCCTTCCTCTCTTCATGTGAGTGGAAGCTCCACTCACACCCACTCAAAATTCATTAAGTTCCCACTTAGAAAATCCAAAGGTTTTTCTTTAATAAATCAATAAAACATTTTTATTTCTTTATTTATATTTGTTAATTCCATTAACAAACATTTGCATGCAGCACCTCGAACCATTTTTTAATTCTATTAACAACCATTCGATGAAAAACCCCTTGAACTATTTCAATTTTCCCCGAAACAATTCCGGAGCTGCCCAAAATATTCTTCGGTATTCAATATCCTCTCTAACGCTTCATCGAATCTTAAGTGTGTCACCCTACGGTTCGCGAATATTATAGACATGATCGAGACTCCTCTCCGATCAATAATCAATAGCGGGATCTGGAGATCCGTGATGACTCCTATATATTCAACGATGACTCTCGTGATCGTGTGAACCTTTCAACGTCGTAACGACTTCCCTTTGTCTCGCGATATATTACTTGTCCGAGATCCGATCATCGGTATCCACTATACCTTGTTTGATCTCGTTATCCGACAGGTACTCTTTTCTCGTTCCCGTGATATAACATCCTTGTGATCATATCACTTGCTTGCAAGCGGTGTCGATGTGATATCACCGAGAGGGCCCTGAGTATATCTATCTGTCATATTGGATGGACAAATCCCATTCTCGATACATGAGATTCAACTAACACTTTCCGAATATCTAATGCCACCTTTATAGTCACCCTTTTACGGTGTGACGTTTGATGTCATCAAAGTATTCTTTCGGTATTAGTGATTAACATGATCTCATGGTCTAAGGAACAATGTTACTCCGAATGTAAGACATAACAACAAAACTAATTGACTTGATCGTATTGTTATACTTAGTTAGGGTTTAATTTCATCATGTCATTCTCCTAATGACATGATCCTGTTATTAACAACATCCAATGTCTATGATCAGGAAACCTTGATCATCTGTTAATCAACGAGCTAGTTAAAAGAGAGGCTTTACTAGGAACGTCGGTTTGTTTATTAATCACACATGTATCAACGTTTCCGGTTAATACAATTCTAGCATGAGAAATAAACATCTATCATAAACAAGGAATAACATAATAAACACTTTATTATTGCCTCTCGGGCATATTCCCTTCAGTCTCCCACTTGCACTAGGGGCAATAATCTATATTACATAGTGTTGAATCTAACACCCATTGAGTTCTGGTGTTGGTCATGTTTTGCCCTTGAGAGAGTTTTAGTCAACGGATCTTCCACATTTAGATCCGTATGTACTTTGCAAATCTTCACATCCCCATCTGCGACATGTTCACGTATGGAGTGAAAACGGCGCTTGATATGTTTGGAATTCTTGTGAGACCTTGGCTCCTTAGCATTGGCTATGGCACCATTGTTGTCACAATAGATAACCATTGGATCCAACACACTCGGAACCACGCCTAGTTCGGATATGAACTCCTTCATCCAAACTGCTTCCTGTGTTGCCTCCGAGTCAGCAACATATTCGGCTTCTGTTGATGATCTCGCCACCACGGATTTCTTGGAACTCCTCCAGCTTACTGCTCCTCCATTCATAACAAATACGTACCTGGACTGAGACTTAGAGTCATCCGGATCAGTGTCGAAGCTAGCATCAACGTAACATCTTGCGACGAGCTCTTCTTCACCGCCATATACGAGAAACATATTCTTAGTTCTTCTCAAGTACTTAAATATATTCTTGACCGCCGTCCAGTGTTCCAAACCTGGATTGGATTGGTACCTACTAGTCAAACTAATAGCGTGTGCCACATCCATTCTTGTACATAGCATATCATACATGATAGAACCTATGGCTGAAGCATAGGGAGTCTTATTCATCCTTTCTCTATCTTCTGCGGTAGCTGGACACTGAGTCTTACTCAACGTTTTGCCTTGCAACATAGGTAGGAACCCCTTCCTACTATCTTCCATTCTGAACTTCTTCAAAATCTTGTCAAGGTATGTACTTTGCGAAAGTCCAATTAAGCGTCTTGATCTATCCCTGTAGATTTTTATGCCCAATATATAAGCTGCTTCACCGAGGTCTTTCATCGAAAAACTACTGTTCAAATAACCTTTTACGCTTTTCAAAAGTTCTATATCATTTCCAATCAACAATATGTCATCCACATATAGGACTAGAAATGCTACAGAGCTCCCACTCACTTTCTTGTAAATACAAGCTTCTCCGTAAGTTTGGACAAATCCAAACCCTTTGATCACCTTATCAAAACGGAGGTTCCAACTTCGGGATGCTTGCTTCGGTCCATAAATGGAACGTTGAAGTTTGCACACCTTGTCAGCATCCTTAGGATCAACAAAACCTTTGGGTTGCATCATATACAACTCTTCCTCAATGTCACCATTAAGGAATGCCGTTTTGACATCCATCTGCCAGATTTCATAATCGAAAAATGCAGCAACTGCTAACATAATCCTAACTGACTTAAGCATCGCTACTGGTGAGAAAGTCTCATCATAGTCAACTCCTTGAATTTGTCGGAAACCTTTTGCGATAAGTCGAGATTTATAGACGGTCACATTACCATCAGCGTCAGTTTTCTTTTTAAAGATCCATTTGTTCTCAACGGCCTTGCGGTCATTGGGTAAGTCCACCAAAGTCCAAACTTGGTTTTCGTACATGGATCCTATTTCGGATTTCATGGCTTCAAGCCATTTGTTGGAATCTGGGCTCATCATCGCTTCCTCATATGTCGCAGGGTCATCACCTCCATCTACCATGAAGTTTAATACAGGATCTCTGTACAGTTCAGGAGATGTACGTTCCCTAGTTGACCTGCGAGGTGCGGTAGTTTCCCCTACTGGAGTTTCATGATCTTGATCATTAGCTATCTCTTCAACTGACGGGGTCGGCTCCGGAACAACTTCCGGCGCTGCGCTACTCGCCATTTCAAGAAGAGAAGTTTCAATAACCTCGTCGAGTTCTACCATCCTACTATTCACACCTTTCGAGAGAAACTCCTTCTCCAAAAAGGATCCATTCTTGGCAACGAAAATCTTGCCTTCGGATCTGTGATAGAAGGTGTACCCTATTGTTTCTTTAGGGTATCCTATGAAGACGCATTTTTTCGCTTTGGGTTCGAGTTTATCAGGTTGAAGCTTCTTCACATAAACATCGCATCCCCAAACTTTTAGAAATGACAGCTTAGGTTTGTTTCCAAACCATAATTCATACGGTGTCGTTTCAACGGATTTAGATGGTGCCATATTTAAAGTGAATGCAGCGGTCTCTAGTGCATAACCCCAAAACGATAGTGGCAAATCTGTAAGAGACATCATAGATCGAACCAATCTAATAAAGTACGATTACAACGTTCGGAAACACCATTACGCTGTGTTGTTCCGGCAGGTGTGAGTTGTGAAACTATTCCACATTGTTTCATATGCATGCCAAACTCGTAACTTAGATATTCACCTCCACGATCAGACCGTAGAAATTTAATCTTTCTGTTACCATGATTTTCAACTTCACACTGAAATTCTTTGAACTTTTCAAACGTTTCAGATGTGTGTTTCATTAAGTAAATATACCCATATCTACTCAAATCATCTGTTAAAGTGACAAAATAACGATATCCACCGCGCACCGATACACTCATTGGTCCACATACATCAGTATGTATGATTTCCAGTAAGTCTGTCGCCCGTTCCATGGTTCCAGAAAACGGGGTTCTAGTCATCTTGGCCATAAGGCATGGTTCACATGTTTCAAATGATTCATAATCAAGTGATTCTAAGAGTCCATCAGAATGGAGCTTCTTCATGCGTTTAACACCAATATGACCTAAACGGCAATGCCACATATAAGTAGCAATATCATCATTTAACTTAATTCTTTTGGCATTCACATTATGAATATGTGTATCAATACTATCAAGATTCAAAAGAAATAAACCATTCTTTTCAGGTGCATGACCATAAAAGACATTATTCATATAAATCGAACAACCATTGTTCTCAGACTTAAAGGAATAACCATCTCGCATTAAGCAAGATCCAGAAACGATATTCATGCTTAATGCAGGCACCAAATAACAATTATTGAGGTTTATAACTAATCCCAATGGTAGACGTAGAGGCAGCGTCCCCACGGCGATCACATCAACTCTTGATCCATTGCCGACGTGCATCCTCACCTCATCCTTTGCCAGTGGTCGCTTATTATGCAGCTCCTGTTTCGAGTTACATATGTGAGCAACCGAACCGGTATCAAATACCCAGGTGCTACTGCGAGTACTAGTAAGGTACACATCAATAACAAGTATATCATATATACCTTTGTTCACTTTGCCGGCCTTCTTATCTGCCAGATACTTGGGGCAATTGTGCTTCCAGTGGCTAGTACCCTTGCAATAGAAACACTCAGTCTCAGGCTTAGGTCCATGCCTGGTTTTCTTCTCAGCAGCAGCAACAGATTTGCCACCCTTCTTGAAGTTTACCCTTGGTTTGCCTTTCTTGCATTTCTTGAAACTAGTGGTCTTATTTATCATCAACACTTGAAGTTCTTTCTTGATCTCCACTTCAGCAGTTTTAAGCATCAAGAGAAGCTCGGGAAGAGACTTCTTCATGCTTTGCATATTATAGTTCATCACGAAGTTCTTGTAACTAGGTGGCAGAGATTGGAGAACACGATGTATCAATAGCTCAATGGGAATCGATATTCCCAAGGCTATGAACTTATCAGCGTACGCAGACATTTTGAGTACGTGCTCACTAACGGAGCTGTTCTCTTCCATCATGCAGCTAAAGAACTTTTCTGAAGCGTCATAACTCTCAACTGCGGCATGGGTATCGAAAATCATTTTCAATTCTCCCATTGTGGCATATGCAGTGCTGTTCTCGAAACGTTTTCGCAGCTCTGGCTCTAATCCATAGAGGATGCCGCAGTGAACTATACTGTGGTCTTCTTGTTGAGTCAGATAATCATTTTTATCTTCATCAAAAGCATCATCAGCGGGCTGGTTACCTAGAGGTGCATCAAGCACATAGAGCTTCTTTTAAGCGGTGAGGAGAATCCTCAGGTTAAGTGCCCAGTTGGTAAAGTTGCTTCCATTGTTCGCTAATTTCTCTCTTTCCATGAACATATTGAAATTGAAGGTAGGTGGTGACATGATCTACAACATATTTGCAAAGACTATTTAGACTATGTTTATGATAAATTAAGTTCAAGTTAATTCTAAAATTATCCCATGAACTCCCACTCAAAAACAACATCCCTCTTAGTCGTCTTTAGTGATTACACGAACCAAATTGACTACACCGAAACCGATCATCACGTGAGACGGTGTAGTTGCAAAGGCGAACATCAACATGTTCATCATATATTCCATATGACTCATGCTTTACCTTTTGGTTACGTGTTCCGAGGCCATGTCTGTACATGCTAGGCTCGCTAAGTAGAACCGTAGTACTGCGTGTGTTTCAAGGCCATGTCTGTACATGCTAGGCTTGAAAACACCCGTTGTATGCGAACGTTGAGTCTATCACACCCGATCATTACGTGGTGTCTCGAAACGACGAACTTTCTTAACGGTGCACTTAAGGAAGAACACATTATTATCTTGATATTAAGTGATAGGGATCATCTTATAATGCTACCGTCGCAATCTAAGGACAATAAGATGCATAAAAGGATAAACATCACATCCATGGATAATGTGATATGATATGGTCCTTCTTGCACTTGATCTCCATCTTGTGCATCATGGCATGATCTCCATCATTCCACCGGCGTGGCACCAAGGATCGTGGCACCTCCATCTTGACTGTCCATTACAACATATCACATGGATATGATATACAGCACGCAGGCCATAAAAATAAGACAACCATATGGCTCCAGCCGGTATGTCAATAATTTACAAAAGATATCATCTCATACATAACGTTTGTAATATTGACCATATCACATCACATGCCCTGCAAAAACAAGTTAGACGCCTCTAATTTATTTTTGCATTTTTACGTGGCTTGGGCTTACGAAGATAGAACCGTTCATACCTACGTACAAAAACCACAACGTTGATAAAAATATTTTTAACAACCCTTCGTAGATTAGATCTTAACTATAGTAGGAGAAATCGACACCCGCAAGCCACTTATGCAATACAAGTTGCATGTGAGTTGTGGAACAAGTCTCATGTACGTGGACATGTAAAGTTAGTCCGGGCCGCTTCATCTCACTATGCCACTAAGATCATAAAATACTCAAAGAGGCAAAAACATGATCATCAACGCCCACATACTCCTATGTGTTCTACCCGTACAGTTCATCTATGCATAGATCCGGCTCTGATACCACTGAAGGGTACGTTGCATAGAGAACAAAATTTTTCCTACATGCGATAAACCCGAAAGGCCAAGATCTAATCTATGAGATGAAAGGCAACAGCGGATAGAGAGTCTTGAGATAACATACCCTCGAAGACTCAAAGTGGTACGAGAAAAGATCGCGTTGTTGGCGTAGTCGTTCTCACGCCGATCCCGAGCGAGAAGAAGTGCACCGCAAACCGGCGGTGCCTCCGTAATCGGTCACATGTTCAGCTCGATGAAGACTTTCGTTCCATCGATCCAGCGGGTTGCGGAAGTATAGGATCCTCCCGGAATTCCAGCAGCACGATGGCGTGGTGGTGGTGAAGAATCCCACGGTCAGGGCTTCGCCAAGCCGGAGACCATGGAATGGAGCAGCGGGTGGAAGGGAAAAGAAGTGTGTGAAGAAGAGGGAGCCCTCACCCTCCTTTTATAGGGGAGGGGGAGGCATCCCAAAGGGGGGTGCGGCCAGCCATGGGTTCCCCCACCCCCTCCTCTCTTCATGTGAGTGGAAGCTCCACTCACACCCACTCAAAATTCCTTAATTTCCCACTTAGAAAATCCAAAGGTTTTTCTTTAATAAATAAATAAAACATTTTTATTTATTTACTTATATTTGTTAATTCCATTAACAAACATTTGCATGCAGCACCTCGAACCATTTGTTAATTCTATTAACAACCATTCGATGAAAAACCACTTGAACTATTTCAATTTTCCCCAAAACAATTTCGGAGCTGCCCAAAATATTCTTCGGTATTTCGTATCCTCTCTAACGCTTCATCGAACCTTAAGTGTGTCACCCTACGGTTCACGAATATTATAGACATGATTGAGACTCCTCTCCGATCAATAATCAACAGCGGGATCTGGAGATCCGTGATGACTCCTATATATTCAACGATGACTCTCGTGATCGTGTGAACCTTTCAACGTCGTAACGATTTTTCTTTGTCTCGCGATATATTACTTGTCCGAGATCCGATCATCGGTATCCCCTATACCTTGTTCGATCTCGTTATCCGACAAGTACTATTTTCTCGTTCCCGTGATATAACATCCTTGTGATCATATCACTTGCTTGCAAGCGGTGTCGATGTGATATCACCGAGATGGCCCTGAGTATATCTATCTGTCATATTGGATGGACAAATCCCATTCTCGATACGTGAGCTTCAACTAACACTTTCCGAATATCTAATGCCACCTTTATAGTCACCCTTTTACGATGTGACGTTTGATGTCATCAAAGTATTCTTTCGGTATTAGTGGTTAACATGATCTCATGGTCTAAGGAACAATGTTACTCCGAATGTAAGACATAACAACAAAACTAAATGACTTGATCGTATTGATATACTTAGTTAGGGTTTAAGTTCATCATGTCATTCTCCTAATGGCATGATCCCGTTATTAACAACATCCAATGTCTATGATCAGGAAATCTTGATCATCTGTTAATCAACGAGCTAGTTAAAAGAGAGGCTTTACTAGGAACGTCGGTTTGTTTATTAATCAAACATGTATCAACGTTTCCGGTTAATACAATTCTAGCATGAGAAATAAACATCTATCATAAACAAGGAATACATAATAAACACTTTATTATTTCCTCTCAGGCATATTTCCTTCTGCTCCATGGATAATTTATGACCTTTCAAAAGAGAGCAGCCACATACTCAGCTCGTTTCGAAGGAATAACTTGTAAGAACAACAAGGAAGCCATCCATAAATTTGGAGAAAAATCACTGTATCGGTGTATCCTAAGGAAAAGTATTATTAACCCATTACCTTAGGTATCAGAGTCTCAGGTATATCAGTTTTCTAACTTCCATGATGCAATATCAAAGTATATCGCATACTCATTATCGGTTAATTGGAGTCGGAACCTAGAGAGACGCGGCTGCACATGCTCTTCACTGCCAGACAATGACCCCACGTTTGTAGAACTCTCCATTGCATGCCTACAAGCAAGGCGGCAGCCATACCCCGTTGGATCCAGGTGCATCTACAACTGACCTGCCATGCTCTCACTGCGGCAACATGTTATCATTGTTATTAGAGTAGTTGTCCTCGTCGCATGGGAGGAGACGCACTGACCCATCGTCGAGGACCTTAGCCAGTCTGCTCATGGCTATTAAAATATTGGATGCGAATTCATGTCATGCTTCCGAGCTTGAGATCGCCTCTCATTCATCCAAGATCAGGATGAAAGTTGACATGTCAACTTGTCTGCGCCGTTTCTGCAATTACGCAAGCCAGGTTAGATGTCGAGTTTGTGCCCAGGTCGGCGTTGTGCTCCACCCCTGTCGGCTCTTCCTGTCACGTATTTTAAAAATTAATTACATTATAGTTGGTTTCGAAAAATATTAAATAGGTGAGATACATCATCGATGGAGCAGTAAAAGAATCATTATTGAATTGGAGTATTTTTTTTGCAAGGTAGTACGTTCTCATTCATAAGATAAATATCCGGTTACAAGACACGTAAACAACAACATTACAATACTGAAAGGATAGTATAATCCTATGCAAAAACCAGCGCCTGTCCATCTCCTTCGGCACCCCGATGCGACCACCAAGAGAGAAGACATATCACCTCTTCACCCAAACTCGAGCGCCTCCATCGCTGATCTGCACCTTTACGGACCTCCAAAATATTTTGCCAAAAACAAAATCATTGTTGTTGAACGAATCAGACCGGGATAACGTGTCCCGGATACGCCATCGAACTTCAGAACTGACATCCCCGCACGACTACAACGTCGAAGGAAGAAACCAGAACTGCCACCCTCCCTCCATCCATAAACCTTGCACAAGATGCACTATCTTGCAGCTGTTAACTGCGCATGCAGCCGTCTGCGCGTACTCCCGGACGACAAATCCTCCCTGCTCCACCATGACGTCGGAGACAACGCCACAACAACGGGGACATAATAGAACGAGAGACACACCCGATCGGATCGCCGCCACCGCCTCGCCGATACCATCCATGAACCCTAACGTCACCGATCTGAAAGATCGGCGAACACATAATGTCATCAACTCCGAGATGCCGCCGGTGTGGGAGTGGAGTTGAGACATATTTATTCGTCAAAGAGCCACTCTCACCACCCCAACGATGCACCACATCCTACCAAACCAAATCCTAACTACAGAATGGAGGAACGAGGTCCCCCTCCCTCCTGCCGACGGAGCAGCAGTTGGAGGGAGAGGGGACCAATACCGCGGCCGGTGGAGATCGGGGGTAGAAGGTCCTATCCCTAGTTGCCAAGCTCCTGGTGGTGGCTAGGTTAGGAAAACGTATACGTGCGTCCTTTATTGAATCGGAGTAGGACACTCGTGATGATGAGCAGGGCAACTAATGAACCTAGTCAGCACTACGGTCTACGGATATACCATGTAAAAACGATTGGACTTGTATTTTTTTTGTTTACGTCGGATCAGAGTTAGAGCATTTCCAGCAGAAGTGCCATCCCGTGCGCCGGCGCGAAAAACTTCCATTTATACCGTGTGCTCCAGGGGACTCGCGATAAGGGTGCGCGCGCGAAAAAAAGTGGAGCGCACTGTCAAAAGCCCCAACTCGCGCTGCGAATTTTCAGGTTCCCCTCCCGCGCGCGCGACCATGCGGCCTCTCCCAAGAAACCCCAACCGCCGATAGGAATTGTCCGCGCTCGCTCGCGCCTACACCTCCCGCTTGGCGCCGGCTATGGAGAACTACGCCGGCGTTCCGCCGACGCCTGATGACCCACAAGTATAGGGGGTGTATCATAGTACTTTCGATAAATAAGAGTGTCGAACCCAACAAGGAGCAGAAGGTGTTGACAAGCAGGTTGGATAGAGGATTCACTGTAAACACTAATAAACGGGTTTTTGGTTGTTTTGGATATAGCAGATAAATAAAGTGTGAGTAAATAAAGAGCAGTAAATAATATTGCAGCGAGTGGCTCAATCCTTTTGAGAGCAAAGGACAAGACAGATGTGTTACTTATGACTACCAAACGTTCTCGAGGACACATGGGAATTTCGTCAAGTGCTTTCGCTTCGTTACGGTTAATTAATATCAATTGGTTCGTGAAGTGTTGTGTGGGTAAACCTATGCTAATGCACCGCCCAACTAGGACTAATACATACTTGTGATTATACCCCTCGCAAGCATCCGCAAATACAAGAAAGTAATTAAGATAAAACTAACCATAGCCTTAAAACTCCGGGATTCTACGCTCCCTCGTGAATTGGTTTCCTAACGGGGGATTAGGTTTCTGTCACTCCGGCAACCCCACAATTAGTAGCTAAATACACAATGCATCCTCCTAGCCCCATAAAGGTGAATTATCATGTAGTCGACGTTCACATGACACCACTAGAAGAATAGCACCACAACTTAAATACCGAACCACGAGATATTACTTCAATATAAATTCACTACTAACATCATGACTTCTCCCATGTCCTCAAGAGCTAAACGAACTACTCACAAGACATCATATGGATCATAATCAGAGGTGATATAATAGATGATAACAATCTGGTCATAAAGTGCAAACACCGATAAATCTCACAAGCATCAACTACTAACAAGTAATCCACACCGGGAGAGAGATCTAATGTAAAACAACGATAGGAGCCCCTAATTGTTACAACAGGGTGACGGTGGATGATGAGGGTGATGGTGCTGGTGATGAGGATGAGGGTGATGGTGCTGGTGATGAGGATGATGATGACGAGGATCCCGATGAAGCCCGGAGTGATGACGGTGACGATGGCGATGATTTCCCCTCTCCGGAGAGGAATTTCCCCGGCAGATTGATCCCTGCCAGAGAGCTTTTCTCTCTCGGGTGTTTTCCGGCCCGAGGAGGCGGCGAAATAATTCTTCGATGATTCCCTAGGGCTTAGGGTTCCCTGGGGGTCAAGTACGCCAAAAATCTTTACCAGAGGTGGGTCAGGGTGGCCACACCACGTGGCAGCGCGGACAAGGGGGGCGCCACCCTATGGTGTAGGTCCCTAGTGGCCCCCTTCCGGCTCTCCTCGCGGCTGGCTCCCTCTTCTGAACTTCTAAGATACCTCCGGTGTCCCCCCTCTTCTTCTGATCTTCTAAAATAGGGTATCTCGATGGTGCTTTTTCCATCATAATTCTGGTCCCTATGTTTATTCTCCAAAAATTATGAAACATGCAAAATAAGATAAAATAACATAAGGGATGCATCATAACATGAAATATACCGATGAATAACGGAAAATAACAACATAAAACAGTGATGGACGTATCAACTCCCCCCCAAGCTTAGACCTTGCTTGTCCCCAAGCGAAACTGAACTCAGTAAATATGACCACAAGTTTATGGAGAGAGGTGTCGATAAATAAAATACGGACAAGAGGCATCACATGTAACAAAGAAAAATTCATTTTAGAAAGCAATTCTCCTCATATAACCAAACTTGGAACAAGTAAATTAAAAACAATGGTGCAAAAAGTAAATCACAATTGGTGAAGGCAAACTTCCTTCTTGGTCAGATAACAATTAACAGTGTACTTATCTTTCGATCAGAGCCTTTTATACTAGAGCTATATTGCAGAGTTTATCATGCTCAATTATAACAATCTCTGTGCAAACATTGGTAACTTTCTAAGTGGTATTCAAACACATAAAAGCATTTGCAGAAACAAGGAAGAATAATAAACATGATTGAGTAAATCAACATGGAGTTGGATGAATCACAATAACTCAAATTATTTCTTAAGACATAAGGAAATAGGTTTACTGACTCAACATAAATGTAAAAGATAGGCCCTTCGTAGAGGGAAGCATTGATCACTCATGTGCTAGAGATTTTATTTTATAAAACAGAGCTATAAAAGTTTGAAACTCCTCCCAACCTTTATTACACAAACCATGGCTAACCGAATCCTCGGGTGTCTGCCAACAATCACATACCGTGGAGGAGTGTCTATATTTTTAGAGACGTGTATGTCTATATAAACGAATGGCAAACAGAAAATACAGTACGTCACTAGCCAACTAGACTCACAAGAGCGGCTCCCATTGAAGGACGCAACTGGTATAGAAGGTTATCCCTCTTTCTCTTTTGTTTACACAATTATGCTTTGACTGATAAATCATGGGCAAAAATAGTGAAGAGAATTCGTATTATTATTTTGGGGCTGGGCACCCCGCTGCCAGCTCTTCTATCATTTGGATAAGCGGATGAAGCCACTAGTCGAGGTGTGTGAGTCCAATCAACAAGTGAGATAGAGATTCTCTATTTGCGTACTCATGAGCTAAAGCAGGAAGACAAAACAGGGATAATTTTGAAGGTTTTAAAGGTAACACATGAGTAATTTACTTGGAGTGGAGGTGAAATACCACATATAGGTAGGTATGGTGGACTCAAAAGGCAAGGTTTTGGGGCTCAAGGTGTGGATGCACGAGAAGCATTCCCTCTCAGTACAGGTTTTTTGGCTAGCAAGGTTGGGTAGCAAGCATAAGAATTGAAGTAAAACAAACAAAAACATATATGATAAAGTCAATCATGCAATCTTCCTTGAAGGTGCAAACAAACTCATTTGAGAATATGTGACGCCCCGAGATCGGGCACTATGCAGAATTCAGCATTCCCGCCAAATCCGCATAATAACCGATTCCAGGTTGCCATTTATGATAACATTACAATAGTTCACGAATAATCCACAATTACAACAGAATCATAAAGCTACAAGATGACTCAACGAGCCAGGGATACAACTGATACATTACAAAGATCCAAATAACAGCGGAAGAAACAAACGTCCGGCTACGGACAAGATCCAAATTGGACTAAGAGTCCTGAAGATAACCGAAGGCGTCCAATCCCTGCCCAGGCCAAGCCGGAGGGATTCCCAAGCTAACGTCGTCAGACTTCAAACCTGTTGACTGCAATTTGGAATTTGCAGCCACGAAAGAGATTCGTGGGTCAGTACGGTTAAGTACTGGCAAGGGGGTCAAAGCCCATACTCACAAGTTACCGGCGTAGCCAGTCATCACAAGATAAAAATACTTTAGGAGCAACAGAAAGGAAGGGGTTATTGCAAATGAGCGACAACAGACTGCACTAACCAACTACAGAGGGAATACTACAACTTCCAACTAACAGAAAGGGGATAAGATCGAGGATTGTAACCAACTGAAAGTAAATCCAAACAAACCCATCCTGGACCTCGCCCCTTTAGCCAAAGAAGCAATCCGAGGATAACTCACACAGTTGTATTAAGATGAATCAAGTTATTGTGTGAATAAACCTATTACTAGTCAAGTTGTTAATCATGGGGTGTAACATGGTTAATCATTATGTTAAAGTTGTCCTGAGTACTTGTTAGCCAGTACTTTCACCAAGTAATCCATAACCGCGGAAAACAGGGCTTCTCGAGAAGATTATCCCTGCAGGGTTGCACCATAGTAACCGACACTCATGAATATCCCGCCAGATGGAGTGGCCACTCCACCAAGCGGGGCACTCAACACAATCCAACCCTTCTTCGCATCAAGCCCAAAGCACCTTGGGCGCACGGCTACTCGGGCCCAGAAGAAAATGGACCCTCATAGCACTCTAAGACCGTGTCCCCCTATATGCCGACTACGAAAGTTCCACCCGGGATCCAAGGGCTCGCAAAAATCATGCATGCAGCAAATGGAAAACCCGAACTAAATGAGGCGATTTGGACGAGATGCGAATCGGGTCAAACTGAGGGGGAGCCCATACTCCCCAAATGCGGGTAGTGCGCTCATCATGGATCAGTAGACAAGACCCTTTTCCTATTAGGGTCGACACTAGCAGGCCTCAAAACCACAAAGGGCCTCCTGCCGGTGCCTTATCATCAAATTTATTATTAATAGTAACATTAGCATGATTGATTGATTGATTAAACATCGAGCCCCCAGAACATAACGGAGTAATAACAGAAAGTAACGGGTAACAGACTCGAGCAAACAACCCTAAGCAAGATAGTAAGGCACAGGCTCAAGCAAAGGTTATAGGAGTGGAGGTGAGGCAATATCAGGGTTAAAGGATTCATGTGATGGGTTCGTAACAGAAACAACTACCACTAAGGCTAGCAGAAAAGAATCAACGGAAAGAATCGGTAACAAGTGATGAAAGGCAGCCATGTGGCATGCAAGTGAGTATACTTGCCTGAGATCCCGCAAGGTAGCAGAACTTGTCGTTGCTCACATCATCTCAACGTCCTATCCGGGAAGAAGCAATGAACCTCGAACAAACACCGGATGCAACAATTACTACTACGGCAAAAGATCCAGCATGATCAAGATATGGATGCATGTCATGTTTAATAGATGCACCAAAGTAACCTAATGGATATGATACACAAGTTTAAATGGATTCCATATGCAAGGATTGCATATGGCAAAGCCATGCCTTATAGTTGAATTAATTGTTCTAACACTAAGCATCATGTGTAAGTGAGTTAGAATGATGCATGCAAAAAGGGAAACAGCAAAATAACAACATTAGAATCAATTTAAGATAGGGTGTAGCAATTTAGAATTTTATTATTAACTTATGGAATTTTGGGTGCCTTAAAGGGAACACACAAGTATTTGTTGTTTTCAACCATTTAAAATGTTCAAAACAAATAACAAAGTTGATATTTGAAAAGGTTATCAAATTTTAGTTGGATTACATGTTTCACATTTTGAAATTGGACTTTGGATTATTTAATTATGAATTAAACAATTTTAAACAATTTTTAATTGAATTAAACAAGTTTTAAATTGTTTAGGCAATTTTAATTATTCAAAACAGAAAACAAAATTTATATTTGAATAGGACATTCAAAATGGTATGGAAAACATATTTTATTTGCATTTATTGGATTAATAAAGAATTAGTTATTGATTTTAGAAATTAGCATTTGAATTATTTGGATTTGAATTTAAATTGCATTTTGAAAAATCAAAACAGAACACAAATTGGATATTTGGATAGATTAGGAAATTTGGATCAGATTACATATATAACTTTTATTTATCAGATGCTTAGATTAAAAGTTATTGCATTTTAAAGTTTTTAGGTTATTCTGCCCATTTAAAAGGAATTGGAAGAAAATGACAGATTCAGGTTTAAACTTTTGTTACGCTCAGAAAATACACAGCAGCCACTGCCCTGCGGGGCCTAGCCAGCGTGGCGCGAGCAACAGCTTGCGTGGCAAACAGGCCCGCTGACGGGTGGGGCCGGTGCGCGGAATAAATCCCCAAAAGAAGTGGTGCGCCGCGGGGATTCGAACTGTGGTCGCTGCGCTGCAAACAGCAGGCCACTACCACTGCGCCTGCTCGCGTTGGTTTGTTGGATTCAGAAACGCAGGGAGGTTAAAGGCACAGTTTCGCGCAAGACTGCATTTTTACTGACGAAACTGACGGGTGTTCTCCTCCTCGATTGACAGAGCAATCTCTGCTCGCCGGCGTTGAGACAACACCGCGGTGCTCGAGGCCGACGGGGTGGTGGTGCTCGATTGAGGTGGGGAATGTGCTCGGTGAGCAGCGGCGGGTGTAGCCTCGAGAGGAAGAGGAGGTGTGGATGCTCACCGTGAGGCGTCGAGGGAGCAGAGGGCGGTGACGCAGGATGACGATGGCGGCCGCGGCAAAGACGTAGACGCCGGCGCGGTTGCAGACGTTCCCCAGGCGAGCTCCGGTGTTCGAATCGAAGAGGAAGAGGTGGCCGCTCGATCCCCGGGGTCAGAACACCACGAGGGGCACCACAGCGTCGGGGGGCAGCGGAGGTTCAGAGTGGCGGCGATGGCGGCGGTGGCGACAGAGTCGTGCTCGGCGGCGAAGGCACAGCGCGTCTCCGGGCGCGCTCCGATGTTCAGCAGAGAGAGGGAGGTGGGACGAGCTCGTTCCCGAGCTTAGTGGGGTGGATGCTGTGGTGGATTGGCGGCGGCGAGGAGGTATTCAGGCGGGAAAACGGTGGCCTCTCCGGCGAGGTTCAGAGAGGACAGAAAACGCCTGGAGAGAGAGGTTGGCGGCGCCTCGAAGGAAGAGAGTGAGGTCTAGGGATTAGGGCAGGGGGTCTAGGGTTTATAGGGTGGCCAGGGGCCTGTACGGCGTGCCATCCAGGGGTGGAGGAGTTGATCGCTTGGCTCTGGTTCAGTCGTACGGAAGGTAGAAGACGACAGGGAAAGGGGTGGGCCAGAAGGTAAGGATAGTTGGGCTTAAGTGAAAAGGGAAATTTGGGCTTGGGGTAGGAGAGAAAAAGGATGGGCCATGCCCCTCTCCTTTGAGTTTTAAATATTTGTTCTTATTTTTTTTTTTGCATAGAACCAAATGGAAGAAAAGGAGGCCTTTTTAAGTTAATAGAAATTTTATAAAAATTAGTGTTAGTTAGTTAGGTTAGAAGAAAACAAATGCCAAGTTTGGGTTTTGCAGAAGATTAATTTTTAATTATTGTTTTGCAATTTAAGTCAATATTTAAAAGAATGCTTCTTATTTGGTTTTTATTAAAAAAAATCCACATGTTTATTAGGGGAACCCCAATGATTTAATTTGATTAAAACATTAGAATGGTTTGGTATTTTTCATGTCTTGGAAGTTGGTGTTGTTTGAAAGAATTTGATTTGAAAATAAAAGATTAAGGTGATTGATTGAAATAAGCAACAAATTAATAGTTGAAACATTAAGGAATTGATTGGAAGCAAAAGATGTTTTTTTTGATTTGCAATTCTTTATTTGAAAGATTGCAACAGACAAGTGATTAAAACAAAATCAACCAGTGGAAAAACAATTTAGGGGTTTTAGTTGCAAGTTTGAAATTGGAAGTTTTTTTTTGAGCAAGGGTGAGAGTTTAAATTGTTTTGAAATTTTCAGTTGTGAGGCAAACATGGTGCAATGCAATGTGATGCATATGATGCAAGCCAAAAAGAAAACAAACACTTTCCTATTAGGGTAACACCCCAGGTGTTACAGACGACACCACTAACAAGGGATTGCGCCCTCGCAATCCACCTGCTAACCCGGGAGGGGAAAGAAGTTAGACTATCGATTCTTCGTGCTTCCGGTTGATCTCCTCGACACCACTAACAAGGGATTCTTGCTCGGAGTGACGACGATGTTCTTCCACCAGGACTCTTCCGATGATCGAACCTATTAGGTTAAAGGCTCAGAAAACGTCCACCCACGTAGGATCCTAACACTTTGAAAGGTAGACAGGAAGAGAGACTCCAAAACAAATAAGATGGGAGGGGAAATAGAATAGAGGTAAGGAGAAAAACAAGAATCCTATTGAGAGGTTTTTCCAAAATAGTTTAGCAGAAATAGTTTTCGACACTCTAGGAACAACGACCGTTAGCGAGGTTTTCCTACAGGCTTTGCGGACCCGTTGCTTCGATAACCATTCGTATCAAAACAATCTCGGGAATCGGAACCAAGGCTCTGATACCATTTGTGACGCCCCGAGATCGGGCACTATGCAGAATTCAGCATTCCCGCCAAATCCGCATAATAACCGATTCCAGGTTGCCATTTATGATAACATTACAATAGTTCACGAATAATCCACAATTACAACAGAATCATAAAGCTACAAGATGACTCAACGAGCCAGGGATACAACTGATACATTACAAAGATCCAAATAACAGCGGAAGAAACAAACGTCCGGCTACGGACAAGATCCAAATTGGACTAAGAGTCCTGAAGATAACCGAAGGCGTCCAATCCCTGCCCAGGCCAAGCCGGAGGGATTCCCAAGCTAACGTCGTCAGACTTCAAACCTGTTGACTGCAATTTGGAATTTGCAGCCACGAAAGAGATTCGTGGGTCAGTACGGTTAAGTACTGGCAAGGGGGTCAAAGCCCATACTCACAAGTTACCGGCGTAGCCAGTCATCACAAGATAAAAATACTTTAGGAGCAACAGAAAGGAAGGGGTTATTGCAAATGAGCGACAACAGACTGCACTAACCAACTACAGAGGGAATACTACAACTTCCAACTAACAGAAAGGGGATAAGATCGAGGATTGTAACCAACTGAAAGTAAATCCAAACAAACCCATCCTGGACCTCGCCCCTTTAGCCAAAGAAGCAATCCGAGGATAACTCACACAGTTGTATTAAGATGAATCAAGTTATTGTGTGAATAAACCTATTACTAGTCAAGTTGTTAATCATGGGGTGTAACATGGTTAATCATTATGTTAAAGTTGTCCTGAGTACTTGTTAGCCAGTACTTTCACCAAGTAATCCATAACCGCGGAAAACACGGCTTCTCGAGAAGATTATCCCTGCAGGGTTGCACCATAGTAACCGACACTCATGAATATCCCGCCAGATGGAGTGGCCACTCCACCAAGCGGGGCACTCAACACAATCCAACCCTTCTTCGCATCAAGCCCAAAGCACCTTGGGCGCACGGCTACTCGGGCCCAGAAGAAAATGGACCCTCATAGCACTCTAAGACCGTGTCCCCCTATATGCCGACTACGAAAGTTCCACCCGGGATCCAAGGGCTCGCAAAAATCATGCATGCAGCAAATGGAAAACCCGAACTAAATGAGGCGATTTGGACGAGATGCGAATCGGGTCAAACTGAGGGGGAGCCCATACTCCCCAAATGCGGGTAGTGCGCTCATCATGGATCAGTAGACAAGACCCTTTTCCTATTAGGGTCGACACTAGCAGGCCTCAAAACCACAAAGGGCCTCCTGCCGGTGCCTTATCATCAAATTTATTATTAATAGTAACATTAGCATGATTGATTGATTGATTAAACATCGAGCCCCCAGAACATAACGGAGTAATAACAGAAAGTAACGGGTAACAGACTCGAGCAAACAACCCTAAGCAAGATAGTAAGGCACAGGCTCAAGCAAAGGTTATAGGAGTGGAGGTGAGGCAATATCAGGGTTAAAGGATTCATGTGATGGGTTCGTAACAGAAACAACTACCACTAAGGCTAGCAGAAAAGAATCAACGGAAAGAATCGGTAACAAGTGATGAAAGGCAGCCATGTGGCATGCAAGTGAGTATACTTGCCTGAGATCCCGCAAGGTAGCAGAACTTGTCGTTGCTCACATCATCTCAACGTCCTATCCGGGAAGAAGCAATGAACCTCGAACAAACACCGGATGCAACAATTACTACTACGGCAAAAGATCCAGCATGATCAAGATATGGATGCATGTCATATTTAATAGATGCACCAAAGTAACCTAATGGATATGATACACAAGTTTAAATGGATTCCATATGCAAGGATTGCATATGGCAAAGCCATGCCTTATAGTTGAATTAATTGTTCTAACACTAAGCATCATGTGTAAGTGAGTTAGAATGATGCATGCAAAAAGGGAAACAGCAAAATAACAACATTAGAATCAATTTAAGATAGGGTGTAGCAATTTAGAATTTTATTATTAACTTAGGGAATTTTGGGTGCCTTAAAGGGAACACACAAGTATTTGTTGTTTTCAACCATTTAAAATGTTCAAAACAAATAACAAAGTTGATATTTGAAAAGGTTATCAAATTTTAGTTGGATTACATGTTTCACATTTTGAAATTGGACTTTGGATTATTTAATTATGAATTAAACAATTTTAAACAATTTTTAATTGAATTAAACAAGTTTTAAATTGTTTAGGCAATTTTAATTATTCAAAACAGAAAACAAAATTTATATTTGAATAGGACATTCAAAATGGTATGGAAAACATATTTTATTTGCATTTATTGGATTAATAAAGAATTAGTTATTGATTTTAGAAATTAGCATTTGAATTATTTGGATTTGAATTTAAATTGCATTTTGAAAAATCAAAACAGAACACAAATTGGATATTTGGATAGATTAGGAAATTTGGATCAGATTACATATATAACTTTTATTTATCAGATGCTTAGATTAAAAGTTATTGCATTTTAAAGTTTTTAGGTTATTCTGCCCATTTAAAAGGAATTGGAAGAAAATGACAGATTCAGGTTTAAACTTTTGTTACGCTCAGAAAATACACAGCAGCCACTGCCCTGCGGGGCCTAGCCAGCGTGGCGCGAGCAACAGCTTGCGTGGCAAACAGGCCCGCTGACGGGTGGGGCCGGTGCGCGGAATAAATCCCCAAAAGAAGTGGTGCGCCGCGGGGATTCGAACTGTGGTCGCTGCGCTGCAAACAGCAGGCCACTACCACTGCGCCTGCTCGCGTTGGTTTGTTGGATTCAGAAACGCAGGGAGGTTAAAGGCACAGTTTCGCGCAAGACTGCATTTTTACTGACGAAACTGACGGGTGTTCTCCTCCTCGATTGACAGAGCAATCTCTGCTCGCCGGCGTTGAGACAACACCGCGGTGCTCGAGGCCGACGGGGTGGTGGTGCTCGATTGAGGTGGGGAATGTGCTCGGTGAGCAGCGGCGGGTGTAGCCTCGAGAGGAAGAGGAGGTGTGGATGCTCACCGTGAGGCGTCGAGGGAGCAGAGGGCGGTGACGCAGGATGACGATGGCGGCCGCGGCAAAGACGTAGACGCCGGCGCGGTTGCAGACGTTCCCCAGGCGAGCTCCGGTGTTCGAATCGAAGAGGAAGAGGTGGCCGCTCGATCCCCGGGTTCAGAACACCACGAGGGGCACCACAGCGTCGGGGGGCAGCGGAGGTTCAGAGTGGCGGCGATGGCGGCGGTGGCGACAGAGTCGTGCTCGGCGGCGAAGGCACAGCGCGTCTCCGGGCGCGCTCCGATGTTCAGCAGAGAGAGGGAGGTGGGACGAGCTCGTTCCCGAGCTTAGTGGGGTGGATGCTGTGGTGGATTGGCGGCGGCGAGGAGGTATTCAGGCGGGAAAACGGTGGCCTCTCCGGCGAGGTTCAGAGAGGACAGAAAACGCCTGGAGAGAGAGGTTGGCGGCGCCTCGAAGGAAGAGAGTGAGGTCTAGGGATTAGGGCAGGGGGTCTAGGGTTTATAGGGTGGCCAGGGGCCTGTACGGCGTGCCATCCAGGGGTGGAGGAGTTGATCGCTTGGCTCTGGTTCAGTCGTACGGAAGGTAGAAGACGACAGGGAAAGGGGTGGGCCAGAAGGTAAGGATAGTTGGGCTTAAGTGAAAAGGGAAAATTTGGGCTTGGGGTAGGAGAGAAAAAGGATGGGCCATGCCCCTCTCCTTTGAGTTTTAAATATTTGTTCTTATTTTTTTTTTTGCATAGAACCAAATGGAAGAAAAGGAGGCCTTTTTAAGTTAATAGAAATTTTATAAAAATTAGTGTTAGTTAGTTAGGTTAGAAGAAAACAAATGCCAAGTTTGGGTTTTGCAGAAGATTAATTTTTAATTATTGTTTTGCAATTTAAGTCAATATTTAAAAGAATGCTTCTTATTTGGTTTTTATTAAAAAAAATCCACATGTTTATTAGGGGAACCCCAATGATTTAATTTGATTAAAACATTAGAATGGTTTGGTATTTTTCATGTCTTGGAAGTTGGTGTTGTTTGAAAGAATTTGATTTGAAAATAAAAGATTAAGGTGATTGATTGAAATAAGCAACAAATTAATAGTTGAAACATTAAGGAATTGATTGGAAGCAAAAGATGTTTTTTTTGATTTGCAATTCTTTATTTGAAAGATTGCAACAGACAAGTGATTAAAACAAAATCAACCAGTGGAAAAACAATTTAGGGGTTTTAGTTGCAAGTTTGAAATTGGAAGTTTTTTTTTGAGCAAGGGTGAGAGTTTAAATTGTTTTGAAATTTTCAGTTGTGAGGCAAACATGGTGCAATGCAATGTGATGCATATGATGCAAGCCAAAAAGAAAACAAACACTTTCCTATTAGGGTAACACCCCAGGTGTTACAGAATACTAAGCTTATGATCTAACAAAGAAGAAATATCATGGAAAAATATATCTACATGCAACTCCCTTTTTTCTACTTAAGTCTCAACGTATTGTTGCTACTGACCAATGCTAAGTTTGCCAAAACCAACTAGATTATCTTGGAACTCCAACATTGATACCAATACTAAAAACAAGATCAATCACATAAAAAAACTGCATACTAAAATAAAGTAGAACAAGTAGATGTTGAAACTTCTCATTAATATTTCATTACGTCAACTCAAACCAAAGGATACAACGATAACCAACTAAGGAGTGACACTTCCATACTGCAAACCATACTATATGATATTTTCCTCTACTCATGATATGACTCTACTAAAAGGTAAAAGTGAGTGAAAGATAAAGGTGATACCACGGCACTCCCCCAAGCTTGGAACGAGCCAAGGGGATGCCAATACCAATGAAAAATCAATTTATTCGGTGGTGGTGGTGAATCCTACGCAATGAGCTTTTCAACTGATTCCTTAAAATATTCTAATGCATGCATAATCCTACGCATTACCTCCGTATTGAGCTCAATTTGGTTCGCTTGCTTGTCAGACGGTGAATCCTGGCCATACAGGTCTTCCTTCCTTGCTTCCTTGGACCGAGAACTTCCTTCTCCTGTGACTGGTGTCCTTGAGGCTAAACAATGACGTGGGGCCTTTCCTCCAGTACTCATCCTCTCCATTTGCTTGAGAGGTTTTGAAACCACTCCAATGCTTGCGATGGTGACACGTGGACGTACTCGCGGGTTTTCTTCTACATCTCCTTCAGCTCCACTATCAATCTCCTTCTTCGGCTCCCGGTCTTGGATATCTTCTTCCTTCGGTCCTTTCCCCTTGTTGTTGTTGGTGGAGACCATGGTGCTTCTAAAAATGAAAACAAACCCTGGCAGAAACAACACGAAACAGAAACACGACGTGAAAACGATATACGGACCTCGGGGGATCCGGGGGATTATATAGCAAAAATATGCGCAACGAAAGGAAATTCCAGGTCGAAAACGAGTCGGAGAGGGGCTCCGAGGCACTCACACCATAGGCTGGCGCGGCCTAGGGCGGGCCCACGCCCCCTCATGGTGTGGTGCCTCCGGGCACCTTCTCCAACTCCTCTTCGGCTCGGTATTTTTTATATTTTCCAAAAATCAATAAACAATAACTGAAAAGGTATTTCGCGAACTTTTTCTTAATAGAAATGTTACCTATTCCAAAACTGACTCTGCAGGTTCTAGAATCTTCCCTCCGATGAATTTCTCCGGAGTCATTAGTTGAATAACATCCACATCTTCATCATAGGAATCCCCAGAAATATAATGTTTGAGTCTTTGTCCATTTGCCACTTGTGTAGTGTTATCTTTGAGACAAGCAATTTTGATTGCACCCGAGCGATACACTTCTTCAATAACATAAGGTCCTTCCCATAGGGAGAGTAATTTTCCTGCAAAAAATCTGAGACGAGACCGGTACAATAGAACTTTCTCACCAACATGAAACACTATTTTAATGATTCTTTTATCATGCCATTGTTTAACTTTCTCTTTAAAGAGCTTGGCATTTTCATAAGCTTCACATCTCCATTCATCTAAATGATTCAAATCAAGCATTCTTTTCTTACCAGCAAGTTTAAAATCTTTATTTAATTCTTTCACTGCCCAATAAGCTTTGTGTTCTAATTCTAAAGGCAAGTGACAAGCTTTTCCATAAACCGTTTTATAAGGAGACATACACATAGGATTTTTATAAGCAGTTCTATAAACCCATAAAACATAATTCAACTTATCAGACCAATTGTTCCTAGATTTATTAACAGTCTTTTGCAAGATAGATTTAATTTCTCTATTTGACAATTCTACTTGCCCACTGGTTCAAGGATGATAAGCTCAGGCAATTCTATGATTAACATCATATTTAGCAAGGGTTTTTCTAAAACCATCTTGAATAAAATGAGAACCTCCATCAGTCATAAGATATCTAGGCACACCAAATCTAGGGAAAATAACATCTTTAAGCATTTTTATAGAGGTCTCACCATCAGCACTTTTTAGTAGGTATAGCTTCTACCCACTTAGTAACATAATCAACAGAAACAAGAATATGAGTATAACCATTCGAAGGAGGAAAAGGACCCATAAAGTAAAATCCCCAATAATCAAAAGTTTCAATAGCAAGATAATAACTGATAGGCATTTCATTACGTCTAGAAATATTTCCTACTCTTTAACATTGATCACAAGATAAAATAAATTTACGTGCATCTTTAAAGAGGGTAGGCTAATAGAAACCTGATTGTAGAACCTTCTGTGCGGTTCTATCTCCAGCGTGATGTCCTCCATAAGCACTACTATGGCACTTCGTCAATATTTCACGTTTTTCATGATCTGGTACACATCTTCTCATAATACCATCTACTCCTTCTTTATATAAACTAGCAAAGTGGCCCGCGCAATTGCGCGTGCAACAATTTTATTTATTTCTAAATGGCTTAAAATTGTAATTAAATAAAATTAAAGGAGCAATTTTTGAGATAGTTGGTACAAAAGTAGAGACCATGATGGCTCGAACGAACCCATTTGATCTGTTCACTCCTTTAGAAAGCCAAGTAACCAAGTTAGATGCATGACTCGATTCCATTAATTTTTTTGCTTCCGCGGATGCCATTTAGTTTGACAAAGATATACATGAAATTCACATATGGGCACCAAATTTGAGAAATATAGAAATTAAAAGGCGTCATTTTAGTGTGTCGATATAGTGTTAAATATGTATTTATGGTGTACATATGTTTTTTCCTCCCATTTAACCGTTCGCTGAAAAAATTGCGACATTTTAGATATTGATACATTCATAACGATATCCCTGTCCTTTCTTTTTTATATGAATATATGATTATTTATCTAAGAAATATAGAAAAACTTAAGTATTTTTCATGAATAATCTAAATATGTTTTTTTTCTTCTTAGAAACCTATTTACAGAAGTATACGTTTAGTTGTGAGGATATGAACAACTAACCGGGGAAATTTGCTCACAACTTTTATGCTAGAGTTTTTTTTAATATATTACTTCTACATGAATTGGTCAACAGGTTTAAGAAAAAAATGAATAGGAACTCAGCTACAAGGCAAACAAATCATACAAAGGCTGATTTCGAGGAGTGATGAGATGATATCCGAAATGATGCGCTCTCGTCCAAGGGAAAAGTGTATGTTTAAATATCTTTTATACTCATGTGTTTAATTAGTGGTTTTACGCAATTTTAAAAATTGCAAATGTCGGGAGATCGTACTCCCAAGACATACCGCTAAATCTAGTATGCATAGTTAATCTAAGCTGTAAGCTCGGTAGATGACCCGCGCTCTGAGACGTCTCTCCCAGCGAGTAACTATTAGGCCCACAGTCAAGAGAGACAGCTACATCTTACTAGACGGAGCAGCGCGCTTCGCTGCGCCGGCTGCTTAGCGTCTTTGCCGGTCGTCGGCAGCTTAATTTGTGCATTAGCATTTTGTGTTGGCTATAACCTGTTGTTAGTAGGTTTCCATTTCTTAAATCATATTTCCTACTTCAGTTACTATTTTTACGCAGTCACTTATAGAATAAGACATAACCATTCCTTAGCATATAAGCTACCGGTAGTCAACTTAAGTTTATGAATGTGCAAATATTCACCGCATTGTTTACAGCACAAGCCAATATATTTTCAGCCAAGGCAAGACAGGCATCGTCATGGCACGATGACAAGCAAAAAAAACTGAATCATGTTAGCAGATGACACAGAAACATCCTTGTGGAGTGTTTGGCCCGTGGAAGTGTGTCAAACAGGTATTGATTATCCTGACAATGCTTCAAGAAATATATTCTGCTGTCAAAATATTTCCTTTCCATTATCTGATCTCCATCATCAGTCTCTTAAAGTGCTTCTTCCTATATATGTAGAACAATTAGCTACTCTGGTCAGTATAAATTGTATCATACATAATAGCAGCATGCACGTTGTGGTTGCATTATTAAGCTGATGAAATGAACTTAAAGTAATAACAGATTTTTTATAGTAGTACCCTGAGAAATGCATGCTTATGTTCTGTTGTACATCAATGTCTGTCCTTTTTTGGAGCACTTAGCTCCTCATCTTCATGACATCTGCAAGACCAATAATAAAAACATTGCCAGTAAGGGGTGCTTTGTCAATGGAATGGGTGATTTATCGCTAAAAATGGACTAAGTAAGTTAAACAGGGGCATGTAAACACCACTATGCAATTTAATTGACAGATGATCAACTAAAAAAAGAAGGAAGCTGATTGTTACAAGGGCCTAGGTGCTAGACTATAAATGTGTTTATGCAGTTAGATAACTTTCCGTAAGAACACACCTGAACTGTTTTTACCAAGTCGTATTTGGTCACGAAATACATATAAGCACCAGATTGTTTAAGTTCAAAATAAAATAATAGCGATCACAATAAATACTTACTGGTCACGAACATGGAAGTTTTTTGCAGAAGGTACAAACCCAACTTTTACCTGCGCACTATGAGTTGGTGGCAAAAAAATGTGCTAAAGACAAAGCATAATAAATTCTTCTTTCATTGTTCACATATTTTCACCAAGCCACCAACAAAAAAAAATATGGAGTCACTATGAAAGGTGGACTCGGCGAATCACGCTTTCTTCCTGGCAGCGTCAGCCATCGAAAACGGCAAGACAACTAAACCAAACCAATCAAGAAACAATCAGTGCAAGAAAACAAGCCACACCTATTGGAAAAAAGCACCCAACAACGCCACGGAGAAGCAGAACAAAACAAACATGTAGAGGAAGGCGAGCGTAGTATCCTGTAAACAAAGAAACACCCGACAAGAAACAAGCACCCGCAACACGATAAGCCAACAAAGAAATGAAGGACATAACTAAAAAGAAATCGGCTGACCTAAGGCGCTGGGGGGGGGGGGGGGGGCTTTACCTCTTAAGCGCCTAAAGCGGACGCCTAACCGCCTAAGGCGTGCAAAAAACTAAGGCGCTCTACCGCTTAAGCGTTTCCTAAGCGTCTTAAGGCGGACGTCTTAAAAACAATGGACAAAAGCAGGGAAGGGAGGAACCCACACAAACAAATCTCCAACAGCAGACCTGGCAATCCGCCGAGGACAGCGCAGATGGAAACCACCGGCGAGGCCGCACAGCCCATGCAACGCTAACACCAAGAAACACCTGGAGTTCACACCACCGGCACCACAGCCCACAAAGAACACCTCGACATATCCAAATCAGTTCCCAATCGGAGGCACCACGGAGGAAACGAAGAAATATGACTCCCACCCGATGGTAAAGATAAGTAACTTCAAAACAGCTCTCGAAAGATTGATAACTGGGCACCCCACACCCGGTCGTACCAAAACAGATGGACCCAAGAAATTCAACACACCCAAACAATCAACAACCCAGCATGTGTGTAAGAAAACCCACAGACCCCGATAGCTGGCCACACCAGCTGCCACACACAAGCACGCACAGGCAAATGGGACGCCCAAGCAAGAAAGCGATGTATGGCCTATAAACAGCGTCACACCACGTCCAAACCCCACAATCAGCCACACAAAACTCAGAAGATGGCCTCACAAGACATGCATGCGCCCAGGCTTAAGATTTTGTTAATTACAAAAATCACTATCTAACGAAAATTATACGTAATAAATCTATGTCTATATTTGTTGTTTTAGAAAGTCAGACATACACTATGAGTTCTGTTCCAATTGAAAACTTTTGATCACAATAGGTTCTAAGTATTATGAATGAACTTATCAAATTTAAGATTCATTTACATAAGAATATCCATTAGAGAAAACTATTGAAAATCACACACAATGAAAGATGTGGCAAGGCTAGGCTTTTGGATGCCAAAACTGATAAGTTATCGGTTATCATCTTCTGCCACTAATAGAAAGTGCCTAGGTAAGAGCCTAAGATACAATACAGTTTTCCTTAGGCCTAAATAAGGTTAAAAAAAACCTCAAATTAAACGATGTTCAAAACTGTTGAGTATGAACATATCAATCCAAGGCAATATTTACATATGAAAATTCTCTCAATGAAGTGAACTTGTTCTCCCTTCCTAAAATCTAGGAATTTAGGTAATTACCTTGAGCATAGTAATAACAACCCCTTTCTGTTACCGTAACTCAATTCTCCACCATATTTCTATGATATGGACAATACATTATGCAATGGCATGGTATTTTAGGTAAAACATCTTATAAGCATTGATTTGGAGTTGATTTTCTCACCTCCAGCAAATCTTGGAATTCTAGTATCTGACATTTGCAGATAATGACTCCCCTGTTTGGCCAATCCAAGACACAACTTTTTTTTTGAACCTAATCCAAGACACAACTTCATGGTAACAGCTACATGTAGGGCTGCTAAATAAAGCACATAATACTACTTTCACAGACAAAGTTTGCTAGGAGCCAAATAATGACGCTTTTTAATAAACGGAGTCATGATAAAGAAACAATAATGCATCTAGATGTCACACTTCAGGTAGCAACTGCTTATGCTCCTATAATTAAATAATGGTAGCATATTATGAACCTTTACTGCAACACTATGTAAAACAGGGAAATCCACGTATTAGGAGAAATCAAAATCCGGGTGGCCATCAATCATCACAATCTGATTAAATCATATTTATATTGTTTACAAATAATTATGTTTAGTTGATGTATAACACCATATCAATTGAAGAGCATGTGTCACTGCCTTCACTATGTAAAGCACGGAAAATCCACATATCAGGAGAAACCCAAATCCTTTTGGTCATCAAACAACACAATATGATTAAATCATATTTATATTGTTTGCCTACAATAATATCCAGCTGATATATAACACCAGATCAATTGAAGAGCATGCATCCGATTTTTTTTTAACTGAAACATAAGAGAGAGTGCTAACCTATAATTCTACAAACAATTTCATAAGTTTCTACAAACTGGCTACAAATTTCCATTAATATTAAGAAAACTGGGTTGCATAACAATAATGCGGTAATCACACTTCGATCTAACAGAAATAACAAGATTGCAAACAGACTACACAAAACATGAGATTGAGATAGTACATATTACCAAAATTCCTCTGCTACAAAGATCAACCTGGAAGTATTGGTTTTCAGCGGTACCAATCAAAGGATGTCACTTGAGGGGGATTGTGACCCTCGAGACCCAGATAGGCGGCTGCTCCCGGTGTTACCCAGATCCGGCAATCCACTTCTGGCGATGCCACCACTCACTATTCCGGCGATGCCGACGCGGAGCTTCGCTCCCACCCTGGGCGGTGTGTCCATCCTCCCCGCGCGGCCCTGCTCTGGATCCCCGAGACATGCATGGGAGGGAACCACGTAGTCCAAGAGGCGTCGTGTCTGCTATACCCACGCGGCCTTTCCCCTGAGCCTTGACCCTAGCAGGGGAAGGCACCTGCGATCCAGAAAGCCACCCTGCCCAGATCTTGGAGGGAGGAGCTGAGCCCTCCGGCCAGTGTGCGGTTGGAGAGGCCCAGATCTCCTACTGGTCCTATTTTGTCTCCCCGCGAGCCTCCATGGGGGCCTTCATCCTCCTTCCAGAGATCCTCCGCCGGAGAAGCGGGCGGGTGGGGGAGAAGTGGATGGGGGGAGGAGAGCATCTGGATGACGCGGATGAGGAACGGGTCGTGGTCGGGTCTCGGGTGCTTCGCTAGAGATCTTGGCGTGCTGGTTACGAGCGCGGAGAAGCAGACACGCGTGCACGGTGCACCAGACCGAATGAGCGCGGCAGCGAGCGAACGCAGGCCCACAACACAGAGACCGCGAGGCGTCCAAATCACTGAGAGAGCTCGCTCGGCTCCAGGCTTAAAGCCTTAGAGGAATGCTGCGTACGGAAAATAAACGTGTGCCATCAAGTAAAAAACAAAAACGTGTGCTTCTATCTTCTCTCCTCTCCCCCTCATCCTCAGATCCAGCGGCGAGCACGACGGCGAGCTCTGCCCCGCAGGGCACAAACCTCTCCACCCTGGGCAGCGGCAGGAAGCGTAGCAGGAAGACGGCGGCGGAGAAGGTGGCCACGCCGAGCATCTGGCGCAGGAGCACGTGCAGGGCGTCACGGACCACCATAGCCGGCCGGGCGCCGCGGTCGCACAGGTCCAAGCACACCTCCCTGCCAGAGTTTCGACGACCCACGATGAGCACGTGCACGCGCCAGTACGACTCGCCGAACTTCTACCCCGACACGTGCGTCACTGGGCCTTTCAACAAGCTGGCGCCGGCGAACTCCGGCAGGATGCGCTCCGCTGTCTCACCCGTCGCCACCGCCCAATGTACCCCTTCTCTGTGGTGCTGCTGGCGCTGCCGTCAGAGTCTCGGGCGCGCCAGAGGCCGGCGGCATGGTCGAATCGCGAGGCGACGGACTGGCGGAAGCAGGGCTGGACGTGGAAGTGGCGTATGGCTGAGGTAGGAGACGAATTGGTTACTTGTTTGCACGTTTATGCTATCTTTGAACTTATTCTTACAGAAAGAATGTGTGTAGGGATTCGATTTTAAACTTTTTTTTTTGAGGGAAGATTCGATTTAAACTGCTCCTGAAGAAGATGCTCCAGGACTTCTATAGGTACCTATTCACTGTGTACGTACTTCCCTTTAAATACTACAATGTCGGCTGTGTGATTCCTTGTGTGTTTATTTCCTGCCTGTAGATTCTTTTGGTAAGAGGAATAGTGGTTCAAGAGATCAAACTTTATAATGTTGGAGAAGATGATGAATGCTTGCAGACTGCACAGAGAATGACTTCAAGATCTCGACAATGTCATTACAAAAGTAAGATGCTCTATATCACTACTCAATATAACACAACTTGATGCTTATTTCTTGCTTATTTTCTTGAAAGAAAATAAAACTTCACATTGTTGAAAGATTTACAATCCTGCCACTTAATGTGCCACAACCAGTGTAGTCATTAAAAATTCACGACACATAATTTAGCAAAAGAATGGATCATTTTGAACTGCAAAGTTACTGTGTTGAGTGCTGATAGCAAAAACAATTTTTTACATTTCGAATGGTTGGCTGCTGCAATGACTTCTCACCTTAACTTAAAGAGGTTAAGGTGGTTTTGTAATAAATATGTCCTGTGAACAGAAATATAGATAGCAATGTTAAAGATTTGTTACATGCTATTCTTATGTAAGGAGGTTTTTTTGTTGCCTGGAACAAGTTTCCGAGCTAAACAATTCAATCTCTATAAAAACAGAAACTGATATTAGTTAATAATTATGTCCAACACACACTGATATCATATTCTTCCTGTTAGTAAACACTAGCCATTAGAAAGTACCAAACGTTGAGAATCTGCAGGTGTCCCTTGAAAATTCTTCAGATTAAGTAACTGTGTAAGGCATCCTAAAGTTTAAGTAGTTTTAGAAAAGAATTTTATACTGCTGGCACTGTACACACATATTTGTACCATAAAAGTACTGTAGTATTACTCCACATGATTATGTGACTATTGGATGATTCAAGTGGCATCCATATGCAGACGTAGTCCTCTTTTGAAGTTTACTTTTATCTTATATAAAATATCAGAGATACAAAAATGTAGTCAGACTAAATGGTGTTCATATATGGGTAATCATGCATCTGAACTTTTTTTGTAACAGTCAAGGATATTATTTCCAATTTTTTTATATGCTAATTTATTCTTCTTCTCTAAATTCTCTAGATGCTCATTTCGGGTGATTTTGAGCAGATTCTTTCGACATCATTGTAGGTTTTATTACCACTTGTGATGACATGACAGTAGGTTTAGGATTTCTATTTTCGCCGCTAGCCCCTCAAATTAACTTCAGCTGTAAGCTCGGTAGATGGTGAGTGTTTTCAGGCCACTTGAGCCGTTTTGTCTGGCTGCTGGTGGGTCCTTCGACGTTTGCTTTCGCTGCATGTGGCCCGTTTTCTTTCCCTGCGTCTGAGGTGCCTGCTGTGTGGAGCTGGCGTTCGGTGCGCTGGGTCTCACGTACACGTTGTGCTGGTTGTGGTGGGGGTGCGGTCAATGGGCTCTGATCTTTGCCTTTGGTGGCTCTTCGGCTGTGGGCCCATGGTGTCATTGGATAGGTTTTTGGTGGCAGGATACATCCTTTTTACAGTCGGTGGGGTTTCTTCATAGATTTTCGCCATCAAGCCGATTTGGATCTGAGTTGCTTTTCTTTGGGCCCGGTGGCGTTCTTGGCGTTGGTGCGGGTCGTTGCCGTCCCGTTGGGTTTTTAGGGGGGCTTTGGCGGCTGTCGATGGTGCTGCCGTCCTTGCCGGCCTGTCGCTTTTTGGCGGCTCGACGGGGAAGGATTGGCCTGAGGCGTAGGCGCGCTTCGGGCTTTGGCTACCGGTCGTTCCTGCGGCCAATGGTTCTCTTCTCTTCTTTGTTATTTTGTCCTTGCGTTTTTTTTTCTTTTCTTCTAATGGTGGGTAATTAGGTTGGTGTTTTTAGTTCCGGTTTGTGCTGCTCTGTTTATTCATGGTTACTAATTAAGATGCTTAATCAAGATATGGTGATGTATGAGTTGGTTGGTTATGTTTTTGTGTGTTTATTGTATTTCGATTATTTGGTTTGCTTGAGTCGACTGGCTGTTTGTTATGGGTGACATGGCTGGTTCTTCGCGGGTGGCAGGAAGGAAGCGTCCTGGTACGGTTCGGTTGATGCTGTCTTTTTTGTTGTTGTGGCATACACAATTATGTTAATTGCAGCAAAATCAGGGACATGCCCAACAAATGGGGTTTACCATGTCAAGTCAAATACATAAGTGGAAACATTTGGACAAGTTCAGTGCTCCGAAGGAAGTGGAAGAGGTCTATTGCAAATTTTATTGTCTGCAAAATATTCAAGCATCATGCAATCTTACTTCAAAACTCTCTTTTGTTGTGTATACTCAAAAACATGCCTAAATTCACCCTCTGTTGTAAACACTATGTGGATAGATAGGCAGGATCTTGCATAGTCCATTACTTCTTTTTTTTCTGTTATTTGCTATTTGCTATTCTGGACTAATATTTTTGAGATGCAACAACAGAGTAGAGAGGTGTATGAATATATTCTCAGTGCTATATGCTGCTACCCTTTGAGGCCTATTTTTTTTTTTTTGAAACATTTTCTACTGCAGGGGAGTCCCCCACAGCCCTTTATTACCAACCACAAGCGTTACAGTTACAGATATGTACAAATAAACATGAGATTAGACTAAGACAGTCTATCCCAGGCTAAATTAAGGAATTAATCCATAAAGCTAAGTCAGCAGCCACAGCAGCACTCAACCTATGCTTAAGCATAAGGAGATCAAACATGAAGCCCACTTTCCATCCCATAAAGGAATGTCTTTCAGATTTAAAAATTACTCCATTCCTCTGCTTCCAAATATTCCAGCAAGTAAGAATCACAATCTCTGTGAAACATGGCCCCTTGAAGGACTTTTTGGCAGCAGCAAGATTTTGCACAAGTGTGTCATCACTCCAACTGATTTGCAAATAATTCCAAATTCGTGAGCTAAAAACACATTGAAAGAACAGATGTATCCAGTCCTCATTGCACTGTGTACAACAAAGAACACAATGATCTGTACCTTCAATCTTCCAGTTTCTCCTTTTGATCATATCCTTTGTATTAATCCTACCCTTGAGAATCAGCCAAGCAAAGAATTTATGTTTTGACATACATTTGGATTTCCATATCCACTTTGCAGGCCCATCAGGATTAATGACCAAATTGCATCTGATAGAATTTCCTGGAGGTGTATACCCCTTTATTGAGATTGCATCTCCAACTGTCCTCAGTATCAGTCAACTGAACATTATTTATAATGACACTCAGATCATTAAACTCCTGGAAAGCTTCAATTGAAAGCGGCAAAACAAAGGCATCTGAGAGGTCTGCCATTAAGAGAATGTCTCTTATAGAGGATAGAGGATCTTTGGCGAAAGAGAATAATATCGGGAATTTTATAGCCAAAGGTTGTCCCATCCACGAATCCTTCCAGAAAAGCCCAGTAAAACCATTACCCAAAACACAGGAGGACAAGGAACACCAAGTTTCTGCCAATTGCATAACACCTCTCCACCAGAACGAACCACAAGAGGTGACAGCATGCGGTACTGTTTGGAAATAATAAGCATTCTTTACTAAATGGACCCAAGGGATATCCACAGAATTATAGAGTTTTGCCAGGAACTTCAGTAACAGAGCTCTGTTTTGAATCTGGATATTGATGATCCCTAAACCTCCTTTGTTTTTGGGTCTACATATCATATCCCAGGCAGCTAAAGAGTTCACTCTTTGTTTATTCTTGTCCTTCCTCCATAAACATCTTCTCCTTGCTTTATCAATTATATCAATGACACCTTTAGGAATTACAAGAGTGCACATGTAATAGGAAGGCAAGGAGGAAAGAACCGAATTCACAAGAACCAAACTATCCCCATAAGAAAGGAAAGAGACAGTAGTCGACAGTCTCCTCTCAATTCTGTCAATTAATGGAGCAAAATCCTTGATAGTCGGCTTTGTGGTTCCCATAGGCAAGCCTAAATAAGTAAAGGGCATAGAAGCCACAGTGCAATCTAGGACAGAAGCCAAGTTAACAGTTTCCTGCTGGGATAAATTAATCGGTATCATCGACGATTTGTTATAATTCACTTTTAGCCCAGTGAGACGAGCATAAAGATTAAGCAGGTCCTTAAAAACCAATAACTGAGCCGGTTCAGCAGGAAGAATGACTAAAGTGTCATCATCATATTGCACAATCGGAAAGTCTCCACCAACTGGAATTGGCAATCTGAGTCTTCCTTCTCTAAGTGCCAGATTTACAATACTTTGCAACAGATCCCCGCCCAACACATAAAGGATTGGGGACACAGGATCCCCCTGTCTGACACCTCTTTTACAAACAAAAGGTTTACCTGGGACCCCATTCAAGAGAACCGAAGAAGATCCAGAAGCAAGGATTTCCTTAACCCATTTGATTACTAAGGGGGGGGGAACCCTTAAATCTCAAAATTTGCAGAATAGCAGAGTGCTCAATAGTATCAAAAGCTTTCTCAAAATCAATCTTGAAGATCACCGCTCTCTGCTTAGATTGCTTACATTGATGAATGTATTCAAAACACCAAGCCAAACAATCTTGAATAGTTCTTGATTTTATGAAACCATATTGATTAGCATGGATGCATCCAAAGATTTTGTCTTGAAAACGATTAGCCAGAATTTTGGTGATAAATTTCAAACATGTATTGGTCAGTGAAATAGGTCTGAAATCATTCACCGTCTCAGGAGAATTAATCTTTGGAATCAGAGTGATGAAAGATCCATTAATGCTCTCCAAAGAGATCTTAGCACTGTGAAAATCATTGCAAAGCTTGACAAAGTCCTCTTTTATTATACTCCAGCAATGTTTAATAAAAAGCCCTGTAAAACCATCTGGTCCAGGCGCACGGTCAGGTTTTAAGTGTTTTACAACACCCTCAATCTCTTCAACAGTGAAAGGATTAGCCAGAATCTCTAGGCCATCTACCACAGGCAGAAAAACAGACAAGTCAAAATCAGACATGGGTGGGCAGGAAACACCCATTCTGTTCTTAAAGCAAGACCAGAAAGCAGCAGCTTTATCCATATGATCCACCAACAAATTCCCAGAAGTATCCGAGATGGATGGAATAGAATTTCTCCTAAATCTCTCAGTGGCTCTGGCATGAAAATATTTAGTATTCTCCCCAGAAAGCCTAGCCCAACGAATAGTACATCGTTGCTTCCAGTAATCAGATTGCAAAGCAAGCAAATTCTTGATATGCTTCTTTACTATAAGTCTGAAATTAAATTCAGGAACACTCAACTGCCGCAAATCCTCCAATTGGTCCAAAAACAAAATCACCTTGCTACTCATATCAATAAGAATCTTTAACTGTGATAAATTCCTTCCCCAATCCTTCAAAGCATATCTGAGGTTTTTTAATTTAGCAGTGATTTTGGAGGTTATTGATTTGGCCAGGACAGGAGTATTCCAAATCTTAGTCACAAGGTCCATGAAACCAGGTTGCTTAACCCAATGATTTTCAAACCGAAAAATCTTTGCCTTTGGGATGTTGGTTCCAATTTTAACCATACAAGGCAAGTGGTCAGAGGTTATTTTAGACATGGGTAACACCATAGTATTAGGGAAGTCTAGTGTCCACTGGCATGAAGTAAAGAACCAATCCAATTGAACCAAAAGTGGATCACTCTGCATATTTGACCAAGTGAAATTCCTGCCCTTAACTGGCAGCTCCAATAAACCCAGATGGCTGATAATATCATTAAATATAAACATATCATTTAGATCAGCCCCCGGTTTATTTCGATTATCCAGTGATCTAATGAAATTAAAATCACCAAGGATCATCCAGTTCTGATGAATCGGGATAGAAAAGTTATATAACCAATTAACAAAATTATCTCTTTCCACCCCCTTGCAGGGACCATAAACATTCACCAAATTCCAAGAAGTAGAATTGTGAATAGAAGTGAATTTAATGTGAATGGCAGAGCGATGAACTTCTAACAACTCCCCACTGAAGATGGAACTGTTCCATAGCACAATTAATCCTCCAGAAGCTCCCATAGAGGGAGAGAAGACAAATTGATCAAATCTTTTAGGGCAGAAGGACCTAATAAAGGAGTGATCAAAATATTGGCATTTTGTCTCTTGTAAGCAAATGATAGAAGCCTGACTTTCCTCAATTTTATTATAAACTGCATCTCTTTTAGCTTTATCATTTAGTCCTCTCACATTCCAGTCAAAAACAATCCAATCCAAGACTAGATGGTCCTTATTATCCATGGAAAAAAATATAGTAAAGGAAATTGCTGATAACCATAAGATACCAGCACAGTAGATGTCCAAAAGATAAAACCCATAGCGTAGTACATATGTCATGTAACATAACAAAATGTAACAAAATGTTGAGGCCTATTGTTATAAGCTAATATACGCATGCATGCTCGTGGAAATGGAGGTCTCCCTGATTTCCAGAGGTAGGCTGTTGGCTTGTGCATGAATTAGAGAATCATCATCAGTGTCTTCCTTAACTCTGTGCCTGTACAGTATGAACTAATTTAGTCACATGTTCATGGTATTGGCAAGCGTCTACGGAGTTACTGAAATTCAGGCCGCGTCACGGAACTGGAAGCATCGAGACGATTGATTTCTTCGCTGCGGGACGGGATACACCCTCAGAAGCAGGTACGAAAATTCGTTCTGTTCTACTGGATTCCAAATCCCGTTCTGCATTGTAGCCGAGCCTTTTCTCTCCCTTTGTTGATTATTGATTTCAGGGTACGAACCTTACCTGCGAGATTTCTGGCAATGTGCTGAGGGGCAGAGATCTTGCTCATATTGGTATAGCAGGGTGTTTATTAGAGTGCAAGAGAAAGAGCCATACTCCATTGGAATAAGAATAAGAAAATCTTTCTATAACGAAGTCATTTGGACCAATACAACTTAGGCAAACCGCTAAGATATAACATATATTGAAAATAGAAACCCAATTTACACACTTCACTAAATTTCTTGAGTTCTACCTCTTCAGATAACAATCCTAAAATCCATGCGTATCTTCTTGGTTGGGACAGAGTTATTATATCCAACTGTCCATTGACATTTCCTTCATCTCTTCTTTTTGAGTGAGAAAGAGGTAGATCTTTTTTGTACCTCTGAAAGGATGAAATGGAAACCAATTCAATGCAGTAGCAAAGTGTGTTATATTAGGTGGGGTGTTGAGTGTACGATCGTGTCCAACATTTTTATTATTTTTTATTTTCAGATTTGCACTGATAAAGAGGGTTATTAGGTAATTGCGAATTTAGCACTCAATGCATTAGGCGAGTCTACAATATATAAAACATTTAATTGAGCCTTTATCTCTACTTCTCTATAATGTTTTGTAATAATAGAAGAATCTTATTTCATGTTCTTTAAGTTGCATAATGGTACAGGTTAATAGAAGAAAGAGGGGACCGAGAAGAATTAAAAAGAGAGAACCTGAGGTAGTAATTTCTAACTTTTTGTGCGAGTTAGGTAAATTGCTTAGTGGCACATTTTGCATTATTTTTATACCTTTCTCCACTTACTGATATGCAGATTTAAAACTATTTTCTTAGTTAAACAAATACTTTTGTAAAATTTTGTGTGCCTTAAACTATGTTACTTTGGCAAACAAAAGTGTGGAGAAAGGGAACAATTATTTTTGAAAAATTTATTCCTTTGTACAACATCGCAACGCCTAGACAATATGGCTTTGGATATAGATTAACCCTTTTAATCTCATGATTTACTCGATGAAGCATGTGGCTAATATTCCTTGGTTCTGGCGATAAATAATTTTATGATTCTTGCCTTAACTTATGGTACTTTGGCAAACAAAAGTATGGAGAAAGAAGACAATTTTTGATGAATTCGTTTCTTTGTACAACAATGCAATGCTGAACAATATGGTCTTGGATATAGATAATCCTTTTGAACTCATAATTCACTCGACGAAGCATATGGTAAATATTCCTTGGTTCTTGAGATAAATAAATTTATGTTTTTGCATAGTACATCTGTACATGTGTTATAAATCCGAGTTACTTCCATATTAAGGGTCTAATCTATTACTCCAGTCCGACAATTTCTGCCAAAATGTGCAATAGGACAATAGTGTTCTAATTCCTCTCCACTATTATTTTCTACAGCTAACAAATTTGTTTCTGATTCTTTCCCGTTACTTTTTGTGCTGGTTGAATTGATCTAAGTATCATGGTTGGTCAGAAGATATATCTGGCATTTGATTTCCCCTCATTACACCCCCTTTGAAACATACATCAAGTGTAATCAAATTTTCTAGCATTCTGTGATAATTTAATAATTTGTTTGCCCACGTGTGTTTATCTTACATCGGATTATTATGATGAAGGAAAGTATTTGATAAAGATTGATTGAGATGTTGTCTTTACTATTTCTGCTATTCTAGACTCAAAGGAAATCCGTGGGCCTTCACACAAAATTAGCATAGTCATTTTGCATCTGTTCTGTAGAAATATTGGAGTGTAGAAGTCTGTTTGGCATGTTACCATCACCAACTTTGTTTGCATTAGCTAATCTGTGAATTTTTGTTACTCATATTAGTGAACTGGATGAACTCTGCATTGACCGGTGGTAAATTTGGCACACCAGCTGGATTTGCACTTTTTTTTTGAATGGTGGAAGACTTGGATGGTTGATGATTCTCGGAGTCACAAGATATCACATGAACTTGGATAAGAGGTTCAGTGTAGTCGATTTAGTAAGACCTAACAAGACTATTGTATGTATTGTATGGTCTCTAGAGTCTAGCTATGTTGACCTCATTTGTTTTTACCTTTAGTAAGTAACATACCGGTTCTACATGATCTCATTTTGTTCTACATAATCTCATGTGTAATTCATACACCATGTTTGATCCTTCACTACTATCCTCTTTCAGACGCATGACATGTATCTGATGCATTTACTATCTGTGTGAGTATTGGTTTCTAACTAATGAGATTTTGCATGGTGAACATTATTTCAAAGTATTAGAAACCACTAACATGAATTGAGGCAATGACACAAAGTACATTTAACCCATGATAACTTTGATAAGTACTAACATTTTCATTCGAGCATAGTATTATCTACTCTTTTTTAGGAGACATTGTGCAAACGCTGTGAATAACTGGCCAGCAACAAGAGTGTGCAAAACACATTGCAGGCGGCGCGGCGAAGCGCGCATGTTCGTCTAGTAGTGGTACACGTCCCATTTTAACGCCGCTGCAGTCAAGATATAGCTAGGTTACCAGATGATAGATGATATGGGTGAGCCTCTGCCATCGCTGCTGACTTGCTGATAAGCATGACGCCGAAAATTATTCCGGAGTATGATAGAGAGCAGAAGAGAAGGTGGAGGATTCATGGCTCTGGATTACCTCGTGAAAAGCAACATTAGTGACAATGGAGTTCATAAGAAGTTCCGAAGTCCGTACTCTAGTGTGCTCACCTCAACAGAATATCATGGTATGCTAAATCCTCATACTTGTCCTTTGGTTGTAGAGTACGAACCTAAAATTCAACAGAAAGTATGGTTACTTGTGAGGTGGCAAATTAGTAGATGTCTAGGCCCAACAGAAAAATTTACACTTAAATCAGACATGAAAGAGAAATCATGAAGAAGGAATGAAAAACCCTGTGAGAGACTTTCCAATAAATTCGTGACTTTTGGTAACACCTAAACAGCAGAAAGGTTAGTTTCATCAGAACACACATGCTTCATGCGTAAATAAATTAACTTCTGTGTACGTCCTCATGATAACACACATGCTTAAAAAAAATTAACTTGTAGATACGTTTTCGTCAGAAAAACATTGCTTCAGCTGCAAATAGTTCAAGTTTAAGGTACAATGACTGAGAGTAATACTACTCCCTCCGTCCACGATAAAGTGTATGTTTTCCTTTTCGGTCGGTCAAATTAATTAAACTTTGACTAACTTTATCGGGAAAAGTATTACCATTTATGACACCAAATTAATATCAGTAGATTTGTCTTGATATGAAGTTTTAAAATATATCATTTTGATGTCATATATATTGCTACAATTTTCTATAAATTTGATCAAAGTTTAAAAAGTTTGATTATGTGTAAGAGTAGATGTACACTTATTCGTGGACGGAGGGATATTGCACAATTTGTAAAGGGATTAATTGAAACTTTGATCACATCTCAGAGTGCTAAGGCCTCTCTTATTCTGCTAGCCCGTATACAAGCTGTGCAAGAAATTAACCATGAGTAGAAGGTCACCTTACATTATATCCCTTGTTTGCGGATGGGTGTCGACATTGATATTCTCTGACAGCTGCAGCCCGTGAAACAATATGTGCAGTAATTGGCTGCAAAGGATTGCAGAGAAGGAGTGTTTGGTTACCAAGAGGAGCTGGGAGAAAAACGATGAAATTGTCGCTTGCCAGTTGCCACCAAAGATAAAAGACTACAACCTGTCACGTCAGTTTAATCCCTTGACAGAAGCATGATCTTCTCGCATGTGGAACGACTGGGGCAGGCCGGCACCTACTGCTCACCCGTGCATGTCTGGACCGGAGTTGGGAGGCTAGTTGGGACCGAGCTTCACGGACCAGGGCAGCAGCGACGACTCCACCGAGAAAAAAATAGATCTTCAAGCTTTTTTTCGTATTTTTTTGCCCGTAATTTTCATGGAGAAGAGTTGTGTGCCGTCAACTTCCGTGATCCGGACGCATTAGTTGATTGGTCAGCTGAGAAAAAAAAATCAATCTTGGTACATCGATCTCATGCCTATTCTATCTCTTTTGTCATCGCGGAAGAGGGAGCAACGCCTAGCAGTATAGGATCTCATATTCTCATTGACGTGCCGAAGAGGAGCAGATTAACCTGGAGGAAAAGGACCGACATGCCATGGGAACCCGGAGGCAGGACATGGAGGCAGTGTGATGATGGAGATCCCGCAGCCTGCTTCTTCTCGGGAGGAGGATCACAACTATACTGCAGATGATAAAAGGGAAATCGTGTGCGGCTGCTTGCACGCGGCGCCGCCCAAGAGTAGACGGCAGATGGGAGCATAAAGATCCTGTCCTTTTTAGCTTCTATTCGCTTTGACGCCAGTTCCAGATCGGTAAAGGACTCCAGGAACCAAAGCCAATGCATGCATGCAATCCCTTTGTTTCTTGGCTATGCATGCGTTTATGCATCCAAAGCATCCGGAGTTGAGGCTCCTAGGTTTTAGCTGCAGCGTCAAGGACGCTGGAGGCGGCCACGTTGTGGAGAAAATAAAGAAAACGGTGACGGGATACGGGTTAGGTACTCATGTCGTAATGGCAATGGTGGGTAAATTATTTACTTAAATCTAATCCAATGGTTATATAATTTCAGTCTAACAAATAAACGGTCAGATGTTTCTATTTTTTTTGGGAATTTCTATTGGATTTCTCTTTTTTCTAGTTAGCCCGTCATATACTTTTAATATATAATAGAAATAGATGTGGGTCACCCCAAAAATAATGCCTCAAATCATAGAAGAATTTTCTTCTTTGCTGAGCTGTAAACATTGGAGGCAAATACTTTGAAACAATAAGGTTAGCATAATCAGCATACCAAGGACTATCTTGGGGGGACGCAGAAGCGTGTCCACTGTCCAGCCGCGAAAGCAGAACGACCCCGCCCCCGCGTCGCCCGCCCTGGCGACACGGGGGAACCCTAAATCGCCGCCGCAGCTAGGAGCCCCCCGCCTCCCACCTCGCTTCGCCGTCGCCGGAGGGAAGGTCGCCGGCAAACGCCTGGGCGCGCACCCAAGGAAGGTGGCGGCGGGACGGTCATCTCCCTCGCGATTTCCTTGCTCCTGGTGGTTTCTGTTCGTGGCGGCGACGGCTAACGGCGCTGGGCGGCGGGGCTCGTGCTGTTCATGGCGTGGGCGGCGACGCGCTCCAACTCGGCGGTTGCAGAAGACGGTGGCCGTGGGGGTCGCCTGGGCGGGCCGAATCTGGGCCTAGGCAGACCTGGTCGTCGCCGGCGCGGGTTTGGTGCCAGTGCGGGAGGTCGCCAGCGCGGGAGGTCGCCCGTGCGGCAGATGGCCGGCGGGCTGCTCTGCGGGCCGGATCTGGGCCAGGCGGGCCCAGATCTGGCAGCGGGTGGGCCCGTTGAGCTGGTGGCCTCGTTGAGCTCCGGTGGCCCCGTTGAGCTGGTGGCCGGCGCGCCTCGGCGGTGCGTGAGCTCGATTTGGGCCAGACGGGTCCAGATCTGGGGCGTGCGGGCTGGGTCCTTCCGGTGCTGGTGTGGGGTCGCTCCGACGTGAGGTCGTATCCCGGTAGGTCGGAGTCCCGAGGCTAGCGGCGCAGTGGCGTCCTTGCTGCAGTGCGGCTACGGAGCTTTACGGACCCCGTGGGGTTCGGCCGGGCCAGGAGGGCCTGGTGTGCTCCGTGGCTGCATCCGGTCAGCTACCGCCGAAAGGTGGTGGAGGTAGTTCCCTCCCGCGTGCTACCGTACCGTTTCCCTTGTGTGGACTCCCCTACTCGGCGCTTTTGACCTCGCGTCCTGGACCACGGTGAGACGACGGAGAGGAAGGCTATTTCGTGGTGGCGTGCTAGGGGCGGCAAGATTGGTGGGAGCTCACGGAGCGGTTTTTGGTGGTTTGGAGGTCGGGAGAAATCCTTGTCGGGAGACACTGACGCGGTGACGCCTTCGGGTGTCACCTTCCTTCTTGAAGGGCGTCGGAGTACCCCCTCACCCCATAGCATACCAGGGGAAACCCTAGGACACTCTCCGGAAACCATGGGAGCAGTCCGGGCAGCAGCGGCGTCGGCGTCGTCCCCTTCTTGGAGGTGCTGCTTGGTTTGCGCCGTTTCCGTGGCTGGGAGCGTGGTGGATCGTCGGTGGGCGCCTCGGATGCGTGTCCTCTCTGTCTTTCGTCGTGCCGAGGCACCCGTTGTGTTTTTCTCTTTTCTTTGTGCTTTTCTTGTTTCGTGTGGGCTTGTTGGTTGCTGTTGCCCCAGCTTGTGAGGCGTGAGTTTGTATGCGGTGCTTGTATGTTGGGTCGTTGCTTTATTTATAAAGCGGGGCGAAAGCCTATTTCGGCGAGGACTATCTTGGGGTTTTACCTTTATTGCAGCCAACTGTTCATTTGGAAAACTATCATTAATAGGAATATGATCAAAATTAATGTTTTCCAATCTAGACAAGTTATCAGCAAAAGGATTTTTAGCACCCTTCCTATCCGCAATATGCAAATCAAACTCTTGTAAAAGCAACACCCATCTAATAAGCCTAGGCTTAACATCTTTCTTTTCCACAAGGTATCTAATAGCAGCATGATCTGTATGAATCGTAACCTTTGAATCAACAATATAAGGCCTAAACTTATCACATGCAAAAACTACAGCGAAGAACTCTTTTTCAGTAGTAGCATAATTCTTTTGAGCAGCATCAAGTGTCTTACTAGCATAGTGAATAACATTCAACTTCTTATCTATGTATTGTCAAGGAACAGCACCAACAGCAAAATCACTAGCATCACACATAATTTCAAAAGGTAAATTCCAATCAAGCGGTTGAACAATAGGAGCAGTAGTTAAAGCCTTCTTTAAAGTTTCAAAAGCTTCCTTACAATCATCATAAAAAACAAATGGTACATCTTTTTGAAAAAGATTAGTAAGAGGCTTTGATATTTTAGAGAAATCTTTAATAAACCTCCTATAAAAACCAGCATGACCAAGAACACTATGAATACCTTTAACATCCCTAGGACAGGGTATTTTCTCTATAGCTTCCACTTTAGCTCTATCAACTTCAATACCTCTTTCAGAAATTTTATGTCCAAGAAAAATTCCTTCATTAACCATAAAGTGTCACCTCTCCCAATTAAGAACAAGATTAGTCTCCTCACAACTCTGCAAAAGTTTATCAAGGTTGTGAAAACAATTATCAAAAGAAGTTCCATAGACGGAGAAATCATCCATGAATACTTTCACAATTTCTTCACAAAATCCATGAAAAATGGCAGACATGCATCTTTGAAAAGTAGCAGGAGCATTACACAAACCAAAAGGCATACGTCTATAAGCATAAGTACCATAAGGACAAGTGAAGGTTGTTTTCTCTTGATCTTGTTTCCTAACAGCAATTTGAGAAAAGCCAGAAGAACCATCAAGAAAGCAAAAATGAGTTTTCTTAGACAAGCTCTCTAGCATTTGATCAATAAAGGGTAAATGATAATGATCTTTCTTAGTAACTTTATTAACCTTCCTAAAATCAATACACATTCTATAACCAACTACTACTCTTTGTGGAATGAGCTCATTGTTTTTATTAGGCACAAGAGTCATTCCTCCCATATTAGGGACACAGTGCACAGGGCTCACCCATCTACTATCAGCAATAGGAAAAATAATACCAGCATCAAGAAGTTTTAATACCTCATTTCTTACCACTTCCTTCATCTTAGGAATTAAACGGCGTTGATGTTCAACTACTGGCTTTGCATCAGGTTCAATATTAATAGTATGCTAACATATAGTAGGAGAAATTCCCTTCAAATCATCAAGAGTATACCCAATAGCTCCACGGTGTTTCTTCAGAATTCCTAATAATATTCCTCTTCTTCACCTGAAAGTTTAGCACTAATAATAAACAGATATGCTTCATTATCATCAAGATAAGAATATTTAATATCACCAGGCAAAGGTTTTAAATCAAAGACATGATCCTCCTTGGGTGGTAATGTTGTACCCAAGTCTTCCACAGGTAAATTATGTTTCAGTATCACTGGTTGACGAAGAAGAATATCGTCAATCTCATTTCTCTGTTCCATAAAGACTTCATTCTCATGGTCCTCCATATATTGCTGAAAAGCATTGTTAGGAGCAAGAGCAATAGAAGCAAGTTGTTCAACTTTAAAATTCTCATCACGCAATTTAGATTCATAAGGTGCTCTAGAAAATTTGGAGAAATTGAACTCATAAGATTTTCCATCAAATTTAGTCAAAATATTTTCTCTTTTACAATCTATAATAGCACCACAAGTGTTCAAGAATGGTCTACCAAAACTAATAGGACATGACTTACTAGCAGCCTTACCAAGTACTAGAAAATCAGTGGGGTATTTAATTTTACCACACAAAACTACCACATCTCTTACAATACCAATAGGAAAAACAGTTTCTATATTAGCAAGCTGAATAACCACATCAATATCTTCAAGCTCACAATAACCAATTTCATGCATTATTTCTCTATAAAGCTCATAAGGTATAGCACTAGAACTAGCACCAATATCACACAAGCCATAATAGCAATGATCACCAATCTTAACAGAAAGCACAGGAACACTAGTTTTCTTAGGTCTATGAGGATGGGAAACAATGTTAGAACAAAGCATCCTCACAGAAGACAATGTGTTCATCCTCCACATTTCCACAAACAAGATCTTTTACTATTGCTACTGCAGGTTCAACAGTTATTTGTTCATCAGGTTCAATAGATTTCTTATTACTCTTATTAACCACATTAGCTACCATAGAGTGTTCTTTCACTTTAGCAGGGAAAGGCATTTTTTCAACATAAGGCTCAAGAATAGGAGGATTAATAGCATGCACTTCTATATTACTAGCAGGAACAATATCTTTATAAGGTGCATGATACTTGTGATAACTAGTTTTAGGAATATCAAGATAGGAGGCAAAAGCTTTAAGACAGTTTGCAAAAATTTGAGAATCAAGACCACAAACAGCACTAACATCATAGAAATCATTGGTTCCCATAAAATATTTAATGCATTCATAATCATAATTTATACCTGACTTTCTACCTTTGTCGTTCTCCCATCCTTCAGTGTTTTCTTGAATACGATCAAGAAGATCCCATTTAGCTTCTTCCTTCATACGTGTGAATGGTCCAGAACAAGAAGCATCCAATAAATCCTTATTCTACCATTCTATGATTCAGGTTTAATATCGTCGTCTCTCTAATAGGTATGTCACTCAGATTTAACATTCCTCATAGCAAAAGTAAATAATGTGAGTAGTCACCATGGGGGCCAATCCATGTTGCACTTAATCATTACCCTGTACTTGGATTGATGAATCTTGTTTAATAACACTAGGTCACCTCACTTGTCTAACAGAAAGTTTCCAATCTGTAAGACAAACTTGAGCTAACTATCATTTCTCAAATAGTGGGTTGCGTAAAACTCTTATGTAACACAAACTGGATAGTTGTGTTTCTTCATTGCTTCTTTTGGTGTAGTTGGCCCTGAAATCTTCATAGCTCATGCAACTTTGATTCCACTTGTCTATCTTCACTTGTTGATTTGGCTTGTTGCTCCTTGGTATACATTTGGCTTCATCAAGGATGTGATTATTCCTTCACACAAAAGGATAATTTGAGGCTAACCTCCTTAAATAGGATGGCTTGTGTCTTGGTAGGATACTGGTTGTGACATTCTTGGGTGAAATGTTTGTGATTGCACTTCATATGGTAGCCCAATATGGTTGGTAAAGGGGTATGGGTTTTTGTTTGGCTTAGCATGAATGAGTAGAGATTAGAAAGAGAATAAAGAATATCCTACCCCAACACATCAGATCAAGGAAATTCATCTTGTAATCAACACATAACAAACATATAGCAACACATTCATCACACAAACATCAAGGTTTTATAAAACAACTAATATTGTCATATCACACTCATTGGTATGATCAATACACTAACACATTAACGTTGTTCTAACAAAGGAACTAGATTGGTGGTCTCATCTATATCTTCTTGAGTTTTCTTCAGATTCTTCTCTCAATGCCTTGAGGTGTTCTTGATTGTTGTGAAGTCTGGGTATATCTCCAAGTTTCTTCAATTGTCTTGAGTGTAGGTCTTGATGTGGTGAAAACACTTCTTGCACTTAATGGTATGGTCATCAACAATCTTGTCTTGATGGTATTGAAGAGGTAGGTCATCTAGAAAATTTTTAAGGTGAATAATAGATGAGATGATATGAGAAGAATTAAGATGATTGTTTTGTTTATCGATAGTTTGAACATAGAAATTTTTCAATCCTAGGGTGATCAATGGATTATTAACAACTTGTTGAAAATTGGATATTCACTATAGTGAGAAGGACAATGCACCCGCAAGCCAATCAGGGAACGGTCTCGTGTCCGTGGACACATAAAGTTGTCCGGGCCGCTTCATCTCACTATGCCGCTAGGATCCAAAATAATCTAAGGAGATAATAACATGATCAAAAATGGCTTCCAAACCTAAGGGTCTCGAATCCTACAGGCAACACAATGCTCTGATACCATTTTGTAGCGTTCCCACATTTAAATAATGTAAGGACACCTGTGTTATTGTGCTAGTCCTGGATCAATTGCTAGCACCACAGTACAAAATGAAATATCATGCAAATGCATCAAATTCTATTACATCGCATGATCCAGTCTTTACAAAATAGTATTACAACTTGCATAGTCTTAGAAGACTAGCAGAAAACTATGATATACAGCAGAAGACATAGTACAACATTGAGCCCATCTTCTTCATGTGCCACAGGCAAAACATGTTGGCGATAGTCTCGAGATCCTAAACGAAATCCTCACTCGTTTTAAGAAAAAAATCTGCAATATGGAATATGAAGCCACAAGGGAGTCAATACAATTTAATGTATTGGCAAGTAACACTATGGTGGATATAAATGGCAAGACTAATACTACATGCTTATTTGGCTGAGTGGAGTTTTGGCTAAGTTCTGCATAAGGCCAGTTTTCTCCTATCACTTTTGTAAAACCAACTTTTCTTTTCAAAAGGGTGGCAACATTGGATTAAGATCCAAGCACCACAATACTGTTCACTTGGTCAAAATTTTACTTATTGAAATTGGTGATGAGATTCTTCCGTCAATCCTTGTCCAGCTGCTCATAGTTGTCCATAACCGGGGACACGGCTAAGATCTTAGTTTGTTGACTCTGCAGAGGTTGTGCACTTTCACCCTTTATCTTCAATTAGCCCAAACATCCTATACACCCGGAGTGCATCATGGAAAGGAGAGAATTGAGACGAGATCTTTCAGAAGAAGAAATTCAACCCACCGGCAAGACCCGTTCCACCTATAATTATGCTACATCTGCTTGTCAAGCCTGGGCTGAACCCTCAGAACTTAGTTGATCAAGACAGAGCCCATATGTCAAAAGGCTGCACGGGAAGCTAGTAGATTTAGAGGGACATAGTAATCTCTTTGTTCCTAGGTGGCCATCCACAAGTGACAACCTCAAGTGGAATAACCCTTAGACAAGGGCCCTGAGGAAACACTCAACATAACCCAATCACGTCCAAATTCCACCGAGGTGTTTCATTGATTAGTTATACTTAGATTTTTTTCCTCAACATCTAGTAAAACAATTTGTAATATTGCATAGCATCTACTAAGTTCTAAGGCTATAAAAATAACAAGGGTAAAATAGATGGCTACACACTAATAGGATAATAGCATAGCATAATATCACTTAGTAAAATTTCCTATCATGCATACTACTGAAAACTCTAATGATGCATATAGAAAATAATGGGTAGTGAATGGTGTGTTACTTGCCTTGTTGAAGTTGGTGAGGAATTCACACTCTTCACAAAATATTGTTGCTCTCCGTACAATCTATTCATTGAAAACACAATAACAAAATAAACAAGCATCCTAGCAAACAAACATGCAAGTGTAGAAAACATACAAAGCAACAAACATATCCAAAGGGGTTTAACCAAGTTGACTAGGACAAGGTCAAGGTTTGAGTTCAATACTTGTTAAGGAAATTCCAAGGTTTACTTGGGATGTCTAGGTTGAGTTTGTAGTGATCAAACTTTATTGAAAACATATTTATCTAAGAAGTTCCAAGAGTTCACCAAGGTGATCTCACTATTTTAACTAAAGTATCACAATACCAAGTGTAACACTTAGCCATTTTGATCAAGACATTTGGGTGATCTAGTTTAGTCTTTCCATTTTGGTTAAGGTGGGTCTAGGTTCAACTAACTTCATAGACATATACATAACAAGATAAAGTCTTGGTATTTTCCATTTGGGTCAAAGGGTTGGACAAAAATAACTTTCTAAATCTTCAACTTGTATGGATTTGCTCCAAGTCTTCACATGCTTGTCTTCTTGAAGATCATCTTCATGCTTCTATTGTATTCTTGTTCCTTGGATGGATTCTTCTCTTGGTATTGATAAATTTTTCATGGATTTCACTTCACTAATTGTTTTAGGTATGGGATGGGCACAAATACCACTAAGTCAAAATGGAAAGAATATAAGAAGATAGAAAGAGAGAGGGAGATGTTTTCTTCTGAATTTCTTCACACTTATACTCCTTGAGTTGCTTCTAGTTGCTGTGGAGTCTAAGTATTCTCTTCAAAACTTCTTCATTCATCTTCCTTTTAGCTCTTCATGTTGCCACCAAGTTGAAGATGGAGTTCCTTCTTGTGGTTGAGTCTTGTCTTCCATTTTGCTAACTTGATGGATTCTTGAAGCAAGAATAGGGGGATGGAGAAGTAGATAGAAAACTATGGTACTAGTGTTTGAGGTTCACTAATATGGTTTACATATACTAGGGACTTGGTCTTGGCTCCAAAAATGTCCAGAACAAACAAAGGTAGAAAGAATAGAAACAAAATCTAAGGCATGATAAACTGGTGGTTCACTATGATGGATTTTTGGTCCAAAACACATGGTCATGGTCCAATGGTGTCCAAAAATGGTTAGTCACTGATGTCTCTAGTTCAGGGTTATCAAATGGATCAACTTTGCCTAAGAAAACAATTTCTAATTATTTATAGAATTAAATATATGTCCAAAATACTCAAATGGCCATCTAAAATCTAAAACACTTCAAAAATAGTTCAAATAGGATTTTGGGCAGTGGGTACTGTTAGTACATATTCTAAGGAACCCAAAGAAATTTGGTTTGCTTAAATTGGATTTATAGAAATTGAATTATGTCAAATTTTATCAACCAAACATATTTGAATTTGAACAATTGTTAAATGGTCAATTTTAAATTTTGCCAGTGCCAAAAGTTCCTACATGTTATACTGATTCCATAAATTCCAAGTTTGCTAAATTTGGGCTTATGGTTCAAAAGTTATGATGATTCTAGTTTCTTGGGGCTTTTCTGCAAAATTAATATTCTATTTTTATTCGGAAATGAAACCAGAGACGGGCTGGGCTCAGATTCGCTATTTGTCGCACAGGGCGACAGATAACACATGGGCTTGGGTCGTCTACGCTCTGTGCCGAGCGACGAATAATAACATAAATCTCTGCTGACTAGGCTGACACATGTCGCTTTCTAATTGGTCGTACCTCTTCGCTTAGTGATCTAATCTGGGCCGCACGAAATAGATCTGACAGCCAGGGACAGCTAGGGTTTACCTCGCCGGCGTTGGTGGCCGGAAATGGAGCCGTGGCGGCGCTGCACCGTCGGGTGCAGATGGTGTCGGGGCTATGGTGGATCTCCGGGCTCGCGGAGGGCACAGGAAGGCTCAGCGCGACACGACGATGCAGATGGTGGCGGTGGTTTATTCTGTTGCTCCCCGGAACGACGACGTGGTGTGGGTGGAGGGACTCGGGCTCCGGTGAGCTCATGAATCAACGACGCGACGGACCTGCAGGACATGAAAGAAATTCCCAAAGGCATCAAACGATGCGCGAAGACGAGGAGGGATAAAGAGATAGGTATTGGGCCGGGGGAGGGACTCATCTGGCCGGAGTTGTTCCCACACGGCCGCGCCTATGGAGGATAACCGGCGAGGAATCGACGCGGCCTAGAGGTTCTATTTTGGAGTAGAAAGGAAGGGAAACGTAGTGGAAAAGATGGGCTATAAGGGGTTGGTAACGGGACGATCAAATCTTGACTTAAACTCGCGAATCAAGGCGCTTAAAATTGGGAGTTTCTGGTGTTTCTCCGGTTACCAGACAATGAAGACGATGATGACGTCAGGCTGACGTCATCACTTCCTTTTTTTGTTTTTCTTATTTCTCTTATAACTTATGTTTTATAAATCCAAACAACCTCATTTAAAATTCTAAAAATTTGTAATTAAATTATCTACCAAATAAAAACATTATTTTGATATTTCCAACACAATTCAAATTTATATTTTGTAATTATAAATGAATTACTAATAGTACTTAAAACCATTTTTAAATAGAAAAATAAAAATAATTAGAAATGAGGTTTTATAAAATTTCAGAAACATTATACTAGTCATATGTTATTTTTCAAACTATTTTCAACTTCTTTTTGTAATCATATTTTTAAAATATGGATAATTTACTAAATGCCATTTTTAGAATAGGAAATTCAATAATTATAAAAGTGGCTTAAATAAAATTTAGAAGAATTCCACAAGCTTTAATATTGTTTGCAAGTCCTATTTTATGTTATTTTCAAATCAAAACATTTTACGAATACCACTTTATGTTTAAAACTTGGAGTAACATTTGTATATCAATATAAATAGTTTTTATTCTCATAAAATAATTTTGAGGTATATAAACTATTAGAGGAAATAATTGTTTGGTTTGAAAGGCTATAAAACATTTTCAAGGTAAGAATTTATGTGAAAACAGGTTATAAAATAAGGTTTTCTAAGAGAAAACAATTTCTTTGAATAATGATTATTTATTTTGACTGGCTTTTAGGGTTTATGGAATAGAGGTATAATGGATTCTTAATTTCAATTTTCATTGATTCATGTATTGTTTCCTTTTATTTCTTGCATCTCATTGGTTTTTGGTGACTTGCATAACATGAAATAAAAAAGTTTCAATTTTTAGTGATTTTTTGGACTTTCCAAAAATCAGGGATGTTACTCTCCCTCATGAGGCCAGAAATTATAGATTTGATTCCGGTCTTTATGAATATCACTAGGAGGATAAAATTTAGAATAGAAGAGAGGAACAATTTCCTCCCATCCAATAGATTCACCATTCTTCAGTAATTTGAACCATTCAGCGGAACTTCCTTTTAGCGATAAGGATAATAATTTCCTTTTAACTTGATCCATTGTAATACCTGCACACCTGAATAACTCGGATAATTCATGTATAAAGAGAAAATGATCACCGGGATGGACAGTTCCATCACCGTAGTAGCAGTTATCCATAGCACGTCCAACAATTTTCATAGGTATTTTATATGGATCTATTTCAGCAGAATACGGGTTACCAACTACCCTAGTAGCAACAGTAGAAGTACCTCGAAACAGAGAACCAAAAGTATTCTCCATAATGAAATAAAATAGCAGAAAGAAATAAAAACAACACTCACAGTAAAAGTTTCTCTTACCAATTCCCCTTTCCAATAGCGCTTCACTCCCCAGCAACGGCACCATAAAATGGTCTTGATGACCCACAAGTATAGGGGGTGTATCGTAGTACTTTGGATAAATAAGAGTGTCCAACCCAACGAGAACCAGAAGGTGTTGACAAGCAGGTTGGATAGAGGATTCACTGTAAACACTAATAAACGGGGTTTTGGTTGTTTTGGATATAGCAGATAAATAAAGTGCGAGTAAATAAAGAGCAGTTAATAATATTGCAGCGAGTGGCCCAATCCTTTTGAGAGCAAAGGACAAGCCGGATGTGTTACTTATGACTACCAAACGTTCTCGAGGACACATGGGAATTTTGTCAAGTTCTTTCGCTTCGTTACGGTTGATTAATATCTATTGGTTCGGGAAGTGTTATGTGGGTGAACCTATGCTAATGCACCACCAACTAGGACTAATACATACTTGTGATTATACCCCTCACAAGCATCCGCAAATACAAGAAAGTAATTAAGATAAAACTAACCACGTCCTTAAAACTCCGGGATTCTACACTCCCTCGTGCATTGGTTTCCTAACGGGGGTTTAGGTTTCTGTCACTCCGGCAACCTCACAATTAGTAGCCAAATACACAATGCATCCTCCTAGGCCCATATAAAGATAAAGTATCATGTAGTCGACGTTCACATGACACCACTAGAAGAATGGCACCACAACTTAAATACCGAACCACGAGATATTACTTCAACATAACTTCACTACTAACATCATGAAATCTCCCATGCCCTCAAGAACTAAACAAATTACTCACAATATATCATATGGATCATAATCATAGGTGATATAATGCATGATAACAATCTGGTCATAAAGTGCAAACACCGATAAATCTCACAAGCATAAACTACTAACAAGTAGTCCACACCGGGAGAGATATCTAATGTAAAACAATGATAGGAGCCCCTAATTGTTACAGCGGGATGATGGTGGATGATGAGGGTGATGGTGCTGGTGATGAGGATGATGATGACGATGATCCCGATGAAGCCCGGAGTGATGACGGTGACGATGGCGATGATTTCCCCTCTCCGGAGAGGAATTTCCCCAACAGATTTCTCCCTGCCACGGAGCTTTTCTCTCTTGGGTGTTTTCCGCCTTAAGGCGGCAACGGAATAATTCTTCGATGATGCCCTGGGGCTTAGGGTTCCCTAGGGGTCAAGTACGCCAAAAATCTCCACCAGAGGTGGGCCAGGGTGGCCACACCACGTGGCGGCGCGGCCAAAGGGGGGCGTGCCACCCTATGGTGTGGGCCCCTGGTGGCCCCCTCCGGCTCTCCTCACGGCTGGCTCCCTCTTCTGAACTTCTAAGATACCTCCGGTGTCCCCCCTCTTCTTCTGATCTTCTGAAATAGGGTATCTCGACGGTGCTTTTTTCCATCAGAATTCTGGTCCCGGTATTTATTCTCCAAAAATTATGAAACATGCAAAATAAGATAAATAAACATAAGGGATGCATCATAACATGAAATATATAGATGAATAATAGAAAATAACAACAGAAAACAGTGATGCAAAATGGACGTATCAACGCCCCTCTACGCAGCCGACGCCGCGAACGCGCATGCAACAAACCATAGTGCCGCCGCCAGACAAAAATCGGGGGGCATCGCGCGCAGGCTGTTCATGGCGCCATGAATGAACTCGAGTGACGGGCGTCCACCGCCGGCCCCGGCCCCGGCCTACTCGGCGCCCGGCTCAAGGACTGCGCGCGGTGGACAGCAAAAACGCCCCCCTCCCCCGTCAGCGTCCAGACCGCGGCCGCCACAGCGAAGAAGGCGAGAGCTTTGCAGGGCCGCAAGGCGCTCGTCCGGTTATTCGCAAGATTGAAGCAAAGAAAACCAAGCAACTAGAAGGTGGAGATGATGATGATCCATAAAGTGGCGATGAAGGAAACCGAATCCCCATTCCAAACTCGGTTGCCCCGCCAAAGAGGCCAATTGGAAGAAAGCAAGCAAATGAGAACAAGAAGAGGGGCGGTGAGGGTCCCATCGAGTCACACATGAAAGCTATGGTGAAGGAAAGATTGTACGCAAATGAGGAGAGGATGGCCGCAATGCAATCAGCGATGTTGGCGGAGGCGAGAAGGGTGGCGGCAGAGGAGAGGAGTGTGCGGTGGAGGAAAAGAAGATGCAAATGGACGAAACTACTCGCCGTCAAGAGTATGAGAGGAGCTTTATCTTCCTTGACATGTCCAAACTTGACCCCGAGCAAAAACAATACGTCAAGCTTTGTCGTGAAGAGATCCTAGCTAAAAAAAGGATAAGTACCATGGGCTTTGGAAGCTTCGGTGCCATGGGAGCACCTCCACTTGGGGGCTTTGGAGGAAGCATGGGAGGACCAACCGGAGGCTTTGGAGGTATGGGAGCACCTCCAATGGGGTGCTTTGAAGCAAGTATGGGAGGACCAACCGATGGCTTTGGAGGCATGAGTGGCATTGGTACCACGATACGCGCTGTACCACCGCCGGGTCCATTCATGGTATTCTTGATGTCTCAAATGCCTTCTTCGAGTCTCGCCTCCGAGCATCAAGATGAGGAAGATGGCGATGAGGTTGATGGCGACGAAGAAGAAGAAGAATAAATTTCTTGCTTCAAGTTATCGTGTGAGCTTGTTCGTGACATGAACTATGTTGAGTTAGCTATTGAACCATGTGGTTGTTTTGCTTTTAAACTATGAAGGCAAAGTATGTTGAAAAGTATGCATTTTTCTATGTTTGAAGAGCGCCGGCTGGGCGCGTGCGCCTCGTTTTTGCGCGTCTGCATTTTTGCTCTGTGCTGCGCGCGCTAGAAACGGCGCGGCTGAAATGGCAGTTCTACGCACCGCGCACGGAAACAGGACACAACGCGCGCGATGCGGGTTTTCTAGCGCCATAAATTCGTGTTTCTACTAGAGATGCTCTTAGATCTGCGGATTGTGCTACCGCAAAAGAAGGAAACAATCCGTGTCCTGGTAGGTACTAAACATGTGGAGGTGTTCAACATTGAAGAAATCATGTCCGTTGGATTTTGATAGTTTCGGCTACGAGCCCCCCCCCCCAAATTTTGTTCAAGCTCGGACATTGTATGAACACATATCTTCATAAAAGGACGCCGTCAAGCGACACCCATCTTTGCACCTACCTCTATCTTGTAGACATATAATTGATAAAGTATACAACAACATGGTATTCATCAACATCTGTGCCCCAACACATCGCTGATGCCGCTACATCGTCCACAAGGATGGACATGCGTCCTCCAATAGCACCCCTATAGGACATGACACAACACCGACAACGGAATCGACCGCGTCCGATGGTGAAGACCGAATCGACATACCGACATCACTATTTATATTGACCCGTACAACCGGCATACACGGTCCTCGCAAAACTGATATGTGCAGTGGTGCTCCCTCAATTGGAAGAATAGGTGGACTCATCTACAACTAGGTCCTCTAACATTTGCAAGATGCTCCCAACAGTACCTCTCAAGGTGCAAAAAGTTGGCCCCGACAATACCCTGTGACCTCCACAACATGAAGAATGTTCTCAATCACACCCCCATGGACTATGCGGGGGAGATGTGTCTCACGAAGCGGTACACGCTCTGTGGCGATATGGAAGGCGACGTGGCAGGCGACGGGTGCCCCGTCCTTGCCGCTCGGCGAGAGAAGGGGAAACTGCGCCAGCGCAAGGGGCGTAGGGCGGCAGAGCGTGCCGCGGTGGTGGCGGCCGCCGAGGAGGTATCTTCTCTGCTGGGGGATGGGTCTAACGACGACGACGAGGAGGCCCGGGGATGGGGCTCTTCGACGGAGCCAAAGGTAGTGACGTTGGAGCTGTTCCTAGCGGTAGCCCTGGCAGCGTGGTCGACGTCTTCCGTCGGCGGCGGCGGCGGCCCGGCGGGCTTCCGCGGTGGTGGAATCGCAGCCAGATCTGGCGGTCGCGCTACGGGAAGAATTCCCTCCGCTCCCCTCGAGGTCCCGTCTTCCTCAGCGGTGGAGGCGGATGTGGGACGGCTGGGTCCGCGGTTGTTGCTGGTCGGGTCCATCGCGGTGCCCCTAGGGCCGTGCCCACCGCCGGCGGCGGCGCCTTCGCTGTTCCTCGCGCTAGGGTTACTCCCGGGGGAGTTGACCTATTCGCTGAACTAGGAGGGGGCGCCTGGGCCGGGCCGCACGGGCTCAGCTGTGTCCTGCCTTGGATTGCAGACTCTGGAGGATAGTCGGGTGGGCCAGGGGGGCCCATCACACGGGAGTGTTGCTCTGTCCGGAGCGGGCGCCTTCTAGCGTTGGTGGGCTGGGCCGCATCGACGCTCAGTTGGCCCCCTCGCTTGCGCCCGAAGTACTTCTTAACTGGCGATGGCTCCCAGTTGGAACCCTAAACCACAACCTAGGGTTCCCAGCCACCTCCACAGATCTACATCGACACCGCCGCCACGCGAAGAAGCTGGAGGGTTCGGGCTCGGCTTCCTCTCCCTTCCGCCTTGTGCGCATGGAGCGTGGGCGCAGTGAAGAGGAGCACCAAGGGCGCGGTGATGACGACCGCTGTGGACGAGGCGACGGTGACCGGAGGGGAAAGCGCTCCTACAACCACTTTGCCGGTGGTGGTGACCGCCGGGACCTCAATGCCAGGCTCGACAAGGAGACGGAGGAGAATCGCAGGCAGTTTGGAGGTCGTTCCCCTCCTCCTCGGTGGAATAGAGACGCTGACCGGCGGCGGGAGGGTCCGCCGCAGGCCGGCAACGGCGCCTACCAGCGAGGGCGCGGGTATGGTCGCGGAGGCAACAAGCAGACGGACCACCAGGGTGGTTCCCAGAAGCGCGGGGATGTCACGGTCGAGGGGACTGGCATCTCAGTGGAGGTGGGTGAGGTGGCGACATCCGCAGACGCGTCCAAGGTTACATGTTACAATTGTGGCAAGGTGGGGCATTTCCAAGTTGACTTCACGAAGGAGGCTTACTGCGTCAAATGCGATGAAAAGGGCCATACCACGGGAATGTGCCGCGCCCCGGAAGATCGGTTCGAGCCGTAGTGGGCTGGCTATGGAAGAGATGGTATTGGTTTTATGTGTGTGGAAGTTTATGATAATGAATTGAGCAAGCCCCCGCCAAACTCGGCCACTCTCTTTGTGGAGGGCGCCCTCCTCTCTGCCCGTGACGTGGAGTGCGAGTTTAAAGAACTTATTGATGAGGACTGGGATTGGCATGTTAGCCAACTCAGCGACGCTGATTTCGCACTGGTTTTTCCGTCGGCGGGCAACCTGCGCATGGCCATCCGGGGGGGTGAACTGCGGTTGCCCATCTCCAAAGCCAAGGCTATTGTGCTCGAAGGGGCAATGTCTGACCAAGCCACCGAGATTCTGGTGCCCACTTGGGTGAAGTTGCATGGAGTTCCCCCGCCCTATCGTCATGCAAGAAATCTTAGGATTGGGGCTCGGCCTGTGGGGCGCCCGATGCTGGCGGACGAGGCGACATTTGAGGACGCATCCATGCCTATTCGCATGCAATTTGGCTGCAAAGCTGGATTCAAGATCACTGAATCCTTCATGCTCTGTGTTAATGATCAAGGTTACAAAATCCGAGTGGAGGTGGAGAAAACCGGGAGTTGCAGGGGCACTGTGCCTCCCCCAGCGCCTCCGCACCACAAGGACGACGCGGCGAGACGGAGCTCGGATGATGATCTCGAGGACTGGGACAGGAAGCACGGGAGACACGCGGATGACAAGCAAAAGGAAAGGGCAGCCCCAGGAGGTGACGGCTCGCGTGCTGGCGGGAAGTCGGTGGCACTGGGCCATGGTTCCCCTCAGCCCTCCAAGGCCGCCTCGGCTCCACCTCTAGATCAATACGGATCCTTTCTGTCCGGTCGTGGCAAGGCTCTTACAGCAGCGGCCATCCCTCAGGCGGTTCTGCCTCCGCCGTCGCTCTCCGGCTCCGCCTGTGAGCTTCCGCCTCCGCCCTCCCCGTCTGTCACTCTTGACTCGGGCGTGGTGGCTCCGGGTGTGGCCCGGCGGCCTGCGTCGACCCCTCTGACCTCTTCTTCGTGGTCCTCGGACCCAGATGCTCTGCGCTCTAGGGAGAGATGCAGCAAGGCCAACGCCGACCGTCCGGCGAGGGTATTGGCGAGCGCCCTCTCCGTCTTCCCCCAGCCAGACTTCTTGAGCGACTCCTTGCAGGTGGCGGGGGTTGTCCCGCAACTGCTGGCTCCCGTGGCTCGCGGCCTCAGAAGCAAGGCCATCCCGGTGGAGGCTCAACACAAGAGCGCCCGCGGCATGGGCATGATTGAGGGCTCGGTCCTAGGCCGCTCTTCCAGCCGTGCTGCGGCGCGTGATATGGTAGGTACGCCACTTCTCTCAGACTTCACAGTGCTTCCTTCCCTCTCTAACGATCATCTGCGACGGGTAGCGGTCGATAGTGGCGTGGCTTTAGGCTTGGCAGAGGTCTTGGAAGGGGAGGCCCTGTCTGTTTTGCGTGCGGCTGAGCTGGCTCAGGCGGAGTTGGCCCTTGCGCGCGCACTGGCCAAGGAGGCGGATGACAGAGCGCTCGCCCCACAAATGCCGATGGGTTCGGTGGTCGTGGTGGCGAGCCCCGGCTCCTCGACCCCGGTAGTCTTAGACGGCGGTGCACCTAGCGCTGCGCCTTCCCCACTCGCCACCCTTTGACCTGTTAGGAGTCCCAGGAAACGGAGCATCAAATCACCCTTGGCTCGGAAGTCCTATACCAGACAAGCTAAACCCAAGGAGGCGTTAGTTGTGGGCCATGTCTCACCCCGCCAAGCACGGGTCTCGGCCATAGTGTCTTAATGCGTTGCCTATTCTCGAACATCCGCGGGTTTGGCATTTCGGGGCGCTAAACCATTCTCAAAGACACTATCCGGAGCCAGCACATCGACGTAGTTTGCTTTCAAGAACAATAAAACAAGATTTCTCGGACCAGGAGTTGCGGAGTCTCAAAACGGGAGAACCTTTCTTCTGGATCTGGCGCGAGGCTGAAGGCCTACCGGGAGGTCTTCTCCTTGGGATTAGGGACAATATGTTTGACATGGGGTCTTTCGACAAAGGCAGATACTACCTCAGCCTCGAGGTGTTGCACAAACCCTCGAACCTGAAGCTCGTTCTCATTAACGTTTACAGTCCTGCCGAGCAGTCATTTTCATCATTCTTCCTTGACGAGCTTTCGGCGAAGATCGCTCGTTGTCAGCACCCGGTGGTGATGGGTGGGGACTTCAATCTCATCCGGGGGGCCCAAGATAAGAACAACGACAATGTCAACTGGTCGAGGGTCGACCTGTTCAACCTTCACATTGCCAACTTGGGGCTAAGGGAGGTAGACCGATCTGGCTCTAGGTACACCTGGACCAACAAACGGCTGAACCCGATCCGGTGCGTGTTAGACCGCGCCTTCATGTCACCAAGTTTAGACGTGCACTTCCCTCTCTGTTCCCTTGTGGCCGAAACTAGCTTGGGCTCGGATCATACGCCCCTTGTTTGAGATTCGGGCAAGGGTTCTATCCTCCGTAGCAACAGATTCTTTTTTGAAACTGGCTTGTTCGAGCGTCCGGACTTCAAAGAGTTTCTTCTTTCCAATTGGTGCAAGTTGGCGGCGGAGGCTGGAGATCCCGACATTATCGACTGGTGGATGCATATGAGCAGGGGCTCTAGGCAGGTTCTCCGTGGGTGGAGCCGCAATCTAGGCAAGGAAGTTAGAACTCAAAAGGCCTCTCTGTTGTCGGCAATCAAAGAGCTTGATTTGCAAGTGGACTCGACGTCATTAGACGACGAGGGATGGGCCTTCAGACTACACCTGAAGGATCAACCGCTCCATATTTATAGGGTGGAAGAGGAGTATTGCCGTTAGCGGGGGCGTATCAGGTGGGCTTTGCAAGGCGACGCGAACACAGCCTACTTTCACGCCGTGGCCAACGGGAAAAGGCGGTGGTGTAATATTTCCTCCCTCACCTCGGCTGCACGAGTCATTTCCGACAAGGAGGCGTTGCAGGCTCATATCTATGATTTCTACAGGGAGCTTCTGGGCTCCACTTCCCCCCGTCACTGCGTCCTTGCCAGGAACGTGTGGTCCGAGATAGAGACGGTTTCGCCTAGCGATAACGATTGTCTTAGCCGCATGTTCTCCGAATCGGAACTTGAATCTATTGTCAAAGATATGAAAGCGGACACAACCCCTGGACCGGATGGGTTTCCGGTCCCCTTTTTCCAAAGTTGTTGGAATCTGGTTAAGCACAGAGTCCTTCACATTCTGAACGATTTCATCCTAGGGAGGATTGACATTTCAAGACTCAACTTTGGGGTGTTGACGCTTATCCCCAAGACTCAGGGGGCGGATTCCATTACGCAATTTCGCCCCATAGCTCTCATTAACGTTATCTTCAAAATAGTTGCAAAGGCATTCGCGTCCAAACTGGATCCTATAGCAAATTAGGTGATTAGCCAGAACCAAACGGCTTTCAGCAATGGTAGCTCCATTCTTGATGGAGCCCTGGCTCTCCACGAGATCGTCCACGAGCTTAGGGTTAAGAAGCTCGGCGGCATTCTTCTTAAACTGGACTTCGAGAAAGCATATGACCATGTCAAGTGGGATTTTCTGCTGGAAGTCCTGGGCCGAAAGGGGTTCGAGTCCGACTTCATCCACAGAATCTCCCAACTTGTTATCGGGGGACAAACGGCAATCTCTATCAACGGGGAGATGGGCCCCTTCTTCCGGAATAAACGAGGTGTGCGCCAGGGCGACCCTCTCTCTCCCCTTCTGTTCAACTTTGTGGCGGAGAGTCTTTCGGTTATGCTTTCTAAGGCGGCAGCGACATGCCATATTTGTGGGGTGGTTCCCCACTTGGTCCATGGGGGGATCACGCATTTGCAATACGCGGATGACACTATCATCCTTATCCAACACAGTGACCTGGTTGTGGCCAACCTGAAGTTTCTCCTAATGTGTTTTGAGAACATGTCTGGTCTGAGGATCAATTACCACAAGAGCGAGGTTATGGTGCTTAACCAGCCCCCGGAGTGCGGCCTCTCGGTGGCTAGGAGGCTGAATTGCAAGCTGGGTAAACTCCCCATCACGTACCTAAGCCTCCTGATTGCCGACAAAAAACTCACGAAGGAACAATGTGTGTTCATGATTCTAAAGCTTGCTGCAAGGGTTGAACCATGGATTGGTAGGTTCCTCTCCTCCGGTGGCCGGCTCATCCTCTCCAACGCTTGCCTCGACAACCTTGCCATGTACGCGATGGGCCTCTTCCTCCTTCCAAAAGGCACCCACGAGAAGTTTGATTCGCACAGGGCCAGGTTCTTCTGGGAAGGAGTCGGCCCTAACTGGAAATAATACGTGGTTAACTGGCCCGCGGTGTGCCGGCCCAAAGACCAAGGGGGTCTAGGGCTGCTTAATTCTAGGAAAATGAACGAAGCCCTGATGCTCAAGCGGATTTGGAAGATCTACCGGTCAAACAACTCCATTTGGGCGATCATTATCCGCAACAAGTATACCCCTGAGGGGGACATCTTCTCTAGTTCTGAGCGAGGGGCTCGCAATTCTGGAAAAGCCTCCATAAGATTAAACACCTCTTCAAAACGGGCGCCAAGCATTCGGTCAACAATGGAGCCCGCACTAGGTTTTGGATTGACCGGTGGATCGGTGAGGGACCCCTCTGCCAGGAATTCCCTCTCCTCTTCCTTTCATGTGACTGTCAAGAGGTTTCGGTTGCGACTGCAGTGCAGGAGGGTATACACTTTCGGCGCGCTCTGGACCATGCGGGCATGCTCCGGTGGCATACTCTTGATGCTCCAGTGGCAGCGTACGAGGGGATGTGCATCTTTCGGCGAGGCCAGATAAGATTAGTTGGTCTCTTGAAACCTCGGGTCAATTCTCCGTAAAGTCCATGTACGCATATTTGTCCCGTGGTCCTATCTTAGCCCATGCAAAAATACTTTGGGAAGCGTGGATCCCGCTGAAGATTAAAGTTTTTGGATGGCAATTGTTCCAAGAGAGGCTCCCCACTGGGCCCGAGCTTGCAACTAGGCAGGCCCTTCTGATGGGTTGTGCAACCTGTGTGGCGACCCTGAAAATGCGGACCATATCTTCTTCTCGTGTTCTCTCGCAAATTCGCCTGGAGTGTCCTGCGGCAGGTCTTTGGGAAGTCCTGATGCCCGAGGGGAGGATCTCTTTTTTTTTTTGCGGGGAGGGGAGGATCTCCATGGTTTGCGTCTCCAACCATCGCGGATATATCGAGTGTGACGAAAACTACATCGATCACGAACTACGGCTACATTAGATTGACTAGCTCGACATCAACAACAAGGTCAGCTTCTACGACAACTCATCGGCAATAATTCTAGTCAAAACATCTATGCTGTCACTTACATCCCGACGCTCAGCTGTGGCTGTGCGAGGAAACAGAGGAGAGACAGGTAAGGCACTAAAACGTTCCACAGTCACCGCCCTGGTCCTAGATCATGATAAAAAAGGCAGCGGAAAAGACGACAAAAGCGCGACGAAAAGTGCAAGAATTCAAATTATGTCCGCTTCACTTCCGCTAGGAAGGAGCAAAGTATATACGTGTACGACTTGAATAGATTAGGATTCTAGACCCATGGTTCCAAGTCATAGGGTACTTCTTGCTCTCCAAGTTTTGTATGTTCAAATATACCCCCCACAGAGTTCAATACAACACACATATTTTAGGGTTCAATAGTTTCCTCAAGCGTTGCGCGTTTGTGTTTCATGTCACGGCGGCTCGCAGCAATTAGTCGTCGCGAGTGACACGGAGCTTGGGTTCTTCCTTCGGATCCGTCCATTGCATGACGGCGAAGGCCACCAGCGTACACCTCGGCATAACGTACGGCCTGCGCGCGTGCCTGGCTCTGATGCTTCCATGTCGTCGTGGCCACGCAGCCGCATGCCTCCAGCTCGTCATGACGCTCTTGGTGATCCTCTCGTTCGCCCACCCTGCCGCTGCTGCGCCGACGCACGACCGCCACGACGATGAGGGTTGGCACTCGTTCAAGCAGTTGCAGGACGCGTGGCGGGGGAGCCGTGTGTCACGGGGCTCGGAGAGCTGAAGCGGTACCAGAGAGGATGGGTTGGGTCACTTCCTCTGCTAGGTTAGCAGTTGGCGCAATCTTGCTCATACTACTTGTGACATACTTCTAGATACTAGCTAGACAAGGACATGTTTTTTTCTAATCTAAACTACTTATACTAGCAAAATACCCGTGCGTTGCAACGGGCATCATTGGAAGAAAAATTTAGAGATATAAACACTCTAATCATATCGTTCTATCTTGTGACACGTGCTTTCAGCTCATCTTCGGATAGAGTTAGAACAATGTTAATACACTTCAGCTATCACCCCACCGCAACCGGGCGACTACCCTCAGACCCCTAGAGTCTCATCGATCGTGGCAACCTCCAGAAGGGCTGCCTCCTTCCGGAGCCCATCGAGAATATTATGGATGTTCTTCGTTTAATACCGGAGACCAAGCAGGAGCCGTCCATCGAGAAGTTGTGGCTGCTTTTCGAGAAGCATCAATCTCCTTTATTAAGTCGATCGTCAAACTATTTCGCCAAGTTTTATCATGTTCACGCGCCCTTTTAGGTTTTTTTCTCAAATATTTGTGGTCTGGCGTTGATCAACCAAGACAACAAAATCTAGAAGGTAAACATCCAATACTTGAATTGTCAACGGCTGCCATGTCGAGCATAGTTGGAACAACCGGATTTTATTATATGGACGGAACTTGCAATTAAGCCCTACAACAGTATAATTTTAAATGGAAAATGCTGTGAATCACCCGGGGGAACGTTTCGTTCCGTCCCCCGGGTCGGTGTCCGTTCGATGCGAGCGTCGTGGGCGGTTGGATTAGGCGCACGACCCCGCCGGTTTCGCGTGGATTAGGACAGCGCCCCGTTTTGCTCCTTCGGTGTTTCCCATTTCTGCGCTTACCGTTACGTTTCTCGCGCGGCGGCGACGAAGGCGAGGTGAGCGACGCGGGCGGCGACGGTAGGATTCGCGGGCGGCGACGAGAAGCGACGCCGTCGACGCGGTCGCCCTCCTCCTCCTCCTCCTCTCCGGCTATCCCCTGTGGTATTATTCCTTGCGCCTCCCTACTCCTCTCCGGCTCGGCCTCCCTCTATCATCTCCGGCGCCATCTCGTAGTTAAGTAGCAGTCGTGAGCGCCGGCGGGCGGCGGAGCGGTCGCGTGCCCTTGCGCACTACGGCGCCCCCTTGACCGCCCCCTACCCTGCTCTCAGGCGCCCCCCCGACGTGGCCAATTTCCCCTTATTTTACATCAACGCCGGTAGCTAGGGTTTCACCGCGGATTCGAGCGGCGTCGCTGTTGCAGGTTTGCGAGGTCTCCGGCGCTCCCCTGCCGCGCGAAATTGATGTCTCAGGCGACCCCCCTGTACCGTTGCCCCATGTTTTTGGTTTCTGAGCAGAAATTGCTCCCAATTTTGCTTCAATAGCTTTAGTCCGCAACTTCTTGAGTAACAATTGTTTGGATAAAAAATGCTCCACTGTTCTGCACCTACCGTATGCTTATTTCCTGTTTGTGCACATTTGTTAGTTGTATATTTGAGCAAATTGGAAATTAGTTTAGCAGTTTTTAGACCTTTTTAGCATTTTTTTAGTTGCTCAACCACATTCGACTCCCCGTGTACACACATCCGTGTTTGTAGCAATTTCCTGTTCCTTTTAAGTTCGAACCGTACGTACGCAAGTAGTTGTATTTTTCTGAACTTCATCTATTCTTTTTTGCAGCTTTTTTGGTGTACTCATTCGGCCTCCTAGAGTATCTGCTTGCAGTTTGTAATCAGCAGCTCAATGGAGGTTTGTTCTATTACTGCATTCTTTTTTGCTTCTGTTGTACATATTGTGTGCTACTTTTGTTTCCTTTTTTTGTTCACAGTTTTGCTATTTATTTGCTGATCAGGGGCAGTATTGGGTCAGCAAGGACCGTTTCGCTGCCAAGCGTTTGCTGAAGTGTGCAAATGATCTCTCGCCGCGGAAGCGAGAAATTATTGAGCAGCATAGCGCTTTTGCCTCACTTCTCAATATTTCTCCTTTCAATGTCCCCAACGAGCTGATTGATTTTGTTGCTGTGAACACCGTGGTTGAGCTCCGTGAGTTTCATTTTGGATCTAAACGGATACTTTTCACAAGGGATATTATAAAGAAGGTGTTTGGTCTACGATCAGGATCGAAACCTGTTGAGTTGCTCACCAAGAGTGTTCATTCAGACATCAGAGAGGCTTACAAAGGCTCGTTGGGGAGGCTTCCCATAGAGAATGCAGCGAATTTGTTGAAGGAGCTTGACGATGGTGAAGAGGATTCCATTATCAGGACATGGGACCTCTTATGCTTTGCTACTGTTCTGAACCCTTCCACCAACAATATGATGTGCTTAGAGTACATAGGGTCCATGACTGACCCAAAGAGGACGCACGAGTATGATTGGGAGGAGCACATCTTGGAGCTTCTGATGTTTTACATTGAAAAAATTCAGAAGAAGAAGGCGCAACCCCTCGAGCTCGATGGCGTTAACATTCGTAAGGGCAAGCAGAAGGTTGATTCCGAGGAAGCACCCGGCCCTTCGAAGAAGAAGACGAAGGTGAAGAACATGTTTGAGTTCTGGATGTCTGGCCCTTTGCCTGTTCTTGCTGTAAGTTTTTTAATTTTTTACGTTGCATATTGCTACTTTACTTAATGTTGTTTGCTCCATTAGTTTTATTTTATTGCTGTCTTAGTTAGTTTCTGTTGCTCCTTTTGTTATATTTTCTGTTATTTATGTTATATGTTTAAGGCTTTTCTTTTTTCAGTATAGCTTGCTACTTTTCTTTTTTTTGTTTGCTCCATTAGATTTAAATTTTTGTTGCTTTAGTTTTTCTTTGTTGCTCCACAGTTTAGTGTTGTGTGTACTAGTTTATGTTTTTTATGTTCTAGCTGTAAGTTATTTGCTACTTTACATGGTTTCTGTTGCTCTTTTAGTTTTATATTATTGTTTCTTTAGTTATGTTCTGTTGCTCCAAATGTTTATTTTTCGCGTGAATTTTTGTTTCTGTTTTTAGTTGCACTTTTTTACAGCTGCAGGTTGATTCTTTTGTGTGTTTTTTTCCATATGCAGCTGGTTTACATGGACCACTTGCAAATCCCGAAGAATGAGCACTTCATAAACAATGGGATTCCTAGGGTTTGCTTTGTGACAAGTGAAGATTTCAGCTTCATAGTCAAGATCGACCGCGACATCAAAATGTTGCTGAACAAGACCGTCTTTGGGAGGCGTCCTGTAAGTAGACTCCCATTTGTTGTTTTCTTTTTTGCTTATTCGTTGTTTTGTGTCCCGCTGCCACGTAACAATTTTGTTTTTGTTTGATCTCAACGTTGACTTGTTTTTTGGTTGTGCAGTTCCTCCCGTTATCCAGAACCGTGTATGCGCCTACCTTGGACAGTTCATTGCCCGAAGAAATTGATGTAAATCCGTCCGCATCACTTAATGAATGGCTGGTTTTCCCCACCATCGAGCAAATTGAGGTTTGTATAGTTGTCTATGTGTTGTTTTTTGTAGGTCATTTTGTTTGTTCATATAGCATTTTTTTTGTTTCTTCATGTGTATCAAGGTGGCTTTTTCCCCATTTTGCTACTTTACTCATTTCACTTTGCTCCATTAGTGTTTAAGCAATGCTTTCTTAGTTATTTTATTTTGTTCCATTGTTTTTATATCGTGCGTACTTTTTCTGTTTTTTAGTTGTTTTTACATGACTGCTACTATATTAATTTTACTTTGCTCCATTAGTTATTTTCTTTTGTTCTGTCAATGTAGTTGCTCAGTTTTTGCTGTTTTTTTGCTTCTTTTTTGAATGTAATCCATGTTTCTTCTTCATCTCAGGTTCCATCTCGTTTCAAGAACATATACGACAAGCACAGGGTCAGTTTCGCTTCAAACGTTGATGCAACTCTCAAGAGTCTCGCTGTAGGCTTAAAATCAATGCAGTCCAAGCAATTGGCTTTGCTTTTAAATGATGTTGAAGCTGCCCTGAAGGAAGACGATGGCCCGAGTGTTGTGTTTCCAGTCGTTGGGGTAGGACTTGACGGGCAGGGCAATATGGACGGTGACAAGGCTGATTCTGAGTCCGATGATCCCGATATTGATGATGATCTTGTTGCTGTGAGTCCTACTGACTGTGATTCTACTGTTTGTGGAGAAGGCAATGCAAGGGCAGCAGAGAATGAGCAAACCAATGCTACGGAGCGCAATGATGTGCCGCAACCAGCAGTTGTTGTAGGGACCTCTCAGACGGACGCTGATGGCGAGGAACAGGATGCTGTTAGTAGTCCGATTAGAGGTGCTGTTGGTAGCCCAGGAAAACTTGCTGATGGTAGCCCGGTTCTAGTTGATGTTGGTTGTCCAGTTGAAGTTGCTGCTGTTGGCAGTCCAGACAAAGTGGCTGCTGCTGGTAGCCCAGCCATCCCTGCTGCTGTGATTCCACCCATGCCCACTGCCCTTAGCCCACCTAGAGTTGCTGCGGATACTACTTTCATTCCTAGGCCGGCTTCTCCCTCACCTCCGCGCAACATACCAGCAGGCTACTGGGATGACGTTCCGAAATTCAATCTGTGGAGCCAAGACAATGAATCTTCCCAAGCCGCTGACCAGATCGATGTTGTGGAAAAGGTCGATGATGTTGCAGGTCCGTTAGTTGGAGACAAGGTTGCTCCATCGTGTATGTTCTCCTTCCCCTTTTTCTCTATTTTGTTACATTTATGCATTTTTCATATTGTTTTTTGTGTGCTCTGCCCGCGTAAACAAGTTTTTCCAAAGTATTTTCTTTTCTGATTTCACCTTTCGTTCTTGTGTAGCTTCCAAACCTTGCCTTGACGCCCCCATACCGGAAAATTTGGAGGAGATTCCGGAAGCTGCAACACCGGATCATGGTGACAATACAGGTTTTCCTCGCTGTTCTTTCTGCTGGTTTTCTTTTAAAAAAATGATTTTCTTAGTGTTATGGTTTTGCTTCATTAGTTAATTATTTTTGCTACTTTAGATATTTCTGTTTGCTTCTTTACTTAATTCTGCTTGCTACTTTATCTCAGTCTGTTTGCTCCTTTAGATACTTATGGTTGCTACCTTAACCACTTGCTTTTTTTTTTGTTGGTTTTCCTAGACATTGGGGGCAGCTCATGTGCTGAAGAGAAGAAGGATGACAGCACTGGCTTGCTAACTTTTCAAAGGGGGACTAGGCGCAAAAGGGCTATGAAAGATGATGTCAAGGCTCCGGTGGCGAAAAAGATGAAGAAGCCATCTGTAGATACGGTTGCACTGTACGACAAGTTTGTGCGCCATCCGCGCCATCTCAAGCCTTTAAACAAGGGGAAAGATGACCCGTGAGTCTATTTTTTTCTGGCATTTTTTAGCACAGTTTTTGTAATTACGTGACATTCTTTGTTTTGCTACTAGCTACTCCTTTTTTTGCTTTTTACTTTTGGTCATTGTAGCAAAACGGGACACGACTGATTAGGTTTTATTGTTTTTCTTTTTACAGTCCTCCTTTCATTGCGATTGGGGGCTCTCACTGTGACTACAGGAGTTTCCACAATTCACTAGGACCGAGGAAGTATCTAGACACTCAGGTTATGTGTGTTTGGTCTGAGAGCTTCAACAAGGATGCCAAAAGAGAAGAGGAAAGTTGCTCAACCGCTTTGAAAAGATATGTGTTCAATTGCTACTCAACGGTTAGTTTTTTGTCCTAAGACCTTTTTAGATGCATGCCTCGGTTTTGTCCTAAGATCTAATTCAAATTTTGCTCCTTTTTTGTTTTGTCATGAGTAGCAAAAGCTCATAGTTGACCCAGCGAAGTTCAACCCTGCTGCACTTGCGAGAGAGTTCAAAATGCAAAATGCGAAGTTCAACATCATGAAGAAAGACCTTGTGAGCTATGCTTTCCCTGTTTCTACATTTTGTTTTTCGCTACATTCTAATTACATTGGTATTTCTCTTATGAACTAGTTTTTTTGTGGACAATTGTATATCTTTCTGTTTTTTTGGACAGAATTGCTCCCATTCCTAGTTTTTAATGCTCTTTTAGTAGTTTTTGCTTGCTTCAATAGTTTTAAATAATTGCTACATTCAGATATCCAGTGATTTGTACATTTTCTAATTTGGCTTTCTTTTTTGTTCCGCTTGCATTTCTAGCTATACTTCCCTGTGGTGAAAAACAATCACTGGATGGTTTGCACTGTGAATTTGATCCACGACCAGTTCCACGTGTTTGACTCCCTGAACAACAAGGACAAGAGCTTTCTCGAGGAAGCAGCAAACAACCTGGTTTGTTGTTACAACTGTCTACAAGTATTACATTTTTGTTGTCTTGTTTGCCTATCACACTAATGTCTAATTTTTTTGCTATTTTCCAGTTCATTAACTCTGCTTCACTTTGCAAAGCTTCTGGAGTGTCAAACCACATAGACATCGACCGCTACACACTTTCCACACCCGCACACCCACAACAGAAGACTCTGTAAGATTTTGTTTCTCCTTTTTTGATGCAGTTGTACCAGTTTCTGTTTTTGGGACAGAATTGCTCCCATACTTAAGTTTATATGCTCTTTTAGAAGTTTATGGTTGCTACAATAGTTTGAACAAATTGCTACCTTCATGTAACCATTCATTGCACATTGCTTTTCGAGTTTGCTACTAACTATGATCATTTGTTTTCTTTTCTCTTTTATGTACAGCTTTGATTGTGGCTTCTTCACAATGCTCTTCATTGAGCACTTTGATGCTAAAACCATGTTGCCTTTCAACAAGGAGGAGATTCTGTCATATCGCATGGCTGTCGCAGCAAAGCTCATCGAGGAAAGAGAGAACAAAGACAACATTGTCGACATCATGGAGGCTGCCTTGGAGCCTCCGAGGGGGGTGTAGACGTTTGTAGTTTCCTGTAGTCTGGAGTGACAATCACCACATGTACATTCGCCTTTGCCTCAATTAGTTTCGTCGTAGCCTTGGATGGATGAAACAACCTTTCTATTTGTGTTTCCGTATTGTTTATCCCCGGTGGTATCTACGGAACCACGGTTTGTGTCAGTTTGTCGAACAAATTACTGTGGCTATCAATGACAAAGAGTTGACGGTGTACTTGTTTAACCATGTGAATTAATGTATTTTCTCACCTGCTTGGTTTTTATCCACTAGTTGACATCAATTGAAATCTGTGTAATTTCCTGGCACCCTTTTTTGTGTGTTTTTTGTTTTTTCTGGAGTTGACCATGTTTTTGCTACATTAGATGTATAGCTTTGCTTCAATAGGTATTTTCCAATGCTACAATAGTGAAATCTGGTTGCTACAGAACACCTTTTTATTTGTATCATACAGAGATTTTCTGAAACCCCTGGACAGGAACATGTTTTTGCTCTCGCAGAGTAATTCATTTGCTTCAATAATAGATTTCCAATGCTTCAATTGCAATAAAAAGTTGCTACCAACATTTTTTACACAAACAAAAGGTAATAATTTTATATTTTGGCTCCAATGCTGACCACATTTTTACATTTGCTCCAACGCAAGAATACAAGATATCTTCAGAATAATTATTTGCTCCAATGCAAGGTAACTATGTTCTAAATCGTTCCATACCAATAGCACCAATGCCATGTACAAGTAAAAACTCCACCCTAACAACTTAATCGTAGCAATATGTTTACAAAAGCATCATGACAAAACAGCTACAGCCTTAGCTCAGCCCCAGCAGCAATTCTTTCATCCTCCACCTGTTTTGCAACACAATCTTTCACCGCATGTCCCTCCTCATGACACCATGCACACTTCATTGCTCTTTTCTTTCTAGGTTGCTTGGGCTTCTTCACCGGTGTCTTGTTTGTCGCTTTGGCATCGTTAGCTTGCTTGCGCCTCTTCAAAGTTTCTTCATCGCGTAGCTCAACCAAAGTCTTCCGCCTCTGTTCTTTCATCATGGGACGTCCTTTGGGTTTTACCCGTTTAGGATTTTTCAGAGTTTGCTCGCCGGTAGCAAATTGCCCGCAGTCACCAACCATTGTTGTTGGTTCATCTTGTGGTCGTCCATTTTGTTGATCTTCATCCAATCCTGCATCCTCTTCTTGACCTCCTTCAACAACATTTCTTTTTGCTCTCAAGATTGCAGCAACCTTTTTGCTAGCCTCACCCACCATTCCTGAAACAGCCTCATAAGCTTCATCCACAAAACAAGCATCAGAGGCAAGCTGATTCATTTTTCTGCATAGCGAGTTGTATTTCAGTGTATTGGTTGGTGGGACACCAAATCTAAGCCCGTTGTCCCCAGGATCAGGTGCTGGTGTTGTTGCTACCGAGGACCATCTGTAGAGCAAGTACCTTTCTGGGATTTTCTGGACATTTAGGTGGACCATGACCCTGATGATGTGTGGACATATCAGTCCACACATTTCAAACCCGTTGCAGCCGCATGAGTATAGTCCCTCCTCAAAGTCAACTTGTACCCGGTATGTTCTCACATCTAGCCCATGGTTTGGAACTAGATCAAAACAAAAGCCATCTACCTCTGCCCGTAGTGGATAGAACTTTGTTGATGCAGCAACATGCTTCTGGTACCTTTCAAAGATTTCTGCTGTGTAGAATTCCTGTCCTTGCTTCTCAATCGCATAACTGCAAAACAAGTTGTTTGCACCATTAGTTCAAATTTAATGCTACAATAGTATGTTTTTGTTGCTACTTTAACTGTTCTGGAATGCTACACACACACAGCAGGCAGAGACATTTTTTTGCACTAGTTGCTACACACTACCTTACATTTTTTTTGTTTTCTTTTGGTGTGATTCAATGGGTGCTGTTTTTATTTACAGAAATGCTACTTTTCTTTGCTTACCTTCCCCAAAGTGATCTTCTCGTTGTCTCCATTGCAAACCTGGCGTTATCCTCCCGGTCAAGCATCAATGTTTGGCAAAGCTCATACTGTTGCACAAAATTGTACACCGAGTCCCCTGGCCGTATCAGCGTTTTGAAGTATGAATTTAGTCCTTCAGACCTTCCAGTAGTGCTCGTGAATGGGAAGAATCTTTTCCTGAAATAAACAGGGGCCCATGTTGTTCTAGTCTTCCACATGTTTTGCAGATGAGTGTTTTCAGACATGCCAAACTCCGCGACCATATGCTCCCAACAGTCCTCAAATTGCTTCACTGTGTCCGTTCCATAGATGCACCCATAGAAAGCATCACTGAAAGGATTACCTTCCGCCAAGTTTGGTCCCAACTTCTTCCTCGCAAGATGCAGGATATGGTAGAGACAGCACCTGTGAACCGAGTTTGGGAAAACCTGACGTATTGCTTCTACCATTGCTTGATCTTGGTCTGTCATTATGTTATCCGGATGGACACCATCCATTGCTAGCATCCACTGCTCGAACACCCACTTGAACGTTTCTATCTTCTCATCTGCTAACAGAGCACAGCCTAGCACAATCGTGTGTGAGTGGTTATTTATTCCGACTATGGGAGCAAAAGGCATGTTGTATCTATTTGTACAGAAAGTTGTGTCAAAAAACACACAATCCTTGTACTTATGATACAATGACCTTGTTCGACCATCCACCCAGAATAAGGCCCTCACAGCACCATCTTTATCAACCTGCGTAGCAAGCAGAATTAAGTAAAGTAGCAAGAAGAATTAACTAAAGTAGCAACCATAACTAAGTAAAGTAGCAAACAGAAATGAGTAAAGAAGCAAAACCTGCGAAGCATAAAAGAAGTTGCTGTTCTCAGCTTGCCTTTGCTTGAAATATTCTAATGTCAACTCCATGTCTCTCAATGTCACCTCATTGCGTAGCATTGTTCGGATGTTTGAAACATCCCTCTTAACATAACCGAAACATCTCGGGTCTCCACCGTGCACACTGCCCAGAGCTCCCATCAGTTGTGCCGTGGTTATGTTTTGGTTATGCAAGGTTTGTATGAACTGATAGTCCTCCTCCGGCACCTTCCTGTGTGAACGGTAGAACCTGCGCCGCCCCACTTGCTTCACCAAGGCGTGTGTGTGATCTGCTCGGAAAACCGTCACAGTCCAAGCTCCATTGCGCACGCCAACGACCATGTGCGCTTTACAATCATGCCGAATGACCTTCATTCGCTGCCTCGTGTCCGATATTTGAACTTGCTCACATGCTTGCTTGCTTCGAGACTTTTGCACGCTGTGAATGCTCATGTCATTGTCTTCTTCATTTGGCAATTTGCTACCACCATTGCTACCAGGCTTCCTCTTCTCCGACTGCGGTCTACCTGTGTGCACGCACTCAAACACCCTGCTCAGAATAGTATCCGGAGGAGCTTTTCTCGCTTGGCTGTACTTCGTGTTTCCAATGCGTGTGCCAAATCCCAACTTCATCGCGTAGTCGTTGTAGACCTTTTGTGCTTCCACGATATCATCAAAAATCATCCCAACATATGGCTCCACTGGTTGTGATGTTATTTCTTTGCCAGCTTCCTCAACAGCATTTGAAACAGAACCACTATTCGCGCTACGAGGCCCATCAACGAAACCATTCGGAGTACTGTCCCGACAATCATAGTGGTTCTGATCCTCTCCTCCAGGCGTGGCGTTGAGGTCAAATCCTTCCAATATTGAGTCGGCAACAAATCCCTGAATCAAAAAACAACAAAATATGATCAATCTAATTTGCTCACAAACCACAAAAGGAGAAATGCACTTGCTCTGAACATAACATGTTTATTCATTTGAGAGATTGTAGCAATTTTTTCTCAACCTTTTTTATATACTCTAACCATTATTTGCTCTTTTTTTATGCTTATTTGCTACACATTTTATTTGTTTGAGTTTTGGAGCAAAACACCATGCCAATAAGTAGCAAGTTTAGCAAAAATATGTGGATCAATCTAAGATTGCTACATAAATGCTACCTTGAACCAAACACTCCAATTGGACACACAGAACCATCAAGTTGATCCAAAACAATGGGAGCAAACTTTTCTGTACAAGCATCATAAAAAACAGAGCATTTTTTCTTGTTCAAGCAAACCATCTTAAAAAAACACACCAAGTGGAGCAATTCACAGCAACAGCAATCACACCAAGACTGATACTCATAACAAGTTGTAGTAGCATTTTATTTCAGGAGCAAAATCAAGTATTAATTGGAGCAAATTTGTGAGCAATTCATAGCAACAGCACAGTTTGCTTCCAATGATCAATTTGCAGCAACAATCTTAGAAGGTTTGCTCCCAATGATCAAACAAGTTGCAGGAGGAACTTATTGCAGGAGCATCCATCACAAAATTGGGGAGCAATTTTTATACAGGAACAAAAATTTTGAGCAAAAAAAACTCACAAAACGTGGTGGTTCCTCAATGTCCGGATCTTCATTGAAGAAGGCTGGAGGATTTCTGACCCCTTCACTCGGGCGCGGAGCAAACCATGCTCCCAGGCCGCCGTTGTACAAGCTTGAACTGCGCCTCCTTCGCCGGCTCGCCGGAATCGCCCCCGAGCTCGAAGCTACCATCGATGATGGGGGAACGCTGTGAGGTTGGACAGGAGGTGGGTAGAGCACGTTGTTGCGGACGTGGTGGGCCATCGCGTCTGCTTCGCGGCGCGCCGCCGCGTCGACCGCCGCCGGGCGCCCGCGTCGATCTCCTACCGCGCCGCCCCCGGAGATCACGGGAACCTGCCCCGATCCGCGTCCTGTCGGGTTTTGCTTCAATGGCTCGCCTTTTTGCTCCTCGTAGCAAAAGCGGGGAACCGTTACGCTGGAGGCCATCGTGCGGCTCTCGTCCGCCCGATCGGACGGTTGGCGACCCGGGGGATCGGGATGTTTTATCCCCCGGGGGACGCTCAGCGCGCTCCATTTTAAATTAAAAAGGTCATTCAACTTACCTATCTTTTTTCTGACCAAGTTAATTATGCTAACACATAGGAAAAAAGCAAAAATTGCGCGACAAAACGCGAAAAAAAAAGCAAAAATTACTAATTCACGGTGTGGTAGAATGGCGTGTACATGCAATTTTTTTAGGGATGTGTAAATGCATTTTATATACTACCTAGATATTGAACATACACGTGGGGGCGCTGGTTATTTTCCTCCCACGCGATACATTTTTGTTTAGGGAACCACTGGCCCCATTACTTGATCGATTGCTTCTAAGGAGTTTTTCATGCAATCGGTGTTGTTTCTCTTTTCCTCCTTACGTGTCACAGACAGACCAGGAGACTTTAGCCAGCCCATGAGACGGTGTCTTGCCCAAGCTCGTAGACCATACCTGATCGATCGTGCGGACGTACCACGTACTACGTACCATGTCGCTATCACAAATTATATATAGTCTTTACTATTAAATACGAGTTTGACGTACGTTGGTACGTCTGCAGACCATCGTCCGCTCGCATCTTCGTGTGCGCTCCCCGCACTTGGCCCACTTAATGTATTCCCTTGACGAGGCCCAACAGATAAATTACCAGCAAATCTTTGTTTCCTTCCGCAGAACGCGTAGGGCCTAGGGTAAGCCGCCGCCACCCTTTTGGCTCATTCCCAGGCGAGTGAGCTCTCCTTCCGTCGCCGCCTCCTCGTAGTGCAGAGCTCTCACCCGACCCTTTCACTCTAGGTACGTGCGCCCAGATCGAGCTGAGGAGAGGGGGACGAGCAGCCGTCCGACACTGTGCAACGACGCCACCGCCATCCGCCTTCCCCTCTAATTCCTTCCCGCCCTCTCCCTTTCATGGACCGGCCCCTCCTATCTTCATGTCGTCTCTATTTCTTTGCATGATGTTCACATCGGTAGTCTCTCTCTCGCTCTTGATTGACCTGAGATATTTCTATTGATGCAGCATGCGCCTGATCTTCAAAGTCTCTCCACAAAGATATTGTTTGCTGCCCTCACTTGTATCAATATCAAGGAAACTGTGTGCAGATTTGCACTATTTTCTGACTGTGACGTATTTTGTTTACTGTCCACACTTGTGAAAACAGATGCATTGTCATGTACTTTTTTATTACCGTGCACACTTATTAGGAATTGTTACTTAGGGCGTGTTTCTGGGCTTGTCTGGGCTACAGATGAGGTTGGGCTCACGGATGTCATTATTTGACCCATCATTTTTTGCCAGATCATATCCCCTACTCCATTAGGATCATTCTTGAGTCGGCAATCAGAAACTGTGGTGAGTTCCAAGTCACGGGGAAGGATGTTGAGATAGAAATTTCTAAGTTGATGAATAATATATGTAGACTCACTTTTGAAAGTTTCAAGCAGGTTGTAGGTTTTATTTATTTGTGGTCTGAAAGTTATTTACTCCATATACTATGTGAAGTATGTGATATGTTTTGAAAAACTTGACCAATTTCCTTCCGATTTAACTATTTGTATGTTCAATCTATCAAATGTTTATGCCCCGTAGCAACGCACGGCATTCAACTAGTGGGAATTCGTACGTTGGTAGGTACGACTCCCATCGTCCGTTTCGACTAACCATCGTCCGTCTTTGCTTCTACGCACCAGCCCGCACATGGGCCAGACAAGCCAACACAACGATCCCTCGCTCACGAAGATGAGTCCACGACCACAACCCTACCTCCTACATGCCCCCAGCCGCAGCCGTCTTCACCGCCCACCACCAGGAGCACGACACTCCCACGCCGCGGCCACCCGCCCCCACACGTGCTCAACCAGGTTTGGCAGAGCATGAGAGAGCTACACGCTCGTGCTCGTCCAGTTCAAGGCCAAGTTGGGAAGCGATTCCCTTAGATCCCACCGGATTGATGCTGAAGAGGCGGCCGCCGGCGTCGCTCATGATGCCATGCTGCTTGTGGACGGCGTGGCGACCGCAGTTGCAGCCGTGGCCTTGTTGGAGTCGATCATATGAACGAAGTGGTGGAGGGGGATAAGAAGGGTGGTGATGGAGGATCGACAACTCCTCCATCTGACAGGGGAAGCACGCCGGAGCCCTATTCCCATGCAGCCAAAATGTATGCTCTTCCACACTACCATCGCTCGGAGCCCATCCATGTAGTTTTTCGTGCTTTGATTAATAACTTGGGTTTTCAGTGGTGATCTGTTTGTAGTTGCGTAGATGTGCACGATTTCGGAGCTGATGAGCATGCCGACTACAGTACTTGCCTGCTCAGAGTTGATTTTATCTTATGGTACGAGCTTTTGTGTGTTCATGTGGTCTGGTTCCTTGTCAGTTTTACTAATTTCAGGGGTGGATTCATGGTGAATTACAGAGGAACATGTCTGAGTAAAGTCATGTCACAACCACCTCCATTCCTATGGTCTAGTAGATATAACTATCCTAGAGAAACCAGGATTCATGAAATCCTAAGAAGAGAAAACAACGTTGCACTTCCTTACCAGAAAAGGGAGGGTGGGTGGGGAAAGAAGAAAAAGAACAGAATTCCTACTCTCACGTTTCATTTTTCCTATATAGCTACAAAATAGTTTCTAGACTCAACTGCGACCAGTAAAAGGGATCCTACAGGCAGACAGACTCTGATACCATTTGTCGGACCCGGACTTCTAGGGGATACTCACAGTCCGTTAAATAGTAGATAAATGGCTTACGGGGCATACAGGCACCCGCATCTCAATATGAGCAGGCCAACACGTAAACGTGTGACAACCATTCTCTTACTATTCATCGTCTGCGCAAACCATCCCATAGAAATCCAGATACTTCCATTGACGTACTTCAAAACATACACACATGGTACGTCAACGGCATTTGAACAAGTGATATCACAACAAATCTCTAAGACACAAAAGATTGAAATAAGTTGCAAATAGCTCTCACTAGAGCAGAGATAGCAAATACAATCATCCAGAGGACACATGTCCCAACAATTCATCATTACAACACAGCGGAAGCATCCAAAATGTCTGAGTACAGACAAGATCCAAATAGGCCTAAGAGGTCGGAAACGAAAAGACGGAGCCCATCCACGAAGTCTCGGATCCTGCCCGGGTCCGCTATCTACTCGTCAGCAGTCTCGTCATACTCCACGTAGTAGCCACCATGGGGATCCTCGGAAACGTAGTCTGCGGAAACCACAGCCCCAAAGGGGTCAGTACATAAACGTACTGGCAAGCAAGACTCACAGTTCACCAAAGTGTAACCCGTCAACACCAAGCACAGATGCTTTGGGTTCAACGGAAGAAAGGGTGATACAAAAGATGCGGCAGCTGGCTGCACTAATCAACTACAGAAACATACTACAAATTCCGGCTAACAGAAAGGAGATAAGATAGCGTATCGTAACCAACTATAACTAACCACCAAACAAACCCATCCTGGATCTCGCCCCTTATCCAAAGAAGCAATCCGAGGATAACTCACACAGTTGGATTAGTGATGGATCAAGTTATTGTGGCAATAAGGCTATTACTAGCCAAGTTATCATTAGTTAGGTGTAAGTTGTTCTGAGTACTTGTTAGCCAGTACTTTCACCAAGTTAACCATAACCGCGGAAAACACGGCTTCTCGAGAAGATTTATCCCTGCAGGGGTGCACCAATTTGGCCGTACACGTAAGAATAACCCGCCAGATGGAATGCCTCCCACCAAGCGGGGCACTCAACACAACTCAACTCTTCTTCGCATCAAGCCCAAAGAACCACATGCTGTGCGTGCGCGGCTAATCGAGCCCCACGAAGAAAAGGGGACCCTCATAGCACTCTAAGACCACGCCGCCTTAATGCCGACTACAAAAGTTCCACCCTGGCGCCAAGGGTTCGCACCTGCACATGCATGCATCAAATGGAAAGCCCGAACTAAGTGTGGCGATTTGGACGAGATGCGAATCGAATCAAATTGAGGGGGCGCCCATACACGCTTCCCACATGCGGTTAGTGCACTCATCATGGATCAGTAGACAAGACCCTTTTCCTAATTAGGGTCGACACTAGCAGGCCTCAAAACCACGCCGGGCCTCCTGCCGGTGCCTTATCATAAATTTAGCATTACCTCAAAATTAACAGGTTGTTGTTTAACATCGAGCCCCAGAACATATTAGAAATATAGTAACAGAAAGTAACGGACAACAGAATCGAGCACAAACAACCCTAAGCATGCTAGTAAGACTCATGCAACAAGCAAAGGGGTATAGGTGTGGAAGTGAGGCTATATCAGGGTTAAAGGATAACATGTGATAGGATCGAAAAGAAGCAACGATTCATAGGGCTAGCAGAATAGACAACGGAAAGTATCGGTATCCAATGTTGAAAGGAACACAATGGTTCATGTGAGTGAATACTTGCCTGCAAACTCAGCAGGCTGGTACTGAGCTAGATCCTCAGAAGGGGTGTCGTAAGTATCGTCTGTCTCAACGTCGTCGTCTATCCGAGAAGAAGCAAACAAACAACGCAGAGAGACAAACAATCAATAACATGGCATAATGCACAAACATGGGATGATGCATGTCAATTTAATTGATGCATCAGAATAAACTAGTTGACAAGATAACATGTTTAAAGGGACCCATATGCAATTGGATTGCATATGGAAAGCCCATGAATTAGGGTTGAAATAATTGTTCTACAACTAAACAACATGTGAAAGTGGATTAGCATGATGCATGGATGAGGAAAACAGAAAGAAAACAACAATAGAAACAATTTGAAATAAGGTTTACCAAGTTTGGAATTTCATTTATTAAGTTAGGGAATTTTGGTTCCTTAAAGGTGTTACACAAGCATTTGTTGTTTTCACCAATTTTAATTGTTCAAAATAGATAACAAAATTCATATTTGGAAAGAACACAAAATTTTAGGTGGAATACATGTTTCAATTATTGAAAAAGGAATTACAATGATTTAATTATGAATTAAACAAGTTTAAACGAGATTTAAATGAAATTAAATCAAGTATGAATTTATTTGAATTTTTATTTGTGCAAAACATTAAATGAAGTTCATATTTGAAAAGATTATACTTTTATGGTTTGAAAACATATTTTATAAGTTCAAAAATAATTTAATTTGACCAAGTTATGAATTTAGCAATTTTAAATGATTTTAAACAAGGTTTAAATTACTTAACCAATTTTAATTATTCAAAACATGAAACAAAGTTTATATTTGGAAAGAGAGTTTAATTTAGCATGGAAAACATATTTTATTTGTTGAAAATGGATTTAAAATGAGCAAGGTATTAATTTGGCAATTTTAAATGCATTAATTAAGAAACAGTTGTTTTCAGAAATTTAAATTGTTCAAAACAGCAAACAAAGTTGATATTTGCAAAGTACATGAAAAATTGAATGGAAAACATATTTAGTTTGTTGAATTTGGAATTTTTATGCCCAAGTTATGAATTTTGCAAAATTAAGTGAATTAAACAAGTTTTCAAAAATTTCACCAATTTAAAATATTCAAAACAGTAAAAAAAATTTATATTTGGGTAGAGAATTCAATTTAGTACAAAATACATATTTAAAATGTTGAAATTGGAGTTAAAATGAATTATTTAAGCAATTTACAAGATTGGGTATTATTCTGCCATTTTAAACAATAGTTAAGGACTTAGAAATAAATTACAGGGGCTAGAAGAGAACTGACAGGGACCTGTCTGTGATTAGCAAGTTATGCTGGGCCTGGAAAATTAATGGAAAAAGGTGAGGGTTTTGTGCGCGGGGGGGGGGGGATCGATCCCTCGACCCCCTGTTGCGCGCGGTGGGCAGTAACCACTGCGGTGTGTGCGGCTTTGTTGACAGGTAAGGGGGACGAGGGGGGTTAATGTTCAGATCGCGGGATTTTAACTGAACTGCAAAGTTCAGTTCGTCTGAACTTCGCCGTCAGTCGCGCGGTGGCCGCCGGCAAGGAAACGCTCGCTGCTGCTGTGCGTGGTGCGTGTGATGCCGTGCAGTGCGTGCGCGTGCTACCGAGTGAGCAGAGAGGATGGAAGGGAGGGGAGGTGACGAGAGGTGATGCTCACCTCCGCAGCAGAGGAAGCAGAGGGTCGGGGTGGATGGCCGGCGGCGAGGGCTGGACGGCGGTGGCGATTCCTTGGCTCCCGGGCCGCGCCGAGGGGTAGATGAGGTAGAGGAATCCACGGGGGATCCGTTCCCATCCCTAGTTCGCTCGGAGAGGGACTCCATCGGCGGCGATCGCCGGAGGGAGGATGGGGTTTTCGGTGGGGTTCAGAGAAGAGGGGGTACAGAGAGTAGATGGAGGTGGGAGAGGAGAAGAATGGAGGCGGGGAAGAGGGAGAAGGAGGGAGAAGGTAGGGCAGAGGGGAAGGGAGGAACCCTAGGGGGTTATGTGACGCCCCGAGATCGGGCACTATGCAGATTTCAGCATTCCCGCCAAAGCCCACATAATAACCGATTCCAGGTTGCCACTTGTGATACCATTACAACAGTTCACGATTAATCCACAACAACAACAGAAAGGAGATATACAAGAGGACTCAAACGAGTCAGGGATACAACTGATACAATACAAAGATCCAAATAACAGCGGAAGAAACAACATAGCGTCCGGCTACGGACAAGATACAAATTGGACTAAGAGTCCTGAAGATAACCGAGAGCGTCCAATCCCTGCCCAGGCCAAGCCGGAGGGATTCCCAAGCTAACGTCATTAGACTTCAAACCTGTTGACTGCAATGTTGAATATGCAGCCACGAAAAAGATTCGTGGGTCAGTACGGTTAATTACTGGCAAGTGGATAAACCATACTCACAAGATACCGGCGTAGCCAGTCATCACAAGATACAAATACTTTGGGATCAACGGAAAGGAAGGGGTTATTGCAAATAAGCGGCAGCGGGCTGCACTAACAACTACAGAGACTCACTACAACAACCGGCTAAAAGAGGGGGATAAGATAGCGTATCGTAACCAACTACAACTACTCACCAAACCATACCCATCCAATGTCACCCCCTACTAAGGAAGCAACCCAAGGATAACTCACACTGTTGGATTAAGGATGGATCAAGTTGTTTTGTCAATAGGACTACTTACTAGTCAAGTTATCATTAGTTAGGTGTAAGTTGTTCTGAGTACTTGTTAGCCAGTACTTTCACCAAGTTAACCATAACCGCGGAAAACACGGCTTCTCGAGAAGATTTACCCTGGAGGGGTGCACCAATTTGGCCGTACACGTAAGAATACCCCGCCAGATAGGAAATGCACTTCCACCAAGCGAGGCACTCAACACAACTCAACTCTTCTTCGCATCAAGCCCAAAGAACCCCGTGAAGTGAGCGCACGGCTAATCAAGCCCCCGAAGAAAAGGGGACCCTCATAGCACTCTAAGAACGTGTCTCCCTAAATGCCGACTACAAAAGTTCCACCCGGGTACCAAGGGTTCGCAAGAACATGCATGCGGCAAATGGAAAACCCGAACTAAATGAGGCGATTTGGACGAGATGCGAATCGAATCAAATTGAGGGGGGCGCCCATACTCGCTTCCCACATGCGGTTAGTGCGCTCATCATGGATCAGTAGACAAGACCCTTTTCCTAATTAGGGTCGACACTAGCAGGCTTCAAAACCACGCCGGGCCTCCTACCGGTGCCTTATCATCAAATTATTATTACCCAACACATTAACAGGTTGTTGATTGAAATGAAACCCAACTATCAAACTAAACAGGTGATAAGACGGACAACTGAACTTGAGCGTAAACAACACTAAGCATGCAACTACGACACGAGGGCCAACAAGGTAAACAAACAACAGTTAATAGGAAGTGGAAGGAAAGGCTATATCAGGGCTGCAAGGTAAACAAATAAGAGGATCGAGACACAAGCATCGTATCAACAGGCTAGAATAAGAACAACAGAAAGAATCGGTAACAAGTGATGAAAGGCAGCCATTTGGCAACAAGTGAGTATACTTGCCTGAGATCCAGCAAGTAGAGGTACATCCACAGAACTTGTCGTTGCTCACATCATCTCAACGTCCTATCCGGGAAGAAGCAATGAACCTCGAACAAACACCGGATGCAACAATTACTACTACGGCAAAAAATCCAGCATGATCAAGATATGGATGCATGACAAGTTTAAGGATGCATCAGAATAAACTAGTGGACGTGATAAACAGGTTTATATGGACCCATATGCAATTTGGGTTGCATATGAAAAGCCCCTGAATTATGGTTGAAACAATTGTTTTACAACTAACCAATAGGTGAAAGTGGTTTAGTATGATGCATGGATGAGGAAAACAACAAAATAACAACAATAGAATCAATTGGAAATAAGGTTTACCCATTTTGAATTTCACTTATTAAGTTTTTGGAATTTTGGTTACTTAAAGGTGTCACACAAGCATTTGTTGTTTTCATCAAGTTCAATTGTTCAAAACAGATAACAAAGTTCATATTTGATTAAAACACAAAATTTTGGGTGGATTGCATGTTTCAATTATTGAAAAAGGAATTACAATGATTTAATTATGAATTAAACAAGATTAAAAAAGTTTTAATTGAATTTAATTCAAGTTTGAATATTATTTGAATTTTATTTGTTCAAAACATAAATTCAAATTCATATTTGAAAAGGTTACGTTTTTCTGGTTTGAAAACATATTTATAAGTTCAAAAATAATTTAATTTGAGCAAGTTAAGAATTTAGCAAATTTAAATGATTTAAACAAGGTTTAAATTATTTAGGCAATTTTAATTATTCAACACATGAAACAAAATTTATATTTGAAAAGATGGTTCAAAATAGCATGGAAAACATATTTTATTTGTGTGATTTCAATTAAGTTTCAAAATAGTTATGCAATTAATCAAATTTTAAATGAATTGTTTGAATTTGAAATTTGAAACAATTTGAAATGTGCAAAACAGAAAACAAATGATGTAATTAGATAGAGTATTAAATTTGGGGCAGAAAACATATTTCATTTACATTGTTTGAATTTGGGAAATAAAAGTTATGTGCATTTCAATGTTGGGGACTAATCTGTAATGACAGGGACCTAAAAGATAGAAAAGTGAATTGCAGAGGGGCCCCTGGGACGTTTTTCACCCAGGGCACCCTAGCCTGGGCCTCTGCGGTGCGGGCCCGTGCCCCTGTGGCGGCCACGTGGGCGTGTGCGCGGTGAGGTGGCAGCAGGGGCCAATGACCTGTGGATCCTGCCCCTGCGCGCGTGGCAGAGAAAAAGGTGGGGATAAATCCCCTTGGTAGGACTCGAACCCGCGGGCTCGCTTGCGTGCGGGAGGAACGGAACCAGTGTGATGCTGCTGTTGTTTTGTTCAGAGTACAGTTGTGTTGGTTTTTGGGGTGTGTCTCTGCGCCAGTTAACCTGACGAAATTGAATACGCAAGGTGCAGTCGACAGTTGCGGTGCAGCGACAGAACGTCGGCAAGCCACGGACGGGCGGCGCCGCCGTGCGCGTGATTGCCACAGTGGCTGCAGGACGTGTGGGGGGGGGGTGCGGTGCTGGCTCCGGGGAAGGGAGGAGGACGGAAGGAGATGGGCGCACCTGCACACGTCGCGGAAGCAGGTGGTGATGGCGACGTCCGGTGGCGCCGTCGATGGCGCGGGAGGGAGGCTCCCAGTGCACCTCCGGCCCGGTGGAGGCGACGAGGAGGGAGGCCGGGCCCTCGAGGCTCCATTCCCGGCCACGGTTGGCGCCGATGGTGGCTAGGGCGAAGGCGCCATGCCCGCCAACCTCTTGTTCTGCTGCTGATCAAGGGGAAGGTTCAGAGGAGAAAGAAACCAGAGGGGAGGTGGAAGAGAAAGGGGCAGCTGGCGGCGATGGGAGAAGGAGTTAGGGTCTAGGGTTACCGGAGGGGGGGATGGTGGGTGTTTTAAGGTGGCCTCCGAGCTCGTACGGCAAGCAATCGGGAGGGGGGAAGATGATTCTGTGGTGGCGATGCAGTCGTACTGTCGTGACGACAGCAGGAGGAGGAAGAAAGAGGCTGAAAAGGTATCGGGCCAGGGGAAAAGGTGGGCTGGGGTGGTGATGGGCTGAGGAGAAAAAGGCTGGGGTGGGCTGTCTCCCTTCTTTTGGATTTTTTTTCCTTTTCCTCTTTTTTTTTGTGCTTGTAAGAAAAGAAAAGGGAAGAGAGAAAGAAAATGTTGGTGTTGTGGGGTTTTTATTTTTATTTTTTTATAACTATTTTTATCTGATTTGCAAAACAGCAACAACAAGGTAGTTTAAATTATTTTCAACAATTTGAATTACTAATTTGATATTAAATTGTTAGGTGACTTTCAAATAGGGTTTGGTTTGGAATTTTGGAAATAAACAAATTTTGTTTAATAAGTTCAAGCAATTATGCAAACATTATTGAATTTAATTTGTTTGCAAGATTTTAATTTTTAAACCCACATTTGAAATATGCCAAATAGGATTGATTTGATTTGAATTTGAATTTGCCATTAGTGTGTTGATAAAAAGGAATTTTATTAACAAGCAAATTTAAATAACTCAACTTCAAAACTAATGGAAACCATTGAGTTGTTTTAGTTTGCAATTTTTAAATTGGAAATTTGGAGCAATGTTGGAAAGTTTAATTTGGTTTGAGTTTTTGAGTTAATTAGGAAAACATGGTGCAATGCATATGATGCATGTGATGCAAAGCAAAAGAAAAACAAACAACTCTACTTAGGGTAACACCCCAGGTGTTACAGACGACACCACTAACAAGGGATTGCGCCCTCGCAATCCACCTGCTAACCCGGGAGGGGAAAGAAGTTCGACTATCGATTCTTCATGCTTCCAGCTGATCTCCTCGACACCACTAACAAGGGTTTCTCGACACCACTAACAAGGGATTCTTGCTCGGAGTGATGACGATGTTCTTCCACCAGGAATCTTCCGATGATCGTACCTTTTAGGTTAAAGGCTCAGAAAACGTCCACCCACGTAGGATCCTAACACTTTGAAAGATAGACAAGGGGGGAACACTCCAAAACAAATAAGATGGGAGGGGAAATATAATAGAGGTAAGGAGAAAACAAGAATCCTATTGAGATGTTTTCCAAAATAGTTTAGCAGAAATAGTTTTTGACACTCTAGAAACAACGACCGCTAGCGAGGTTATCCTACAGGCTTTGCGGACCCGTTGCTTCGATAACCATTCGTATCGAAACAATCTCGGGAATCGGAACCAAGGCTCTGATGCCATTTGTGACGCCCCGAGATCGGGCACTATGCAGATTTCAGCATTCCCGCCAAAGCCCACATAATAACCGACTCCAGGTTGCCACTTGTGATACCATTACAACAGTTCACGATTAATCCACAACAACAATAGAAAGGAGATATACAAGAGGACTCAAACGAGTCAGGGATACAACTGATACAATACAAAGATCCAAATAACAGGGGAAGAAACAACATAGCGTCCGGCTACGGACAAGATACAAATTGGACTAAGAGTCCTGAAGATAACCGAGAGCGTCCAATCCCTGCCCAGGCCAAGCCGGAGGGATTCCCAAGCTAACGTCGTCAGACATCAAACCTGTTGACTGCAATGTTGAATATGCAGCCACGAAAAAGATTCGTGGGTCAGTACGGTTAAGTACTGGCAAGTGGATAAACCATACTCACAAGATACCGGCGTAGCCAGTCATCACAAGATACAAATACTTTGGGATCAACGGAAAGGAAGGGGTTATTGCAAATAAGCGGCAGCGGGCTGCACTAACAACTACAGAGACTCACTACAACATCCGGCTAAAAGAGGGGGATAAGATAGCGTATCGTAACCAACTACAACTACTCACCAAACCATACCCATCCAATGTCACCCCCTACTAAGGAAGCAACCCAAGGATAACTTACTCTGTTGGATTAAGGATGGATCAAGTTGTTTTGTCAATAGGACTACTTACTAGTCAAGTTATCATTAGTTAGGTGTAAGTTGTTCTGAGTACTTGTTAGCCAGTACTTTCACCAAGTTAACCATAACCGCGGAAAACACGGCTTCTCGAGAAGATTTACCCTGCAGGGGTGCACCAATTTGGCCGTACACGTAAGAATACCCCGCCAGATAGGAAATGCATTTCCACCAAGCGAGGCACTCAACACAACTCAACTCTTCTTCGCATCAAGCCCAAAGAACCCCGTGCAGTGAGCGCACGGCTAATCAAGCCCCCGAAGAAAAGGGGACCCTCATAGCACTCTAAGAACGTGTCTCCCTAAATGCCGACTACAAAAGTTCCACCCGGGTACCAAGGGTTCGCAAGAACATGCATGCGGCAAATGGAAAACCCGAACTAAATGAGGCGATTTGGACGAGATGCGAATCGAATCAAACTGAGGGGGGCGCCCATACTTGCTTCCCACATGCGGTTAGTGCGCTCATCATGGATCAGTAGACAAGACCCTTTTCCTAATTAGGGTCGACACTAGCAGGCTTCAAAACCACGTCGGGCCTCCTGCCGGTGCCTTATCATCAAATTATTATTACCCAAAACATTAACAGGTTGTTGATTGAAATGAAACCCAACTATCAAACTAAACAGGTGATAAGACGGACAACTGAACTTGAGCGCAAACAACACTAAGCATGCAACTACGACACGAGGGCCAACAAGGTAAACAAACAACAGTTAATAGGAAGTGGAAGGAAAGGCTATATCAGGGCTGCAAGGTAAACAAATAAGAGGATCGAGACACAAGCATCGTATCAACAGGCTAGAATAAGAACAACAGAAAGAATCGGTAACAAGTGATGAAAGGCAGCCATTTGGCAGCAAGTGAGTATACTTGCCTGAGATCCAGCAAGTAGAGGTACATCCACAGAACTTGTCGTTGCTCACATCATCTCAACGTCCTATCCGGGAAGAAGCAATGAACCTCGAACAAACACCGGATGCAACAATTACTACTACGGCAAAAAATCCAGCATGATCAAGATATGGATGCATGACAAGTTTAAGGATGCATCAGAATAAACTAGTGGACGTGATAAACAGGTTTAAATGGACCCATATGCAATTTGGGTTGCATATGAAAAGCCCCTGAATTATGATTGAAATAATTGTTTTACAACTAACCAATAGGTGAAAGTGGTTTAGTATGATGCATGGATGAGGAAAACAACAAAATAACAACAATAGAATCAATTGGAAATAAGGTTTACCCATTTTGAATTTCACTTATTAAGTTTTTGGAATTTTGGTTACTTAAAGGTGTCACACAAGCATTTGTTGTTTTCATCAAGTTCAATTGTTCAAAACAGATAACAAAGTTCATATTTGATTAAAACACAAAATTTTGGGTGGATTACATGTTTCAATTATTGAAAAAGGAATTACAATGATTTAATTATGAATTAAACAAGATTAAACAAGTTTTAATTGAATTTAATTCAAGTTTGAATATTATTTGAATTTTATTTGATCAAAACATAAATTCAAATTTATATTTGAAAAGGTTATGTTTTTCTGGTTTGAAAACATATTTTATAAGTTCAAAAATAATTTAATTTGACCAAGTTAAGAATTTAGCAAATTTAAATGATTTAAACAAGGTTTAAATTATTTAGGCAATTTTAATTATTCAACACATGAAACAAAATTTATATTTGAAAAGATGGTTCAAAATAGCATGGAAAACATATTTTATTTGTGTGATTTGAATTAAGTTTGAAATAGTTATGCAATTAATCAAATTTTAAATGAATTGTTTGAATTTAAAATTTGAAACAATTTGAAATGCGCAAAACAGAAAACAAATGATGTAATTAGATAGAGTATTAAATTTGGGGCAGAAAACATATTTCATTTACATTATTTGAATTTGGGAAATAAAAGTTATGTGCATTTCAATGTTGGGGACTAATCTGTAATGACAGGGACCTAAAAGATAGAAAAGTGAATTGCAGAGGGGCCCCTGGGACGTTTTTCACCCAGGGCACCCTAGCCTGGGCGCGGTGCGGGCCCGTGCCCCTGTGGCGGCCACGTGGGCGTGTGCGCGGTGAGGTGGCAGCAGGGCCAATGACCTGTGGGTCCTGCCCCTGCGCGCGTGGCAGAGAAAAAGGTGGGGATAAATCCCCTTGGTAGGACTCGAACCCACGGGCTCGCTTGCGTGCGGGAGGAACGGAACCAGTGCGATGCTGCTGTTGTTTTGTTCAGAGTATAGCTGTGTTGGTTTTTGGGGTGTGTCTCTGCGCGAGTTAACCTGACGAAACTGAATACGCAAGGTGCAGTCGACAGTTGCGGTGCGGCGACAGAACGTCGGCAAGCCACGGACGGGCGGCGCCGCCGTGCGCGTGATTGCCACAGTGGTTGCAGGACGTGTGTGGGGGGGTGCGGTGCTGGCTCCGGGGAAGGGAGGAGGACGGAAGGAGATGGGCGCACCTGCACACGTCGCGGAAGCAGGTGGTGATGGCGACGTCCGGTGGCGTCGTCGACGGCGCGGGAGGGAGGCTCCCAGTGCACCTCCGGCCCGGTGGAGGCGACGAGAAGGGAGGCCGGGCCCTCGAGGCTCCATTCCCGGCCACGGTTGGCGCCGATGGTGGCTAGGGCGAAGGCGCCATGCCCGCCAACCTACTGTTCTGCTGCTGATCAAGGGGAAGGTTCAGAGCAGAAAGAAACCAGAGGGGAGGTGGAAGAGAAAGGGGCAGCTGGTGGCGATGGGAGAAGGAGTTAGGGTCTAGGGTTACCGGAGGGGGGATGGTGGGTGTTTTAAGGTGGCCTCCGAGCTCGTACGGCAAGCAATCGGGAGGGGGGAAGATGATTCTGTGGTGGCGATGCAGTCGTACTGTCGTGACGACAGCATGAGGAGGAAGAAAGAGGCTGAAAAGGTATCGGGCCAGGGGAAAAGGTGGGCTGGGGTGGTGATGGGCTGAGGAGAAAAAGGCTGGGGTGGGCTGTCTTCCTTCTTTTGGATTTTTTTTCCTTTTCCTCTTTTTTTGTGTGCTTGCAAGAAAAGAAAAGGGAAGAGAGAAAGAAAATGTTGGGGTTGTGGGGTTTTATTTTTTATTTTTTTATAACTATTTTTATCTGATTTGCAAAACAGCAACAACAAGGTAGTTTAAATTATTTTCAACAATTTGAATTACTAATTTGATATTAAATTGTTAGGTGACTTTCAAATAGGGTTTGGTTTGGAATTTTGGAAATAAACAAATTTTGTTTAATAAGTTCAAGCAATTATGCAAACATTATTGAATTTAATTTGTTTGCAAGATTTTAATTTTTAAACCCACATTTGAAATATGCCAAATAGGATTGATTTGATTTGAATTTGAATTTGTCATTAGTGTGTTGATAAAAAGGAATTTTATTAACAAGCAAATTTAAATAACTCAACTTCAAAACTAATGGAAACCATTGAGTTGTTTTAGTTTGCAATTTTTAAATTGGAAATTTTGAGCAATGTTGGAAAGTTTAATTTGGTTTGAGTTTTTGAGTTAATTAGGAAAACATGGTGCAATGCATATGATGCATGCGATGCAAAGCAAAAGAAAAACAAACAACTCTACTTAGGGTAACACCCTAGGTGTTACAGGTTAAAAGGAGGAGGGGGAGAGCTCCCTGTCGTTCCTGCTGCATCTCTGCTACGTGGTGTGCTTCAGATGCGAGCCGTACGAGGAAGAAGAAAGGAGCGAGGGGGTATGGGCCTGGGGAGAAAAATGGTGGGCTGGGCCTGCGTGGGGGCACAGCCCACTGCCCCTCTCTCTCTCGTTTTGTTTTGGTTTTTTGCTGTTCCTTCTTTTCTTTTTCTTTTTTTTGCTGATTTGAAATAGGAAAGAAAGCTAGGGTTTTTGGGTTAGAAATTTTTAGGGAAATTTTTGTAACAACTCTTTATTGTAACATCAACATGCACATGCTTTGGTTTTCCAATATTCCAAAATATTTTGCTGTTTGTAATTTGGTTGAAATTTGAATGAATTTGAGATTAAGTGATTTATTAAAAAGAAACATCTAATTAGTTTTGGACCCTCAAGTTTATTTGAAACAAATTGATTGGAAATGTTTTGTAATTCTCATAATTTTCAAAAGGGTTGATGTTTGGAAAATTAATTGAATTGAAAAGGAATTTGAATTAAGTGAATTTGCTATTAAATGAATTATTGAAACTTCAACAATTTGATGGTTTGAAATTTATAGTTTAATGGAAACAATTAATTGGTTTGATTTGAATATTCATTTTGGAAATTGTAACATCACAAGTATGAAACAAAAGGTTTGAAATTTGATTTGAAATTCAAATAGAAAACAAGGGAAAACAAATGAAAACAGAGGAAAACAAATGGAAAACAAGCAAAACAAATGCAATGAACATGATGTCATGATGCAAAACATAAAATAACAGAGAGCAAACATTCTAATGGCTATTTTTCATACTTGGGATGTTACAAAACGCCCTCCCTTGAAGGAATCGCGCCCCGAGATTCCTACTGAGAAAAGAAAAGGTCCGGATACTTCTTGCGAAGATCCTCTTGAGCTGTGACACGTGAAACACATCGTGCACCTTGGATAGTTTTTCTGGAAGTTCAAGACGATAGGCATTCCTGGCAACTCTTCTGGAAAGATGTCAGGGAATTTGCAAACCACCGGAACATTTTCGAGTAAAGGTAGAGGTTTTGTATCGAGGGTGTATAGCTGAATGGAACTTGATTCATTTGGAGAATAGACTATCTGGTCAGAAGGGTTGAACAGAGTTATTGATTAGACGCCGGTAGAAGAACTGAAGTGGAAAGCAACAACAAGGTTTCACCGGACGAAAAGGATGTTGAGAAGAACAGGATATCGAAGCAACAACAGGAAACACGAGACCAAAACACTCCTGAGGTACTACGGAAAACCCATCCGGGCTTCTAAAGGATCAATATGTACTGCTTAAGGAATAGAGGATCTGCTTCCGGGGCTTACACACCTCCGTTCTCAATCGTGAGTAGGCAACATGATAAATCATGTCACAACCACCTCCATTCCTATGGTCTAGTAGATATAACTATCCTAGAGAAACCAGGATTAGTGAAATCCTAACTTGAAAGTTTAGGTGAGAAGAGAAAACAACGTTGCACTTCCTTACCAGAAAAGGGAGGGTGGGTGGGGAAAGAAGAAAAAGAACAGAATTCCTACTCTCACGTTTCATTTTTCCTATATAGCTACAAAATAGTTTCTAGACTCAACTGCGACCAGTAAAAGGGATCCTACAGGAAGACAGACTCTGATACCATTTGTCGGACCCGGACTTCTAGGGGATACTCACAGTCCATTAAACAGTAGATAAATGGCTTACGGGGCATACCGGCACCCGCATCTCAATATGAGCAGGCCAACACGTAAACGTGTGACAACCATTCTCTTACTATTCATCGTCTGCGCAAACCATCCCATAGAAATCCAGATACTTCCATTGACGTACTTCAAAACATACACACATGGTACGTCAACGGCATTTGAACAAGTGATATCACAACAAATCTCTAAGACACAAAAGATTGAAATAAGTTGCAAATAGCTCTCACTAGAGCAGAGATAGCAAATACAATCATCCAGAGGACACATGTCCCAACAATTCATCATTACAACACAGCGGAAGCATCCAAAATGTCTGAGTACAGACAAGATCCAAATAGGCCTAAGAGGCCGGAAACGAAAAGACGGAGCCCATCCACGAAGTCTCGGATCCTGCCCGGGTCCGCTGTCTACTCGTCAGCAGTCTCGTCATACTCCACGTAGTAGCCACCATGGGGATCCTCGGAAACGTAGTCTGCGGAAACCACAGCCCCAAAGGGGTCAGTACATAAACATACTGGCAAGCAAGACTCACAGTTCACCAAAGTGTAACCCGTCAACACCAAGCACAGATGCTTTGGGTTCAACGGAAGAAAGGGTGATACAAAAGATGCGGCAGCTGGCTGCACTAATCAACTACAGAAACATACTACAAATTCCGGCTAACAGAAAGGAGATAAGATAGCGTATCGTAACCAACTATAACTAACCACCAAACAAACCCATCCTGGATCTCGCCCCTTATCCAAAGAAGCAATCCGAGGATAACTCACACAGTTGGATTAGTGATGGATCAAGTTATTGTGGCAATAAGGCTATTACTAGCCAAGTTATCATTAGTTAGGTGTAAGTTGTTCTGAGTACTTGTTAGCCAGTACTTTCACCAAGTTAACCATAACCGCGGAAAACACGGCTTCTCGAGAAGATTTATCCCTGCAGGGGTGCACCAATTTGGCCGTACACGTAAGAATAACCCGCCAGATGGAATGCCTCCCACCAAGCGGGGCACTCAACACAACTCAACTCTTCTTCGCATCAAGCCCAAAGAACCACATGCTGTGCGTGCGCGGCTAATCGAGCCCCACGAAGAAAAGGGGACCCTCATAGCACTCTAAGACCACGCTGCCCTAAATGCCGACTACAAAAGTTCCACCCTGGCGCCAAGGGTTCGCACCTGCACATGCATGCATCAAATGGAAAGCCCGAAGTAAGTGTGGCGATTTGGACGAGATGCGAATCGAATCAAATTGAGGGGGCGCCCATACACGCTTCCCACATGCGGTTAGTGCGCTCATCATGGATCAGTAGACAAGACCCTTTTCCTAATTAGGGTCGACACTAGCAGGCCTCAAAACCACGTCGGGCCTCCTGCCGGTGCCTTATCATCAATTTAGCATTACCTCAAAATTAACAGGTTGTTGTTTAACATCGAGCCCCAGAACATATTAGAAATATAGTAACAGAAAGTAACGGACAACAGACTCGAGCACAAACAACCCTAAGCATGCTAGTAAGACTCAGGCAATAAGCAAAGGGGTATAGGTGTGGAAGTGAGGCTATATCAGGGTTAAAGGATAACATGTGATAGGATCGAACAGAAGCAACGATTCATAGGGCTAGCAGAATAGACAACGGAAAGTATCGGTATCCAATGTTGAAAGGAACACAATGGTTCATGTGAGTGAATACTTGCCTGCAAACTCAGCAGCCTGGTACTGAGCTAGATCCTCAGAAGGGGTGTCGTAAGTATCGTCTGTCTCAACGTCGTCGTCTATCCGAGAAGAAGCAAACAAACAACACAGAGAGACAAACAATCAATAACATGGCATAATGCACAAACATGGGATGATGCATGTCAATTTAATTGATGCATCAGAATAAACTAGTTGACAAGATAACATGTTTAAAGGGACCCATATGCAATTGGATTGCATATGGAAAGCCCATGAATTAGGGTTGAAATAATTGTTCTACAAATAAACAACATGTGAAAGTGGATTAGCATGATGCATGGATGAGGAAAACAGAAAGAAAACAACAATAGAAACAATTTGAAATAAGGTTTACCAAGTTTGGAATTTCATTTATTAAGTTAGGGAATTTTGGTTCCTTAAAGGTGTTACACAAGCATTTGTTGTTTTCACCAATTTTAATTGTTCCAAATAGATAACAAAATTCATATTTGGAAAGAACACAAAATTTTAGGTGGAATACATGTTTCAATTATTGAAAAAGGAATTACAATGATTTAATTATGAATTAAACAAGTTTAAACAAGATTTAAATGAAATTAAATCAAGTATGAATTTATTTGAATTTTCATTTGTGCAAAACATTAAATGAAGTTCATATTTGAAAATTTTATACTTTTATGGTTTGAAAACATATTTTATAAGTTCAAAAATAATTTAATTTGACCAAGTTATGAATTTAGCAATTTTAAATGATTTTAAACAAGGTTTAAATTACTTAACCAATTTTAATTATTCAAAACATGAAACAAAGTTTATATTTGGAAAGAGAGTTTAATTTATCATGGAAAACATATTTTATTTGTTGAAAATGGATTTAAAATGAGCAAGGTATTAATTTGGCAATTTTAAATGCATTAATTAAGAAACAGTTGTTTTCAGCAATTTAAATTATTCAAAACAGCAAACAAAGTTGATATTTGCAAAGTACATGAAAAATTGAATGGAAAACATATTTAGTTTGTTGAATTTGGAATTTTTATGCCCAAGTTATGAATTTTGCAAAATTAAGTGAATTAAACAAGTTTTCAAAAATTTCACCAATTTAAAATATTCAAAACAGTAAACAAATTTTATATTTGGGTAGAGAATTCAATTTGGTACAAAATACATATTTAAAATGTTGAAATTGGAGTTAAAATGAATTATTTAAGCAATGTACAAGATTGGGTATTATTCTGCCATTTTAAACAATAGTTAAGGACTTAGAAATAAATTATAGGGGCTACAAGAGAACTGATAGGGACCTGTCTGTGATTAGCAAGTTATGCTGGGCCTGGAAAATAAATGGAAAAAGGTGAGGATTTTGTGCGCGGGGGGGGGGGGGATCGATCCCTCGACCCCCTGTTGCGCGCGGTGGGCAGTAACCACTGCGGTGTGTGCGGCTTTGTTGACAGGTAAGGGGGGCGAGGGGGGTTAATGTTCAGATCGCGGGATTTTAACTGAACTGCAAAGTTCAGTTCGTCTGAACTTCGCCGTCAGTCGCGCGGTGGCCGCCGGCAAGGAAACGCTCGCTGCTGCTGTGCGTGGTGTGTGTGGTGCCGTGCACGTGCTACCGAGTGAGCAGAGAGGATGGAAGGGAGGGGAGGTGACGAGAGGTGATGCTCATCTCCGCAGCAGAGGAAGCAGAGGGTCGGGGTGGATGGCCGGCGGCGAGGGATGGACGGCGGCGGCGATTCCTTGGCTCCCGGGCCGCGCCGAGGGGTCGATGAGGTAGAGGAATCCACGGGGGATCCGTTCCCATCCCTAGTTCGCTCGGAGAGGGACTCCATCGGCGGCGATCGCCGGAGGGAGGATGGGGTTTTCGGTGGGGTTCAGAGAAGAGGGGGTACAGAGAGTAGATGGAGGTGGGAGAGGAGAAGAATGGAGGCGGGGAAGGGGGAGAAGGAGGGAGAAGGTAGGGCAGAGGGGAAGGGAGGAATCCTAGGGGGTTAAAAGGAGGAGGGGAGAGCTCTCTGCCGTTCCTGCTGCATCTCTGCTACGTGGTGTGCTTCAGATGCGAGCCATACGAGGAAGAAGAAAGGAGCGAGGGGGTATGGGCCTGGGGAGAAAAATGGTGGGATGGGCCTGCGTGGGGGCACAGCCCACTGCCCCTCTCTCTCTCGTTTTGTTTTATTTTTTTGTTGTTCCTTCTTTTTTTTTGCTGATTTGAAATAGGGAAGAAAGCTAGGGTTTTTGGATTAGAAATTTTTAGGGAAATTTTTGTAACAACTCTTTATTGTAACAGCAACATGCACATGCTTTGGTTTTCCAATATTCCAAAATATTTTGCTGTTTGTAATTTGGTTGAAATTTGAATGAATTTGAGATTAAGTGATTTATTAAAAAGAAACATCTAATTAGTTTTGGACCCTCAAGTTTATTTGAAACAAATTGATTGGAAATGTTTTGTAATTCTCATAATTTTTCAAAAGGGTTGCTGTTTGGAAAATTAATTGAATTGAAAAGGAATTTGAATTAAGTGAATTTGCTATTAAATGAATTATTGAAACTTCAACAATTTGATGGTTTGAAATTTATAGTTTAATGGAAACAATTAATTGGTTTGATTTGAATATTTATTTTGGAAATTGTAACATCACAAGTATGAAACAAAAGGTTTGAAATTTGATTTGAAATTCAAATAGAAAACAAGGGAAAACAAATGAAAACAGAGGAAAACAAATGGAAAACAAGCAAAACAAATGCAATGAACATGATGTCATGATGCAAAACATAAAATAACAGAGAGCAAACATTCTAATGGCTATTTTTCATACTTGGGATCTTACACTGAAAAATTAACTTCTAAGATGTCTAATTTTATTCTGCCATCCATCTATAGCCGAATCACCTTTGAGTGCTTCATTCCACTCAGAGGCAATCATCTCATACAAACCATCCATTTTGAGCCACGAAAGTTCAAAAGAAAAACGGCTTTTATTACCAACATGAGCCCGAGCACCAAAATCCAAAAGTAGGGGTGTATGGTCCGACCCATTCCTAGTTAAAGCTTTAATATAAGCCAGAGGAAACTTAAGTTCCCAATCCACGGAGGATAGAATTCTATCTAGCTTTTCATAGGTAGTATTAGCCCTCCTACTTGCCCATGTAAACTGCCTCCCCGAAAACTCAATCTCCTTCAAGTCTAGACTATTGATAATAGCATTAAACATAACAGGCCACCGAGGATTATAATTATTAGTGTTCTTCTCTTCGGGTTTTCGTCTTATGTTGAAGTCCCCACCCACCAACAAAGGTAGTGTTTCATTTTCACATATACGAACAAGCTTCGATAAGAATTGTGGTTTATACTCATCCTGAGCAGCCCCATAGACCGAAACTAACACCCAATTAAAACCATCATGCTTAGATTTGACATATAATTTAATAGAGAAATCACCGACATCCACATTGTTAACTTCAATAGTCAATGAGCTTATACCAATTAGCATACCCCCTGATCGATCCCTAGGTGGTAAACAAAACCACACAAAGTCCAAACCCAAAGCTAAATAACTAAGAAAAGTGGGTGCAAAATGTGATCTCCCTGTTTCTGAGAGGGCAAGAAAATCTAGTTTTGTTTCACGAATACTCTCTCTAATAAAATGGTGCTTTCCGGGGTCACGAAAACCCTCACTATTCCAAAGCATGCCACATAAATTATGCATCTTGATGTGATTTATTAAGATTTATACGAACACTCCTGCGTTTATTAGAAAAAGAATAACCCTTCTTCTTCGTAGTTCGCTTAACTTTCTCCACATTAACCACTAAATTAATTGGAGAACTGTTATCTTCAAAAAAATCTTCTTGAACCAAATCCTCAGTCAGACTAGCAGCTTTATTCAGAATTAAGCTACGAGGTGGATTATCATAATTATTATCCAAGTTATTATGTAACATAGAAATAGTTTTCTCTAAATCATTCACTTTAATCAACTTACTCAATTAATTCAGCCTTAGAAGACCCCAAAGAGACCCCTAAACTTGCAGCTGTATCCACAATATCAGAATCCGAAAATGACAAAATGGAAAGACTCTTATATGTATTCATACCTGCCTCGGAGTCCCTCCTAGCACCGAGCAACATAGCTCTCTCCATTTGCGTATCATCGGCATTGTGCTGAGCCCGAATGCGATCACTCGAGCACACACCCGAGCCAGATGCGTCCAGAATGCCACCGAAATCTTCAATTAGCTTCCTGGAAACTCCCTTATCAGTCTAGGCCGAGCCACCAATAGGGAACAAAGGCATAGGTGTGCGAGGTGGAGATGAACCAGCAGCCATCTGAACTGAGTAGACTGTCCAAGTTGAGAAATAATCTCTGTTGACACCATCTGCTCAACCTCATAGACATTCGAATCAGAACGCGGAGGGCTCTGTTGCAATGCCACCCCATGCATGCTAGCAGCAACCGTTCTATCTTTCTCCATCACATCAGCAACATCCGAAACTCCAGAAACCAAGTCAGCTGCAACCTGACATCCCGTATTAGCAACCATCATATTAACCTGGCACCCGTGTGTATGCAGCAGATTACCACAAATAACAGAGGTATGATCCAACACCGTAGCATCAACATAACAAGCAGGCGCCTCCGAAAGCATCCCTCCCGCAGCTGCCGCATATGGTTGCTGCTGTGACGAAACGACAGAGAAAAATGGCTTCACCGCAGCCCCGGCAGGGAGTTGTATCGCCATCGTTTCTGCCGCAGCCTCAAAACGGTGAGTTTTCTCTGCCGCGGCAGGGAACACAGGAACCGTGGCAGCAAAGGCAGGAACCGCGGTGGCAGCAACAATGGTATTCCCTGCCGCGACGGCAGAGGTATACTTCACAGCAGCGGTACCTGAAGCATTGTCTGTTGCAACCACATTAGAATACAGTAGAACTGATGATCCTTCAGATGACATCTTGGTTTCGTGAGGAACATTCACAGAATTCACCGTACAACTAGAGAACAACTTTGCAATTTCATTACGAGCACGATCAAAAGATTGTTTCACCGAGGGTGAGAATAAAACTCCAACCTTTAACGTAGATTATTTAGGGATATCAGAACCCCCCCCCCCCCCCCCACTCGGAGAAACAGAGGTCTGCTCGGATGAAACATCAGTAGCAACTGCCTTATTTTTGCCCGTAAGCTCGTCCACCTTATCTTGAAAATCATCTCCCAACCCATCAGAATCATCGCCACTGTCCTCATCATCATTCCCATAATCGACCATCTCAACATCAGCAAGTTGTGGAGTTAAAATCCCCTCCACCTCGAACGACAAAAAATAAAACCATCTCTAATGAACATCCAAAATCTCTTAGGAATCTTCAAATGGTTAACGCAACCAATTTTGATACGCAAAATCCCGTGTTTCCTTGTGAAAGGCATATCTATTTCCAGGGGCATGCCAAACATGTCCCCCACGACCCAAAGTGCAAGAAAATCGCCAATATGTGGACTTGGAATCCCCTCTACCCTCAACCATACCTCTGGTAACGAGCTACATGGCTGCGGTGACTGATTCCAACTGTCAACCATGATCTCGCAAGTACTGTTGGGCACAATGCAACGTCCGAAGATCTTTAGCCTCTCTAATTCAGTGCTATTGGGGAATTCTACCTGAAATATGTTATGACTCATTCTGACTACATTCCATACAAAATTCTCCGAAGGAACCAGCCGCTACAGTTGTCTAGAGATACTAGGCATAGTCATCTCCCCACCTGTCACAACAACAGACGCAAGATGATGGTTCTCCAACTTTGGCTTATAAGATTCTATGCATGGAAATTTAAAGAAAATGAGCTCCTCATGTCCATAACCATAGACTAAAATTTGAGGTTTACGTGCTGTCAACAAATGACATTTCCTTTCACCGTGTGACGGACCTTCACAGACCTGACAGATATCCACTGTGCAAGATTTCGAACGATGCCCAGCAACTCCACACCTATAGCACTTTTTCACCCTCTTAGGAGCTACATTAGCCAAAGCAGTTGTCAATCGTTCAGCAGTGACTACGGCCCTACCACTATTTTGACTCGCAGCGATAATAGGAGGTGGAGCTGCAGTAACCACCCCAGCAGAAATAGGAGCAACAGGCACAGGTTGGATCACCGGAGCAACCACAACAGCAGATGTGACCGCAACAGCAGGACCGACCGCAGCAGCAGGTGTGACCGCAACTGCAGGTTGGATGCCACCGACGTGGCGAGTACCGCCGGTTGTTCTTGCCTCACCATCTGCACCGGACCAGCAGGAACCTGAACCATGGGTTGCTGTAAAGGCGGGACGGCTTGGACAGGGCCCTGATGCTGCTGCACTATGGGTCTACCGCCATTATGCGCGTCCCCATACCTTCCTTGAACCCCTCGATTCTCATAGTTATAGTACCCCTGCTGTCCACCATTGTGATTGAAACCTCCCCCATGGTGGTAGTTCTCTCCGCGGCCTCGGGCACCTCTGTCATCAAAACGGCGTCCCCGATAGCCACCAGCATGAAACCCTCCGCGGCGCCCACGAAAGGTACCGAAACCGGAGCCAACATGGAACTGCGCTTCCTGATCAAAGTTCTGAATGTCAGATAAACCAGTCGTCCCACTAGGTCCCTGTCGTGGTGGTGTCACGGCAGATGCCATAGGATGGCTAAATATGTGGGGACGATGGACGCTGGAGGCGCTCGGGGAGGGATCACGCGACGAGTAGCCGCGTGAAGTGAGGAACAAGCACTGCAAACAACACGATCTACCCAGGTTCAGGGCCCTCGTGAGGAGGTAAAACCCCTACTCCTGCCTTTCTCTCTGTGTATTAGTGTCTCACCGAGTAGCCACAGTACAGTTGTTCTTGCTACCGAGTAGCCACCCTTCTCTCTACGTGATGAACTAGGTCAAGAAATGTGAACCGGTCTTCGGATCCCTCGCGCAGGAGGGGGCAGGGCACCTTATATACTCGATGCCCAGCCGGATACAGCCAAATACAAACAGATGTCGACATTGTGTGCACACCGTCCTTCTTCCGAGTTCCCGCTGACAGCTTTGGCTTCTAGGTTTGTCCTGGTGCGGAAAGTCGTTGGGCAAAACCAAGTAACCGATCTGTTATCACTGCGGCGAACACAGAGTAGGCCCCCCTATCCTGCGACGCCCTGCTGACACACTGTCGCTGTCAGGCACGCCGTCCTCAGATGAACAGTGCCATGAATAGTGCCAAGTACGGACCCGGGATACGCGGGATCCTGTGTCAGAACGGCTCCTTTGACTTCCGTCCCGAGTAGATTCCCGCCATTTCTACTCGGGCCAACTCTTCTACTCGGAGGAACGCAACTTCCTTGATTTGCCCTTCTGGCTATCTATGTGCAGGACCGGGTAGCAGTCGACCGGGTAGCAAGTACCGGGTAGCCGGCTACTCGGCCAAACATCCCTTCTGATCTTGCCTTTAGCACTTTCCTTTACCCTACTCGGGGGTAACCCCCCGACAGCAGTCCCCGAAGCTGGTAGAGTCCTGCGAACTCGTTCACTGGGCCCTGCCAGCTTTAAAACCAACCTTGACAGTCTTGCCCTTGAACCTTGTGATACCGAGTAAAACATCCGAGTAGCCCTTGATTTTGTCTTAAGCTCCTTCCGAATAGAACCACTTTTCTTCTCTGTGGTCGAGTAAAAGGACTTGGTGAAATCTCGAATCAAAATCTCTGCGTGGCAGAGCACAATCCGGCTTTCCGCGCTGCAACTGGGCACGTGTCAGGCGGACACGACCCCGACGCCTCGGTGCCCGGGAACTGACAGGCCACGCACCCAGTTTTCACGGCCTGGGCCCACTAGCCTGTCGTGTCCCATCAAGGGCAGTGATTGCCCACGATCTCGTCGTGGGATCTAATGCGGCCGTTACGCGCGCGTTCCGCGCTATGTGCGTTTCTAACCGGCCCACAGATCCCACGCCGCACGGTTTCTGTCACGATCGATCCCACTACCTCAATTCGTAACGGCAACCCGAGGAGCGGTATATATACCCCCTCGGTAACTCCTTCTTCTTCTTCCGCTCCCACTTTCCCCTCGTCTCCTCGTTTCTCCGCCGCCGCAGAGCATCTCGCCGCCGCGCATCTCACCGCGCCGCCGCGAGCTTCTCCACCCAAATTCCTTCAATCTTCCAGCCAATCTCTCCTCCACCGCGATGGCTCGTGACGACGACGCTCGCGCCGGGTTGGCCGGATCTGAGGTCACTGCCGAGGACTGCAAGTGGCTCGTGAACACCCGGAGAGTTCCTCCCGGTGTTTGCTGCCGGCAACCTGACGGCGAGCTCGTCCCAGCTCCGCAGGAAGGCGAGCACGTCGTCTTCCTCGCGCACTTCGCGCGAGGATTCGGGCTCCCGGTGTCGAATTTCCTCCGGTCGTTCCTCGACCACTATGGCCTCCAGCCACACCACCTCCCGCCGAACGCCGTCGTCATGCTCTCATACCACACCGTGGTATGCGAGGCATTCCTGGGTGTTCGCCCCACTTCGGCAACTTGGTCCTGGTACTTCTTCTTCCGGAAGCAAAGCAAGGGCAAGAAGGATTGCGCGGAGACCAGCCGCGGGATGACGGAGACTGGCAGCGCCATGATGGTGCAGCGCGGGGGAACCAATCACGCGGGCATCAAGGGGTTGGACTCTGTCCGCAAGTGGCAGAGGACCTTCCTCTACGTGAAGAATATCCCCGCCGAGAAGGGAGCCAAGGTGGAGGACAGGATTAATCTACCCGGCTGGACCAACACAGCTCCAACCGGGCAGAACTGGCGGACCAAGCCGTCCCTCGACAACGACCCGAAGCAGATGGACGAGCGCCTCGCCAAGCTGATCTCGAGAGGGCTCAAGAGCGACGACCCGATCGCCTGCTGGATCTCCAGGCGAGTGCTGCCGCTCCAGCACCGCGCCCATCTCATGTGCTACATGGGAGGCCCCCGCGACTGCACTCGGACAACAACGTTCGAGCTCAGCAACGCGGACGTTGCCACTTGGGCGCGCTCCATCATGAGCACTGGCCTCAGGGACAACTGGCAGTACGGCTTCGTGCCGTTCAGCCGCACAAAACAAATCAAGCGGGTTAGTACTTCTCATCCTGTTTCATGTATACAGATTCCGAGTAGATAGCCTTCTTAACTTGCTGTGCCTAGTATCTGTATTCCGCGTCGAGTAGGGCACTTAGCAGAGTTGCTTAGGCTTAATGTGTTATGTGTTTACACGCCTTGCCGAATAGCGCACTTAGCAGTATTTTCTAGGCTTACTGTGCTTTGTGCTCGCACGCCCTGTCGAGTAGCACACTTAGCCGCACTCTCTAGGCTTACTGTGCTTTGTGTTTGCACGCCTTGCCGAGTAGGACACTTAGCCGCACTCTCTAGGCTTACTGTGCTTTGTGTTTGCACGCCTTGCCGAGTAGGATGCCGTTATGCTGCTCGACTGATTCGTGGTGCTTGTCTATGTTCCAGGTCCTTGCTCGCCAGCTCGCGGAAAGCATGGAACGCTTCAAGGACAACTGGGAAGAGGATCGAGAGGAGGACGATGAGGTCTCCTACGATACCGCGGACAAGCTCAACATCCCTCATGCCGCCCAGATGGATAAGCACCATGTTGACGCGTCTGTACGCGACTGGTCCGAGGACGACGACGAAGGTGATTGAGTTCACCTTTATGGTTGCGAGTAGCGCAACCCAATCTCTTCCTGTTTCTCAACTGGTTTCTCTTTCTCAATTCTTCAGAAGATGCCGACGCTGAAGAAGAGGGCGAAGACGAGGACGAGGGCGAGGACGCCTTTGAAGTCGATCCGCTCGCAGTTGCCGCTCCCGTTACCCGCAAAAGGACGGGTAGCGGTGCTCAGGAGCCCCCTGCCAAGAAGACGAAGACGGACGTGAAGAAGACCAAAGGAGCCGTGGCGAAAGGGTGACGGCTGCCCCCTTCCCGTAAAGGGTAAGCAATTTTTTTCTAGGCTGCACATCTCTGTTGGTGCTATTTCCCAATTCCTTGCCATTGCTTCTCGGTTTCTTCTGTCCTTCTCTCTTTTCTGAACTCTCTCTTCTTTTCAGCGCCCCCTTGGATGCTAACGCTGCTGCCGCGCCCACAAAGTCCAAATCCAAGAAGAGATCTGCCATCGACGTGGATGCGCTCATCTATCTCGACAACGAGGACGAGATCGCAGCGCGGAACAGGGCGCGTGCGTCCTCTCCTGTGAAAGGGGAAGACTCCGACGACGCTCTATACATGGACACCGACGCCCACGACACCGAGCAGGAGCAGCAGGCCCGCGCAGAAGAAGAAGCGCGGAATGCTGCTCGCGATGAGAGGCCACCTTCTCCTCCATCCACCACGGCCGAGGAGAACGCAGAACAAGACTCCGAGCAGCACGACCAGGCCGCCCTTGAGCGGCAGGAGGAGAATCAAGAGCAGCCAGCAACAGGGGCTGCTGACCAAACTGACCCCGCGGCCTGGCCGCGGGTAGAGAAACCAGAAGAGACACCGCAAGGTCCCGCTGCCGAGCAGCGGGTTGAGACAGTTGACGAGGTGGTGCAAGACCTGCAGAGCCACGCGCAGCCAGACGCTGCGTAGGGTAGCGCGCCCTTGGTGCCGCCTACCCAGCAGGGCACTTCATCCACTGCACCGAGCTCCCCGCCGGTGAAGAAGGCCAAGATTGCCACCAGCCATCCAATCAAGAAGGAGGTTGTCGAGAAGAAAGCCAAGATCGCAGCGAGCCCTCCAGCCAAGAAGGAGGCCGCCGAGAAGAAGGCCGCCGACAAGAAACCCGTCGAGAAGAAGGCTTCCGAGAAGCAGGCCTCTGAGAAGCAAACTGGCCCGCCTGACGCCGACGTCCGCAGGAATCCCTCGCGTGGCGGTGCGCAGGACGCTGCCGCGATGCCGCCGCCCAAACCAACTGCGAAGCTTGCTGCCAAGGCCGGGCAGCTCACCATCGGCGGCTCCGACGCGGCTACTGACGCCGCCGCAGGGTCCAGCGTGCCTGATCCACCTAGCTTCCCACCTTACATGGTGAAAATGAGCCAGCAGCACAGCATTCCGCTAACCCCCGCCGAGAAGAAACTTGCTATCAGGAGAGGCAAACAGGCCGCGGCAGTGGACTCCAAGCCTCCAGCCAGGAACAAGGACCGGTCCCTCTCGATCTTCTCGCGCGAGGTCCAGGATGCCGAGGTAACGTCCACGGGCCTTGAGCAGGTGATCGATCGGGTGGGCTTTATTGATGCTGAATGGGACAGCGAGGTCCTCGGCAACAAGAACTGGCACGGCTTGGCTCTGGGCGATTTGGATCATATGCGCATTGACTGGAACAAGGCGGACATGGGGTACAATCCCATGACCATCTCGTCCAAGACCAGCACGCTCGCCGCCAAGCTGTTCGTCCACCGGAAAGCCGCAGAGGACATCGAACAAGCTTTTGCAGTAAGTTTTGCTCACCCAATTCGAGTTGCCTTTTTCTTTTCTTCTACTCTTCTCCTTCTTCTTATCCATCACCCAGTCCCCGAGATTCTGGCCGAGTAGACGGATACTCAACCGAGTTGCCGTCTTCTCGGGTTGAATCTTCCCGATCTGTGTCTGATTCGTTCTCTTTCTGCTTCTCAGAATAGCCTCCTGAAGAGAACAAACTTGTTTCGGCGATTGCTCTGGAACCACAGCATCGCTAGAAGGCGCCTCGAGGCCCTCGAAATTGAGCGCAAGACCGACGAGGCGACGGAGAAGGAGGTCATGAATCGCACCCTCCAGATCTCCGAGATCGAGAGTAAGCTTTTAGCTACGCGGTTCCTGCGTTTTGTATTTACGCCCGCTTTCGCTTTCTGCTCTAATCGATTCCTTTATGCAGGCAAGTTCAAGACCTTGGCAGAGGAGCATGCGAACTGCCGCGTCTTTGTTGAGAGCGGCCAAGCCACGATCAAGAAGCTGGAAGGTGAGTTGATGTCTTCTCGGCTTGCCTTCTTGCTTTCATCCTAGCTACTCTGCTGACCGTGCTTTGCTTTCTGCAGAAGATCACAAGCAGTTTGTCGAGGAGCATCTCGACTGCCTCAAGCCTGCTGAGGTGCAGCAGCAGATTGAAAGCCTTGAGGTGGAATTCAAGAAGAGGCACCTCTCCGAGATGGAACCGTTGCAAGTCGAGTTGCGCACTGCCCTCCAAAACGCCCTTGACATAGCTACCGAGAAGAATAAGATAGCTGCCGAGAAGGACAAGATCGAAGTAGCAGCCAAGGCCAAGCAAAGGGCTCTCGAGCTGGAATGCGAGACGCTGAGGGAGAGCAACTCGGATCTCATGCTCCAGCTGGCGCAGTTCCGGAGGGTAGAAGAAAAGCATGTTGCTGACGAAGAGTCATGGAAGAACAAGCTGCAGGCGCTACTCTACGACCTGAATAGTAAGTGCCCACTTCTTTGCACTTCACTTTTCCCTTTTGTTTCTCTTCCGCTCGACTCATTTCTCTATTCTGCCCCTGTCCCTAATCTTTTTGATAGCTTTTTCAGAAACTTTCCCCGACCTCAACTCGTCTTGCAAGCCTGCTCTGGCAAAGGCCCAATCCGTTCGCACCGAGAAGGGCGAGCCTATGGACACCAAAGCTTCAATTGAGGACAGCATCACAACCATGCAGGTCCAGCTCCAGCGCCTAAGGGGCGTGGGCACCGACCTGGTGCGCACCGCCTTCCAACTCCATGACCTGTTCTGGCCTCGAGAATCTGCGCCAACAACCATCCGCGGGCTTGCCGAGAAGCTGACTGGCGTGAAGGCCGAGCTGAAGAAATGGCGGGCCTCGGGAGCTCGGGCAGGCGCTGACATGCTGCTCCTATTCATCTGCAGCTCGTACGACAACCTTGATATTAGTCTTATCCTCGAGATGCGCCAGGATTCGAGGTGGGAGAAAGACTCCGACTGTGTGGCTCGCCGCCAGTTGGTTGCGTACGAGATCGCGTCCTACGCAGATACTGCGCGCTTCATCGATGGTGTCACCGAGCCCGACACGGAGGTGGAGGGCGAGGATGACGACGAGGACGAAGATGTTGATGAGGATGAAGATGAAGACGGGCTAAGCTTATTTGCTAGCACTGACGAGAAGTCCGGGAAGGGCAAGGGCACGGCCGTCTAGGATAGCGACGAGGAGGCCGAGAGCGTGGAGATGACCATCGACACCGCGGCCCTCGAGTTCGGCACTTCGTCGGGCGCAGCCCTTGACGACACGGCGCGACTCCGCGCTCAATCGACCGCCTCCACCTCAGCGACGGACCCCATCTCGGCGGCCACGACCACTTCTGACCAAGCTGCCACCAATCCTGAAGCCGATGCTGCAAGGACTGACGCCGCCAATTCGGAAGCTGAAGCTACCAAGGCCAACACCGAAAGCGCTGCTACCTCCACCTGATTACCTCCTGCAACTTTGTCCTTAAAACTTTTATCAGATCCCCGGGATGCCGGGTGCAGATGTATTGAAACAATTATGCTTGCCCTTTGCTACTCAGTTTTATTCACGTTTGATATTTAACTTAGTCAATTTGAGCAGCCTTGGCTCGATGCCGGGTTGCGTTATCATGCAAGTCCCCGAGTTGCATTTCTTATTCGCTCTTCCTTTTTATCTCAGCTCTTACCCGCAACTTGTTGCTTTTTTGGTATTCGAGTCACAAGAATTCAAAGTTGGAGTTGCAAATACTTAGCCACTTAGAAACACTCATAGTAACGCAGCCCACCACTTAGCCGAAAAGGAGTTAACAAAAAACAACAGTAAAAGACATCCTACTCGGTTCCTGCACTCTTTCTTTCCTTAGTAATTTTTCTTGTGCTCATTGACCTTTTGCTTGTTCTCTTGCTTGCCATGAAGCCGGGTTTCGGACAGCAGCAGAGTCGAAGAGTTGGCATGTAGGTTTAAACACAGTACTAGATGTACCCGTGAAATTTTAAGCAGAGCAACCGAGTGGACAAAAGTGAAGCCGGGTAGAAACACACAGAGCAAGTTTGGACGAGGGCTGTCCCCGAGCTTAATTTCAGATTGCAGAGTAGAATTTTAACTCGGATAAGAGAGTACATACACATCTTTGCTCACGAATGAAAGCGACGAAGTAGGGCTACATTCCAAGGGTGCTTAGACTCCTCTCCAGCTTTATCTGCCCTGTTCTCCTGTGATGGACGCATGTCCACGAGATAATAGGCATCATTGTGCAGCGCTTTGCTCACAATGAAGGGCCCTTCCCATGGAGGAGACAACTTATGCATCCCGGCTGTGCGTTGCACAAGCCTGAGGACCATGTCTCCTTCTCGGAGAACCCTTGGGTTCACCTTTCGGCTATGATAGCGCCGCAGGTTTTGCTGGTAGATAGCTGAACATGACAGAGTAAGCTCTCTTGCTTCTTCGAGCAGGTCAACGTCATCTTCTCGAGCTTCTCTCGCCTCCACCTCTGTGTAGAGGGTTACTCGGGGGGAGTCATGCTCTAGGTCTATTGGCAACACGGCCTCAGCCCCGTATACCAAGAAGAATGGTGTGTAGCCGGTTGACCGGTTAGGGGTAGTCCTTAGACTCCACAACACCGCTGGCAACTCGTCTAACCAACACCCAGGTGTTTTCAGCAGTGGCTCAATTAGCCTTGGCTTTATGCCTGCTAGCACCATGCCGTTTGCTCTTTCCACTTGCCCATTGGAGGCGGGATGCGCAACAGATGCAACATCTAGCCGGATGTGCTTATCTCTGCAGAACCGCACCATTGCCCCCTCGGCAAAATTTGTACTGTTATCCGTGATGATGCTGTGCGGGTAGCCGTATCTCAGGATCACATCCTTTAAGAATTTCACGGCCGTAGCTCCATCGCACTTCCGAATAGGCTTCACTTCAATCCACTTGGTGAACTTGTCCACCATGACTAAGATGTGTGTCATGTTGCCTTTAGCCGGCTTGAAGGGGCCAACCATATCCAGGCACCATACAGCAAACGGCCAAGTGATGGGAATGGTTTTCAACTCGGAAGCAGGCATGTGGATCTTACTCGCGAACATCTGACAGCCGTTGCACTTTCTCACGATGTCTTCAGCTTGCTGCAGAGCTGTGAGCCAGTAGAAGCCATGCCGAAAAGCTTTCTTGACCAATGCCCGAGAAGAGGCGTGGTGCCCGCATTCTCCTTGGTGTATCTCCAACAGAATTTCCACTCCTTCTTCTGGGTCCACACAGCGTTGCAGCACGCCGGTGGCACTTCTTTTGTGCAGCACATCTCTGAATATGGTGTAGCCCTTGGATCTTCTCTGAATCTGCCTTGCAGTCACCTCATCTTCTGGCAGAGTGCCATCCTTTAGAAAGGATAATATGGGCATGGCCCAACTCGGTGTCTCTCGCGCAGAGAACACTGGTTCGTCCACTTCCATCGGGATAGGCGCCTCTGGCTGCTCTTTAGGGTTGGGAGCACTTCTCTGAAGCCCTGAACGATTGGCAAGGACCTGATGAATGAATGCGACAGTCCCCGGGTTAAGGACAGCAGTCCCCGAGTATGGAGTGGCAGTCCCCGAGTAGGGAGCGGCAGTCCCCGAATAGGGAGCGGCAGTCCCCGAGTAAGGAGTGGCAGTCCCCGGGTTCTCTGTTGCGTTCTCCTAGTCAATCTCCATTGGAACGGATTCTTCACTTGGCAGAGAAGGAACAAATATGGATTCCGAGTTGGGAGATGGCTTAATGGATGGCTTCCTCAAGTGCTCCAAGGCAACCCCCGCCGGGATGGACTGCCGAGAAGATCCCAACTTGGACAGCTCGTCTGCTGCTTCATTCTCTGCCCGGTGAATGTGCTGGAACTCGCAGCCTTCGAAGAATCCAGTCATAGACTGTACCAGGAAGCGGTATGATGCCATGTTGGCATCCAGAGCATTCCAAGTGCCAGAACCTTGCTGTACCACCAGGTCTGAATCGCCATAACATATGATGCGCTGCACGCCAACCTCCTTGGCTACTCGCAAGCCGTGCACCACGGCCTCGTACTCTGCAACATTGTTGGACGCCTTGAAATGAATCTGCAGCACGTACTTGAGCTGATCTCGTTTGGGTGACGTAAGCACTACGCCAGCACCAAGGCCTTCCTTCACCTTCGAGCCATCAAAGTGCATCTTCCAGTAATTGGAAACTGGAGCAGGAGGTTCGTATTGCACCTTAGCCCAATCCACCAGAAACTCCGCCAGAATCTGAGACTTGATGGCTTCTCTTCTCGCATACGCGGGAGCGTACGCGGCCAGCTCAATTGCCCACTTGGCTACTCTGCCACTCGCCTCCTTGTTGCCCATGATATCCGAGATGGGAGCAGAGCTCACAACAGTGATAGGATGCTCTTGGAAATAATGCTTCAGCTTCTTGGCGCCCAGGTACACGTCGTAGGTCATCTTCTGGTAATGCGGGTAGTTCTGCTTGGAGCTGGACAGCACTTCACTGAGGTAGTATACTGGGCGCTGCACACTTTTGCCTTCCTCTTCTCGTTCCACCACAATCACCACGCTGACCACTCGGTTGGTAGCAGCAATGTACAGCAGCATTGGCTCCTTGGGTAGCGGACTAGCCAAGATGGGAGCGCTACCCAGCATTGCCTTCAGCTCATTGAATGCCACGTCCGCTTGCGGAGTCCAGAAAAACTTGTCACTTTTCTTCATCAGTTGGTACAGAGGCAGGGCCTTCTCGCCCATTTGGCCCAGGAAACGGCTCAGAGATGCCAAGCAACCAGTGAATTTTTGCACATCCTTCAGGGATCTCGGCAAAGACATGCTCTCAATAGCTTTTATCTTTGAAGGATTGGCTTCAATGCCCCGACTAGACACCAAGAAGCCGAGTAGCTTGCCAGCCGGAACGCCAAAGGTGCATTTACTCGGATTCAGTTTCATTTTGTACTTGCGCAAGTTAGCGAAAGTTTCCTCAAGATCGGCAAGCATAGTTTGTGTTTTATTCGTTTTGATGACAATGTCATCTACGTACACTTGCACATTCTTGCCGAGCTGATCGTGCAAGCATTTCTGCATGCACCGCTGATAAGTAGCACCCGCATTCCGCAACCCGAAACACATGACACGATAGCAATAAGCCCCGTACGGGGTAATGAAGGCAGTCTTTATTTGATCAGCAGGATTGAGAGCTATCTGGTGGAAACCAGAGTAGGCATCTATGAAAGACAACAGTTCACAACCAGCAGTGGAATCGATCACCTGATCGATGCGAGGTAGCGGAAAAGGATCCTTGGGGCATGCTTTGTTCAAGTCGGTGTAGTCGACACACATGCGCCATGCGGTAGCAGCCTTGGGATCCTCCTTCTTCTTCTCGACCATGACCGGGTTGGCTAGCCAATCCGGATGCAGCACCTCCATGATGAAATTGCTTATCAGCAACTTGGTGATCTGGTCACCAATGGCCTTCCTTCTCTCATCTCCGAAACGGCGCATAGCCTACTTCACTGGTTTGGCGTCAGGACGCACATGTAGCGAGTGCTCAACCAACTCCCTCGGGACTCCTGGTAAATCTTCATTGGACCAGGCGAACACGTCCCGATTCTCATGGAGGAAGTGGATGAGCTCGCTTTCCTATTTCTCCGCCAACCCGGAGCCAATGATGGCTACGCGGTCGGGGAATTCAGGGTCGACCTGAACCTTCTTTGTCTCTTGGGACGCCTGAAACGCGGTCCCGTGCTGGGTACTCGGCACGCCCTGCGCACCAGCTTGCGCGGATTGCGCCATAGCCACCACCTCGTACATCTTTTTCTTCTGGGCAGCAATCACCATGGACTCCGCCAACTGAGAACCAGCAGAGGCACACTCCATGGACTTCTTGTAATCACCAGAGATGGTAATCACGCCATTGGGACCAGGGATCTTCATCTTCAGATATGCAGTGTGGGTAGAGGCCATGAACTTGCTCAGCGCAGGCCTGCCGAGTAGGGCATGATAGGGGCTCTGGTGATCAACCACCTCGAACTGCAGGCTCTCTGTGCGGCAGTTCTCCCTGGTGCCGAATAGCACATCTATCCACACTCGGCCAATCGGGTTGCACGAGACTCCCGGCACAATGCCATGGAAAGTGGTCTTGCTAGGTAGCAGCATGTTCTCGGCCAGTCCAAGCTTCTCGAGTGTGTCTCTGTACACAATGTTGATGTTGCTGCCGTTGTCGATCAGCACCTTGCTGAACCTCACATTCTTCTCGGGACCCAAGAAGGTAGGATCCAGCACCAAAGCGTAGCTACCCGGGTTGGGCATCACCTTGGGATGATCTACTCGGGACCATGTGATCTCTTGGTTGAACCAATGCATATAGTGAGGAACAGCAGGGATCACAGCATTGACCTCCATGGCACGCCTGTGCTGTGACTGCTTGTCGACAGGCTCAGAAGTGAAGATCATGTAGCTCTCGTGGTGCTCTTGGTACTGGTTGCGGCCTCCGCCCTCATTGTTGCCGTTGTTGTTGCCCTGGTAGTTGTTGTTGCCTCTGTTGTTGTTGCGGTTCTGGTTGTTGTTGTTGTTGTTGCGGTAGCCCTCATTGTTGAAGTGACGGTTGGCTCCTAAAGCTACTTGGTTCACGTTTTCTCTTCTCGGAAACACTGGAGGCCGAGCTGCGGGTGCACGAGCAGGTTGCACATTGGCATTTGCAGCTGGCAGAGGAGGAGGAGGAGGTAAGCCTTCATTCCTGATCAGATCCCACCACTCACACTGTCGGGTAGTGTGGTTAGCGGGCCTCGAGGGGTGCTGAGTATGGAAACTGCATGGGCCATCCCTCATGTCGTCGAAGACAAATTTCCTTGTCTGCTCCGAGTTACCGCTACCCGACTGAGGAGCGCGGAATGGTTTCTTGTTGCCTTGGCCCTGGTTCTGGTTCTGCCGTAGGCTCCAGCAGGTTTTTGCCTTTGGCTTCCCCCAGCTCCAACAGCCACTGCATTCACCTCCTCAGGGTCGTACCGAGTATCTATTCGGTCACCCCTGCGCTTGTTGCGGAACTCGTTGCGCTTGTTGCTGTTGAAGTTTCTTCTCGGCTCAGAGGAATCCATCAGGGGCTGAGTGGGGTCACCAAGTGCGTACTGATCCGCAATCTTGATGGTTTCCGCCAAAGTGTTTGGCATCTCCCTCTGCAACCTTTGCCACAGCATACTGCCATGTCTGCAACCCTGCGCGAACCAAGTGATGGCCTGGGCTTCATCCACACCTTCGCAGGTGTTCCGCAATGTGCTCCACCGAGTAAGATACTCGCGGTCCGTCTCGTCTTCCCGCTGCCTGCAAGCGGACAGCTGTTGTGGCCTATTCGGCCTCTTGTAAGTGCTGGTGAAGTTGCTGATGAAGGCTTTCGAGAAGTCCAGCCAGCAATTGATGCTGTTCTTGGGCAAGTTGTTGAGCCAAGTGCGAGCTGGACCCTCTAGCATCTGCGGAACGTACCGCACCGCCCATCTCCGGTTGCCGTTTGCGATATGAACCGCGGTGACATAGTCATTGAGCCAATCTTCCGGCTTGGTGCTGCCATTGTAGCTCTTGGTGCCCCTTGCGAGCTGGAAGTTCTTCACGGAAGGCTCGTTCATGATGCGCGGGCCAAAGCACTCGGGACCGGGAGGTCCCGTGTTCTCGAGCCGCGCCGACAAGCTGATCCGGTCCAGCTGGTGCCTTGCATCTCCAGGCGCCAACACGCGCTCGCCCACACGATCCAGAATGTCATAGCCAGCCAACCCCATGGCCGAGTAGCCATCATCATATCTGTCCACCTGCACAGCTGCAGGCTGCTCCACCGGGTTGGCGGCTGGCGCCACCGCACGCGGCTGCTGCCTCTGCCGCGTAGGCTGAGCAACTGGATGCTGAGAAGGGCCTGGGCGCTCTCCATCTCGGGCCTGGCTTTGAGCTTTATGGGCTTGAAAGCCTGCTCCTGCAGCATTGTGTTTCTGACCGGACTGTCGCGGCACAGCGAGCTGTTTCGCGGCGACAGCCGGGTCGTACACCTGCATCTGCCTACCCTTGCCGGAATGCCCACTCCGGCTTCTCTCACGGCTAGGATGCGGTGATGAAGCCTGATCGTTAGATCTAGCCACGTGCGAGTACACCACCTGAGAAGCCCCAGCGCCCGGGTTGGCTTTCCGGAACTCCTCGTTCTGCCTAGCGGCCTCTAGCACCAGCTCGTTCAGCCTCTCCTGCTGCCTAACGCGCGCGTCGCCAGCTAGATGCGGCAACTCGGCAGCTACAGACTCAGCAGCTCTAAGTGTTTTGGCGGGTGTGCTGTATCTGGGTCTAGTGGAGGTGTTTGCGGTGGCAGACTGACTGGGAGCCTCTACAACCGTTGCCATCTCGGCGCCTAGGTTGCGACGTATAGCACCTACTTTGCTAGATCTCCTAACAACCGGTGTGAAACCGTGAGCCTTGTTGTACTCAAGCTGATCTAGGCTAAGCTCTAGCCTAATCTTCTCCAACTCCGCCTGCTCAGCGAGCAGCTCCGGACGCTGCCGGTCGAGCTGCGCCTTCATGGTCAGGAGCTCGAGATCAGTGGGAGGCGGCATACCCGTCCGCGCAGCAGACGCAGGGATTGTCGGAGTAGTGGAGAGCGGAAGGTTGCACTCCTTCTCGTAAGGCTTGTGCGTCTTCCCGCCAGCACTCGAGCCAGCGAGGTCCTCGATGACGGCCGCAGCGGTAGCAGCCGCGCCCTTCCCGGCGTCAGCAGCAGGGCCGGTCATCATCACCTCCGCGACGTTCGCAGAGCGGCTCAACGGCCTCCCGCGCGCGGCGATGACAGCAGATGGATCTTCCGCGACATGCACCAGCTCAGGGTACTCGCGGTCGATGATGGTGGCGACGTAGACGAGGTGCGCGCCGAAAGAAAGCACCGTGCCGCCCTCCGGCATGGCCCTGCCGCCGAAATCGCCGGCGTTGTCGGTGACGAAGTCGAAGGAGCCGAATCTGTGGACGAGGCCGCAGACCACGCGCTCTCCGGTAGCAGAAATCGATCCCATCCGAACGGAAACTCCAGCCAGCGCCGCTGGTTGCCCCACGGTGGGCGCCAACTGTCGTGGTGGTGTCACGGAAGATGCCATACGATGGCTAAAGATGTGGGGACGATGGACGCTGGAGGCGCTCGGGGAGGGATCACGCGACGAGTAGCCGCGTGAAGTGAGGAACAAGCACTGCAAACACCACGATCTACCCAGGTTCAGGGCCCTCGTGAGGAGGTAAAACCCCTACTCCTGCCTTTCTCTCTGTGTATTAGTGTCTCACCGAGTAGCCACAGTACAGTTGTTCTTGCTACCGAGTAGCCACCCTTCTCTCTACGTGATGAACTAGGTCAAGAAATGTGAACCGGTCCTCAGATCCCTCACGCAGGAGGGGGCAGGGCACCTTATATACTCGATGCCCAGCCGGATACAGCCAAATACAAACAGATGTCGACATTGTGTGCACACCGTCCTTCTTCCGAGTTCCCGCTGACAGCTTTGGCTTCTAGGTTTGTCCTGGTGCGGAAAGTCGTTGGGCAAAACCAAGTAACCGATCTGTTATCACTGCGGCGAACACAGAGTAGGCCCCCCTATCCTGCGACGCCCTGCTGACACACTGTCGCTGTCAGGCACGCCGTCCTCAGATGAACAGTGCCATGAATAGTGCCAAGTATGGACCCGGGATACGCGGGATCCTGTGTCAGAACGGCTCCTTTGACTTCCGTCCCGAGTAGATTCCCGCCATTTCTACTCGGGCCAACTCTTCTACTCGGAGGAACGCAACTTCCTTGATTTGCCCTTCTGGCTATCTATGTGCAGGACCGGGTAGCAGTCGACCGGGTAGCAAGTACCGGGTAGCCGGCTACTCGGCCAAACATCCCTTCTGATCTTGCCTTTAGCACTTGCCTTTACCCTACTCGGGGGTAACCCCCCGACAGTCCCCCTTCTTCATAGAACCGATTGAATCCTCCACCGCGATCTTGATTAAAACCTCCACGCTGATCCCCACCTCCCCTTGCACCGCCACGGTAGGCCATTGGTGGCTGCAGAACCTGGCTCGACCAGAAGTACCCGAAGATGCTTCGTAACCCTAAGGCTCTCGATCGAGGTATGTGATCGTGTGTAGGAGTTAATCCTCGCGTTGGACCCACACGAAGTGGGCTCACAACATTTTCAGAATTGGCCCAGCGAAAGCCTTTTTGTCGATTTTTTAAAATGCCCGACTCCGATCCCGAGATCCCGGATCGCCGCTGCAATTCCACCTGCCTCGATCTCTGACGACGATTCCTCACTGTCGTCCACTCGGTTTGATCAAAAGCTTCCTCCACGAAGAAGGATGCTGGCATGATCGGAACTTTAGGCACTCGAAATCTAAGCGGAGAGCTCATGTGATTTGTTGTCTCCAGACGTAACACTTTTGAATCTTCTTGTTGCCTCTATTTCTTCAGGATTTTCTTGAGTCCCTTCCTCTCTTCTGAGCGCAGCCTCCGATCGGGATCCGTCCTGGGAGTCCTGCAAACATCGAAATAGACCTCGGGATCAGCACTTACCGTCCCTACCTGTGTAGATACGGCCGTCTCCGATTCCGAGTCGTCATCGGCAAGGCACCAAAACCGTCCCCCAAAAGGGACCGGCGTAGCCCGAGAATCCTCTTGATGCTCGTCGATCGCGGTACCACAGACTATCTCTCTGTTTGACCGAAAGCCTGATCCTTCCTTGGGCACCTCGATATCCGCAGATACGCAGACAGTCTCGCATCTGAACGAGGGCTCGATCCACATGCGTGATCTGCAGAGGCCTGTACCGTCGAGATTCCACCCGCCAGTGCTAACCCGATGCCCGCCGCGGAGTTGCCCAAGTAGGCGCCGCCGGATGTGCCAGCAGCAGCCGGAACGGACCCCTCCCCAGCCGACAGGGCAGTCGTCCCAACGGTCGCCTCTCTCATTCCTATGTAGCGGCAATAAATTAGATTATCAGAATAGACATCTGAGATAAGCAATCATGACCTGCATACACGCGGCTCAGCCTCACTGTACCAAACCTGGAGCGCCCTGTACTGGTACGTGATATTTTGACAGCAAAATGACAAAATTTGTAGCATTCATATCAGCGTCCCTGCTTATTTCAGATTTTATCTGAGCACCACTTCTTAGAAACCGAATCAGTAAGGCACACACCTCTGAATTGGAAAAGCAGATTAAATAGGACCAAGCAAAACTGGGGGTGGTTGATGGCAGAATGTTCTCACAGATTGCACATCCATTTGTACAAGATAAAACTGAATAGTGCACGGCTATATCAACAGAATGTGGAGGACTTGATTTGGACCATTTTAGCAGGCAATGATTCATGCTGATGCTTATGCTGTTAAGAGTAGCCCCTTCTCTTCCATTTTTATCCTTTTGTAGCTTTTGCAAATACACACAAGGACCGCCATCTTCATTAAAACTTCCTTGGGAGTATAAAACCTTCGCAAAGTTAGGGACAAGTGCTTGTCCAGGATCCCATGGTGACGGTATCCATTCATCACACATGACATAATCTGAAGAGCTCGTTATATCCAGAACCATTGACTCCTTCAGTTCATAGCTCAAGGTTGTAAAATTGCCGCTGTCCAAGAGAATTGTCACACTAGTGGAAACAGTGCCTTTTGTCCCGGGTCGTAAGGGCCAGTTGTCCCGGTTGTGCAACCGGGATGGGCTGGCCGGGACAAATGGCCCGTCCCACTGGTCCCGGTTGTGCCAGGACCCGGGATGGTAAGGATAGGCCACGTGGCGAACCTGAGCCAGGGAGTTCGTCCCGGTTCGTTCAAGGGACCGGGATGGATACTTTTTTGACAAAAAATATATATAATCGTTCAGTTTCCGCGTCCAGGCCCACGTCTTTTGGGCTCCTGTCTCCCAATCCCGAGCCGGCCTCCCCTTCCCCAACCGCGTCCAGGCCCACGTCTTTTATTAAGCCCACTGGTCACATTTTTTTGTCAAAAGGGCCCACTGGTCCGCGTCTTTTATTATGGTCAGTCAACGGTTCGAAGGGCCCACTGGCCAGCGTCTTTTATTATGGTCAGTCAACGGTTCGAAGGGGCCACTGGCCAGCGGCCGTTGGCTGGCTCGCCTGGTCCCTTAAATTAAGACTACAGGACGGTCAAAGGGCCACTGTCGCCTCGTCTTCCCGCCCCGCCTCGGCTTCCCGCACCCCCACTTCCCCACGCGCGCGTGCCACGCCGCCCACGCCTCGGCTCCTGCCTGCATTCATGGCCGCCTGCAACCGCCGCCACGTCCAGGCCGCCGGTTGGCATGCCAGCCCACCCCGGGTCCTTTTTAAAGGCCCCCCGCCGCCCGTACAACCCATCCACCCCGGCCGCGCCCAAGGCAGACCAACCATAGCCACCATGTCCCGCTGGTTCGGCAGCGGCTCCGGCAGCGGCTCCGGCAAGCGCCCCAGGAACGAAGGCTCCTCGAGCGGCGCCGGCCGCGTCCCACCACCGCCGGCGGAGGCCTTCGGCTACGGCCCTGGAGGTGTCCACCTCGGCGGGACGCCGCGCGTCCCCGCGCCACCTCCGGCTGCACGCCCGCCGCCCAACGCCGCGCCCAAGGGCAAGAAGTTCCGCCGGTACGTCCGGGTGGACGAGGCCGAGTGGCACTGGAACAACGCCACGCCGGTGTTCTATGCTGACGTCCACCTCCCGGACGGCTGGCACCTGAACCCCCAGCGGATCCCTGTGCCGCCGGTCCCGACCGGCCAGGCGCTGCTCGAGGAGATCGACCGCCGGCGCGAGCTCCTGTCAGCCCCCGTCCGCAGGGAGCGCGCGTACGCGCGCAGCTCCCCCTACTGGGGCGCCTGGCTCGAGCAGGAGCACGAGCAGCGCCGGCGCTCCTACATCCCCGCCCCCACGAGGTGGACGTCGCGGACTACCCGCCGCCACCGCCCGGCCGGGAGAGGGAGCTGTGGCTCCTCGAGGACATCCCGGAGGACTTCTCCGGGGAGGAGGACCCCGTGCTCCGGGCCGCCATGGAGGATGCCTGCGAGGCCTCCCGCCGCTCACTCGTCGAGGACGAAATCAAGCGGTGGGAGCAGGTCGTGGCCGCCGCCCGCGCCGACGCCGCCGCCATGCCGCCGCCGCCGCCCCCGAGCCTACCCCCTGGTGGCACGCGCTCTACGCCGAGTATGAGGCGTCCGAGGACCAGCCGCCGCCGCAGCCGCTCCCCCCCGGGCTGGAGTACGGCATGTCCTGGGCCTGGACCGGCGGCGTTTGGGCGCCGGGGTCGCCGGAGAAGGAGGAGCTGCCCCCTCCGCCGCCGCCGCCGCAGGAGGTGCTGCCCCCGCCACCACCGCTGCCCCCGCCACCGCCGCACGCGCCTCCGATGCCCCCGATGCCTGCACCCCCGGCCCAGCCGCCTGCCCACCTGTGGCAGCCACCCCCCTACCAAGAAATCTCCTCCGACGAGGAGGACAACTAGATCGGCCGGTCGCCTGTGGCCGCGCCGCCGCCCCCTATTCTATGTAAGCAAGGCCCCTAGCTACCCCCCAAGAAAACGGCCGGCCGCCTGTGGCCGCGCCGCCGCCCCTTTATGCAAGTACGGCCGGCCGCCTGTGGCCGCGCCGCCCCCTATCTATGTAAGCAAGGCCCCTGGCCTTTTTTTAATATAAGTTGTGTGCCCCCCTAGTCTACCGTGTCCCGAGCCCATACCCGCCGGCGGTCCGCCGGCGGGATCTGTCTACTCGTTCCCGCCGCCGGCAGGGCTTCGCCCAGCCATGTCCACTCGTACCTGTCCCTGGGGTGTTCGTTCGGCCTGGAGAGAGGGCCGCGATTTTTATACACATGGGCCTCTAGTCCCGGCCCGTGCAACCAACCGGGACTAGAGCCCCTTTGGTCCCGGTTGGTACCACGGCCCGGGACCAAAAACAAATTTCGAATTTCGTTGGCACCCCTGCGCGCCCAAAATTTTTTAGCGCCAAAATTTGAAAAGGGTTAAGTTTGCACATTAACAACTTCTATATACTTTCAAATTTGACAAAAATTCCAACATGAAAAATGCTAGAATTTGCAAAACTAATTTAAATCCATTTTTCGTTTAACTAAATAATTATTCTAACTATTGAAACTATTAATTATTTTTTCATTTGTATATAATTTGAATATAAAAATGTTACAATTTTTGATTTCTCTCGTGATCTTCCTAATTCAAAGCGAGTTGTTAATGTGGATGCCAACCCCTCAAAATCCTCCTATTAACTTCACCTATCTCAACTGAAATCACTGTCTTCATGTGGATGCCAAGCCTGTGCAAAGCTATCTCTCCTCCTCCAATACCGGAGAATAAGGACACCACATTAACACCATTGGGAAACATGTTCTTCAACACCGACAAGTGGCAACCCACAGTATCAATTTGGAATGAATTGCCTTCCGTGTACGCTATCATTAGTGAGAGACTTCACGTCAGCAATCTCAATTAAAGTGTCAGTTTGTGTCCGATCCCACCAACCCCTCAAAATCCTCCTATTAACTTCACCTATCTCAACTGAAATCACTGTCTTCATGTGGATACCAAGCCTGTGCAAAGCTATCTCTCCTCCTCCAATACCGGAGAATAAGGACACCACATTAACACCATTGGGAAACATGTTCTTCAACACCGACAAGTGGCAACCCACAGTATCAATTTGGAATGAATTGCCTTCCGTGTACGCTATCATTAGTGAGAGACTTCACGTCGGCAATCTTAATTAAAGTGCCAGTTTGTGTCTGATCCCACCAACCCCTCAAAATCCTCCTATTAACTTCACATATCTCAACTGAAATCACTGTCTTCATGTGGATGCCAAGCCTGTGCAAAGCTATCTCTCCTCCTCCAATACTGGAGAATAAGGACACCACATTAACACCATTGGGAAACATGTTCTTCAACACCGACAAGTGGCAACCCACAGTATCAATTTGGAATGAATTGCCTTCCGTGTACGCTATCATTAGTGAGAGACTTCACGTCGGCAATCTCAATTAAAGTGCCAGTTTGTGTCTGATCCCACCAACCCCTCAAAATCCTCCTATTAACTTCACCTATCTCAACTGAAATCACTGTCTTCATGTGGATGCCAAGCCTGTGCAAAGCTATCTCTCCTCCTCCAATACCGGAGAATAAGGACACCACATTAACACCATTGGGAAACATGTTCTTCAACACCGACAAGTGGCAACCCACAGTATCAATTTGGAATGAATTGCCTTCCGTGTACGCTATCATTAGTGAGAGACTTCACGTCGGCAATCTCAATTAAAGTGCCAGTTTGTGTCTGATCCCACCAACCCCTCAAAATCCTCCTATTAACTTCACCTATCTCAACTGAAATCACTGTCTTCATGTGGATGCCAAGCCTGTGCAAAGCTATCTCTCCTCCTCCAATACCGGAGAATAAGGACACCACATTAACACCATTGGGAAACATGTTCTTCAACACCGACAAGTGGCAACCCACAGTATCAATTTGGAATGAATTGCCAAGAGATTTGTACCTCTCTCTCTTTGCGACTCCCCTTGTGTGGTTTCTTGGGAGACCGAGTAAAAATTCCATCTCATCTGGCTCTAGAGGGGCAACCTTGTTATTCTCAATTGGCAAATTATGGATGTAGCCTCTTTCTTGAGCAGCTGCACAGAAGTGCTTAGAATCCACAAACTCCGGCTCTATGTCATACAAATTTCTGGAAATTTCCACCCATACACTTTTTGGAGCTAGGGCCTCATTTTCATAGTAGAAGTAGGGTGGCTTGTTCATCCTCTAGAGTCGATGTCAGTCCTGGCTGCTTGTCCATCCTCTAGAGTCTGCTCTGCTCTGCTCTACTGCTCCTTGCGGCTCAGGTTGGTAACGGTCCATGTTTGCGTATGCTTTGTGAACTTATGGTTTGATTTGAGAATTTCAAAACTTTGATTTCATAATCTTTTGGCCGGAAGCACCTAGCAATATCTTTTAAACCTTGTTTCTCTCCATATGCTATTTGTACTTCTCATCGGCTCTAATGTTTCTCTACCTGATTCTACTTCTCCTCTGCCTAGTTTGGGTTGTTTATGGTGGTTAACTCCAATGAATAACAATAGAGGCCTGCCATAATCACTTGTTCTATACCGTGTGTCAACACATACTACATCTTGAAAGTAGTTATAATCCTGCAATATCTGTCAGGATGGTATCCGTACTATCACTTCGAGTCGCTGGTTGGAATAATAATGAAGTCAGACTGGTCATAGTTGTCAAGCACTCAATGCTTGCCAGCTTTTGACCGATCAATACAAATTATTGGTCAAACTTGCACCTACTCCATTCATAATCACATAATATGTATAAATATCATTTTGGCTAACAAAATCTCGTTCATACTACGTTATAAGAACTATGATCATGTATTCCACGTTTATTATTACACATCACCAACAACATCCCTATCTAGTCTTCTGAATTTTCTTCGTGTCCCTTGCTTATGATCGCTTCGGCCGTAACCATGGAGCATCTTCATTATTTAACGGGATGGTGGGGTCAGCTTTCACTGTGAAGGGTGGAATTTCAACAAACTTATTATAATCTTCTGACATGTCTGTCGTGTCCTCGATTCCCACGATGTTTCTTTTCCCTGAGAGAACTATGTGATGCTTCGGCTCATCGTATGATGAAATTGTTCCCTTATTTTTTTCTTTTCTTCGGTCTGGAAGACATGTCCTTCACATAGAAGACCTCAGCCACATCATTGGCTAGAACGAATGGTTCGTCATTGTAACCAATACAGTTGAGATCCACTGTTGTCATTCCATAAAGCGGGTCTACCTTTACCCCTTCTCCATTCAGGTTGACCCATTTGCACTTGAACAAAGGGACCTTAAAAGAAGGTCCATAGTCAAGTTCCCATATCTCCTCTATGTAACCATAGTATGTGTCAGTTTTTCCATTCTCGTTTGTTGTATCAAAGCGGACACCACTGTTTTGGTTGGTGCTCTTCTTATCTTGGGAGCTCGTGTAAAATGTATTCCCATTTATCTCGTACCCTTGAAAACTCCCAATAGTCGAAGATGGTGACCCTGCCAACATGTATAGCTGATCTTCAACAGTGGTGTCATTTATAAGACGTGTTTGCAACCAACTTCCGAAAGTCTCCATGTGTTCGCGTTTAATCCATGAGTCATCCTTCCCCGGGTTTGCAGACCATACAATATTCTTGTGTTCCTCGACATACGTAGCCATGAACATAGAATTTTGTAGAACTGTGTAGTGTGCTTTGGTCAAAGAATGCCCGTCCCTAGGTATCATTGTTTTCTTTCCCAGCGTTCCTTTTCCCCTCAGTCTCCCCTCATGCCGCGATTCAGGAACACCAATTGTCTTAAGGTCAGGAATAAAGTCAACACAGAACCCAATGACCTCCTCTGTTCCATAGCCCTTCGAGATGCTTCCTTCTGGCCTAGCACGGTTATGAACATATTTCTTCAAGACTCCCATGAACCTCTCAAAGGGGAACATATTGTGTAGAAATACCGGACCGAGAATATGAATCTCTTCACATAGGTGAACAAGGAGATGAGTCATAATGTTGAAGAAGGATGGTGGGAACACCAACTCAAAACTAACAAGACACTGGACCACATCCCTCTGTAATCTTGTCAGAATTTCTGGATCGATTACCTTCTGAGATATTGCGTTCATGAATGCACATAGCTTCACAATGGGTACTCGAACATTTTCCGGTAGAAGCCCCCTCAATGCAATCGGAAGCAATTGCGTCATAATCACGTGGCAGTCATGAGACTTCAGGTTTTGGAATTTTTTCTCTGCCATGTTTATTATCCCCTTTATATTCGACGAGAAGCCAGACGGAACCTTGATACTGTAAAGGACTTCAAAGAATATTTCCTTCTCTGCTTTAGTAAGAGCGTAGCTGCTTAAGGAATGGCGCCCTGTATCTGTGTGCTTGTTGCTTGGGTCTTTCATACGTTGCTGGTCCTCCCGTGCTTCAGGCGTATCTTTTGACTTCCCATACACGCCCAGGAAGCATAGCAGATTGACACATAGATTCTTTGTCACGTGCATCACGTCGATCGAAGACCGGACATCTAAAACTTTCCAATAGGGTAGCTCCCAAAATATAGATTTCTTCTTCCACATGGGTGCCCGCTTATCAGGGCCGTACGGAACTGGTTGGCTGCCAGCAGCCTTACCAAAGATTACTTCTAGGTCCTTGACCATATCGAATATATCATTACCACTACGGAGCTCAGGCTTCTTTCGGTTATCTGCCTCACCTCTGAAATGCTTCCCTCCTTTTTTCCTTAAGGGATGCTTGATCGGAAGAAATCTACGATGCCCCAGGTATACAACCTTTTTACATTTATCCAAAAAAACACTGTCAGTCTTATCTAAACAGTGTGTGCATGCATTGTATCCCTTGTTTGTATGGCCGGAAATGTTACTAAGAGCTGGCCAATCATTGATGGTCACGAAAAGCAACGCCCGTAGGTCAAATGGCTTTTGTTCGTTCTCATCCCACACACGTACACCTGGTTTGCCCCACAGTTCTAAGAGTTCTTCCACTAATGGCCTTAGATACACATCAATGTCGTTGCCAGGTTGCCTCGGGCCTTGGATGAGAACTGGCATCATAATGAACTTGCGCTTCATGCACAACCAAGGAGGAAGGTTGTACATACATAGAGTTACAGGCCAAGTGCTATGACTGGAGCTCTGCTCCCCAAAAGGATTAAAGCCATCTGTACTTAGACCAAACCATAAGTTTCTCGCCTCTCCTGCAAAGTCTGGAAAGTCTCTCTCGATCTTTCTCCACTGCGATCCATCGGCGGGGTGCCTCAACTTTCCATCTTTATCACGGTCTTCTTTGTGCCATCGCAACAACCTAGCATGCTCTTTGTTTCTAAACAGACGTTTCAGCCGTGGTATTATAGGAGGATACCACATCACCTTAGCAGGAACCCTCTTACGGGGGGGCTCGCCGTCAACATCACCAGGATCATCTGCTCTGATCTTATACCGCAGTGCAGTGCATATCGGACATTCATCCAAATTCTCGTACTTCTCACCGCGGAAGAGAATGCAGTCATTAATGCATGCATGTATCTTCTGCACATCTAATCCTAGAGGGCAGAGAGCTTTCTTTGCTTCGTACGTACTCTCAGGCAATTCGTTATCCTTTGGAAGTTTTGGCTTCATTAGTTGAAGTAAACTCTCAAATGCCTTGTCAGTCACACCGTTTTGTGCCTTCCATTTCAGCAACTCCAGTGTGGTACCGAGCTTTGTGCTACCATCTTCGCAATTTGGGTACAATAATTTTTTGTGATCCTGTAACATGTTGTCCAGCTTCAACCTCTCCAATTTATTTTCACAGTCTTCCCTTGCATCAGCAATAACTCGGCCAAGATCATCATCGGGCTCTTCTGATGCCTGTTCTTGATCACCTCCTTCTTCTGCATTCTTTTCCATTGCAGTATCGTCGTATTCAGGGAACAAAGGATCTTCTTCTTCTTCTTCATCGTCTTCCATCACAACCCCTCTTTCTCCATGCTTGGTCCAGCAATTATAGCTGGGCATGAAACCTCTCCGAAGTAGATGGCCGTGAAGGATTCTTTCGGAAGAATGTTCTCTGACGTTCCGACAATCAACACATGGGCAACACATGAAGCCATTATCTTTGTTCGCCTGAGCTACAGCAAGAAATGCATTCAGGCCTGCCATATACTCGGAAGTGCGTCGGTCACCGTACATCCATCGCTGCCGTGCATCCATCTGCATCATATAATTAAGTTTATCAAAATACATATTAATACAGAGATGACCACAGTACATCGGCAAATAATACTTTTTTTATGTATCAGTTACAGATGAAAAAGATAATTTGTTAACCTCGGTCGAAGATACCATTTTCAGTGAGCTTGTGTGCGTCTCGGGAATTTCGTCGAACACCTAGTGTGCATAGTAAAAAAAACACACTATAACAACACACTCTCTCACACCTCCAAGGAAAAAAAAAGATGGAAGGAGGGGGGGCTGGGGCAGTATATATAGGGGAAGGGGGCATTGGTCCCGGTTCGTGGACTGAACCGGGACAACAGGTCATGCGCGTGCCACGTGGCCTGTGGCTAGGCATTGGTCCCGGTCCGTGGCACGAGCCGGGACCGATATGCCCCCCACGAACCGGGACCAATGCGCCCAGGCGATTCCTGTTGCCCAGGGCGCACGAACCGGGACCAATGCAGGGCATTTGTCCCGGATTTGGTTGCAACCGGGACAGCTGCCCCCCGGCCCCCTGGACGAGAGGGGTTGTTTCCACTAGTGTCAATAAGGTGACAAACTGAGAACCAACTGTCAATAACTTCAGTACAAGTCTGCTGACCACAGCTAGAGAATGGAACCCAGAGATAGTGCATGAAAGCCAAACAAGGGCATGGTTTGTACAGGCTGGCTGCATATAATCACTAGCAGCCCCACTAAGTTTATGAAGCATGAGCAGACCAATCAAGCAACTCTGTCCATTACAATTGCACCGGTAAGGGAGATTGATGCAACCAGTGGAGGTAGGGATATTAGCATAGAAGTTTGTGACTGACAACTTGATAACACCACCAAGTGTTGCAGGGGAACTATCACAACTGCAATGCCGAGACAGTTTCATAACACCTGGAGTCTCAGTCACAAATTACCCTGAAGGACGGCCATGGCTGGGGCCGTGTCTCATCGCCAACAACATAATCAGCTATAAAAGAAGGCCAGGGTCGTGGTCGATGTACCGTGCTTGAGATGTGCCGTGTCTCATCGCCAACAACATAATCAGCTATAAAAGAAGGCAAGTGTTTCTACTTGCAAAGTCAAAGGATAGCATGATGTAAATGTGCATAATATGTTCATCTAATCATGTAAACCTATACTGTTTGCTACCTTGGGATTATGCTTAATTAGTGACTTTGAAAACAGTGAAAATCTTTGGTTGTGGAGAACTACCGTTGCATCACATTTCAGTCTGAAGTGTCAATACGCTTTCAGCTCCAGCTTCTTTTGCATCAGCGGTTCTCTCCGCAACAATATTTGACATCACAAACCTTTTGTTGACAGTATCTAAAGAGGTAAACGACGAGAGCCCAAGGAGCCTCCTCAGAGCTCAGGTCACCTCGGCCGTTGGATCGAGCATATCTCGGCCGTTCGTTGTTTTCACTGTGGTATATAATGCGCATCAACGCTGTGAAAACCCTAGCCGCCTCCTCTCCATTTACGCGCCACCTCATGCCCGTCCGCTTCCCTCCCTTCGCGCCGGCGGCTCCGCCACCCTCCGCTGCCCCTATTTCTCCCCACTGCGGACCTCGCGCTTCCGAGCTTGGGCCGGCACCGCACCCCTCCTAGCTCGAGCTACTGCATCCTCCATGGTGCTAAGAAGAAGAAAGCAAGAGGGGCCGCGACGTGGCGCTGCTGCGGACCTCGCCTCCGAGCACGGGTCTCCGTTGCGTGCGTATCCCCATCGCCGCCGTCCTCGCGTCAAGAAGGTAAAATCGTCAGTCTATCCCTGGTTTCCTCTGTCTTTCCCTCTCTCCCATCTCTCTCACTGTCGATTCTTTTCTCCCTGTAGCGAATTCGCCTCCTCTCTGTCCAGCTCCACGCTGTGCCCCACCGTGAGAGATGAGAGGGATGGCGATAGTCCATAAGACTCAAGAGGGGAAGATGGTGAGCAGGATGGTGGCTTGCACAGCTCAAAACGAGGAGCAACCGAGAAGGAGGACCACTAACGTCTCTCCCTCCTCGGTGCTGATTTCATTCTCTCTCTCATGTTTGTTCTTGGTGTCCTAGGCGTACATTCCTTCCCACTGACTATTTCTCCGATTTTGTTTCAGGATTCTTCAACTCAGTTAATTGGATCTGCCTCTGTGTTCACCTGCGTGCTACTGTTCCGTCCATGGACATACAGGTTAAATCATTCGTTCTTTTTATTTTCCTGGTCTATTCATGGTCATGTAGATGAGATTTCTTTAGAAGCTACTGCCGCCCTTGCTTTTAACCTTTTTCAATCGGTACCTAGATCCATGTTCACATGACGTGTCGTGGATTTTATAAAAAGCATTTTTGTTGTGCTTCTAGGTCCAGTGAAGGCGTCTCCTGTCTTTATACGATATTATTGGTGGGATATTTGTGCCCTTTTACCTGGCCACTATGCTCCGCCTCTCTTAGCCTCCACGCATTGTGTTGTTCGCCAACGGCGCAGGTTCTCATCATGCTGCTTTTGTCACCAGATTTTTAGAAAGGAGGTATGTCATATCGCTTCTCTTTGCCGTTTCATGCAAAAGTTAGTTCTCTTCCTAGAAGAATATGTATAAAAGAAAGATAGGGAGTACATGTGGAAGTCAAGTAAACAGGAAATTTTTGGGGGGCAAAGGGAGAATACTAATGTGTATTATAGCACCATTTATATCAGCTAGCTTTAAGATTATGAGTCATTTCTTAGTAACTGAAGAACCAAACTGTTAGACCCGCAAGAAAAACTTCAGTTCTAGAGGAGGATACGTAACACATGAATAATTAAACGAGACAAAGGAATAAGAACTGCTTCATATACTAAAGGACCATACATTAGGGAAAAAATTACAAAATTTCATGGTTTACAGGCAGCACGAAAAAGCAGAGAAGCACCAAATATGAGCCTATTATAAGTTTGGTAACCAGGAAAGCGCCAGTGTGTAAATAATTTGTGACTTTTTGATTCTGCCAATTTGTGACTTCTCATTATGCATCCCAATCAATGCTAATGCTTCTTACATTTATTTAATTGCAAAAATGCTCAAGCTTTGTATATATTTTATTATGAAAAAATTTGTGTAACTTTAGGTGAAGCCATCAGTTGTATAAAACATAATATAGGATGTAATATATGCAGGTAGCACGGTTTCATATTTTAAGATAATTGGGTATTGTAGCTAAGCGCATATTTCTGGAGGCATGTTGTTTCTAAACTGGATCATGTATCTTTAGGTGAAGATATTACAGTATTCCTTCTAGATTGTCCTCATGAATTGTCTTTAAATGTTTGGTACATCTTGGTTGTGCCATACACGGTTACATTTCTGAGCAATTGTTACGGTATGGCTTCCAGATATTTTTTTTAAGAATCAAAACTCCAGACTTTTGCAGCAATTTTGTAGTCAACATGAGCAATTCTTCTTATGCTTACATCTTTTCAGATGTTGAGGTGTAACCCCTAATGGGCATGAGGTACTCATGTCGCCGACGAAAATAACCAGCAAAGTGGTTGCCTGCGTGCTACAGGTGTGTTCCCATCCTTCCCTAAAAGCAATGTTTCTGTTTTAGGATGTCGCGGAGATCATAATCTGTAGCTGGGCATTCACTAAATCAATGCCGCAAGCTCCGGTTAATATTTCTATTGGTTTCTTAGAATAAATCTTGATATCCTATATTATTACTGTACTTGGATTTTTTTGATTATTTGTTCATATTTTTAACTTCTGTTGGGTGGTGTAGCCGAATATTCCCTTCCTAATAGTTGGTTGTTCTGATTCTAATTTTTAGCGAAACTTCATGGTATTTCTTTGCTTCATGTTCATATGTGATGGACCATTCTTAACCATGTGTGCTCCCATTCTTTATCTCTGCCCCTTGTGTATAAGTATTTGGTATAAAGCTGTATATTTTAGCTAGCTATTTCTGTTGTTTTATACAGCTGATGGTTTTACCTTCATATATTCCATCCTATATTATGTTGTTGTTGCTACCTGCATCCTGCACCACACCCAGGTGCAGTAGCTCCAGGATTAGGGCCACTACGGGTCAACGTGGTGCCACCAACAGCCGGATGTGAGCCCAAACCTAGAGAAATATCATCTGATTTGCATGTGCTTGCACGGATTCATTCATCCCACTAGATGAAACGAGAATGTGCCAGATAAAATCCATTTTCACTTCACTATTCTACTAGGTTATTTAGTGTCACCCCATTGTAGCATCGTTTACTCATATTTTCAGGGATTTTTCATTTTATTATCTTAATTAGGTATTGTGTGTCATGATCTGCAGGAATTTCACTATGGAAAGTCCATTTGTCTCCCAATTATGTATGCATAAGTCCGATTAGGCACCTTTAAGAAGTTTATATCTCTCTTTAACTTGATCTGCAGGAGGTTCATGTGTATTCTAAATGAATATAGTGAGGTTTTATAGAAGATTGGTCCCATATCATGTTGTTCGAGCTGGTAATCATTGGACATTTTTGAATTTTGAACGACTGTGCATATTTAAGTAACACATCTCATGATTTGAGAAACCTCTTAACTTTGGTTCACCATGTGTTAGGTATGAATAATGTGGTTATATTGAGCTTAGTTTGTTGTATAATCATGTAAGTATATCTAAATGTGCTACATCGCTTGTCAAGCTTACAATAGTGAGATGATAGTCGTTGTATTCAAACATATGGAAGCTTTATCGGTGTCGTGAGTAAATTTTACTTGCTTTCCCTTGGCTACCAATTTCGTGCTCTATCTCCTTCTTATCCAGCATTATGCTTCATGTAGCTAGCTGATGGGCTTTTAATAGTTCTAAACTCAAGACATGGGTTTGACATGCTTGCCTTTTCTGGATGTACACATGGTTTGGGCTCTTGGGAAGCTATTTATGAACTCACTTAAGAGACATAACAAAAAAATCTCAGTATTGCAAACTTAGTCCATTGTGTGATTGCATTGTGTCTTAATGCATGTCAATCTTAGTCTAGGTTATTTATACGAGCCAGCAATCATCATATTTTTACCTTTTTATATATATTCATTGAGTTAGCTGTCCTAAATTCCAGAAAAGTCAGTGCTCTCGAAACTGAAGAATGACTTGATTTCTATGGTAATATTAATCAATTTGTCTAGGTATATATACTTATAGCAGTAGTGCTAAGATGATATGGGAGCCAAAATCGGTTGAGCAAGGACGAAACACGGTGATGAACTTGTGATAGTTATGTTTTTTGATTTAATATTCAGTGAACCGTCCATGGACAAGATGTCGTACTTAGTGACAATAGATTATTGTTTACCTCTCTCTGTAAGATAATATGTACATGTTGTGACCAACATTTTAATTTTTTTTTGGCTATAGAGGGTGTGGAAGACAAATTAAAAGTACTATTTTGTTTCATATGTGATAACACACTTTTACACATGTGCATCAACTATTGCCGGCCTTTTCCACTTCAATATTTTTTGTTTGTATTTGGGGCATTTTCCTATTTGGTTCATAGATTACATGCTTAGCTCTCAAGCTCGAAACAAATTTTCTTAACACAAAATCATCATGTCCAGATAGTTCCTAACATTTTATTGCCGTTGGAACTTCACGGTGAAGCGAGAAACTGAAATAGCTGGAGTAGGTGTTGATCAGCAAAGATGATAATTCAAAGACTATTGGCAGGTAAATAGATGAACCAGGTGTTTATCTCCAAAGATGTTTTTTCTGATGTGTACTGAGTAGATGCACATATGTTTCACCATTATTATTCTCATATTATATTGAATATTGTTCATTTAACTACCCAGTTCACACATACCCAATTTCTTTTGATCTTTTCTAGCAATCAATGGTGGCTAATTAGGATTTTTCCTACATTGGCTTGGTCGACCACATATAGGTCATTTCACCTGTCCCTGTGAATCCTTAAGAAAAATCATCAGCTCAGTTACATTGTGCATTACTGCCTTCTCAATTGCGAGTTTGGTACATTCTAAAATGCCCGATTCAACCGTTTGTTTTATAGGACACTAAACTTTTGGTGCTACATCACTACATGCTACCTACGAGTATCCCTGTTCGGCCTCTGGTGAAGCCTCATCCTTGAAAGCATATGCAACGCTGCCGGTTATTTCACGATGTATTAGTGATCAATGCTTCCTGAAGTGACAGTCTGTTATCTAATGGCGTTGTACCTGATAGAGTTATACTACTATGGTACTAACATAGTCAATCTGTAAGCCATAGGCTTGATGACCCAATCCAGTAATATATTTTCCTTTTCTCTATGTCTGCTTGGCAAATGAGTAGTCTATTTTATGTGATATTGTGTGCCTGTTGTTGAAATTATTTCCCATTATTCCAGGAATAATTACCTCGGAGATGTAATTTTGGTGGATGTATTATACAATTTTACCTCTTTTGTGACTCATAACATTGTATAGTTTTTTTTTCTTTTGCTTCGAGATGCTCTCAGCTTTTGCTTCCATATGTTTAATTCTTATTATTACCCATATAAGGTTTTTCTAAATAAATGTGAAATTAATGACGATAAACATACTGTTTTACCAATTGATTACCACCGCCAAAGGCGGGTGGCGCGCGGCAAGCCGCGCCAGGGGATCTAGTATTTATTAAACATATCTTGTGTTCGTGCACCGAGGCATGAATGAACTCGTGGAAGTGATCTCTCAGCTTCGTGTTGCCAGAGTTCCTTTTCCCGCAAGAAGTCGAGGCGGGCTTTACATGAGAAGCAGATGGTTGGGAGCCTTCCAATTGCGTACCGCTAGACATTGGCATACGATGGATAGTCAGTGAGCCAAATGTAGAAATTCTCGAGTTCAATCTATCTACCACGATAGAGTTACAGAAAAATAGCAACCACAACTCATCAACAAGAAATTCAATAAAACAGTCAACGGTAAAAACAACTGACCATAATCGTAAGCATCATGGTTATTCTAGTTTACAAGAAGAGGTAAAAAAAAATGTATATACCATATAATAAATTATCATCATAATTGCAGTATTCTGTACGAATTGGGTTACATTTGGACTTAGAATTATACTAAGTACGAATAGGGTAGAGTAGTGTTCGAGTCAGACATTAGTAGGCCTGGCCTCCTATATAATGAGAGGGGCACCATATGTTGTAACATATGACTTGATAGCAACACATACATAGAGGGAGCCGGAAGCTTGTGTTAGTGACTAGGACGGCTAGGTGTTGCCGAGGAGAGAAGCTTTTGTAGTCATATCTCGCGGAATAGGCGAGTTCGCCGAACCCACGTTAATAAATCTTGGTGTCGTTATTGTGTTCTGATTGTTTCGGTATGAGTAGATCAATTGCATGCCTGGGATGGTAACACGCTTGAAAAGTATGTAGGGAACGGCTCCGTATTACAGAGCAATAAGCAATTATAGCTAATTATGTATGTATGTTTTTTAAGAGCCAACATGTGTTTAAACTAAGGCTATTTCAGAAAGGGGATATCATATGGTTGTGCGGGACATGAATCTCCACCTAGAAAATGGTGAAACAATTGTATAAAATAAATCTACAAGATCCTAATCTCACAATAAGCTGACCCTCAATCCCAGTTGATCGAAATAAAATGATAATACCCAAGACAAGACACCAAAATTGTAGCACAACATCAGATAAGGTGGAACATAGTGCTTCAAGCAGAGGTACATTCTTATCAAAGATCCAAAGAGTACCTGATGGATGTTGAAATATGGGGTGGACTTTAGACCCATCCAACAATGTCAGAAAATCCCTAAGGGCACATGGTGCCATAAAATGAGAAATGGTGGGAGTTTATTCCCATATGGCTAGTTGGGAAAGATTTGCACCAACTTATAAGGTGAGCTCTTCTCCCACTCGTATGTGTTGGTGTGAAGTGAGGAGAAGTGTTGGGAATGAGCTGAGCCGATGACTTTATTTTGTCGGTCAAAAACAGAGAGTTAGTATTAAATGCTACACGACTATGAAACGTTAGATTGTGGAAACGGACTAATAAATGCGCCACAAAACAGAAACGTTTATTGTGAGTGTTTCTCTTACTCGACCGCGCCTTTATATTGGAGGCGTTACCACCTCTAGAAGTATCTGTCTAACAGAACGCATCTGCTCTGCCTCCACGCGCTTCCGTCCATGTCGTTCCATTTGTTACTGTCGTCGGCGATCCTATCCCGTCCACCGCGTACACGGTTGACGGGAGAGCGAGTCTCTGAAACCCCGCCTCTCCATATCCTGTACGGGAGAGTGGCCATTAGGTTTTTGGGGAGCGTCTCCAAAGTGACTAGTCGCCTCCATTCGTCTACGTTTGCGTCGCCTTCATCATCACCATGTCCACCGACACCGACCGAGTTGCTGTTGAGCAGACTGTTGCTGACAAGAGGGTGGCCGACAAGGCCGCCGCTGCTACCGCCAACATGCCTATTGGAGGTTATAATACGTTTATCCCGCTCTTACTTATTTCTATGTGTGAGTACTAATGATTTGCGTAGATGTGTCTACTATCTTTCTAGTCCATGATTATATTATGAAATATCAGTATGTGCTTGGTACTATTTATGTCATGCTGATGATATATTCTTGGATATAATCGGAAATTTACCTATATTCTCAACAATTCCAAAACCGACCATGTGTAGGAAATTTTCGATTCAAGCTTTGTTGCTACACTAAATCCGGCCCCGTTTACGGGGACGCATTTTAAGCGTTGGAAGACCAAAACCACCTTATGGCTCACGGCGATGAACGTGTTCCGAGTCGTCGTTGTTACTTTCACGGGAACGATTGCTCCTGAATAGGAGAAGGCGTTCATTGAGGCCACCGTCGTCTTTAGGCGTTCACTGAGGTAACCATCGTCTTTATTGGAGACGTTCTAAGCGTGATCAGAGATAACTTTGTTGATGCATATTTACATATGCGGGTTGCCTAGGACTTATGGCGCTCGAATCCAAATTCGGTGCAACCGATGTTGGGAGCGAGATGTACATTATCGATCAGTTACACAATTACAAAATGGTCGATAACCTTCTGTATTGGAACAAGATCATGAGATACAGTGCATCGCTATGAATTTTAAGCTTCTTAAATGCGAATTATCGCAAAAATTCTTCACGGGGTACATAATCTCTAAGCCACCTAATTTTTGGAGTTTTGCTACTAATCTGAAACATCTTACGCATTAATTCTCAGTAGAGGATGGCATCAGCATTTGAGTGTTGAGCAGAATTCGAGAGAAAAAGACTTGCCCGGAAAAGGTAACGAAGGGACTTCTCCTACCAGTATGGTACAGAAGAACTTCAACTTCCACAAGAACAACGGGAAGAATAGTGCCCAACGGAATATCGACTTCAAGAAGAGGGGTAAAAAGACCTTCAAGAAAGATAAAAAGAAATTTGGCCGCTTCACTTGTGGTTCAAAGGAACATTGGGCTCACAAGTGCCCAAACAAGTTCAAGTAGGCAGGACAGGACTCCAAGTCTGTCAACATGATTGTGACAACAATGAGAATGAGGCATTTGGGTACGGTAATGTGTTTACTGTATTTTCAGTTTGTCAGTCTATCGATTGTTGGATTGATACACATGCAAATATTTATGTGGGTGCTGATATCTCATTGTTTTCTTCTTATCAGGTCATAGAGAACGAGTCCGTATTGATGGGGAATGGTGTGAGTGCTTCTATTCTTGGTGTTGGCATTCACATCTTTGTCACATTGGTTTCAGTTGTATGACGTCGCTAGAAAAGATGAATTTAATCCAGAGTTTAACTTTAGCCAAAGGTTCTAAATGACATTCGTGTGTGAAAGCAAAGCAACCTCGCATGCTCCATAAGTCTGCGGAGGAGAGACACTTAGCGCCGTTAGAGCTCATACATTCTGATTTATCTTAGATGAATGATGTGTTGACTAAACGTGGAACGAAAGAACTTCTCCGATTGATGATTCCACTAGATATTGCAATGTATATCTGTTAAAAAGTAAAAAATGAGGTTCTACACTATTTTAAAATCTATAAGGCAATAGTTTAGAATCAACTTGAAAATAAAATTAAACGAATCCGGTCTGATCATGGTGGAGGGTATCTTCTATACCTAAATAGGAACACCCCACTACAAGGAATTCTCTCAACATGCAGCTATGCCACATCATCTATTCATCTCAGCCCCACTAACTCATTTTCGTGCATTCTCCTTCACGCATGTTGTAGCGATTTCCCTACGTGTCACATCCACCGACTTGCATAGCGACCGTTCCAGAAAAAATAAAAGCATCGATAGTCTTTTCGTCTACTCTTTGCATACGGGCCGTCATAAAACTCTTTCTTTCCTGATAGGGACATTACTATTAATTGCAACCTTTCCTCTTCCTCTTCCTCCCCCTTTACAATCTCTAATCCACGATCTCTTTTTCTATATATATCGATCTCAGGAGCTACCGTTCATCACACCAGGCCGAGCTTGATTGGGCGAGTTTGAACTTTGAAGTACGTGTTGTTAACATCCATCGCCTACCCCATATTGTATTCGTTGTCCATGCAATGCCTTCACAGGATCCTTGCGCCACTAGCCGATGCCCGCAACGAGCGATAAGAACCGGCCGCATCAGCGAGGCCGCTAGGTTTCCACATAGCGGGTCTGCTGCGTGCATAATTAACACCAATTGAAATCTCAAAGGTTTGCACTGATGCGGCCAACAAGAAGTTGCTAACACACTGAAAGTATAGTATGGTCACCTAGAGGGGGGTGAATACGTGCTATGACCAATTTCAATTTTCCTTTCACAATTAGGCTTGACACAAAGGTAAATTCTCTAGATGATGCAACTACGTTGAATTTACATATATGACAAGGATAACAACAATCACAATGCAAGGACAAGTAAAGGGATAAGGGAACGAGGTAACCGAAATGAAGCACGCGGAGACACGATGTAATCCCGAGTTCCTCCTTGTTAAGGGAGTACGTCTCGTTGGAGGGGTGTGAGCTCGCCATGAAGGCCTACTCAACGCCACAAAGGCCTCACCCTATTCTCCGATGAACCCCGCCACAAAGGCCTAGTCCACCTTCCACTATTGATACCCTTTGAGACGAGAATCGAATCCTTTACAAACAACTTGGGGCACACACCCACAACTAAATTGGGGGCTCCCAACAATCTTGAATCACCAAGAGTAGCAAGATGCCTAGGTTCTCCACAAGAGGAAACCCTAGGCTAGATCCCTCGAGTTAGAGAGGGGGAAATGAAGAACGGCTCGGTGAAGATATAGATCGGGGCCTTCTCCTTCAATCCTCCAAAGATCTTTGAGTTTGTGGGGGAGGGATTGGGAGTTAATGCTTGGTGAGCTCTTAAATGCTATTGAATGCCAAAGGGAAGAACTAGAGCTCAAGGTGGAAGAGGAGGGGTATTTATACCCCCTCCTCAAAACTATATGTAACATCCCAAGTCTGAAAAATAGCCTTTAGAATGTTTTGCTCTCTGTTATTTTATGTTTTGCATCATGGCATCATGTTGATTGCAATTGTTTTGTTTGTTTTCCATTTGTTTTCCTCTGTTTTCATTTGTTTTCCAACTGTTTTCCTTTTGATTTTCCTTTGTTTTCTATTTGAATCTCAAACCAAAATTCAAACCTTTTGTTTCATCCTTGTGATGTTACAATTTCCAAATGAATGTTTCAAATCAAATCAATCAATTGTTTCCATTAAAGTGAGATTTCAAAACTGTTGTTTTGTTTCTATAAAATGCATCCAATAATCAAACCCTTTTCAAATTCAATTATGATTAATTTCCAAAACAACAACCCTTTTGAAAGTTATGAAAATTGCAAAACCATTCAATCAATTGTTTCCATTAAATCCCTAAGGTTCAACTATTTAAAATTGGGGTTTTAATAAGTTCACTTAATCCAAATTTATTCAAATTCAATTGCCTTTTTCCATATAGCAACCATTTGAAAGTAATGAAACAAAACAACTCCAACCAGTTTGTTTCAAAATAACTTGAGGTTCCAAAAACTAATTAAATGTTATTTTTACTAAATCACTTAATCAACAATTCATTCAAATTCCTTTCCAAATTCAAATAAAAACCCAAACATCAAACCATTTTTTTAATTGTGAAACTTACAAAACCAACATCCATTTGGTAGCAAATAAACATGAATTTTTAAAACAATGCTTTTGAATTGCTTCAATTCAATTAATCCCTTAATTCAAATATAAAAGTGAATTCATTTTCTTTTTCCAAACATTAACATGAATCAAATATTTTGAAAACAAAAGTTGATACAAAGTTGTTAATGACCTAATTAATTCACATAAGTTTCACTTAACTTTTCTACCCCACAATCCATCTCCCTTTCTTCCTTTTTCTAATCAGCAAAAAAAATACTAACAAATCAATTAATAAAAAAAAACTAACAGACCAAAGGGAGAGAGAGGCCCGGCCCATTTTTTTTCCCAGGCCCGATACCCTTTCTTCCCCTTCCTCCGTACGCAGGTGACGTCCTCCATGGACAGCGACCTGCGCTGTCACCTCCTCCACCCGATTCTCCCTCCCCCTCCTATATATCTATCCCCAATCCGTGGAGAAAACCCTAGCCTAGCCCTAACCCTAGCCCCAGCCGCCATCTCTTCTTCCTCCCTTCCCTCTGCTCTCTTTTTTTCTCTGTAACTCCACCTAACTGAACCGAATTTAGCCTCCTTTTGCACCGGCGATCACCGGAGCTCCGGTCCTTCTACGGCCAGGGAGGGGGCAAAAATGGAACCGCCCCATCAAGCTCTCCCTCTTTGGCGTAGGCGCCGTGGACCGAGGAGGCCCCGGGCGGCCGCGCCGTCGAGGTTTCCGGCCGGCCACCTCCCCTGCATCTCCCCCCTGTCCGCTGCGCTGCTGTCCGCCCCGACTCCCTCGAGCGCTCAAGGTGAGGCCGCCCCCATCGACCTCCTCCCTCTCCTCCCTCTACTCCTCCTCCCTCATCTCCCTTTCCCCCTTGGCCGCCCCCTCTCCGGCGAGCAGCCGCTGCAGAGACCCCTCCCCACAATAAAACCAACTATTTTTTCCCATTTGTTTTGGTACTGCAGAAACCCCAGAAATCACAACTAGGCCCCTGGTAATTAATTATAGCCCCTGCAAATTATTTTTCCAAGTCCCTGTTTCACTAAAAATGGCAGATTGCACCTCAATTTTGTAAATTGCATAATAAAATCATTTTAACTCCAAATCCAACATTTTTGATATGTTTTCAATACCAAATTAAATGATCTATCCAAATATAAAATTTGTTTACTGTTTTGAATATTTTAAATTGGTGCAAAATTTGAAAACTTGTCAAATTCACTTAAACTTGCAAAATTCATAACTTGTTCATAAAAATTCCAAATTCCACAAACTAAATATGTTTTCCAATCAACTTTTCATGTACTTTCCAAATATAAATTTTGTTTGCTGTTTTGAATAATTTAAATTGCTGAAAACAACTGTTTCTTGTTTAATGCATTTAAAATTGCCAAAATAATAACTTGCTCATTTTAAATCCAATTTCCACAAATGAAATATTTTTTCCATGCAAAATTAAACCCTCTTTCCAAATATAAATTTTGTTTAATGTTTTGAATAATTAAAAGTGGTTAAATAATTTAAACCTTATTTAATTCATTTAATATTGTTAAATTCATAACTTGATCAAAACAAATTCTTTTGGAACATATATGTTTTCCAACCCTAAAAGTATAAACTTTTCAAATATGAAATTGGTTTAATGCTTTGAACAAATAAAAATTCAAATAAGTTCATGTTTGAATTAAATTCATTTAATTCTTGCTTACACTTGGTTAATTCATAAATAATTTATTTGAAATCCTTTTTCAACAAGTGAAACATGCAATCCACCTAAAATTGTGTGTTCTTATCAAATATAAACTTTGTTATCTATTTTGAACAATTAAACTTGGTGAAAACAACAAATGCTTGTGTGACACCTTTAAGTAACCCAAAATTCCCAAACTTAACAAATGAATTTCCAAACTTGTTAAACCTTATTTCCAATTGGTTCTATTGTTGTTATTTTTCTGTTTTCCTCATCCATGCATCCTGTTAATTCACTTACACAATTTGATTAGTTGTAAAACAATTAATTCAACCATAATTCATGGGCTTTTCAGGTGCAATCCAATTGCATGTGGGTCCATTTAATCATGTTGTTATCTTGTCAACTAGTTTATTTCTATGCATCAATTAAATTGCCATGCATCATCCCATGATTGTGCACTATGCCATGAATATTGATTGTCTACCTTTTCTGCATTGTCTGTTTGCTTCTTCTCGGATAAACGACGACGTTGAGACCGACGATACTTACGACACCCCCTTCTAAGGAGTTAGCTCAGTACCAGGCTACTGGGTTTGCAGGCAAGTTATCACTCACATGAACCACTGTGTTCCTTTCAACATTGGTTACCGATACTTTCCGTTGTCCTTTTCTGCTAGCCTTAGTAGTAGTTGATTCTGTTACGAACCCATCACATGAATCCCTTAACCTTGATATTGCCTCACCTCCACTCCTACAACCCCTTTGATTGAGCCAGTGTCTTACTAGCATGCTTAGGTTGTTTTGCTCGAGTCCGTTACCCGTTACATTTTGTTACTATTTCTACGTTCTGGGGGCTCGATGTTTAATCAATCAATCATGCTAATGTTATTATCAATAATAAATTTGATGATAAGGCACCGGCAGGAGGCCCAGGGTGGTTTTGAGGCCTGCTAGTGTCGACCCTAATAGGAAAAGGGTCTTGTCTACTGATCCATGATGAGCGCACTAACCGCATGTGGGAAGCGAGTATGGGCGCCCCCCCTCAATTTGATTCGATTCGCATCTCGTCCAAATCGCCACACGTAGTTCGGGCTTTCCATTTGCTGCATGCATGATCTTGCGAGCCCAGGCCAGGGTGGAACTTTTGTAGTCGGCATTTAGGGCGGCGTGGTCTTCCAGTGCTATGAGGGTCCCCTTTTCTTCGTGGGGCTCGATTAGCCGCGCACGCACAGCACGTGGTGCTTTGGGCTTGATGCGAAGAAGAGTTGAGTTGTGTAGAGTGCCTCGCTTGGTGGGTTTGATTCCCGTCTGGCGGGATATTCTTGCGTGTACGGCCAAATTGGTGCAACCCTGCAGGGATAATCTTCTCGAGAAGCCGTGTTTTCCGCGGTTATGGATTACTTGGTGAAAGTACTGGCTAACAAGTACTCAGGACAACTTAAACCTAATGATTAACAACCTTACACCCAATGATTAACAACTTGACTAGTAATAGGCTTATTGACACAATAATATGAACCATCATTAACTCAACTGTGTGAGTATCCTCGGATTGCTTCTTTGGATAAGGGGCGAGATCCAGGATGGGTTTGCTTGAAGTTATCTTTCAGTTGGTTACAATCCTCGATCTTATCTCCTTTCTGTTAGCCGGAAGTGGTAGAATCTCTGTAGTTGGTTAGAGCAGCCAGTTGCAGCATCTTTATATCCCCTTTCCTTCCGTTGAACCCAAAGCATCTGTGCTTGGTGTTGACGGGTTACACTTTGGTGAACCGTGAGTCTTGCTTGCCAGTACGTTTATGTACTGACCCCTTTGGGGCTGTGGTTTCCGCAGACCTACGATTCCGAGGATCTCCATGGTGGCTACTACGTGGAGTACGACGAGACTGCTGACGAGTAGATAGCGGACCCGGGCAGGATCCGAGACTTCGTGGATGGGCTCCGTCTTTTCGTTTCCGGCCTCTTAGGCCTATTTGGTTCTTGTCTGTACTCAGACATGTTGAATGCTTCCGCTGTGATGTAATGATGAATTGTTGGGACATGTGTCCTCTGGATGATTGTATTTGCTATCTCTGCTCTAATGAGAGCTATTTGCAACTTATTTCAATCTTTTTGTGTCGTAGAGATCTGTTGTGATATCAATTGTTAAACGCCGTTGACGTACCATGTGTGTATGGTTTGAAGTACGTCAATGGAAGTATCCTGATTTCTATGGGATAGTTTACGTCGACGCTGAACAGATAGGGGTTGGTTGTCACACATACGTGTGTTGGCCTACTCGTAAGAGGACGCGGGTGCCGGTAAGCCCCGTAATCCAATCTACTACTGTTCAACGGAACGGCGAGTATCCTTTAGAAGTCCGGGTGCGACACTATATGTCTGGAAAATAGGTACGGGAATATCCGGTCCAAGTTTGGACCGGAATATCCGGTTGGGATATTTCCACCGAGTTCGTTGACTTAAACCGTATTATCCGTTTGCCTCTAAATAATCCGGTACGAATAATCCGGCTGGCTTCTGTGTTGCGTAGGCAGCTGAACCGGATATTCCGGCTCCTCTGGAATAATCCGGTACAAATAATCTGGTTCACATATGTGAGTTTCAACTCCAGTCCTTAGCCGATTTTTCGAGCATAAACTCCACAACCGGAATATCCGGTATGGTTTGAATAATCCGGTACCAATAATCTAGCTCATCTCTGTCCCAAACTGGACCAAAACCATCCTAACCGAAATATCCGGTTTCCCTGAATAGTCCGGTTGCTCACTGTCCCAAATCTCTTAGCCCAATCTTCACCGATCTTTTCGGTGATCGATGCCGATGTTAAGTATAACACCTGCACACTGAACACCTTGATAAATAATGTACTTAGTATCATTAAGTAACACACAAAACACCGGGAAAACGAAATGCACTTTCAATATCCCCCTTTTTGGTGTTAGATGACAATACTAAGATTTGGAATAAAACTTTGACGAGTACATGTTTGAAACAAAATGGAAATGTCTCCCCTATCTATATGCTCATCTTTTGTTTGCCTCAAATGCAAAAAGTGCAATAATATATGGAGAGAAATTTTCAACAAGTAACAAACATGCCAAAGTAACAATATCACCAATATGTTGTAAATAAGAGAGAAATATATACCTTGTGCACAGATATGATAACAACAATACCCAAGCACAACAATAGATAATATCCTCAACATATAAGATAGATAATCCATGATATATAAACAATAACATAGTCTCACAACACATGATAGCACATAGTTTTAAACGAGACAATAAAACGAAAAAGTTCACGAATAAGACTAAAATGGACACAAGCTCTCAAGAAATGGTAAAAGTATACGCTTGTGCCTGAACCCATGGAAATTCCCGTAGGTCTACTACTACTTCTCCCCTTTGGCATCAAGACACCAAAAAGGAGATAGGTAGTGGTGCTAGTGTCCCAACAAAGATCTAAGCATCGGAATGCTCAGACGACTCTCCAGCTGACGCGTCAGAAGCACCCTCGGCCTCCCTCTCCAGATCCTCGTCCTCATCCTCATCTTCCTCCTCAAAGTCATCTCCATAACGAGCACGGAAAGAAGTAGTTGTGGCACGAAGAGCCTCCTCAATCTGCTCCCAAGGAATACGGTCTCTGGCAGACCACTGAGAGTAGGATTGTGGAATAACAGGGGCAGGGAGATCACCAGAAGCACCACTCACATGGTGAAGGATTAGACTATGAGTGCTAGACATAGCTGTGTACCTGCGGTAGGCCTGGTGAAAGCGTATGGTTCCCCCATATGTGGTTTTGGTAATTAATGACAATCCTTTATGGACTAATGTTTGCATTGAGTTATCCTTGTAGATCTTGTCCATAGGAAATAATGGAGTTCATGTGTTGAACTCTATTAGCTTCCTTGATGGCCATTATTATATTTATGGATTTATATGAAGAATGGTCTTGGTTTGAGTTGAGCTTATTGCTAGTTTGTCTTGAAGAAAAAGGATTAGGTGATCTTTCATTATCATCTTCAAGACATCATCTTTAGAAGTGAGAAGCAAAGATACAAGGTTGATCAAGCAAGCGATCAACACACAAAGCTACAAGTTGTACCAAGTGGGATTGTGTATCTCATGGTATGGTAAGCAATTGTCAAATTAGCATTGTGAACTAACCCATGATATGTGTGTGTCGCATCTCTATGTGTGGTTAGGTATCTTTCCATGGGCATGAACCAAAAGGAAGATTTCCTAGCCCATGGTCTTTGTCGTCGTCAAGTGGTGTTCGTCATCTAGCTTGATGTGGAAGCTCAAGTGAAGCATCTAGAAGATATCCTATGCTTGATGCTTGCCACCCTTTTGGAGATTGTGGCCTTGTGAAGATTTGCCGAAGTGTCTCTCCCATAATGGTGTATGGGGGAGCTAGTCTCTCCCATAATGGTGTATGGGGGAGCAACTTGCAAGTCTTCATGAAGCGGAGTTTGTGCTAGCAAGCGCAATCAAGAAAGAAGATCCAACTTGAGAGAGTCAAGATCGTCATCATCTAGCTCAAGTGGAATGCTCAAGGCAAAGGTATAATCTTGATAGGTTTTCTATTTTACCGGTCTCGTGTCTTTGGGAGACCGGGTTATAGGATAGATAGTCGTACTATCAAGAGGGGCTCTCAAGTGAGTAACTCGATCGAATCGTTATGGAGAGCTCAAACCTTTGCATACTTTGCATATAATCTTTCTTGGTTCTTATTTGGCTTTTGTCTCCTTTGGGTTTTAGTGCTTGTCGTGATCTTCATGACAAGCCTTGGTTTCTCGAAAACGGATTTCGTAAGAAAACTTTGTTGCGTTTTCGGTGGTGAAAATATTCCGTTCGTCTTTGAGAATGTTCCCACATCTTCCATGTGTGGTAACTTCTCCATACTTTGAGGTATCAATATTTTCACCTTTTATTTGGATACTCCTTGTTGTTATCTTTCCAATGCATTTGGACTCACCTAATTCGGAATTCATTCGCAAAAGTTATGTGAGTTTTCGTGTTGGAAGTTTTACCGGTTGTTCCTTTTAGAGAGGTTAAACCTTTCTACATTTGGTTTTAGTTTCCATTGTTGGGCAGTGATGTTTCTCTGCATGATCTTGTAGAGTTTTTCATTACGAACTCAACGAGCCAAAGATCATCAAAAACGGAGTCCGGACGCAAAAGTTATGAAGTTTCTAGTTGAGCCATTTTTCGGTACTGACATGAACCGGATTATTGGAAACCGGATTTTTCGGGGCATACCGGATATTCCGGTTTCGACGGATTTCAGACCAGTTTTCGCACTGGAGTGAACCGGATTATTTGAACCGGATTATTCACTTCGGACCGGATATTCCGGTCCCAAAATTCCTGCACAACGGCTAGTTCTTGTGGGGACCTATTTAAGGGGGCTTTCTTCCCGATTGGTCCCCAAGTCTTCCAAGCACGTTTTTCCCCTTCTCTCCCACCATTGTTGACCTTGGAAAGCTTGCCCCTCTCCCAATCCCTCCTATGATTCTTGCATATCTTTGAGGGAGAAGGTAGAGGAGATCTCGATCTACATTTCCACCAATCCATCTTCCTTCTTAGTGAGGGAAACTTAGTAGATCTTGATCTTGGAGTTCTTGGTGTTTCTCCTCCATTGTTCTTCCTCTCTTATTCCCCTATAAGCATTTGTTGCTTTGTTGGAATTTGAGAGTGAAGGATTTGAGCACTTGTGCTCTTGCCATTTGCATCGGTTGCATCGGTTTGCTCTCTCCACGAGGATTCGTGGAAGTTGAAAGTTTGTGAGCTTGTTACTCTTGGGTCTTGGACCCTAGAAGACTTGTGGTGTTCTTGGGAGCCTCCAATTGAGTTGTGGATGCATGCCCCAAGATTGTGGTGACACCGAGAGCCTCCAATTGAGTTGTGGATGCGTGCCTCGGATTTGAAGGTTGCCAATAGTGGAAGGTGAACTAGGCCTTTGTGGCGGAAGTTCATCGGAGAATAGGGTGAGGCCTTTGTGGCGTTGAGTAGGCCTTCGTGGTGAGCTCACACCCCTCCAACGAGACGTACTCCCCTTTGTGGGAGGAACTCGGGAATACATCTTCGTCTCCGTGTGCCTCGGTTATTTCTATACCCGAGCTTTTTACTTATGCAATTTACATTGTGATAGCCTTCGAGCTTGAAGTTATATATCTTGCTATCACCTTGTTACTTGTCTTGCTTAGCATAAGTTGTTGGTGCATGTAGTTGGCCATAGAATATTTAGGTTGTATGCTTGTTAATTTAAACACCTAGTTTATTTCCGCATTTAGCAAGCCTTAACCGGAAAAGTTTTAATCGCCTATTCACCCCCCCCCCCTCTAGGCGACGTCGTTGTCCGTTCAATTGGTATCAGAGCCTCGTCTCTCTTTATTAGGCTTTACATCCTAGAGAGTACGATGTCGTTTAGAGAAATAGAACTTGATTCCGCTTTCATATTCTATGGTAGAAACTTTGATGTTTGGAAAATTAGCATTCTTAAATTTCTTACGGACATGGGTCCAAAGTATGTTAAGAGAATTGTAGATATGGATTTTCCTCCCCCTAAGGATTCTCAAGATTTATTTTTAGAGGATAAGGAAAACTCTTATCTCGATACTTTTGTATCTAATGGTCTCTTGTCCTTTTTGAGCGATGTAGTTATTGAATCAATCATGCCTTTTCGGAACGCTCATGAGCTATGGACAAAACTTCAAGATATATATGATGTGTCCATTATTATTGAGGATGATTGTTCTCCATCCACTTCCGGCCGTGATGAGTTCACATCTTTCTCCACTCCACCAACATGTGATTTGTCACAAGGTAATGATATGGTGAGTGGTGATAGAAATTGCATTGTGGATAGTGAATTTGCTATTGACTATACTTCATCCCTATCCCATTGCAATGATCTATCTTTGGACTTAATATCTTCTAGCACTCAAAATTCCATACATGCTAGTGTTGATAGTCCTTGCATATCATGTAATAGTTGTTTAACTAAATCTCATGATGATATGCTTCCTATGTCTTGTTTTCATGAAAATAATGCTTCCATTTCCTCTAGTACTTGTGTGGCTAACAATGTAGAGGAATCCCATTTTTTTGTGGAACAAGACATGGACCTTAATGGCTCTTCTAGTATATCTTCATCATCGCCATCCATTTCTCATATGTGCCTTATGGCTAGGGATTCAAAGGTATCACCACCTTTGGAACCCACTACATCTTGTGATGATGAGGATGAGGATATATTTTATGGAGAGTATGAGGACGAAGACTCTTTAATGGAGAAGGGTGAGTTGGTTCTTCTTGATCTCCCTAAAGGTAGTAAAGCTATCACTCCTTTTAGTGAAATATTGGCTTTTGCTATTTATAGCGCTAAAATCATTGAAAAGAAAGGTGAGATTGAAAGAAGCGATGCCAATGAAAAGGCATCCCTCACTATGTCTCTTGAGGAAGAGTATGAGCTCCGAGTTACTCTTGAGGAGAAACTTGAATCTATTGAGGAGCTCTATAATGAACAAATAGCCTATCTCACTAAAGCACGTGACCATACCCATGCTAAATATAAAGTGCTTAAAAATGAAAAGGTTGAATTTGTTGTTGGCAATGCTAATCTAATTGAAGAAAACTCTAGGTTAAATAATGAGCTTGCCAAGTTATCTTCTTCTATTTCAATTGATGCTTGTGCTACTAACTCCACATCTTGTGAAGCATCTATTTTGAAGGAGAATGTTGAGCTAAGGGCTCAACTTGAGCTAATGACTAGCAAGTATGGGAAATTGGAAGAAAGTCATGAAAAGCTATCTAGCTCTCATGAGGATCTTCTAGAATCTCATACCAAGCTAAAATTAGCTCTTGAGGCTATCACTACAAAGGTAACATCTTGTGAGCCTCATGTGGTTACTAGCACAATATCTTCTAATAATGCTATATTGACTTGTGCTCGTATTAGTAATTCATCCTCCCATAATGTTTCTACATCTTGTGATGAATTGCTTTCCTTGCCTTGTTGCTCTAACAATGAAGCATCTACTTCCTCTAGCTCTTGTGTTGATTCTAACCATGTAGAGGAAATTAAAGAGCTCAAGGCCCAAGTCACTTCTTTGAAGAAAGACTTGGAAAAGTGTCATGAAGGGAGTTCCACACTTGACAAGATGTTGAGAGTGCGAAGACTTCCCAATGACAAGAGTGGACTTGGATTCAACTCCAATCTCAAGAACAAGTCCATTATTGACAAGAAGAAGGGCCAAGAACAAGTCAAAGATTCGGCCAAGATTATTTGCTTCAAGTGCAAGATTGAAGGGCACCATGTTAGATCTTGCCCTTTGAAGAAGAAGCCTCTTAGTGAGAAGCAACTAGGGAAGAGGCCTCTTGTTCAATCTCATGCTCAACCACGAGTTGAACAACGGCCACCTCCTAAGAAGACTCAAGCCAATGCTCCTCTTGTTGAGAAGCCTATTGAGAAGAAAGAAAAGAGTCGATGTTGCTACCTTTGTCGCAAGAAGGGACACTTTGCTTCTTCATGCACTAATGGTACATTATCCAACCCTATCCTTGTTGATGATGTTTATTCATTAGGAAGGATAATGTGGGCAATGTGTTTGCCAAGTATGTTGGTACTCCAAGTGGTGTCAAGAAAAGAACCATTTGGGTTGCCAAACCTATTGTGACTAACCTCTTAGGACCCAACTTTGTTGGGGACCAACAAGCTCAAACTTGATCAATAGGTGTTGTTGGAGGGCATTGGAGACTTGGCTATTTCATGAAGAATTAAGGGATCGTCATCAATTATATTTCCTCAAGCCAAGTTATATGGATTATATATATCTCATACCCAATGTTCCTCCAAGCGGTAACTTGTATTTAATTCTATTTACATTGAAAGTTGCTTGCTCCCTTGCATATGTTAGTTTTGTTTCTAGCATGTGTTTGTATATGTTGTGCTTCCTACTTACCTATCTTGAGTAATCTAGTTACGTTTGTTGGTTTGCACTCCATGTACTTGTCTTCTTTGTGTTGAGCCTTCATTGTTTCATTGCTTATCTTAGTTGGCTCTTTGGGAGTTTAATGGACTATCCCATTTTGGGGGAGTAATGTGCTTTGCACTTTACTATCCTAAAATGTGTGTACATGAGGAATACCACTTAGTGTTGATATATCAATATTATCTATTCTCTATGTGGTTTGTCATTCTCATGAGAAATTCATTTCTAAATGTCCATTAACTTTATCTAGTTGAATTTATTTTCTTTGCCTCTTGCCAAAAAAAATGGATTATCACATTATGGGGGAGTAATAAGCTATGTGCATATTACAAGCCTAGAAAATGTGAACATGTGAGGTATTGCCACCTAGAGTTGATATTCTCGTTATCTTGTTCCTTTGTGGCATGTTGCTCAAACAAGTTCCATATTTACTTAAAATATCTTGTGTCTCTCTTCTTTGGTATCTTGTTTGTTAGAGAGTTTCTTGTTGCCTTGCTTTTTCGAGTTTTATTTGAAGCCTTCAAGAATCTCTATCTAAGCATGTTTTTATTCCTATCTTTTACCACATGCTTATGTTTTGTGAATATGATTGTGAACAAATCTACCACCGAGAAATATCTCCATACATCTCTTGTCTTTGACAAGTTATAATAATTTGTGGTAAGTTTATTGATCATATTTACTTTGGCCATTGCTCTAATATTGCCTTGTTTCTTGCCAAGGATTTGTTTGGTTCAAACTACTTTGTGTCTTCCTTGCTCTACTCAAAATTTGTTTCATGCTTTCTTGAGTTAGGAAAAGCAATGATCCCATACTTGTGCACTTATGGTCAAAGTCATACTTCTTTGGGTTGCACTATTCTTGGGGAAGCTATCCTACATTGAGTAGATCACCGTTCTTTAAATTGGTATTGCATCTAATTGATTTTATTTAAACATGACTAGTGTTTGAATAATATATATGGAGAGTAATGATTCCATTGTGTGCATTTTGTATTCAAATGAAGATCATAAATAATGCACTATTATTGGAAGAACTATCCTATATGCGTTTGAACACTTGTTGTCTTTAAATTTGCATTTTATCCCAATGACTTGTCTCTTTGGAAGACGAACATTTTTCGTCTTGGTACTTTGTGTGCTATCATGAAAAGTGTAGAGGGTTTGTTTATTCTTTGATGTTTTTTTGGTATCTTCTCTATTTGGTTTCCTCAATCATGTGTTGATTTGGGTCTTGATATATTTTGGACAATTCTCTTTCTTTTCACTCTTGTAAGTGGCTTCTTGGTTTGATTAGTTCTTTGTCCCATTTGTATCTTGTTTTGGTTCTTGAAAGTTTTGTGCATGCATATTTACTATATATATCTTTTGGCATGCTTACTTTCGTTGATCCAATATATAGGATAAACTCCATCAAATCCTAATTGGCTAAGATGTGCATGAAATTCAAATTCATATTAATATGCACATATTTACTTGGAGTTTGTCCTATGTATTGTAGTTGTTCTAACTACTTTGGACCCAATGAGTTTGGGTACCATTTTGTACTTGAATTTTGTTTTTAGTTACAATGGAGATACTTTGGTTGCTTGCTCCATTCATAAGGAAGGTGCTCTCACCATGGTATTATAGGAGTCAAGCTTCGATGATTATCAAACTCGCATCCTCTTCATCACCAATGTCGTCTCGGTAACAAGTATCTATCTCATGCATACATTTCTAGCTTTCAACCTTGTGTAGGTTGCATCTTCGCATGATTTCCCTTTGTTGCATTTCATTTGGTTCTTGCTAATGTCTTATCAAAAGCATCTTTATTGCAACTATGAGTAAGCCGGGATGATTACATACTAAGGGGATATTTATAATCATTTCCATGATTCACCAATCCCAAGTAGTTTAATCTAGCAACTTCTTCTTGAAGTATCTCATATGCAATATTGATGAATTCTCAAAAAAAAACCATTTGAATCTTTTGTGATATGCGTTACCTTTCTCGAAGCATTCCAACTATCACTTTTCCCTTGTGATATTTGTGATGCTTTGATGAGTTTTGTGTGTTCATCTATATCCCCTTAAGATTAAACTAAGCTTAGTGCTTTGCTTTCAAGCAAAAATCTTTGGTATATTAATGAACCTCTCTTGGATATCATGTTCTTCATCTTTTGTACCTATTTTGTGTGTGCATGTTTCTTTGTGGATATATATCTTTGTGATTGTTGTCCACTTAGAAACTTATACACACGATAATAGTTAAATCTTTAATTGATATTCTATTTCTTTAGTGACCACTTTTTATTGCTTTATATTCCTTTGTGGTTCCTAAAAGGCACAAGCTTTGCTTTTGGTTTGGTATTCCTTTTGCATCTTAATAAGCTTGTGGACCTATGTGTTTTATCATTTGATGGTTTGTGTGTATGGGAAAGACATGATATGCACTATGTGCCTCCTATATTGAAAGACTATGTTGATGATTCTATCATCCTATTAGTCTCCTAAAAATGTTTTTCCTTGTCACACGCATCTATTTCGGTTGAGTAAGTATTTATTTGTCACTTCTTGATCTTCATTGCTCAACTTTTGTTTGTTTGCAAGTTGCTTTGCTTCATCTCCAATCTATTATCTTGCTCTTGTTTGTGTTCAAAATTATCTAGAAGGGAGTGATGATTCCATGTTGTGCACATTATATAGTAAAATCTAACATTGTGCATGTACCTTGGGGAGTTCCCTCTTGATTTTCTAGAACACTTGGTTGATCCTATCAAAATATTGATGTTGGTCAATCGGTTTTTCGGATCCTTGTGGTTGGTTGCTTCTTTGTGAAAGTATCCTTCAATTTTACTTTGCTTATAAATCTTTGGATCCTCAATATAGTTTGATCTCCCTCCATCTATTCATAGTTGGAGATATGCACTTGATTTCACTCATATCATGAGGAATGCATACACTATGGGGGAGCTCTTACTATATTGGCCTTCTAATCTTTTTGCCCATTTCGGCAATGGATGCCAATGGGGGAGAAGTTTAGAGGGTTTAAGGGAATTTGGTTTATGCTTTAGTTTCGTTCTTAAGCATTTGCCTTTCCATGCTATTGCATCCTTGCTCTTGTTTAGCATGTTTGCTTTATTCATCATATAAACCCTCGTAAAAAGGGATTGTCATCAACCAATGGGGGAGAAGTTTAGAGGGTTTAAGGGAATTTGGTTTATGCTTTAGTTTCGTTCTTAAGCATTTGCCTTTCCATGCTATTGCATCCTTGCTCTTGTTTAGCATGTTTGCTTTATTCATCATATAAACCCTCGTAAAAAGGGATTGTCATCAATTACCAAAATGGGGGAGATTGAAAGCGCATGGTTCCCCCATATGTGGTTTTGGTAATTAATGACAATCCTTTATGGACTAATGTTTGCATTGAGTTATCCTTGTAGATCTTGTCCATAGGAAATAATGGAGTTCATGTGTTGAACTCTATTAGCTTCCTTGATGGCCATTATTATATTTATGGATTTATATGAAGAATGGTCTTGGTTTGAGTTGAGCTTATTGCTAGTTTGTCTTGAAGAAAAAGGATTAGGTGATCTTTCATTATCATCTTCAAGACATCATCTTTAGAAGTGAGAAGCAAAGATACAAGGTTGATCAAGCAAGCGATCAACACACAAAGCTACAAGTTGTACCAAGTGGGATTGTGTATCTCATGGTATGGTAAGCAATTGTCAAATTAGCATTGTGAACTAACCCATGATATGTGTGTGTCGCATCTCTATGTGTGGTTAGGTATCTTTCCATGGGCATGAACCAAAAGGAAGATTTCCTAGCCCATGGTCTTTGTCGTCGTCAAGTGGTGTTCGTCATCTAGCTTGACGTGGAAGCTCAAGTGAAGCATCTAGAAGATATCCTATGCTTGATGCTTGCCACCCTTTTGGAGATTGTGGCCTTGTGAAGATTTGCCGAAGGGTCTCTCCCATAATGGTGTATGGGGGAGCTAGTCTCTCTCATAATGGTGTATGGGGGAGCAACTTGCAAGTCTTCATGAAGCGGAGTTTGTGCTAGCAAGCGCAATCAAGAAAGAAGATCCAACTTGAGAGAGTCAAGATCGTCATCATCTAGCTCAAGTGGAATGCTCAAGGCAAAGGTATAATCTTGATAGGTTTTCTATTTTACCGGTCTCGTGTCTTTGGGAGACCGGGTTATAGGATAGATAGTCGTACTATCAAGAGGGGCTCTCAAGTGAGTAACTCGATCGAATCGTTATGGAGAGCTCAAACCTTTGCATACTTTGTGTCGAATCCCTGACTCGACAAGTCCCTTAGGTGACCCTATCGGGTTTCGATTAGGAGAAGTCATGGGCGCTGGTGAGATCGTCGGCTAGACAGAAGGCAAGATTTACCCAGGTTCGGGGCCCTCGTAGAGGTAAAACCCTTACTCCTGCCTCGTGTCGATCTGTATTGGATGATTAGATCGGTTACAGGTTGCTCGAATCGAGAGTAGATCTCGAGTTCCGAGGCTTTTTGGTCGTGCGGTATTGCTTGTCCTCTCCCTGAGGGCTCTCCTGGCCTTATATAGATGGCCAGGTCTCGAGTCCTACCCGGAGAGGATTCAAACCCTAGCTTAGGTCGGTTACAAAACTACCTAACTTAGCCCGCAAGTTTGGTGCGGGTGGGCTTCTGGTAGGCCTTCTGGAGTCTTCGAAGGGCGCCTCTTCTTGGGCCTTGACATTGGGCCTGAGAGGGGGTGTCCTTACCCGCAGGGTCCAAGATCTATGTCTTCGTCAGTAGCCCCCGAGCGTGTGCTCGATTGGGATTTATTTCCAATCGGGTAGACGGTCAGACCTTTTTTGATCTCCTCTTGGAAGTTCAGCTCGACAGTTGTTGTCTTCGAAGGGTGTGTCCCCTGCATTGTAAGTTATAACGCTCGAGTATCGAGTAGCACAGGCGCCTGTTTTGCGGCTTATATTTGCAGAAGGATGTGGCATAGTAGCTTGGCTCTCCCGAGAGATCAGGGCCAATTAATTGCGACTAGGGCAAAAACATTCCTGGCCTACACAGATTCGAGACCTCTGACTCGAACCCGATGAGGTGATTGTTGCGACTGGGCCGTTGTGGACTTATCGAGTCGAACTTAACCTATGAGGGTACCCGGCGCGTTCGCTAGGATTTTTCTTCGTGTTGTTGACACGGAACTATGCCGGAGGACGCAGCTTTCGAGTGCGATTCCAGGCCCAAAAGAGAGATCTTTCTGGGTCTTACCTTCGTACTCGAAGAATACGGCATCCAGATGTGCCTAGTCGGCTGAACAATCCAGGTTTTTATGATGTAGAATTATCACGTGTAGGAGAGGTAGGTTTTTCCCACCCGATGAATTTGTTTGAGCTCCATACGAAAGAAATTTCGTGTTGGAAAAAACCAAGCCCGTATGAAAGAGTTTTCATGTTCGGGATGCTGTGCCCATACGAAAGAGTTTTCGTGCATAGGGTATTTTTCTCTCTGTTCGAAGAGGTCTTGCTTTATGAACTGTTCATGGAAAAGTTGCTTTTATCCGAAGGAATTGATATTCGTACGAAGATAATTTCGCGTTTGAACTTCCATTCGAAAAGATCTCAATTTTGAATGACGAATGCCATGACGTCATGGCGCACTCCTCTTCTCCCGATGGGACGTGACGGAGTGGTAGCAGATGGTGGCCCACCTTGTCAGCTTTTTGACCGGGAAACGAGACGTCGTTCCCGTTTTTTACGCGAAACGCGCAGTAAATGCGCACGATCTTCTGTTAAGATCGTGGCACGAAACAGCGCAGTCCGCCGCTTCGTTTCATCCTTACGCGTGGCGGCCGCGATAGGCGCCACGTAGCGCATCGTACGGCCGAAATTACTTCGCTCCGTGTATAAATACGGGTGTTGGCGCTGCGGTAAAATTTTCCCCGCACTCTGTCTTCATCTTCTTCCTCGCGCCCATCTTCGTCTTCCTCGCGCCCGAGCTCTTGCTGTGAACAATGGCTGGCGGGAAGAGACGTGGTGCTGCCGGTTCCGCATCCGGTGAACCTTCCGCGCAACCTGCGCCCCGCGCCGGCGACTGGCGGTCTCCCAACACCACTGCAAAAAGCATCAAGGAGATGCAGCGGGAGGGGTTGTTGCCGGCGGAGGCGGAGAAGCGCGTCCGCCTCGGAAAAAAGGAAGAGGTACCCAATCCCCAGTCGAACGAGCGCGTGGTCTTTGTGGATCACGTGACTCGGGGCCTCTCTTTTCCCCTTCATCCCTTCTTCCTCGGGTTGCTGTGTGTCTATGGCATACAGCTTCACGATCTCCCCCCGAACGCGGTGCAGCACATTGCGTGCTTCATCGTGTTCTGCGAGTGCTATCTTGGCATTCGCCCGCACTGGGCGCTATGGAAGGCGCTCTTCAAGGTCCGGATCTTCCGCGAGAAGTCGCGGGTGGAGTCCGAGCTTGGCGAACCGCTTCGCACCGGCGGCTTCGGGATCCAAGCTCGACAAGAAGGCAGTTACTTCAACATGCACTTCGTCGACTCCGCCCAAAGCTGGCGGAAAAGGTGGTTCTACGTCGTCGACAACAGCTCGGGTGGGATTGTAGAGTTCCACCCGTTCGCTGTTTTGACCAGGCGCAAGTCTTGGGGGCACAAGATGTCAGCCGAAGAAACCCAGACCGTTGCGCCTTTAATCGCGAGAGTAGCTGCCCTTCGGGATCAGACCGCAGGAGTTGTGCTCAACGGGATGCACTTGGTGAGCATCTTCTTGAAGCGCAGGATCCAGCCACTCCAGCAAAGGCCATCCGCCATGTGGGAGTATCAGGGCTCAGAAGATCCCAGTCGAGTAAGCCGCGAGGAACTTTCGAATGTAGAATTCGAGAAGAAAATCGCAGGCATCACCCGACTGAAGGTTGGAGAGAAATTCCCCGATTGCTCCGTGGAAGCCTTCGCCGCCTCGAATCCTCCCCCAGCCGAGGTTAGTTTCTTTCTCTTCTTTCGTTTTTGAGTTGTTCTTCTTTTCTCCGTTCAGAGTCTTAGTCGATAAGATTTTTCTTGTCTTCTTCTTGCATTTGCAGAGCCTAGCCATGGCGGACTGCTACCCGCCAACCACGGGGGAAGCCGCCTCAGAGCAAGTGTCGAGCCATCAAGACGGCCCGATTGACACCAGCGTCGCCAATGCCTCTTCGAGTTCAGAGCACGATTCTTCGGATGACGTTGCGGACTCGAATGGCGCTCCGACGAAACGTCGTCGGGTAGATGAGGACGAAGCTACCTCCAAAGACAAATCTTTGGAAGCATCGCCCGGTCAGGCTCCTATCCATGCGACTCCACTGCGCTCCCTTGCTCCTTCCCCTTCGATCCCAGTGATGACGCCCGCTTGGAATGCGGACTTGCTGGATGACGACGAGGATGACGAGTAAGTGTTTTTCCCTTAATCTTGGTCGAACATTTTCTGCGCTTCGATATCGACTGTTTCTATCTTTCGATGCAGTCTGCAGGCGATCAGTCCTCGCAGGTACGCGGCTGCTGTTCCTCCCGAAAAGAGGAATAAGGGCAAGGATGCGGGTGAAACTCCCACCACGGGCACCGTCCAAAACTCCCCTAGAGCAGCCCCCGAAGTCGTGACAATGGTGCGTGAAGCTCCAAGCTTTGCCGCCAGGGCTTCTGCTTCTAAGGAAGTGACGGATAGCTCTGCGGATCCGCTGTCTCGCGCCTCTGGCCAGGTAAGCTTCGTCTTCCGTCTTGAAACCATAATTTATTTTTATCGGGTGCACGACAGTGCTCCCGATGGGAGTAGCCCCCGAGGCTGTAGTCGATCGCATGCGATCGGCCACAGGCTCAAAGTCTAGTTTAATTCCTCTTCATGCTTTAATTTTCATCGGGTGCACGGCAGTGCTCCCGATGGGAGTAGCCCCCGAGGCTGTAGTCGATTGTAAATAATCGGGTACAGGCTCAAATTTGATCCTTTTAACTCTTCCGTCTTCGCGCTTTTGCAGTCACTCGTTGATTCTCTTGCGGCGATTGGTCGCCGCGTCGTTCTCGCTGAATCGGATTGCAAGTCTCTTCGAGCGGACCGCAACCGACTCCGGACTGAAAACGATCTTCTTAAGGGTGAGCTCTATCGTTTCCCTGTCTTCCACACTCCATTCATTCTTGAGTTTTTGACAAGCGTCTCTTTGCAGCTCGACTTGAATTTGCAGAATCCGAAAAGGTCAAATTCTCTGAACAGGTAACTGCTCGAGAGGCTGACCTGACGGCCATTCGACAAGAGCTAGAGGCTTCCCGTATGCAGTCGGAAGACTTCAGTCGACAGCTTGCGGACGCGCGGAAGTCCTTGAAGGAGTTAGAGAAAACCGGCAGTAAGGCCGACAGCGAGCTTGTCGGGTTCCTCCGTCCCCTTGCTGAGCGCTTCGCGGGTAAGCGTGTTGGAATTTCGCGATTCTGATTCTTCACTTGGCTGTAGTTTGCTAAGTATTATTTTCTCCCTTCGCAGGTATTCTGGATGTTCCTCTAGAAATCCCTGGACTCCAGCGGGTGGATGTGGTAACCGATACACTTGCCCAGCTTAAAAGGCACGCTGATGGAGTTTCTCCATGGTCAGTGATGCCACCCAAGTGCTGGGGCAACTGTACGGTCGCCTCCTCGCCAACGCCACTCCTGCACCTGCGCTAGATGATATGTTGAAGGTCTTCTCAGAAGGAAAACTTCTGGATGCCTTTGCAGTCGCTCAATCGGAGGCTGGCGCGAAGACTGCGATCCAGTTTGCTCTGGCGCACGGAGTCGAAGGGTTGGAGGAGGCTTACTCGTCCATTCCAGTCGATCCTTCCACGGGCAAAAAGGTACGGCTCTCTCGTTTTGGCGAGCAAGCCGCCATTCTTGCTCGGAAGCTTTCTGAGATTTTTGCTCGGAAGAAGGGAGGGTCGACTGGCGCTAGTGGGAGCACCAATGTAGCCTCGTAGCTTTTTTTATTTCCTTCTTTGAATGTAATGAACCTTGGGATGTATTCCCGTACTTTTGTTGTCCTTGATCGAAGCATTTATCCTTTGGAGTTTTTATTCTTCCTGTTTGTACCTTTGTCTCCCGATGGGAGTAGCCCCCAAGCGTGTTTAGTCAGATGTGCGACTAGAAACCACTCGAGTAGGGCATCTCACTTCTTTCCTTGTGCTTCTTCCAGGCTACTGTGTTTGCCGCGGAAACTTCTGGTGGACGTGGTAATCCAGTAAATCCACTTGTGGCCGCCGTGGGCACTTTTGCTGGCCTTCGTGATAAGGTTCAGGAGGGTGAGCGTAGGCTGAAAGCTTTGCGCGGGGTGGCTGATGTGGCGATATCCAAACAGAAATTGGCGGCTGAGCGCGAACAATTTCTGATGGACGAGCTATCTTCAGTTGCGAGGGAGTTGCTATGTAAGTGGTGCAGCCCCCGTGCATTTTTTCTCCTTTTGTATTCTTCAGCTGACTAAGTGCATCTGCCCTTCAGTTGTTAGACCGAATGACAGGGAGGAAAAGCAGTGGGTGGAAAACCACATTCACCAAGAGGCTAACAGCCCAAAACCTCATGCGAATAACTTCTGGTCTGATCGCAGTCGAGGGTTTGTGATGGCCACCTTGAAATTCCGAGTGCTGCAGGCGAGAATTCTCGTGGGTTCTTTTCACGAGGTCTTGATCGCGATGAATGCGGCTTTTTATCCACTCGAAAGGGGTCCCGAAGACTGGAGCTATCTACTCAGGCTGTTTAGTCGGGAAGGGGAGATTCGCACGTGCGTACGCAAACAGATGACGTGCGGCGCGGTTGTGGCTCTCTCCTTTGTCCGAATATGGCATCCTGAGATAGATTTGAACTCCGCAGCTCGGCGCCCAGATTATGCAATCGAGGACATCACACCTTTTTATGATGCTGTACGCCCTGCAGCCGAGAAGATTATCCGAATGACCTCTGAAGAGGTAGATAGGGTCTTAGCGACTGAGAATGCTCGGCGTTTTGACTGATCTGTCGGATGTGAATATCCTGTAAACTGTTTATAGTTTGTAAAAATCGTTGTAAGGTGTGTAACCTTGTATTTGATGATATTTCTTTGGGATGCTAAGTTCTTAGGTGTAGCCCCCGTGTGTGCGATGGGGTGTGTACCTGTGACTTTTAGCATGCAGTAAACAAGAAGCTTCGGGTAAATATGATGAGGAAATCATGTATTTTTATTGCAATGACTGAGAAGTCATGTATTCGAGCTACAAAATTGGCTAGTATAGCCTTATTGTTGTAGAAACAAGTAAACCTAAGGGTAGAACTTGCGGAGTTGTGCAATATTCCATGGATTGGAATAGATTCCTCCGGTCGCTGGATTCTTGAGCCTGTAGGCTCCTCCTGGGATAACTTCGTGTACAATGAAGGGTCCTTCCCAAGGTGGTTCGAGTTTGTGTCCTTCCTTCTGCTTGAGCCGCAATACTAAGTCACCTACCACGAATGACCTGTGGCGTATGCGGCGACTGTGATAGTTGCGTAGCGATTGTTGATAAACTGCGGATCTTGCGAGTGCGATGTCCCGCATTTCGTCGAGTGCATCCATATCGTCTGCAAGTGCTTTGTTGGAGGTTTCTTCGCTGTAGGCCACAACCCGTGGGGCGCTGAATCGAACTTCCTCGGGAAGGACTGCTTCCGCCCCGTATACCATAAAAAATGGTGTGTATTTTGTAGACCTGTTTGGGGTCGTCCGTAGGCTCCAGAGTACGGAGGGTAGCTCCTCTGCCCAATGCCCTGCTGCGGGGTGCAGACGGTCGAGTAGTCGTTTCTTGATCCCAGCCGAAACTAAGCCGTTGGATCTTTCGACTTGTCCGTTCGTTTGCGGGTGGGCGACCGAAGCAAACTTGAAATTGATGCCTTTCTCTTCACAGAACTGCTGTGTTTCCTTTGCCGTAAAGTTTGTGCCGTTATCTGTAATGATGTCGTGTGGCACACCAAATCTGCATATGATGGAATCGAGAAACTCCACGGCGCATTGGGCGCTGGCCGAAGTTACTGGTCTTGCCTCTATCCATTTTGTGAATTTGTCGACTGCGACCAGCAGATGTGTATATCCACCGGGTGTGGATCTGCGTAATGGTCCAACCATGTCTAGCCCCCACTGTGCAAAGGGCCAGGCGATGGGTATCATGTGCAACTCCGTAGCGGGTGCGTGCGGCTTTGGTGCGAATCGCTGGCAGGCGTCGCATCTATCGACCAGGTTTTTTGCATCGGTGGCTGCTGTGAGCCAGTAGAATCCTGCTCGAAAGGCTTTCCCCAATATCGCTTTCCAGCTAGCATGATGTCCGCAATCACCCTGATGTATGTCTCGAAGTAATTCCTTGCCGTCTTCGGGTGCGATGCAACGCTGAAGTATTCCCGAGATGCTTTGTTTGTATAATTCTCCGTTAACCACCCGAAAGGATTTGCTACGCCTGATTAGCTGTCGAGCCTCACGTGGATCGGCCGGGAGCTGTTTGTTTAGCAGGTAGTCGAGATATTTCTGCGTCCAGACTGGTTCGACCAGGAAAACCTGCCGTGATATGTTATGAGTAAGCTCGAGAAGCGCGATTTGCGGGCTGACCTCTGTTTCCATTGCTGCGGGTGTTTCTGCGGGTTTCTTCAGTTTGATCGATCTCTTAATCATCCGCTCGAAATATATCCCTGGCGGTATGGGTGTGTTCGTGGAACCCATGTTGGCCAGTCTGTCTGCTTCTTCGTTGCTAGATCTTGCAATGTGCTTTAGCTCGCACCCTTTAAAGCTTCCTTCGAGTAGGTTATACATGTCGCGATATGCAACCATGTTTTCGGCAATGGCGTCGCATTCTTTCATTGTTTGCTGCACTATGAGGTTGGAATCGCCGTAGATCATTAATCGGGTAGCTCCACAGGCGATTGCCATCTTCATCCCGTGCAATAGTGCTTCATATTCTGCGTCATTGTTCGATGCTGGGTCATCGGGTGGAAAATCCAGTCGCAAGACGTACTGCAGTTTGTCTCCGCTAGGTGAGAGGAGGACGATTCCTGCTCCTGCTCCTTCGTTTCTCTTGGATCCATCGAAGTACATTATCCAATTGCTCGTATACTCGGGTGGCCCGGGTGTTTGCAGCTCTGTCCATTCGCTGATGAATTCCACGAGAACTTGGGATTTGACTGCGTTGCGTCCAGCATAGGTGATGTCCCAGGCGCCCAGCTCGATGCTCCACTTTGCTATTCTTCCGGATGCCATAGGGTTGTTCATGATTGTCCCGAGTGACGCATCATTAACCACTGTGATGGCGTGTTCCTGGAAATAATGTTTGAGCTTTCGAGCTGTGAGAACAACCCCGTATGCGAGCTCTGATAGTGAGGGTAGCGTTGTTTGCATGGCGAAAGTACTTCGCTGATGTAATATATTGGTCTTTGAACTCCGTATGCTTTGCCGTCTTCAGGTCTTTCGACTACGATCGCTGTGCTGATGACCTGGTTTGTAGCGGCTAAGTATAAGAAAAGTGGCTCTCTTTCTTGCGGTGTCGCAAGGATGCGCCTGCTTTGCAAGGACCGCTTCAGATCTGCGAACGCTTTTTTAGCTTCGGGTGTCCATTCGAATTTGTCCGTCTTCTTCAGTAATTTGTAGAAGGGTAATGCCTGCTCTCCCAATCGTGCGATGAATCTGCTTAGGGCTGCTAGTCGTCCTGCGAGCTGCTGTACTCCGCGTAGATTGGTTGGCTCCTTCATAGTCAATATGGCTTGTATTTTCTCCGGGTTGGCTTCGATGCCTCTGGCGGATACCAGGTACCCGAGAAGTTTGCCTGCTGGGACACCGAAAACGCATTTGGTCGGATTGAGCTTGATCCGATATGCGTTAAGGGCGTCGAATGTTTCTTTGATGTCCTCGAGGAGTGTGTCCTCCACTCGAGTTTTGATGACGATGTCGTCGACGTACACTTGTACATTTTTGCCAATGAGATTGGCGAGGCATCTTTGCATGCAGCGCTGATATGTTGCGCCTGCGTTCTTCAGCCCGAAGGGCATTGTCGTGTAGCAGTATACACCGTGTGGTGTGATGAAAGCCGTCTTCTCCTCGTCTTCCTTTTTCATGCGGATTTGATTATATCCTGAATAGGCGTCTAGAAAGGAGAGACGCTGGCAACCTGCCGTAGAGTCCACGATCTGGTCGATTCGTGGTAGAGGAAAGTTGTCCTTGGGGCAGTGTTTATTTAGCGACGTGTAGTCGATGCACACCCGAAGGATATCCGTGTTTTTCTTGGGGACCAACACCGGGTTTGCTAACCAGGTGGATATTTTGATCTCCCTGATGAAGTTTGCGGCTAGCAATCTGTTTACTTCTTCTCCAAGCGCTTTCTGCTTAGGTTCTGAAAATCGTCGAGTCGTCTGTTTGATAGGTTTGGCGTCAGGAAAGACTTCGAGTGAGTGCTCGGCAAACTCCCTGGGTATTCCTGGCATATCTGAGGGCTGCCAGGCGAAAATCTCCCAGTACTCACGGAGGAGTTTGACGAGCGCGCCTTCCTATGCTGGCGAGAGGGTTGTGGAGACCATCGCCGTCTTCGCGGAGTCTGTCGGGTGCACTTGGTGCTTGCGAGTATCGCTGTTGGCGCTGAATTCCAGTTCGGGTGCGTTTTTCTTCGTGAGGGGCATAACGGAGTGGTCCGTTGTTTTTGCTAACTCTTGAAGTTCTTCTTGCATCCCGAAAGATTTTGCGATCTCATTAAATTCTATGTCGCACTTGTCCGATTTCTGGAAATCTCCGTCGATGGTGATCACACCGTATTCGCCAGGTAGCTTGAGCTTCAAGTATGCGTAATGTGGCACGGCCATGAATCTGGCGAACGCTGTTCGACCAAGAATGGCGTGGTACTGTGAGGGCCAGTCGACGACTTCGAAGTCCAGGAATTCCCTTCTGTAGTTGCGTGGGGAGCCCAGTACAACTTCTAGGTTGATTGTTCCGAGTGGACGGATTGCTTTGCCCGGAACTATCCCGTGGAAGGATGTTTCTGATTCCCTTAGGCCGTCCAGATTTTTGTTCATTCGACGGAGTGTATCCGCGTAGATGATGTTGATGCCACTGCCACCGTCCATGAACACGCGGGCCAGGTCATAATTGCCAATTTGAGCTTGAATGACGAGGGCGGCGTGTCCCGGCCGATAGACTCGTGGCGGGTGGTCTTCTTTCGAGAACTGATTGGCTGATCGGCCATCTTCAGGTACTCTGGTTTTGTTGGTGGCGTCTGCACTGCCATGCATATTTGTCTCGAGTTAGTCTTTTGAGCTCTGCGAGAGGGGCATACCTTCTGTATCATCCCGAGGAGTTGTCCGTGCGGAGTCGGGTATGTATTTGCTCCCGCGTTTTGTTGTGGTGGCGCTGGCAATGCGGCGAGCGCCATGTTTGGGTTGGTCGGTGGAGGTGGAGGCGGTGGTAGCAGGAATTGTTGTCCCCCTCCTGGCAGTGGTGGATAGTTTTGGGTGGAAGCGAATCTTTTCTTGGCGAGCGCGTCCGAGATTTCGATGAACTTTCGGCAATCCTTGAGAAGGTGTGTTGCCTTAGTCTTGCCCGTGCGCTTGTCTGTGAACAGATGTAGCGAGCAGTACGCATCGAGGTCTTCCTCGGGTGATTTTTCTTCTGCTTTTGGTTTCCACTCGCGACTTCCGCGACGACCGGAGTCGCGACTTCGCGTGAATTCTGCTGCCACTAGTTCTTCTCTATCATCGTGGTCGTAATATTTTCTTCTCTTCCTTCGTCCGTGGCGGTCGTCCTCGTGTGCAGGTGATGATCCTCTTTCGTTGCGTACTGCGTCTTCTCCATTGGCCCATTTTTCGGCTATGACCATGAGCTCCCCGATGGTTTTGGGCGCGGCTCTGCCGAGCTCTTCTCGAAACGCGGTTCTTCTTGCTCCTTTGGCGAAGGCCTCAATCGCCACTTCTTCAGAGATTGTCCCCGCGGTGTTCCTGAGCGTGTTCCACCACTGGATGTACTCTCGGGTGGATTCACCGCTTTTCTGTTTGCAGGCTCGTAGTTCTTCGATTGTAGCCGGTCTCTTGTAGGTCGACTGGAAGTTCTTGCAGAAATCACGCTGCAAATCATCCCACGATGCGTAGCAAGATCGCGGTCTCCTCTCCAGCCAGCTGCGAGCTGCTCCGGCTAGGTGCAAATTGAGGTATTGCATGGCCGTGTTCTTGTTACCACGTTGGCATTTCACTGCCGTGAGGTAGTCGCTCAACCATTGAGAGGGCTCGAGTGAGCCGTCGTACTTCGTCACTTCCGTGCTGAGCTTGAATCGCTTGGGTAGGGGCGCCTCGCGGATGCTACGGGCGAAACATAGTGGCCGCAGGTTTCGTCATCCGAAGAGCCGGACGATGATCGATCGCGATATCTTGACGCCCTCGCTCTATCCACTTTGTTTTGCGCGATGTCTGATCGCGCGTCCCGTCCGGGTTGATCGCGATCGGAGTTCTTCCGTGGTTCCTTGCTTCGTTTGCGTGAACGGCTGCCGTGGTGTCGCGGGCTTTCATCTCTCGGGCTGTCGTCGCCGCTGCTTCGACTGTCATCACGGCGGCGGGCTTCTTTCCCTCGGCCACGACGTGGCGACTTGTCTTTTCTAGGGGAAGAGCTTCTGTGCCTGCGGGGCGTTTCCTTGTCCTTATCCTTCTCCAGTCGCTCCTTCTCCAATTGTTCTTTGCGATCGTGAGAGGCGAGCCTCGCGGCCGCCAGCCCTAGACCTTTGCGAATGTGCTTGTATTGTTCCACCCGGGGATCGCTATCCGTTGGCTGATTCATCTGCATGTAGGTTGCTGCGGCTAGGATCGCAACGGCTGGGGTTTGCGGGTAGACGTTGCCATCGTCGTCGACCCTCATGAAAGAAGACGTGGTAGACCTGTTGGTTCCAGCCATAGATTCGTGGTCCCTCGTCGACGCTGCGGGTCCCTTCCCCCTAGGTCGGGTACCGACTGAAGGTGCGTGGGATAGCTCGGCTCGACGTTGGCTTGATTCATCCGCCGCTCTCCTGCGACGGGCTAGATCTGCTCGGGCATCCTTGATGTTTGAGGCCGCCCTCACTAGGTGATAGTGGTAGGCGGTTAGGTCTTCCTGCGTGGCTCCCGCCGCAGGCGGTTGGCTCTTTCGCATGGATTCCTTGGCTCTTTTCCAGGCTTCCCGCGAAACGCCGATTATATCGCGCTCGGTCGCGCTATATTCAGTTTCCGAGGGCTGTTCCGACCCTGCCATGCAGACTTGGGCCAGTTGTGGTCCGTGTGTCCTAGGCGTAGATCGAAAAGCTCTCCGCACCCGAGAGGGTTCCTCTGTCGAGAGGGTGTGGTAGTCGACTGCGTTGTAGCGGATGGACTCGCCGCTTTTTCCTGTAGGAAAGCGCGAGTTGGCGGTTCCAGATTCGGTTTCAGATTCATCTGAGAAGTGGAGGATCCCGTCTCTGTTCGCCATGAAGTTGAAGCTCCCGAACGTCAGGGTGACGCTCTTCTCCAGTTCCTCGAACGCCGGGCGAGATTCCGGCGAGTGAGGCGTGACCACGACAGATCCGATCCGTATAGGATTGTTCGGAGTCGTAGTCGTTGGTTTCCAACGGGAGTTGGATGTCGATGAAGCCGAAGATGCCGGTGATCCAGCGCCCGCGATTCCCACAGACGGCGCCAATTGTCGAATCCCTGACTCGACAAGTCCCTTAGGTGACCCTATCGGGTTTCGATTAGGAGAAGTCATGGGCGCTGGTGAGATCGTCGGCTAGACAGAAGGCAAGATTTACCCAGGTTCGGGGCCCTCGTAGAGGTAAAACCCTTACTCCTGCCTCGTGTCGATCTGTATTGGATGATTAGATCGGTTATAGGTTGCTCGAATCGAGAGTAGATCTCGAGTTCCGAGGCTTTTTGGTCGTGCGGTATTGCTTGTCCTCTCCCTGAGGGCTCTCCTGGCCTTATATAGATGGCCAGGTCTCGAGTCCTACCCGGAGAGGATTCAAACCCTAGCTTAGGTCGGTTACAAAACTACGTAACTTAGCCCGCAAGTTTGGTGCGGGTGGGCTTCTGGTAGGCCTTCTGGAGTCTTCCAAGGGCGCCTCTTCTTGGGCCTTGACATTGGGCCTGAGAGGGGGTGTCCTTACCCGCAGGGTTCAAGATCTATGTCTTCGTCACTTTGCATATAATCTTTCTTGGCTCTTATTTGGCTTTTGTCTCCTTTGGGTTTTAGTGCTTGTCGTGATCTTCATGACAAGTCTTGGTTTCTCGAAAACGGATTTCGTAAGAAAACTTTGTTGCGTTTTCGGTGGTGAAAATATTCCGTTCGTCTTTGAGAATGTTCCCACACCTTCCATGTGTGGTAACTTCTCCATACTTTGAGGTATCAATATTTTCACCTTTTATTTGGATACTCCTTGTTGTTATCTTTCCAATGCATTTGGACTCACCTAATTCGGAATTCATTCGCAAAAGTTATGTGAGTTTTCGTGTTGGAAGTTTTACCGGTTGTTCCTTTTAGAGAGGTTAAACCTTTCTACATTTGGTTTTAGTTTCCATTGTTGGGCAGTGATGTTTCTCTGCATGATCTTGTAGAGTTTTTCATTACGAACTCAACGAGCCAAAGATCATCAAAAACGGAGTCCGGACGCAAAAGTTATGAAGTTTCTAGTTGAGCCATTTTTCGGTACTGACATGAACCGGATTATTGGAAACCGGATTTTTCGGGGCATACCGGATATTCCGGTTTCGACGGATTTCAGACCAGTTTTCGCACTGGAGTGAACCGGATTATTTGAACCAGATTATGCACTTCGGACCGGATATTCCGGTCCCAAGATTCCTGCACAACGGCTAGTTCTTGTGGGGACCTATTTAAGGGGGCTTTCTTCCCCATTGGTCCCCAAGTCTTCCAAGCACGTTTTTCCTCTTCTCTCCCACCATTGTTGACCTTGGAAAGCTTTCCCCTCTCCCAATCCCTCCTATGATTCTTGCATATCTTTGAGGGAGAAGGTAGAGGAGATCTCGATCTACATTTCCACCAATCCATCTTCCTTCTTAGTGAGGGAAACTTAGTAGATCTTGATCTTGGAGTTCTTGGTGTTTCTCCTCCATTGTTCTTCCTCTCTTATTCCCCCATAAGCATTTGTTGCTTTGTTGGAATTTGAGAGTGAAGGATTTGAGCACTTGTGCTCTTGCCATTTGCATCGGTTGCATCGGTTTGCTCTCTCCACGAGGATTCGTGGAAGTTGAAAGTTTGTGAGCTTGTTACTCTTGGGTCTTGGACCCTAGACGACTTGTGGTGTTCTTGGGAGCCTCCAATTGAGTTGTGGATGCGTGCCCCAGGATTGTGGTGACACCGAGAGCCTCCAATTGAGTTGTGGATGCGTGCCTCGGATTTGAAGGTTGCCAATAGTGGAAGGTGAACTAGGCCTTTGTGGCGGAAGTTCATCGGAGAATAGGGTGAGGCCTTTGTGGCGTTGAGTAGGCCTTCGTGGTGAGCTCACACCCCTCCAACGAGACGTACTCCCCTTTGTGGGAGGAACTCGGGAATACATCTTCGTCTCCGTGTGCCTCGGTTATTTCTATACCCGAGCTTTTTACTTATGCAATTTACATTGTGATAGCCTTCGAGCTTGAAGTTATATATCTTGCTATCACCTTGTTACTTGTCTTGCTTAGCATAAGTTGTTGGTGCATCTAGTTGGCCATAGAATATTTAGGTTGTATGCTTGTTAATTTAAACACCTAGTTTATTTCCGTATTTAGCAAGCCTTAACCGGAAAAGTTTTAATCGCCTATTCACCCCCCCCCCTCTAGGCGACGTCGTTGTCCGTTCACCTGGTACAACTCCTTGTGGATATCCACCTTCATGCAGAGCACGTTGCGCTGAAACCAGGAGAGCTTCCTGACATTGTGCAAGGTGGAGGAAGGATCAACCTGGGGAGCACTAGAAGGGGCCACACCTCCTCTAGAGGAACCACCCTCAGGAGGAGGAACAGGAGCAGGAACAACCTTCTTCCTCCTGATGTACAGCTTCTTGAACTTGTGCTCTTCCATGGGTAACTCAGAAAAATCCCTCTTCATCACATCCTTGATTAGCATCATATATATGGTCCATATGGTATGGTGTTCCCACCAATCATAGCATTGCACAACTCATGGAATATGATGTCCATGACATCCACAGTATAAGAGGCAGTAGGGTCCTCATCCTCAATACACTGCTTAGCCAAAATGAGAAGGTTGCACAAAGGACTGGTGAGAGCGTCATTGTTACCTCCACTTGGCACCAAGAAAGACCGGAAGAGGCGCATGAGCTGATCATAGAAGGGGAGGAGCCCTTCCAGCTTCCCAATAGCAAAGCCTAGAGCATACATATCTACCATATATTTCTCCCTCTGGGGTCTCTCCACATCATACATACGGTAACCAAGTGGAGGGTGATAGTTGTACCGGTAACCAAGTAGACGAGCCAATCCGTGAAAAGAAATCTCACAGGGAGTGGTATGAGTCATCCACTTCAGAAAGCAAGGAACACTGTTGTCAAACACCAATGTGGACATGAACTGGACAACAATATCGGTGTTGTAGTGGCACTGGGTCTCCAGAAGCTTCACAAGACCAAACCTCTCAATGATACTAACAGCATCAGCAAACTCCTCCTTGTCCCTGATCAACTGAAACCTGGTATGATGCATCTCACGGATACGAAACTTGTAGTCGGAGTAGATGTCAACATAGATATATGACTGCTCCATGTTCCAGAACCGAGCATCCTCACACTCCACATCACGAGGAGTGTTGTACCAATCCTTCTGTTTGATCTGAGAAAAGTCCTGAGTGGAGATATCTGTCTTGTAGTTCTGCCTAGCTGCCTTTCCTTTCTTCTTCTTTGATGGCTTCGAAGCGAGAGACTAGCTCTTGGCAATAGCTTTCCTTGGAGGGCGGTCATCGGGATCCTCATCACTAGTTTCCTTGTACGAAGGATGCTTGCGAAGGCCCAACTTGTCAGCGTGAGAGTACCTGTGAAGGAGAATCATAGAAGAAGCAATAGGGATAAGTGCACATATGTCAAGCAATGGAAGAATCATACATCAAAACAATAGAGAAGATTCCATGTAATGATCGAGAAACAAATCTAGCTAGGATCAAGATAGTGCTTGAGAAATTCGGGACAGAACTCAACCGGATATTCCGGTTCAGTTCTGTACCGGATATTCCGATTTCGTGACAAAACCTAGCCGGATATTCCGTTTCAAAACTGAACCGGATATTCCGGCTGCTCGACAGAACACAACCGGATATTCCGGTTCAAAACTGAACCGGATATTCCGACAACACGAAAACAACACTAGATTGATTCTCCACTAGATTTGAAAACTAGATCGGTGACATGTGAATCTAAACTATTGTCTCTATCATTCATATGGTACCCTAGGGAGCAATTTCTACCAAGCATTGTCAACAAAAACACAAATCCATGGATGGGTATGGTTATGGCACCAAGATTCAAAGGATTTGAACTTTACCAGCGTCCATGGATGAAGATGCTTGGATGGAAATGCTCCCCAGCACGAGAGGAACAATATTCGGGCAAGAACTCGCACATCCTACGGAGGAAGTGGCCCGGGAGGCCAAGAATCAAGGTGGCGGCGCTTGGGGTGGAGAAGAGGAGTTGGGGGAGAAGAAAAAGGCAAGAACTGCCTCTCTCCCCGTGCCCCTCCGATATAAGTGATTTGCGCCAGACCGGATATTCCGGTACCACCTGGATATTTCGGTTCAAAACTGAACCGGCAATTCCGGCTACCATCTGATCCGAAACTTCCTAGTTTCAAAGGAACGAAAAATGTGCTAGACAGGGTTTGGTTTATGGGTAGGAAGGCTTAGGGTAGAAACACCAAACTGAAAGTAGTACTTATCCCGCTCAATTGCAAGAAACAAACAAACAAAAGTATAATTGAGTGAGATTTTCCTACGAAAGAACACTTAGGGGAAAAAACAAGAAATGCAATGAAATATCAAATAAACCCCAACTAAGATCCAACTCTTCACAAGAAGAGGTTGGTGGCCTAAGCACCCATGTAAGAGATCATGGTATGACACCGCGAAGATATATCTTGGGTGCATGGCCAATACTCGACACTGAAGCTCACAATTCAATATTAGAAAAAAAAAGATAGCAATAAATTTTTGCTTTGGGCATAATTGGGGGAGGGAGATCCCAATGTGTTAGGATAACACTCCCCCTATGTCCATGTCTACACCTAAACCCAAACACGTCTCATCTATAGGGGTGTGTGCAAGATCCTCAAGTAAAACTCCTAGAATCAATGATGTTTAGTTCATTCCTCAAGAACATGAATCTTGCATCGTCGAGTGGCTTCGTGAAGATATCCACAAGATTATCCTTGGTGGGAACATATGCGAGAGCAATATCACCTCTTGCCACATGGTCACATATGAAATGATGATGAATCTCAGTGTGCTTCGTTCTTGTGTGTTGCACGGGGTTGTAGGCGATCTTGATGACACTTTCATTGTCACACATGAGAGGCACCTTATCCAAATGAACATCATATTCCTTGAGAGTTTGCCTCATCCATAGCAATTGGGTGCAAGCACTTGCGGCGGCTACATACTCGGCTTCGGCGGTGGAGAGAGATATGCAATTTTGCTTCTTGGAAGACCAACTCACCAAAGACCTACTAAGAAATCGGTAAGCCCCGGAATTGGACTTCCTGTCATATTGATCACCAGCCCAGCCGGAATCTGTATAGCCCTTGAGAGAGAATTGTGCCCCCTTTGGGTACCACAAACCAAACCTTGAGGTATGAACCAAATACCGAGAGATCCTATGGACCGCCACTAAGTGGCTTTCCTTAGGAGCCGCTTGATACCTTGCACACACACCTACACTCAAAACGATATTGGGCCTAGATGCACAAAGGTAAAGCAAAGAACCAATCATAGAACGGTACAAATTTTGGTCCACATCTTTACCATGCGGGTTACGCTTGAGGTGGCACTTGACTTGCATAGGATATGGCTTGATCTTTGCATTTTGAAAATTAAACCTCTTGATCATGTCTTGGGTATACTTGGCTTGAGAAATGAAAGTACCACGAGTCAATTGCTTGATCTCAAAGCCAAGGAAGAATTTAAGCTCTCCCATCATAGACATCTCGAACCTGTCAGTCATAAGCTTTGAGAACTCATTATTGAAAGCTTGGTTAGTTGAGCCAAAGATAATATCGTCCATATAGAGTTGGCATATGAAAAACTCTCCCTTTACTCTCTTTGTGAAGAGAGTGGGGTCGATCTTCCCAACTTCAAAACCACGGTCATCCAACAACTCTCTAAGGTGCTCATACCACGCACTTGGTGCTTGTTTAAGTCCATAGAGCGCCTTATCGAGCTTGTAGACATGGTTAGGGAAGTTGATGTTTTCGAACCCCAGAGGTTGCTTAACGTATACCTCCTCTTTGAGTGGACCATTCAAGAAAGTACTTTTAAGATCCATTTGTTGCAATTTGAAATTATGAGAACATGCATAAGCAAGAAGGAAACGGATGGACTCGAGGTGAGCCACGGGAGCATAGGTTTCATCAAAGTCAATGCCTTAAACTTGAGTGTAACCTTGAGCTACCAATCTTTCCTTGTTCCTTATAACAATGCCATGCTCATCTTGCTTGTTCTTGAATATCCACTTAGTGCCAATAACATTGTGGCAATCTTTGGGCTTCTCAACTAATCTCCAAACCTTGTTGCGCTCAAAGTTATTGAGCTCATAATGCACAACTTCAACCCAATCGGAGTCCTCAAGAGCTTCAAACACTTTATTTGGTTCCACCATAGATATGTGAGCTTGATGCTCACTAAAATATGCCAATTGACTTCTTGTGGATCTTCTAGCTAATATCTTCAAGACATTGTTGTCTTGGGCATCAATTTGCTTCAAAGATCTTCTTATCCTTCTAGCACGACGGGCTTCGATCTCATCATTATTGTGAGGAGGGATCACTTGATCATCTTGATCATTTGGGTCCCCGTCTTGACCAACTTGGCCTTGATCATCATCATCAACAACAACTTCTTCAACAATAGCTTCAACTTGAGGAGAGGAGGATGTGGATGGTTGATCTTGGCCTTGACCTTGACTAGCATGAATGATAGGAGTGGTTTCATCTTGCATAGTAACTTGGTCAATAAGAGGAGGGTCTTCAACATGTTCTTGGATAGGTGCAACACTTGGCTCCTTGGCTTTTTTTTCTATTGTAGAGGAGGGCTCCACTTGAGTAGAGCATAGTCCTTCTCGAGTCGCCATAAGGTGTCCCTCAATGGGGCGGAAAAATCCCACACCCATCCTTCCTATGGCTTATTGAGGCATTTCAACATCTACATTAGAAACATGAAATTGCGCCACTTGGGAGCCATCATTTTCCTCGAACATCACACTATAAGATTCTATGAGAATTTGTGAGGCTTTGTCAAAGACTCTATAAGTGCGGGATTCAGCACCGTAACCAACAAATATACCCTCAATAATTTTGGATTGAAATTTAGACAACATAACACCCTTGATCAAATAAAATTACTTACAACCGAATACACGGAAGTAGGAGACGTTGGGCTTGTTGCCGGTGAGGATCTCATATGGAGTCTTGTACAAGCCCTTGCGAATGTAGAGGCGGTTGGAGGAGTGACATGCAGTGGATATGGCCTCGGCCCATAAATATTGGGGAGAAGAATACTCCGCCAACATGGTCCTTTCCATATCCAAGAGAGTGTGATTCTTCCTTTCGGCAACACCATTTTGTTGAGGTGTGTAAGTGGCGGAGTATTGATGATGAATGCCCTCTTCACTAAGGAATTCATTCAAAGTATAGTTCTTGAACTCCAAACCATTGTCACTACTAATAGCCATGATTTGCACATTGTGTTGACGTTGCACTTGGTTGGAGAAGTCGATGATGGTTTGTTGAGTCTCACTCTTGCACTTGAAGAAATAAACCCAAGTGTATCTTGAATAATCATCGACAATCACCAAGCAATACTTCTTGCCACCAAGACTTTCCTCGGGCACGGCACCAAAGAGATCAACATGGAGAATCTATAATATCATCTTTGATGAAATAATAGTTTTGGCCTTGTGCGAGATATCATGCATCTTTCCTTCAACACACGACCTACAAACGCGATCTTTGGAAAAGGAAACATTTTCTTTTAATCCGGCAATAAGGCCACCTTTGTGAAGACTTTGCAAAGTTCTCATGTTGACATGGGATAAGTGGCGATGCCACAACCACCCCACGTCCGCCTTTCCGAAAAGACACATTTACTGAGAGTTGGTAGACTTCGAAAAGTCCACCGCAAACAACTCATTTTCAACATGTCCCACGTATGCAGCGTCAAGAGTCTTGCTCCTCAAAAGGACCACAATATCTTCATCAAAAAAGACGGAGAAACCCATCATTCCAAGAGAATGGACCGAAAGTAAATTGAAACCAAGGGATTCGACAAGCATGACGTTCACGATAGTGATATCAGGAGCAAACACAACCTTGCCGAAAACCGATAGCTTAGACGAGGATGAGTCTCCATAAGTGACGGTTGCATGAATGTCGTTTGGGAGCAACTCCGTCACAAGTTCTTTGCTTCCGGTCATATGACTAGTGCATCCACTATCAATTATCCATTTAGACCCACCGGAAGCATAGTCCTGCAAGAGATCATTGACTAGAGTTAGGACCCGAGGAGGATCTCTTGATGTTAGCAACAAGGGTCTTTGGAACCCAAATGGTATAGTCAATGTAACCCTCAATAGGACCAACATATTTAGCTTGCACAACACCATAATAATCAACATATAATAAATGGTGTGGATTGTTAGTTCCCGTGGAGATGCTACGAGTGGTGTTGTCCCTCATGACACTACTACTCGAAGCAACATTGTTTGCTTGTGCGGAAGTTCTACGAGTAGTGTTGTCCCTAATGATAATACCACTCAAGGCACCATTGTTGGCCTTCTTCTTGCTCCTTTTCTTGGAAACATATCCAAGACCTTGCTTTCCCACTTGTTGCCTTGGAGCACTCAATTGTGGTCTAGAAATAACCACATTAGAGCTAGGGGAAACCACTTGTGGGATAGAGACCACAACCTTCTCAACTTGAGGGCCTTTGCCCTTGAGCCTTGCTAGCTCATCCTTCAACCTAGCATTTTCCTCAATAATATTTGCATGATCACAAGAAGAAGTAGACGTGCTAGGGTTGTTAAGTTGATTAAGTTGTTTGAAGTTGTTCATGCAACTCTTTGAGGGAAGAATGTTGACTCTCCAAAGCTTTGTGAGCCTTGGTTAGTTTTTCAAACTCCTCGGTTGGTTTACCATGACCAACACCAAACTCAACCTTATCCTTTTTAGCCTTTTTATATTTAGCAATATCAAGGTCACGTTCCTTAGTGATATTAGAAACAAGTTCATTATGTGACTCTTCAATAGATTCAAGTTCCTCCTCAAGAGAAACTCTCCCATCATGCTCTTCTTCAAGAGTCATAGAGAGGGATGTTATCTCATCCGCATCCCTTCTTTCGTTCTCACCTTTCTTCTCAAGAGCTTCATGGGCCTCTCCCAATTGGCTCATGAGATGATCAAAGTACTTCTTGGTCTCACCTTGTAAGTTCGACATAAAACGTTCCAAAGAGAGAATTTCATCTTCTACTCTAAGACTAGCAAGATTTTTAAGTTCACTTGGGGTCTTAGAGTTGGGAGAAGGTGACACCTCCGAGGCCTTAGCCATGAAGCACTTGGCATTTGGGTGAGGATGATTCTCATTGGGGGATTCAAATAGAGATGAAGATGATGGAGTAGAAGCAATAGCAAGAGCGGCCACTTCACTTGTGGTTTCTTCTTCTTCATCACTTCCGGAATCATATTCCTCTTGAGTCACTAGCACAAACTTTGTGGGAGATTTCTTGTTGAATGGTTTATTCTTGAAGTGAGGTTTCTTGTAGTCAACCTTGGACTTGTCCTTGCGAATGATCTTGCCACCATGGAGTTATCTATTATCATAGGGACACTCCGCAATGAAATTGTGCTTATCTTGACAATTCAAGCAAGACCTCACTCGTTGAGTCCCATCATTGCCATAGCGAGACTTGGTCTTCTCCTCAACATATTTCTTGGCCTTGGGAGGATTCCTCCAAAACTTTTGCACGGTGAGAGCAATGATATCCTTGAGCACGGGATCATATTCTTGATCCTTCAATGGAGCCAACTCCTCATGGCCCTCTTCTTCATACTCAACCTCTCTTGACACAACCTTGGCCTTCAAAGCAACCGATGCCCCTTTGTGCATTCCTATGGCCCTAGCACGGTTGTCAAGAGCATTCTTGGTTTGCACTTGATAGGAGCACATCTCTTGCATAACTTGGGTTGAGGTCAAAGAAGAAAATTCATGTCTTCCTTGAATGCTCTTCAAGTCCGCAGGCTCAAATGGCCTGAGAGCAATCATGTACTTCCTTTTGATCCAAGCATCATCAATGTACTTGGCACCAACATTGGAGAATGCGGTGGCAAGAGTCTTGAGCCTACGGTACATGTCTTCATGGCTCTCTCCATCATGCATATAGAACCCTTCGGCTCATTGATCAAGGCATCATACCTATTCCTTTGTGTGCTCTCATTTCCCACAAACATGACGACAAGAGCGTCCCATGTTTTCTTGGCGGTGGAATATTATTGAAGATGCGGCATGTGATTAGGACCCACAGCTTGTTGAAGAATTAAAAAGGCAGTGTAGTTGAGTTGACAATCTACGGCTTCTCTTCTTATCAAGTTCTTGGGGTCATGAGGCTTGTATCCATCACGAGTGACCCTCCAAATCTCTATACAAGAAGAGTTCAAGTGAGTCTCCATGTAATATTGCCATTCACGAAAATAAAAGGCATCAATTTTAGGTGGATCTCCCCTAGGAATTATATGAGGATGTGGGACGGGAGGATCGGGACAATAACGTCCTTTGACGGAGTGATATTCTTCCTCTCCTTTCGTACCCTTATCGGTGGAGTTTTCAGCAGAAGCATTTTTAGATGGATCACCATCATCCCCTTTCTTGGCGCCCTCTGGATTTGCGTCCAGAGGAGATGAGCCGGTGACCTCCTGTCATTTGGCTTTCAAGAGTTGCATCAAGACTTGACGCAACTCATCGATTTTGGTCTCCATGGATGAGGTCAATGAATTTTTCAACTCATTGAGATCATTCATAGAGACCGGAGCCTCGAAACCAGCGGTCTCCGTCTCATCAACCATACTTAAACTCTTAGGCGGTTAAGCCCGGTAGAAGAGTCGAGTCTCTGATACCAATTGAAAGTATAGTATAGGCACCTAGAGGGGGTGAATAGGTGCTACGACCAATTTTAATTTTTCTTTCACAATTAAGCTTGACACAAAGGTGAATTCTCTAGATGATGCAACTATGGTGAATTTACCTATATGACAAGGATAACAACAATCACAATGCAAGTACAAATAAAGGGAGAAGGGAACGAGGTAACCGATATGAAGCACGCGGGGACACGATGTAATCCCGAGTTCCTCCTTGTTAAGGGAGTACGTATCGTTGGAGGGTGTGAGCTCGCCACGAAGGCCTACTCAACGCCACAAAGGCCACACCCTATTCTCTGATGAATCCCGACACAAAGGCCTAGTCCACCTTCCACTATTGATACTTTTTGAGACAGGAATCGAATCCTTTACAAACAACTTAGGGCACACACCCACAACAAAATTGGGGGCTCCCAACAATCTTGAATCACCAAGAGTAGCAAGATGCTTAGGTTCTCCACAAGAGGAAACCCTAGGCTAGATCCCTCCAGCTAGAGAGGGGGGAATGAAGAACGGCTCGGTTAAGACGTAGATCGGGGCCTTCTCCTTCAATCCTCCAAAGATTTTCGAGTTTGGTGGGGGGATTGGGAGTTAATGCGGATTTGGTGAGATCTTAAATGCTATTGAATGGCAAAGGGAAGAACTATAGCTCAAGTTGGAAGAGGAGGGGTATTTTACCCCCTCCTCAAAACTAGTCGTTTGGCTGGAAAACAGGTACCGGAATATCCTGTTGGGATATTTCCACCGGGTTCATTGACTTAAACCGGATTATCCGGTTGCCTCTAAATAATCTGGTACGATTAATCTGGTACGAATAATCCGGTTCACATCTGTGAGTTTCAACTCCAGTCCTTAGCTGATTTTCGAGCAGAAACTCCACAACCGGAATATCCGGTATGGTTTGAATAATCCGGTACCAATAATCCGGCTCATCTCTGTCCCAAACTAGACCCAAACCATCCTAACGGAATATCCGATTTCCCTGAATAATCCGGTTAGAATAATCCGGTTGCTCACTGTCCCAAATCTCTTAACAAAATCTTCACCGATCTTTTCGATTATCGATGCCGATGTTAAGTATAACACATGCACACTAAACACCTCGATAAATAATGTACTTAGTATTGTTAAGTAACACACAAAACACCGGGAAAACGAAATGCACTTTCACACATCCAGCTACAAGGATCTGAGCTTCGTTGCCTCTTTCTCTCCACCAAGCTCTCTTCCCCTCATTGAGTGTCGGTTGGGGTCTGGTAAGTTCGATGTTCGCATCCCAGCTGCCATAGTGAACTGTTCTTTCTGTTAATTTATACAGCAGCATATACAGTCCCATCTATATTACTGTATATAAGCTTATCTGTTTTCTCTATTTCACATGAAGCAATGATACCGTGTAAGTTTCTGACTCCTGCTCATATTGCTGTTTGGTGTTGGTTAATACGAATTTTACCACTTTGGATTACATGCGAGTAGATTGGTTGTAGTTTGCACAAAACCTTGCGTTGTTCTCCAGATTTTGGAACCGAAGAAACTGATATCTCTCGAATGTAATAGGTTTATTCTCTTTATACATGTGGAAATAGTAAATTCAAAACTGCCACTTCTAACATTTGGATTGCAAAGAGATACAACCCTTTTGTTTGTGTATTAATGCTGACCCAAGTATCCTTCTTTCATTGATATTTGTCAAAGTAAGCATTACGTTGGTTGGAAATGAACATATACTCGGTTAATCATAGTCTTTTGGTGCTTCTGAAAATTGATTAACGTACAAACGAGAATGTTTCATCGGTTAAATGTACCCTTAATTAAGTTTCAATTTGCAGTTGAAATTACATATGTTTGGGACCAATAGAACATGTCTCTCCACGTGCTTTCCATATTTCTCCAATATTTCAATGGTTTATTCAATTGGATTTAACATAAAATTCCCGCAGCAACGCGTGGGGTATCATATAGTTTCTCTAATGAGTTTGATTATTTCTGTGCGAAAAATGGTGTTATTCATGAGAGGGAACCTTCCTATTTGCCTCAGTCAAATGGGATTGCCGAATGGAAAAACCATACTCTAATGGATTTGGTTAATGCCTTGTTAGATATATTGGGTTTATCCAAGGCATCGTGGAGGAGGGGGGCTATGTTGACATCATGTCATATCCTGAATAAAGTTCTGAAGGAAGACAATGAGATCGCTCCCTACGAGCAATACGAGAAGAGAAGAACGACACTCTCATATTTATGTACGTGGGGTTTCTTGGTGAAAGTCAATGTGTCGATCCCTAAAAAGTGTAAGCTTGGACCAAAGACTGTGGACTTTGTTAATTTGGGCTACGCTAAGAATAGTGTCGGCTATAGATTTCTAGTAGTGAAATCTAAGATGCCTGACATGAAGGTCGATGCAATTATGGAGTCTAAAGATGCTACATTCTTTGAGGATATTTTTGCTATGAGAGATATACAAAGCACTTCTAGATAGGAATCTGCGGAGACTCCTAAGCCTGCTATTCCTATGGAATATTATGAACAAACACATGATGAAGATCCTGAGGAGGATGACGAGGAATCCCTTGGTTGGGGAAAGAGACAGAGGACTAAAAAGTCTTTTGGTGATGATTTTCTTGTATACCTTATGGATGATACTCTCACTTCTATTTCAAAAGCGCATGTATCTCCTGATGCTAACTACTGGAAAGAAGAGGTCTGTAACGAGATAGACTACATAATGGCTAACGGGACATGGGAAATAACTCAACTTCCCTATGGCTGTAAACAATTGGAATGCAAGTGAGTGTTCAAAAATAATCTTAGTCCTGATGGTATGATTGAAAAGTACAAGTCTATGCTTGTGGAAAAAGGGTTATTCCTAAAAATAAGACGAAGATTTCTTTGATACTCATTCATCTGTGGCCAGGCTGACCACAATTCGGGTATTATTCTTGTTTGCAGCCTCGCATGGTCTTCCTGTCCACCATATGGGCATTAATAAGGCTTTACTAAACAGAGAGTTAGAAGAGGAAATATACATGCAACAACCATACACTGGTAGAAAATAGGCCTTTAGTCCCGGTTCGCAAAGGCCATTAATCTCGGCCGTGCAACCGGGACTAAATATGTGCGACTAAAGCCCCCTCCCCCTTTAGTCGCGCCTCTTACAAACCGCGACTAAAGGCCCGTCCATGTGGGCGGCTGGCGTGCGCCGGGGGCGGAGAACCTTTAGTCCCGGTTTGTAACACGAACTGGGACTAAAGGATATTTCGTTATTTTTTTTAATTCATTTGGGTTTCTAATTATTTTTCACTCCCATTTTTTTTCAGAATGTTTATTATTTGCTTAGTGTCTAACTACAATTATCTCTAGTCAAATTACTTACTCGTGGTCAAACTTCCTGCTCGGTCACTCATCCTCCCACTACTCTAGCACTAGCACGCTTAACTTCCGAGTTCCATCCCGTCCCGCATCCAAGTGTTTCGCACGCATGTATGTGATACTAGTATCATATCAATCCTATTAACATGTTGGTCGATGCCACATTTCTTTATTGTTTGAATTTCAAATAAATCTTTTAATAAACAAAAGTAATGATGTAATAATAATTTTGAATAAATAAATAAACATTAACTTTTTAGTTTGTATTATTTCTAAAAAAAATCAGAAAAATAAAACTAATTCATTTTAAAATCTTAAAAATACAAATAATATATCAAAAAATTCAGAAAAATAAAACTAATTCAATTTACAATCTTAAAAATACAAATAATATATCAAAAATTTCAGAAAAATATTTTATCTCACGGTTTTCCAGTCCTTATGAATGCATCTTGACTAAGTGGTCATGTCTCTTAATCTTAGGAAATATTTTGTTTCCCCTTTCCTAATCTCTTCTATTTTCCAGTCCTTATGAATGCATCATGTCCTTTTAAACCCTTGGTTTTATTTGAGCCATTTCATTAGTCTTCTTCTCTCACAAGGTTTTGAGACATTTAAGTAACCTTCTGTTTTCCATGTTTTCCACTCGTTTTCTCAAATATTTTGCAAAGGAGTTAGTCTTAAACACAGCGGTACTTAAACACATACACAATTAATAGAAATAATATATGACATATATCCATTACATAATAGTAGTACTACATATATAAAGTCTCGAATAATGCAAACATAGCGGTACATAATAGTAGTATTACATATATAAAGTCTCGAATAATGCAAACATAGCGGTACACAAACAACCATCTACTCGAGCTCCGAAGAGTAGATGCGGAACAACTCGAACGCAACATATGCATCTATTGCTGCATACTGGAGATTGATCAGGTCAAGTGGGTTCTTCCCCCAATAGTTGTGATTTCTCGAGGGGAAACTAGTCTTCATCGTTCTGTAGTCGTGGTGGATGAAGGCAGTTGCCATCTGAGCCATCCCGGTCTTGTGGCCGTCCAACTCATCAAAATGGATCAAGTCCTGAAGATCAATGTAGTGGTCTTCAGGTATCTCAATATTCCAGGTGCGCATCATCTTCTGCTGGTCATTTGTGATATCGACGCTACAAAAGTCGAAACCTTTGTTGACAAGAAAATCCATAAGTTTTGGACATTTCTTTGCACTACTTCAACAACAAAAATGGAACACATGTTAGATATTGTTGCAACAAGTGTATTCTTTCAATGCAACAACAAATCGAAAATGCGACAACTATCCTACAAGTGATTGTGTGCGTACCTTGCCCATTGGAAGACCAGAACGGTTTCCTTGTAAGCAATCTGGATGACGGTCACATCCTTTTGATTCGCCGTGTAGTCGAGATCAAGCCCAAAGAACTTGTGGTGTTCATCGGCTTCATAGAGTTTCATCAAACGGTCAAGAGCTTCAGGGAGGATCTCGCAATTGTTGGTATAGGCGACGTGGAGAGTCTTGCCGCATGGTGTGGACACCGGGAGAATCTTCAAAACGGTAGAATCCATGGTGGAGGAAGAAGAAGAGAGAGCCGCGCGCGCACTGTAGCAATGAGGCCTTTCTCTGCCTCGCTCGCGAATTAGAACCGCGCGGGAGGCGAGCAGTTTGGAACTTTAGTCGCGGGTGGCCAGGCCAACCGGGACTAAAGACCGGGAGGCGAGCAGTTCGGACCTTTAGTCACGGGTGGCTAGGCCAACCGGGACTAAAGCCCTCCGCGCGCTTCCCAAACCGCCACTCAAGACCTTCAGTCGCAGGTCGCCTCCCGAACCGCGACTAAAGACCCCTTTAGTCACGGTTCAGACATTTTGGGGACTAAAGGGGGCGTATGGAACGCCTTTTTTCTACCAGTGATATGGTTTTGTGATAGATGGTCAGGAAGGAAAGATGTGTAAGTTAGTGAAATATTTATATGGCCTGAAACATGCACCTAAGAAGTGGCAAGATAAGTTCACTACAAGTTTAATATCTATTGGATTTGTTGTTAATGAAGCTGACAAATGCGTATACTATCGCCATGGTGAGGGTGAAGGAATTATACTATGCTTGTATGTTGATGACATACTGATATTTGAGAACTTTGAGATGAAGGACCTTGGTGTGGCTGATGTTATTTTGAACATCAAGCTATTGAGAGATAATGAGGGTGGGATTACACTTCTGAAATCCCATTATGTTGAGAAGGTTTTGTGTCATTTTGAATATTTGGACTGCAAAATTTCTCCAACACCATATGATCCTAATGTGTGGATTCGAAAGTTCGAAGGCACGTCTAAGGATCACCTAAGATACTCTCAAATAATTGGTTTCTCATATACCTAGCGAGCACTACAAGGCCTGGCATCATGTTTGTTGTGTGCAAACTGTGAAGGTTCGTTTCCAATCCGGATGATGTGCATTAGCATGCTGTTTAAATATTTATCGCTATCTAAAAGATACTATGAACTATGGACTTCATTATACTGGATACCCTTTGGTGCTTGAAGAGTATTGTGATGCGAATTGGATCTCTCATGATGATGAGATAAAAGTAACAACGGGATATGTGTTTACCCTTGGAGGTGGCGTTGTTTTCTGAAAGTTTTGCAAGCAAACGATCTTAACGAGATCGACAATGAAAGCAGAATTAACAGCATTAGACACATCTAGTGTCGAAGCAGGATGGCTTCGAGATGTTTTGATGGACTTGCCAGTGGTTAAAAATCCATTACCGGGTATCTTTATGAACTGTGACAATCAAACGGTTATTGTCAAAGTGAAGAGTACACAGAACAATGCACAGTCCACACAACATATAAGAATGAGATTCAAAGTTGTCAGACATTTAAGAAACTCTAGAGTGATAGCAATAGGTTATATCCAGTCGGCTAAGAATCTGGAAAATCCCTTTACTAAAGGGCTATCACGTGTTGTGATAGAAAATTCATCGAGGGACATGGGTATGAAACCCATATGATTTTCCATGGTAGTAACCCAACCTATATGATCAGAAATCTCGTGAAGTAGTACCTGGGAAAACAAACTTGTGGTTAACTAAGGAGAGAAGTTTTTACTAACCCACTCCGTTGGAGATGCAATACTCCGGAAAAACTGTATGGTAGGTTGAATTTTTGTCTTAATGTGTTTCAAGGCTTGTATAAGCAAGATGCTATCCTATAGAGCGATCTTTGGAGCAACACGCCTATATGATCCTTACTGCTGGTCACAGTCGACGAGATTGGGTTGATCTCTAGTAAGTTCATGAATAGGCCAAGAGTGTGACTAATATGCTCCACCCAGGGGTGAGCCTTCGGCAGCCTAGTACTCGTAAGACATTTGGTGAAACTAGTTTACGCCAAACTGACAATTCAAGGTATAGTCTATTGTTTAGTTGTGAAGTAGTGTAGTTATTTATTCTATGTGTATGTTCAACCTTGACGAGTCTCTACTGAATATATCGGTATATCAAAAAAGTGTTTGGAACGGAGGAAAATATCATGGGCCTTTGGGATCTGGTGGGTGATTGTTGAAATATGGGTGGGCTTTAGGCCCATCCAACAATTTCAGAAAATCCCTAAGGGTCCATGGTACCATAAAAAGGGAAATGGTGGAAGTTTAGTCTCGCATGGCTAGTTGGAAGAGATTTGCACCAAATAAGGTGAGCTCTTCTCCCACTAGTATGAGTTGGTGTGAAGTGAGGAGAACTGTTCCACACGCGCGCTCCTTTTCCGCCGCCCGCCTCGCCACGTCTCGTCACGACGCTCGCGAGCCGCAGGTTGTGGGAATGAGCCGAGCCGATGCCTTTATTTTCTTGGTCAGAAACAGAGAGTTTGTATTAAACACTACACGAATCTGAAACGTGAGATCATGGAAGCGCACTAATAAACGCTCCACAAAACTGAAATATTTATTGTGTGCTAAATGTGCCACGAAACTAAAACATTTATTGTGGGTGTTTCTCCTACTCAACCAAGCCTTTATATTGGAGGCGTTGGCACCTCTAAGGAGTATCTGTCTAACAGAAAGCATCTGCTTTGCCTCCACATGCTTCCGTTCATGTTGTTCCATTTGCTGTTGCCGCTGTCGGTGACCCCATCCCGTCCAACGCGTACACGGTTAACGGGAGAGCAAGCCTCTGAAACCCTGCCTCTCTATATTCTGTACGGGATAGGGGTGAGTAGTTTTTGGTGAGCGTCTCCTACATGACTTCGTCGTCTGCATCGCCTTCTTTATAACCATGTCCACCGATGTCGACCGAGTTGATGCCAAGAAGGCTGCTCTGGACAAGAGGGTGGCCAACGAGGCTGCCGCCTCCGCCGTTGCTATCCCCAATTGGCCTATTGGAGGGTATAATACGTTTATCCCCCTCTTACTTCTTTCTATGTGTGCAATACTAGTGATTTGTGTAGATGCGTCTACTATATGTCTAGTGTATGCTTATATTATCAATTATCTGTATGTGGTTAGTACTGTTTATGTCATGCTTATGATTTTTCTTTGACTAATTTATATATTCTCAACAATGGACAACCTGCAATAGAATAGTCCAGTTAGCAAATAGAGGCCCGAGGACTAATTTTGTTGATTGTTTTATTTTTGGCAAGTTAATTTTGTTGATCGCTTCATTAGCCTATTACCCAAGATGTAAAATAACATGACTCTATTACACGTTACATTGAGGGTTTTTAGTTTTTGTTTTTGTTTTTGCAGTCATTAAGTTTTAACTCAAGTTTCATTGGAATATTATATGTTCACTTGGGAATTTCCCGTTACGCAGTTACACAACTGGTGCTTAATCTGTGATCCTTTTTAACTCGGATGTAAATCGAATTTGACATGTCGCTAACAAAGTTGAGGCGGACTTAAACATTCGAGTTACGGCGCTTATGAACAAAGGAAGCTTGTTATAGGGTAAATCCTATATACTCCTATATACCGCCCCGACGGGCGCGAGACGGTTGCACCTCCTGAAGCGTAGCACCCATGGACCGGCCCATTTCGGTGTTCTCTATTTCGAAAGTTTTTTTTCTATTCTTCTTCTTATATTTTCGTTTATTTTTTATTTTTAAAGTTTCTTTTCAGTTTTTTTTTTTCCTGTTTCTTTTTTTCACTTTTTATGATTTTGGAAAATGTTTAGTTTCAAAATTTGTTCAAATTTAAAGATGTTCAAAAGATTAAATGTTTGGACTTACAAATTGTTCCTATTTAAAAAAATAGTTTTGAAAAAAATTCATATTTTAAAAAATCAAAGTTAATCTAAATATTGTTCATATTTCTGTAAAAAATCAAATTTCGGATTAAATTTGGAAATTTTCAAATTTTAAAACCTTTTAGATTTTGAATAATATTTGGATTTAAAAATATATTTTTAAATAACATTCTGATCTGAAATTTATTTAGATTAAAAATGTTCTAATTTTTTAAAATGTCCCACTTTTAAAATAACTTAAAAAGGAAAAATAGCAGTACCTTTTTATTCATCCGCGGCCCTTGAAGCACTGCTTCAGGCGGCTCCCGCGCCACCTTGAAGTGCTATCTGGGAGCACCCATATAGGTTGCGCTAGACTAAGGCTACCAGAATTACATTTTGAAACACAAGTCCATCAACAACTCAACATGGGTCTTCTTGGAGCCCAAAGAATTTGTCTGACCTAACCTTTTCTGATAAAAGCCCATTTACTGATTCAGCTTTTAGATAGTGAGAGTAGTTGATGCTTGTTGCTTGCACATACTTAGCGCCTCTCTACAGATAAAGCAAATAGCATTATGTCTAAGTAAATAGTACATTGCATTTTCAACCTGTCATGGTAAAACCATATTCGGCAAAAGGTTGCCATAATTCGCTCCAAACAAAGCAAAGGGAAAGTTTGCGCGAAAGACGCAATTCAAAAGCCGCCCGGGTAAAGAAGGAAGTATCTGCACTGCACGCTCAGAAAAGTAAGGTTTTCTGGGGACTCAAAATCAGATCCTCAGCCATGTCCGTAGAGAAGAATACTAGACGTAGATGCCGAGCCGAATGCACGCAGGCAGGAAAATTCCTTTGAAGCAAAGCGCCATGTGTTTTCCAAAGAAAGATGGCACAGAAAGCTAGGAGAGACAAAACAAAGGTGTCCTACGGCTTGTATTCTAGCTACACGACTGGAAACCTATCGCTATATTAAAGAAAGCATCCAGGATTTATCTGAAACTCATCTGCTATTATGCATTACATGGTTACCAGGATCGACGAATTTCAGATGGTTATCTGAAACTCATCTGCTATTCTGAATTCCTTCCGTTTCACAGTATAAGATGTTTTAGACATTTTCAACATTCACATATACGTACATGTATCTAGACAATGTTTTAGTATATATGTCTACTCATTTTAGTGCGAATCTAGATAACATGTGAAACACCTAAAACATCTTATATTATGAAATGGAAGAAGTATTTTCCAACGGGTTTGGGGTTTGAGATAGCGCAGTCATTGGTTTTATTCTTTTTTTTCTACTAGACTAGACTAGACTAGAGAAAGAGTTATTACCCGGGTAAAAGCTTGGGTTTGACATGGCTAGGATTTTCGGCCCATGTTGCGAAAGAGAGAAAGGTAGGCCGCACGCACTTGCATGCGCGGGAAAGGCCCGTCCCGCAATGATGGGTTTTCGTTTTGGCATATATTCCCTCCTCCACAAAAGGCGCCGGCCGGGGCTCCGAACGAACACTCCGTCAGCTCAGCTCACCTCACCTACAAAAAGACAGTTAGCGCCTTTAATCCCAGGCTTTGGTAAAATCCTAAACTAATCTGCCATGGCTGCTTTGGCCAAAGAGGGAGGAGTACCATGAGCTCCTAATAACAAACTTGACCTTTTGTCTTTTGTTTGGACGTCGGGAGAATCCGATGATGCTTCGTGCGAGTTTTTTTGGCTCTCGGAGCGGATGCTTCGTGTAAGATTGATTCCCATGTGACGCGACGTCCACACGTATAAATTGCTACCATTGCAGGCCATCTCCACAGTTCTCCTACTCAAGTGTAGTGTGGTGGACTCTGTGCAGCAATGGACATGGTAACATGAGTATGCATACTGCAACTGCAAGTGCACAAAATTTTGGTAGTAGCATGAATTATGCTAGCAACTGGTCATTGTCAAGTGCACAAAATTCATGAGTCGGTGAGGCTCCCTAGCCTGATCAAGTTCAGCTAGACACACCATAATAAGCAGTACCACACTGCTACTAGTGACACTGACCATGAACAATCAGTGGTGTGGTGTCAGCGCTGGAAGAGAACGTTCTATGCAGTAGCTCGTCCCGGCCAGCCTCCTCCGTGCGCACGGCCCTACCCTACCTTTTTTCTCTGAGCAGCACGGCTGGCTGGTCCGGCTCCGGCAGCGCCACCACGACGTCCTTCCCGGTTCCCCAGACACCCACCATAGCCCTTCTCCCTAAAGATGACAAAGGAACAAGAGAACGTGTAGAAAAGAGGCGTTGCACCTTACCCAGCCTCCCTCTCCCTCTCATCCTCACGCTTTCTAAAGTTCTTTTGCCTGCTCCTTTCTCCTGACCCTGCAGACGAGCCATGGCCCAAATATTCTTCTATTCTTTTTTTCAAATCGCATCAGTCTCTTCTTTGTTAGAGAACGCTGAACTATGTACCGTTGCTTACGGCCTAGAAAAGATACGCACTTGTAGAAGCATAAACATGCCACTATAGCCCTTTGTAATGTCTCTTAGAAAAAATTGTTAATATTAAATGACCATATTTTTCTGGTCATGGACATTTGTTATGTCAATATTAATGAGATCACATTGTTGTTTCAAAATTTTGGTTGGATAGACCCAACTAGTTGAGATACTACGAGGTCTGATTTTAGCATTGCTAAAGATAGTATCACCATAGTATGGTTAACTTGTTTGCTTTATTTGACCATGAGAATATATGGTGGTGCATTTTTGAAAAGTTTGCTTTGGTGCAGTCAAGTATCACACTGTAAACTGCATGATCAAAACGATTATTACTGGGTAATCTCGAAGATATGTATTTCACCGCGATAGTTCAAAACCGTGAATTACTCCGTTAATAGAGAGATACATTCAGGATCCACTCGGTGTGATAGTATCCATTAACAAGTCTGCGCAGACAAAGGCGTGATGTAAGTCATGGGGTTACTATAAGACGGGAACGAGTATAAGGAACACTGGATATTGAGGATAATGTGACATGGTGATTAAAGAGTTCAATCATGGTCATATCATTTATCTCGCCTCGAGGTATTGATTGGTATCGTTAAGTAATGGGAACATACTTGATAATCAACGGGTTCAGCGGGGTTCGTTCGTATAACTTGTAGGAGTAAATATGGACGTCCATGGTCCCGATGTTGATTATTGATTTGAAAAGGATTTTTATGACCATGTCTAATTTTTATCGAACCTGTAGGGGGTCAGACTTAAGGCGCCAAAGTTAGTTGTTTACATTGGATGGTTCGGAGAAGAAAGCGGGTATCATCCGGATAGTTCCATTGTGATAGAATTATATTCAGAGAGATTATATGAGAGGACATGAGATGTCCCGGGATGTTAGAAAGTGTTTCTAACATTAGTGGATAGATTTTATGATTTTATCCAAAGGGTACATAGGGTTCTTGAAGAGTTTCACCAAAAAACGAGAAGGGGGAGTGCCGGAGGGCGCAGAAATGCCCCAGGGTTGCACCCCAATTTGAGGGGCTGCCATGTGCACCAAAGGCCACATAGCAAGGTTTAGCACCTCCCCCGGAACCTTCCTTATTTATGTTTTTGGCAATAGAAGTAATTTCCAAAATGGAGAAAAAGGAAAAAAAAAAGGGGGGGGGGAGTATTTGGTGGGAAGGAAAAGGACACCCCAATCGGCAGTCCAATCCAAATTGGAGAGGAGGGAAGGCTGCTGCCAGGTTTGGGCCTCCCCAGACTGACCTACCGCCCTATGGCAGGTCCCCCCCTCCCACTTCCCACGATGTTCCCACCCCCTCCTTCAATTAGAGACATAATTTCTTGAGAAAGATCTATATGCGGGGTTTTGAGGTGTCCTCTCCCCGCAGACAAGATCTAATCTCTCTCGCTATCTCTCCCATATGTTGGGATCTCTCCACCTTGTTGTGCACATGCAGTTCCTAGTTCTGGACAGTTGCCGGACTTTGATGGACGTACGTGTGCGAACTCTCAGTTGATATCCTCGCTCTGCTGGATCCGGAAGGGTAGATACGGGGAGACGGCAATAGTCCTACTTCTAGGATTAGCCGTGGTAATCTTCACCAGGTTTCATCGACATCATCATCAACAGATGTTCCTCATCTCCATGTTGGTAACGATCAGATCTATATTCGCTCGTACTTCCATAGTAGATCATGTACGTTGCATAAGACGGAAAATTTAAAATTTTGCACGCGACGCAATATTTCCTATGACGAGAATTAGTGTGGTTGACCCGTATATATAAGGTGGAGTGGTGTCTTGTTTGGCAATGATGGTGGTGAATAGTGGAGTTGGGCCACCATAATGTTTTGATGGTTTGTTCTTTCTTACATGTCGATCAGGTTTTTCGTGCATGTTCATAGAGTCGGAGTTTTCGTAGAGGATCCATAGTGGTGACAATAACATGATATGGATGGACTGTTGTAGGGCATGGTAGGTGAAAACTCGTATACGAATACATTATGATCGAGGAAAAACAAGTGAATGGAATTTTAAGGCATCAAAATTTACTTCAACAAGTCAACCAATATGATCAACGTGAAATTCATCTAAAGATCATGAAATGACCTAGATATGGTCCTGATCGCGCTTATGAGATGAGTCGTGAAGGATCGGGATGGTAGAATGAACTTAATATAAGATTGCAACATATGGCTTCAAGATAAGGTCATGGTAAACTCATGAGTTGAGACATGGTTGATAAAATATTGAAACAAGTATTGCAAGTAAAGAATTCATTGTGGGTTTTTAGAGGTCGTCATGGATTGGAATAAAATAAGACATAGTGCTATCAAGTTGAAGTCCGGGAATTGATTCTAGAACATCAATAAGAGCGTAAATGATGTACCACGTGGGATCAAGCAATCTAGTAGTATGGTAAGATATTATGAATTTCTCTCTATGAACTAACCCATGAACTATGAGGTTGGAATCTCCGTGTGGGTTAGTTGTCACTCATGGTATCAAACTAAAAGGGAGATTTCATATAGCCCATGTGATGATGACACTAAGAAGAGATGGTCATCAAGGTTAAGAAGAGATATTTCAAGATTAGCACCCTGAAAAAATATATGCTTGAATCATTCATTTTGTGCTAAAGGACATGTGAAGATGTGCTTTACTTAAGGCTTACCATACTAGAATAAATATATATGAGGGAGAAAATGGAGAGTTTTCACCAAGAGACTCTGCCACCTTAAGGAAAGATGAAAGAGAATTTCCACCCCCAAGTAGTTTTAGGCATTTGTTAACAACATAAGTTAGATCTTACTGTGTGCTAAGTTTTTTAGGTTCATTTGATGAATAGCCCAAAACGGTGATCGATCCCTCAAGTAAAAGATAAAAGATCAAAGGCGGTACTTGCAGATTTTATTTTTTATATTGAGTCATAGGGAAACTGTACTATCAAGAGGGGTTGCTCAATGGAAGGTTTGGAGAAATCATTCGCTTGCACTAAAACCATGTTTGCACCTCACATCCTTCCTATAAACAGAAGTGGCGAGTGATACGTCCATTTTGCATCACTATTTTATATTATAATTTTACTCTTATGCAATGGTATATTTAATATTAGAATGTATTAATTATGTTATTTTACCCTATTTTACATGTTTTACAATTAATATGGGAAAAGCACCGGAGACCAGGAAACAGGAGAAAAAACACCCTAAGTAATACCCAATTTCCGGCGCTTATAAAAATCCAAAAAATATGAAAATTCTTTCTGAAGAAATAAGCCATGGAGCCAAACGATGGGCTCCAGGAGGACAGCCACTTGGGTACGCGGGCCTGGGCCGAGGCCCACCTTTTGTCCACGCCTGGCACCTGTGTGGGGGCCCTCGCGCCTCGCCTTTCAATTTATTTTGGCCTACATTTTTAATCTGGCCAAATTTGATCGCGAGGCGACTTTGTATTTCTGCCATAATCTCGGGGCAGAAATGAGACAGAGAGAATAAAGCATTGCGGTAGGCCATTCCTGTTGGGCAAAGTTCCATCCTGAAGGACGAAGTGGGGAAATCGTAGGCATCCTCATCTTCATCACGTCGTGCATCATTGGGATCATCATCAACATCATCTCCGCCACTAAGATAATCTTCATCTTCATCCCATCTCACCTCATTATAACTTGTATCTATATATCACTAAAATCTTTCTATCAGTGGTGATTATTCTTTTGTAATTGGTGCTATGAATATTTATCGGTGAATTGTTGTTATGACCAGATTGGTGTTCATCCATACATCACGTATGATCATAATCTATATGATGCCCTGTGAGTAGTCCGCTTAGTTCTTCAGGACATGAGAGAAGCCTTGTTGCCGGTAATCATGTAAATTTGAGTAGCATTTAATGGTTTCATATTTAAATTATGGTGTTGTTCTTCTAGTGGTGTCATGTGAACGTCGACTACATGGTACTTCACCTTTACGGTCCTAGGGGGATGCATTTTGTATTTAGTATTCTTGTGATAGGGTTGCATGAGTAACATAAATCCAAACCCCAATTTGCAATCTATTGCGCGAGAGAGTGTGGGATATCAGATTTTAAAGTTGTGGTTAGATTAATATTAATTACTTTCTTATATTTATGGCTAACTTGCAAGGTGTGTAATCACAAACATATACACTTCCAAGTAAGGATAGTACGCTAGTTCACTCAGAGAATACTTAGCAAAATAATGAAGTTTAATCAATGGTATGTGGTGAAAGTAACTTGACAATATTCCATGTATCCTCGAGAATTCTTTAATCATCATAAGTAACACAACCGGCTTGTTCTTTGCTCTCAAAAGGATTGATCCACTTGCTGTAATTTTACTTTCTTGCTTTTATTTATTTGTTAAATTCCTCATTGCTCTTAACTCCCCTATAAAAATTTCTTGAAGTATTTACACTGAAACCTTGCTGAAATCAGCTTGTCAACACCTTCTACTCCTTGTTGAGTTCGACACTCTTACTTATCGAAAATATTATGATAAATAAAGTATAGTTGCTGGCCATTATAGAGAACCCCTAAATACTTAGTAGTTGTTGGAAAACATCCTGCAGATTCCGGGGTTGTCTGGCTGGAGACTCCTAACACACCGGGAACTCTAGACTCAGGGCAACCAAAGACTCCGGCCCCAAGTGATGATGAAAATAAAGTAAGCAAAGTTGTAATCAATGTAAAATAATGGACCGGGGGGGCATAGTTTCGCTAGTGGTGTACCGGAAAGAATAAACGTGTTGGGTAAATAAATTATAGCTAGGCAATTGAAAAATCATGAGGGCATAACAATGCTATTATGACAAGATATAGTTCACGTGTTCTAATCATGTAAGCATTACATCAAGGAATATGGACCTCTATCCAGCATGCATCCATATCCAATAGTCCACCTCAACAAAGTTATCTAGCAAATCTCTCTAGTATTAAGTTGCAACCAACAGACAACTACATTCAGGTCAATACATAATGTAAGAAATAATTGTCATTACGCAAGAAGAACAATGTTGTTTTCCCTTAGTGGTACACGTTTCTATCACTCGAGCGCAGACAACAAGGAGGTATGAACTCACTATCTAGCATAAAATTCCCTCTTGGAGATGCATACAACAACTTGGCCATAGTAGCCATACACATTGGAGAGTGTGCAAGAACACATTAAAACACTATCAATACATAAGTGAAGCTTAATATAAACTTATAAAGACATGAACAAAATTATCATAATTTCATGATTCATCGGATCCCAACAAACACTACATGTAGAAATTACATAAAAACGATCTTGATCATGTTAGGAAGATCATAAGACCGTGGCATGATAGAACAAGGAGCAGATATCACCATCTAGCTACTGTTATGGACCCATAGTCCAAGGATGAACTATTGACGCATATGTCTGGAGGTAATCATGGTGATATAGAGACCTCCGGTGTCGGGGCAAGACTCCACAAGTCCTACATTGGACTTTCAAGGTGACGGCGCCTCTGTATCTGTTTCGTGGAAAAAAATTCCGTCCCCCTTAGGCCACGCCATGGGATTGCCTGGTGGGGTGGCCCCACCTCTAGTTCTCTCCTTCGGGCTCTGCCTTTGTCCGGGGTAGAAACTTGCCTCCGTAATTTTTGAGGACTTTTCACGAATATTTCATGTACAACTTTTCTGAAACAAAAGTACAGCAGAAAACAGGAACTCGCTCTAGGCACTGGGTTAATAGGTTAGCCCTGAAAACATCTAAAAATGATAGAATCAAATGGAAACATGGGGTAATTGATAGAAAACAAGCATGGGGCAATAAAAAAATTATAGATACGTTTGAGAAGTAGCAACCTCTTCAATCCCTTTCAAAATCTTGAGTGCCGCCATTGAGATTCAAGGAGTGCGCATGGGAAAGGTTAGCGTAAGATAGGTTTTGATATTTTTGCCGCTCTATAAGTACTTGGTGGAAACAATATTATAGTTTTTTAAGTCGTACTGTAAAGAGGGGCCATGGAGAAAGTATGTTGACTATATTGTGTACATTGTCATCAAATCTTTGCATGTGTTGCATCCTCTTTTTTGGTTCATCTTGGTTAGGTATTTGTGTGAGGACCTAGCAATTGTTGTTAGCTTAAAACAAAGGCTAGGATAATTGAAAATATTGTTCATATGAGAAAGTTTTGACCTTTTTTGTGATGTAGGTCTGAGATTCTAGGACCTATTCTATATAAGCTCCAGGCTTGCTCAGAATGGTACTTTGCCTAGCTTAGTGCAATTCCTGGAAATAGCTTGGAGGTTCTGAGTCGGGCGGATATCTTGCCAACTGGAAGATTCTCTAGGTCCCCTATTTAGACCCCATTCTTCTCCAGAGTTTAGTAGTCTTCGGCCTTCAAGATCCTCCCGCAAAGTTCTAATCCCACATACACGTGGAAAATAAGCACATGGATCTATGAGACATTTGTTGCCCTCCTCCAGCTTCTCTCCTCTCTAACATCTCATTGCGTGAGTACAACTTGTAATATTTGAGTGAGAGAGAGAGAGAGAGAAGAGATATATTTGGGTATAAGTTTATTATCATGTGCGTTTCTTGCATTGCTTTAAGGTATACACATCGATTGATTCGAGTTGTCGGACACCACTTCCTAGATTGTTTGATGTTTTTATAGCTTGGTTGTCTATTCATGAAGCTTGTGAAGAGGCTCGGGTGATTTGGTGATGTGGTTGTAGACGCTCGAAGGGGGGAGGGGGAGGAAGAATAAATCCATCATGGCGAGCTCATAAGTTTTGGGGGAGGATCCTAGAGAAGAAGACTAGGACAGTGTAACCATGCGGGCGTTGTTCATCGTGGATTTTGTTTAGAATATCGTGGACATTTGAAATCTACGGAAAAATTTCGATGTCTCTCGTCCCCTTTTACTTCTGCGATTCATAAATGCTAGTAATAATATATCTTGTGTGGATTTTTAATTGAATGTGTGATATTGTTACTCCAAATCTTGTGTAAAGTTAACTTGTCAATGCACTCAAATAGACTCTTATTTAGGATTTATGCTTGAAAATAATATAAATAGTTTCTTTTTTGCATTAGGATTAAGAGAATATGCAATTATTTTAAAATACCATTGCTGCCCATCTAGGCGAGATCAAAGTCCTTTTACTTGGCGCTACTAGGCCATTCATGTGACTAGACGACTGTTTGGCATGGGCCGACATGGGTTCCGATGTCTTTTGTGGTGAGGGATTCGTGTTTGATCATCATGTGTTTCGTTTTCTCCCGGAGGATTGATGACAATAACATTGCATAGCAACCTCGACGGTTGGTCTCTTCTAGATGGCGTGTGTGGGTAGCTAGGTCCACCAGGTGCTACCATGTGAGGTCATGTTCCATCATGGCGGTTGTGGGTGTTTTGTACACGTTTCACCCCATTTTCTCTACTTAACTTGGAATTCTATTTATTTTACTTAATGTGATGATGCAAAAATCGCCTAGTTAAAAACAATTAAAACAACTAGATTGTCTCAAGAAAAAAATTCAAAGAAAACATCCAAAAGACCACTTTGATTCAAAGATATTAGAAGGAATTAATTATGGACTACTCACTTATATTTTTTACATGTTTTTTATTCTTATGATAACAATCCATATTATTTTTTAACAGATCATTTGAACTATATTTCTAGTGGATTTTTCATCGAATCTAAATTTTTCTTGATGTACAAATTCGTTTTCTTTTAAACAACTTGTTGTCCTCAAAGTACAAAGGTATTCAGTAAGCAACAAGTTTGCTCAAGGGGGTGACCTGAGGTATCAATCGAGGAGAAGTAATGGGTGATTGGCAGTCACATCGGTTGCTTTGTTTGGCAAGTTAATGTAAGATATAAATAAAAAAAAAATTTGTTTCTGACTTAATAAATATATGGAATTGCATAGCCGATACTCCTCCCATATGACCAAATTAATTTTACAAATGATAAATTAAGTAAAATGCATTACTTGCATTAACATAAGGTGAAGGATGTTAAGAATGATTTTTCACAAAATAAAGCCCACTTTAACAATAGTAAATTGATCCAAGAAAGCACCAATGGGCATAATTGTTTTGAACTTTATTGCCAGTTGTCGCTGGGCTAATCCCATCCATGTTTCACTCCATCAAACAAACGTCGTTCCCGCTATTTCCCTAGAACATAAAATAGTTAGGTCTAGCATCAAGACTAAACAGACATTACGTATTTGTAACATCAAAGCATATGATAATTCATCGAATAATATAGTAGAACCACCATAAAAACTACATAAGGACGATCTTAATCATGTAGGACACTTCATATGGACTAGACATGTTAGCACAAAAAGAGATATTGCTACATAGCTACTACGAAATCATAGTCCACGGGATGAACAACTCGCTACTCGTCATAGGAGCAGCACAATGATGATGGATGTGAAGAAAAATGTAGGGATTATTTCGAGAGTGTCTCCCAAGATTGGCTACATGTTCTTTATTGAGCACTTCGCATTTGGTTGCTCTCTGTGGCAACATTGATAATTCACGAAATAAATGAGATGAAACGCTCGAAGAGAGACGGTGCATAGACGTCACACATAAGTCACATGCACATGGATGGTGCTCCCGCGGCCAACCACCCAGCCGCGCCCATCACGCGCGTCTACCATGCGGCTAGTGGTTGAATCGAGCCGAGAAGATCCGCTCGTGGCTCGGCTCGCTCAGACTCGTCAAATCTCAAGCCGAGCCTGGCTCGGCTTAGCAGCGAAACATTTCTGATTTTGGTAACTTCCCAAGGAGATCGGCCATCTGCATATACTGTGTGCATGTTGAAGGTCAACTAGGACGTGGACCTCCAGGATTAAATCATTTGATCGACCAACTTCTCTCTGCTCCCTCTATCCCATATTAGGATGCGTATTAGGTTTTGTAAAATTCAAATTTTATAAATTGTGGCCAGCTAAATAGAAAAATTTATCAAGATCCAAAATACCAAATGCATATAATATAAAATATATATATTATGCCGAATTCTAATATTATTAAGATAATATTGTAGGTATGGATAGTTTTTCTATATAGTTGGTCAAAATTTACAAAGTTTGACTTTGATCAAAACTAATAGACATCCTAATTTGGGACAGAGACAATATTATCTAATTTCTGGACACAAATATTTTAAGACGATCTCGGCTTGCTTACGGTCTCTTCTTGCCTTGTGCAAACGCCAGACATAATATGTTTTTTCATGTTGGGCCTCCCCCAAAGGAGCCCTTCGATGAGGATTCATGACCCTTCTCGAAACTCTTAGGTACTTTTGGTTCACTTTTTCCGTCCGCGAAAATTCTTGAGTCCGACATACATAGAGATGGAAATACATCTTTGGACATCTATTAATAGGTCAGCCCAAATAAGTAAAACATAGGTAAATAACAGGAAAGATAATGGGGCAGCGATTTTACACCCGGGAGCATATGTTTCCGATTTTTAAAATGCATTTTAACACATTTAAAATGTCAAAAAAAATCAGACAAAAAATGTTGCATGTACATGCCGATGTTCTATGTGATCACATAGTCGTTTCACGCAAGCCCGACATTTTTCCCGTCCTGTGTAAAAACGGCAAAAAAATCGTGGTAGAAAAGGCCTTTTGGGAGGCTTTTTTGTGTCGTTTTTACACGGACAATAAAAAATGTCGTTTTTCTGCGAAACTTAAAGTGTTCACATAGAATGTCGAGATATACATGTCAAATTTTTGTTCCATGTTTTTTGACATTTTAAAATGTGTTTTTTCAATGGCAGGCATGTTCCAAATTGAATTTTCGAAAAGATAAAGTAAACTCCAGAAGAAATGGATACATTTACCACGAATCCTAATCTCTTAGAAAGATCTATGTTTCTTGGTAGTGTAATCAAGAAAACCTAAGTTGTACTGTATTTAACAAAATTAAAGACCATTGCATGTAGATCAACATTTTAGATGGGAAAGTCATTTTTCCTCCTGAGTTCCAATGCACCCTACATTTAAAAAAATAAAAAATAAATAGTCAAAAGTTTCAGAAAAATTGAAAATAATTCTGGAGGTAGTTTATGATGTAGCCTAGACACGTAGAAAATTGTGTAATCCTTTATATTATGGGCTACACAAGAATGGCGAAATCACACAAAGTTTGAAGAATTGAAACACTATATTGTAGATCTATACATTTTTTCTGTAGGTCAAAATACTTGGTATTTCAAATTGAAATTTGACACGCTTGTAGAATATATCATTAAGACAACCTAGGATTTTTTCACATTTTCTTAATACTTTGAAATGTGACTTAATAAAAAAACTACAGGGGTACTGGAGCTCGGGAGCAAGAATTCTTCACCCCAATTTAGACATGCTATATGGTATTTTGGAGTTTGAGTTGTGGAATTACTGGTTGGTTATGTTTAGTGATTGCTAGTATGGCTCCTTTATTTTATTTTTTTACTCCAGTTCTTATCACATGGGCAACTTGGGTAGGATCTCAGTATATGTGAGATGTATTTAAAAATATTACTGGTAGGAACTAGGGTTCTACCGTGTCTAGGGCGTAGGTTGTAGGGGAAGGAGGGAGTCGCGCGCGGCCGATCTCTCGGACGCCGGCGGCTGGGCGCCGTCGTGCGAGAGGGAGAGGAGGCGCAGGGAGGGAGTGCGGCTAGGGTTAGGGTTCCGGCTCCTCGGGGAGCCGCGGCAATAGAAATATTCTTTATTGCATGCTGTTCACGACCTATTACAATCTATATATAAGGGGAAACTGAAATAGATAAATGGGCTAAGCCCTAGGGTGTGCCACGGATGGGCCTCCTCCTCCTATATGTGACTCCGGTCATAACATCTCTCCCCGCCTGCACAAACAGCTCGTCCTCGAGCTGGTAGTCGGGGTAGTGGAGGCTGAACTCCTCGCGCTTCTCCCAAGTGGCCTCTTCCTCCGAAAGGCCCTCCCACTGGATCAACAAGTAACAAATGTCGCGATGGAGTTGTGCGCGTAACACCTTCGCGGGGCTGGGAAGTAGGCGCCCATCAGATGTAGGTGGTAGCGCCGGTGGTGCCGCCGGTGGCGCCCCACGGTAGGGCTTTAGGAGTCCCACATAAAAGACGTCATGGATGCGGGCGCCCGCTGGCAGCTGTAGGCGGTAGGCCAGTGTCCCCACGCGCTCCAAGACAGCGAAGGGGCCTGCGTAGCGCGGCCCAAGCTTGCGCTTCGCACGTGGATCGAGCGACTGCGTGGATCGATGAAGAAGACGCAGCCACACCCAGTCGCCCACTGCATATTCCACCTCGCGATGGTGGCTGTCGTAGTAGTGCTTGGCCAGCTGCTGGGCTTGCACGAGGCGTTGCCGCACCTCTGCCAGCATCTCGTCGCGGGTGCGTAGGAGCGCCCCCGCGGCCTCCGTCCGAGCGGTCGCCGAGTCGACCGGAATAATGGGCGGTGGAGGGCGGCCGTAAACCACCTCAAATGGCGTGGCGCGCAAGGCAGAGTGGTAAGAGGTGTTGTAGCAGTACTCCGCCCATGCAAGCCAATCCACCCATGCGCGAGGACGATCACCTGTAACACAACGCAGATACATAGCGATCACTTTGTTAACCACCTCCGACTGGCCGTCCGTCTGAGGATGAAACGCCGTGCTGAATCGGAGCTTCACCCCCGCCATCCTGAAGAGATCGCGCCACACATGCCCCGTGAACACGGGATCCCGATCACTGACGGTCGACGCGGGAAAGCCGTGAAGACGAACAATGCCGTCAAAGAAGGCACGTGCCACGGACGTGGCTGTGTACGGATGACCGAGCGCGATGAAGTGCGCGTACTTGGAGAAGCGGTCGACCACCGTGAGAATGACAGACTTGCCGCCCACCTTAGGGAGGCCCTCGATGAAGTCCATGGAGATGTCAGCCCAGACCTGTGAGGGCACCTCTAGCGGCTGCAACATCCCGGCGGGGCGCAGGGTCTCCGTCTTGTTGCGCTGGCATATCTCGCAAGAGCGCACCCAATCACGGACTAACGCCCGATCACTCGGAATGTAGAAGTCGGCGCGGAGACGGTGGAGGGTCTTCTGGATTCCCTCATGGCCCGACGAATGGGCAAGCAGCAACACCTGATGCCGAAGGTCGTCGTGGTCGGGAACGAAGATGCGGCGCCCATGCAAGAGGAGTCCCTCCGCAAGACGCCACGGTGCGGCGAGCTCGCCCGCCTCCAGCTGCTGCCGCAGGAGCTGGGCATCCGGCGCCTCCGCCGTGGCCTGGCGAATGGTGTCGAAGAGGGCGAAGGAGGGCCCCGAGCGGATGCACATCAGCGTCCCCTCGGAAGCGTCGGCGTCGTCGGTAGTGTCGCGGCGCGAGAGAGCGTCGGCCACAGTGTTGAGTCGCCCCGGGCGGTACTCCACCGTGAAGTCAAATCCAAACAGCTTGCTGATCCATTGGTGTTGTGGTACTGTAGATAGCCGTTGGTCCAGCAAATACTTCAGGCTGTAGTGTTCCGTGCGGATCAGGAACGAGCGCCCCCAAAGGTAGGGACGCCAATGCCGCACGGCCTGCACCAAACCAATGAGCTCCTGCTCGTACACCGCGAGCTTGAGGTGACGTGCGGCGAAAGGCCGGCTGAAGTAGGCGAGGGGCCCCTCGCCCTGATGAAGGACGGCGCCGAACCCCACCCCGGAGGCGTCGCAGTCGACCATGAACGGCCGTGTGAAGTCCGGCATCTGGAGAACGGGGCCCGTCGTGAGGGCCCCCTTTAGGGCCTCGAATGCCGCGGTGGCCTCGTCATCCCAGGCGAATGCATCGCGACGCAGCAGTCGCGTGAGCGGTGTCGCGATGAGACCGAAGTCCCGGATAAATTTCCGGTAGTATCCGGCGAGACCCAGGAAGCCGCGAAGAGCGCGCGGCGAGCGAGGTAGCGGCCAAGCTGTGACGGCCGCCACCTTGTCGGTGTCCATAGCCACCCCCTCGGCGGAGATGACGTGGCCAAGGTAGGCGACCGATGTCGTCCCAAACGAGCACTTCGAGCGCTTAAGGTGTAGATGATGCGCTCGAAGCTCGTTGAAGACGATGGCGACGTGCTATAGATGCTCCGCCCATGAGTTGCTGTAGATAAGAATATCATCAAAGAAAACGAGCACAAATCGACGTAAGTAGGGGCGGAGGACGTCATTCATCAGGGCCTGAAACGTCGCTGGGGCGTTGGTGAGGCCGAAGGGCATCACCACAAACTCGAAGTGACCATGATGAGTCCGGAACGCCGTCTTGGTGATGTCGTCCGGGTGCATGCGCACCTGATGGTAGCCCGACCGGAGGTCGAGCTTGGTGAAGAAGCGCGCCCCATGGAGCTCGTCGAAGAGCTCATCCACCACCGGAATAGGGAACTTGTCCTTGAGAGTGAGTGCGTTGAGGGCACAGAACTCGATGCAGAAACGCCACGTGCCATCCGCCTTGCGGACGAGTAGCACCGGCGCGGAGAATGGTGATGTAGAGATCCGAATGATGCCCGCGGCGAGCATGAGGGTGCACTATCGCTCGAGCTCGTCCTTCTGCAGCTGGGGGTAGCGGTACGGTCGTACGGCGACTGGTGCCGTGTCCGGTGCGAGGTGAATCCGATGGTCATACACCCGAACCGGCGGAAGGCCGTGCGGCTCGTCGAATAGGTCGCCGTGCTGCTGCAGGAGGCGAGTGAGCAGGGGGTGCTCAGCGTCGGGGTCGGCCGTGGCGAGCTGGAGCTGCGGTGCCGGGGTGGCGCCCCCAATGCCCTCCCAACGGACGCGGCGGCCCTGACGAGAGAAGGTCATCGTCAGTGCGGCAAAGTCCCACAGTATTGGACCCAGTGTCCGCAAGAAGTCCACGCCGATGATGAAGTCGAAGCAGCCCAAATCGATGTCGGCGCACGTGATGGTGAAGTGCTCGTCGCCGATGGATAGCGGCACGTTCCGCGCCATACCGTGGCAGCGAAGGCGATCGCCGTTGGCCACGGTGACGCTGAGGTGATCGCCGCTCGTCGGCTCGAGACCCAAGCGGCGCATCGTGGCAGCCGGCAAGAAGTTATGCGTGGAGCCGGTATCGAGGAGGGCGACGAGACGCTCGCCCAATATCGTCACCGGCAAGAGCATCGTCTGCTCGTTGCGGATACCCGCCAGAGCGTAGAGCGAGACCACGCACGTCGTGGCCTCGACTGGTGGATCGGCGGGTGTGTCCGGCTCGCTATCGTCGACCGTCTCCAAGTAGAAGAGGCGCGGGCAGACGTGTCCCGGCGCGTAGGTCTCGTCGCAGTTGAAGCACAGGCCGAGGCGACGGCGCTCCAGTTGCTCCACTGGGGTGAGGCGCCGGAACGTACGCGGCGCAGACGCTGGAGCGGTAGTCGGCGTGGCCGGCAGCGGTGGCCTTGTGGCCGACGTGGGCGGCGGCGGGGGTCGGGTCGGCGAACGTGCTCCGCGGCTCGGGGGACCCGGCTGCATGGCCTGGGCGCGGCGCTCGTAGGCCCGAGCGTAGTGCATCGCCGTCTGCAGGTCCTGGGGGGCTTGTAGTTCCACGTCCACCCGTATGTGGTCCGGTAGACCGTCGATGAAGAGTTCCGCACGCTGCTGGCCTGTCACGCCCGGGGCGTGGCACGCGAGGGTCTGGAAGCGCTCGGCGAAATCCTGCACCGTGGATGTGAAGGGGAGGCGCCCAAGCTCCGCCAGGCGGCTACCGCGAACAGGCGGCCCGAAGCGAAGGAGGCATAGCTCCCGGAAGCGGTCCCAGGGAGGCATGCCGCCCTCGTCTTGCTCGAGGGCGTAGTACCAGGTTTGGGCAGCGCCCCGAAGGTGGTAAGAGGCGAGCCACGTGCGATCCGACGCCAGCGTGCGCTGCCCGCGGAAGAACTGCTCGCACTGGCTGAGCCAGTTCAGGCGGTCCTCCGACCCGTCGAAGGTGGCGAAGTCGACCTTGGCGTAGGGGGGCGGTGGCGGCGAGGAGGCTCCGTGGCCGTATACCCCGGCGCGGTCCTCCTGGAGGCGCGCAACGCCCCCGGCGGTGGGGCTCGGGAGGGTGGGTAGCGGCGGTTGTCGCACCCGGACTTCTAGAGGATACTCGCAGTTCCGTTGAACAATAGTTGATTGGATTACGGGGCTTACCGGCACCCGCATCTCTTACGAGTAGGCCAACACACGTATGTGTGACAACCACCCCCTACTGTTCATCGTCTACGTAAACCATCCCATAGAAATCAGGATACTACCATTGACGTACTTCATACCATACACACATGGTACGTCAACGGCGTTTAACAGAATGATAGCACAACATATCTCTAAGACACAAATAAATAGAAATAAGTTGCAAATAGCTCTCACTAGAGCAGAGATAGCAAATACAATCATCCAGAGGACACATGTCCCAACATATCATCATTACATCTCAGCGGAAGCATTCAAAAGGTCTGAGTACAGACAAAATCCAAATAGGCTTAAGAAGCCGGAAATGAAAAGACGGAGCCCATCCACGACGTCTCGGATCCTGCCCAGGTCCGCTATCTACTCGTCAGCAGCCTCGTCAAACTCCACGTAGTAGCCATCACGGGGATCCTCGTAAGCGTAGTCTGCGGAAACCACAGCCCCAAAGGGGTCAGTACAACAACGTACTGGCAAGCAAGACTCACAGTTCACCAAAGTGTAACCCGTCAACACCAAGCACAGATGCTTTGGGTTCAACGGAAGAAAAGGGGATACAAATGATGCGGCAGCTGGCTGCACTAACCAACTACAGAACATGACACAACTTCCGGCTAACAGACAGGAGATAAGATAGCGTTTCGTAACCAACTATAACTAACCACCAAACAAACCCATCCTGGATCTCGCCCCTTATCCAAAGAAGCAATCCGAGGACAACTCACACGGTTGGATTAATGATGGTTCAAATTATTGTGTCAATAAGACTATTACTAGTCAAGTTATCATTAGTTAGGTGTAAGTTGTTCTGAGTACTTGTTAGCCAGTACTTTCACCAAGTTAACCATAACCGCGGAAAACACGGCTTCTCGAGAAGATTTATCCCTGCAGGGGTGCACCAATTTGGTCGTACACGTAAGAATATCCCGCCAGATGGAATGCCTCCCACCAAGCGGGGCACTCAACACAATCCAACTCTTCTTCGCATCCAGCCCAAAGAACCACGTGTTGTGCGTGCGCGGCTAATCGAGCCCCACGAAGAAAAGGGGACCCTCATAGCACTCTAAGACCACGCCGCCCTAAATGCCGACTACGAAAGTTCCACCCTTGCCTCGGGTTCGTACCTGCATATGAGTGCATCAAATGGAAAGCCCGAACTAAGTGTGGCGATTTGGACGAGATGCGAATCGAATCAAATTGAGGGCGGCGCCCATACACGCTTACCACATGCGGATAGTGCGCTCATCATGGATCAGTAGACAAGACCCTTTTCCTAATTAGGGTCGACACTAGCAGGCCTCGAAACCACGCCGGGCCTCCTGCCGGTGCCTTATCAGCAAATTATTATTACCTCAAAATTAACAGGTTGTTGTTTAACATCGAGCCCCAGAACATAATGGAAATATAGTAACAGAAAGTAACGGGTAACAGACTCGAGCAAAACAACCCTAAGCATGCTAGTAAGACACGGGCAACACTCAATGGGGTTATAGGTGTGGAGGTGAGGCTATATCAGGGTTAAAGGATAACATGTGATAGGTTCGTAACAGAAGCAACGATTCATAGGGCTAGCAAAATAGACAACGGAAAGTATCGGTATCCAATGTTGAAAGGAACACATTGGTTCATGTGAGTGAATACTTGCCTGCAAACTCAGCAGCCTGGTACTGAGATAGATCCTCAGAAGGGGTGTCGTAAGTATCGTCTGTCTCAACGTCGTCGTCTATTCGAGAAGAAGCAAACAAACAACGCAGAGAGATAAACAATCAATAACATGGCATAGTGCACAATCATGGGATGATGCATGACCATTTAATTGATGCACCAAAATAAAATAATTGATATGGTAACAACATGATTAAATAGACCCACATGCAATTTGAGTTGCATGTGAAAAGCCCATCAATTTAAGGTTGGAATAATTGTTTTACAACTAATCAACAGGTGAAAGTGGATTAGTATGGTGCATGGATGAGGAAAACAGAAAAATAACAACAATAGAACAATTTTGAAATAAGGTTTACCAAGTTTGGGATTTTATTGATTAAGTTAAGAAATTTTGGTTCCTTAAAGGTGTTACACAAGCATTTGTTGTTTTCAGCAATTTAAATTGTTCAAAACAAATAACAAAATTCATATTTGGAAAGAGCACAAAATTTTAGGTGGAATACATGTTTCAATTATTGAAAAAGGAATTAAGATGAACTATTTATGAATTAAACAAGTTAAACAAGATTTAAATGAATTAAATTCAAGTAGGAATATTATTTGAATTTTATTTGTTCAAAACATTAAACCAAATTCATATTTGAAAAGTTTATGTTTTTCTGGTTTGAAAACATATTTTATAAGTTCAAAAATAATTTAATTTGAGCAAGTTATGAATTTAGCAAATTTAAATGATTTAAACAAGGTTTAAATTATTTAAGCAATTTTAATTATTCAAACCATGAAAAAAATTTTGAAAAGGTGGTTCAAAATGGCATGGAAAACATATTTTATTTGTGTTATTTGAATTAAGTATGAATTAGTTATGCATTTAATCAAATTTAAAAGGAGTGGTTTGAATTTGAAATTTGAATGCATTTGAATTATTCAAACCAGGAAACAAATGATGTAATCATGTAGAGAATTAAATTTGGTGCAGTGTACATATTTTATTTACATGATTTGGATTTATAAAATAAAAGTTACTAGCATATTAAAATTAGGGACCAATCTGTAATGAAAAAGGATTTAAATTAAAATGAAAAACTGGGGCAGAACGTTTTCTACCTCGCAGTGGCTAGCCCTAGCCACTGACGAGGGGGCCCTAGGCACTGTGGCCCGCGGGTGTGCACGCGTGGCAGCACAGGCCACTGGCAGGTGGCCCCTGCCTGTCAGCTGCTCGCGCAAAAAATGTTGGGTTTTATTCGCGCGGGGCAGGGCTCGAACCTGCGCTCGCGTGCAGTGGTGCGTGCCACTGCGGTGAGCGATTGTTTCTTGTCAGTATACGCTACGCAGCTAGGATTAGGTTCAGTTTCGAAACTGAATTTTACAGGTGCGTTTAACTGAACTTTTTCTGCGCGCGTTTCTGAACTTCGGCGAGGCGACGGTGGTCACCGGAGTTGTTCTGCGCGCTGCTCGGGCTCGTGTGCGTGTGCAAGGAGTGTGCGTGTGCTGGCGGACATGATGCAGAGAGGAGGGAGCGGAGAGCACGGTGCTCACCTCCGTTTGCAGGTGAGGCAGCGGCTCGGTGCAGGTCGACGTCGCCGGCGGCAACGGAGAGGATGGCGGCGGCGTTGTGGTGGCTCCTGGTCGTCGGGAGGTGTCGAAGGGCTCGAGGAAGGTACGGGGGCCTCGTTCCCAGCACTAGCTCACGCAGAGAGGCATCGGATGCGGTGATCGCCGGAGAGATTCAGAGAGGTGCTCGGTGGCGGTGAGATTCAGAGGGAGAGAGAGGTGGCAGAGATGGAGGAAAACGGCGGCGCTCTGCGAGGGAGAAGGGGTGGTAGGTGGTCTAGGGCTGCTCGGGGACCTAGGGGGTAGGTTATATAGGGGGTGCAGGGCGCTGCTGGCCATCTGCTGTCGCTGCCGTCGACGTGGCGGTGGCGGATGCGCGCCGTACCGCGAGAAGAAGAGCGAGGGGGGAGCGAAGGGGTACCAGGCCGTCGGGAGCTGGGCTGGGCCGTGCTGCTCCCCTGCGTTGTGCGTTTGTTTGCTTTTTTTTTCCTCTGTTTTTTTTGCTGAAAAGAAATAGGAAGAAATAGAAAGGTTTTGGGGTTTAGAAAATTTTGGAAAAAATTGTGTAAATTAGTTATTACAACAGCAACAACTTGCCAACTTTGGTTTTCCAAAAATTTCAAATTAAATTGCTATTTGGAAATTGTTTGAAATTTGATGAGATTTTAATATTAATTGATTAATTTGAATTAAACAACTTAATAGTTTAAAATTCAAGGTTATTTGAAACAAGTGATTGATTGGTTTTATAAATTTCATGATTTCAAACATGGTTGCTGTTTGTAATTGAATTTGATTAACATTTGAATTAAGTGAATTATTCAAAGCCATAATTTTAAATAGTTTGAACCTTATGGTTTAAATGGAAACAAATGATTAGAATTGTGTTGTGATTCTCATTAATTCCAAAAGGTTGCTGTTTGGAAAATGTGATTTGAATTTTGAATGGAATTTGAATTAAGTGAATTATTAAAGAACAAATTAATAGTTGAGCTTTTTATTTTAATAGAAACAAATAGCTGTTTTAATTGAACCTTTTATTTGGAAAAAAATGTAACATAACAAGTATGAACAATTTGATTTGTAAATTGGTTTGAATTTGAAATAGAAAGCAATTGAAAACAGATGCAAAACAAATGCAAACAAAGCAATGAGTATGATGACATGATGCAAAACTTTAATAAATAAGAAACAATCATTCTAAATGGAAGTTTTCATACTTGGGATGTTACAAAACGCCCCCCCTTGAAGGAATCGCGCCCAGAGATTCCTACTGAGAAGAGAAAAGGTCCGGATACTTCTTGCGAAGATCCTCTTCGGTCTCCCACGTTGCCTCTTTATCGGAATGATGGGACCACTGCACTTTCAAGAACTTGGTGCTCTTGTTGCGAGTCTTACGCTCGGTCTCATCGAGAATACGAACAGGGTGCTCCTCATAAGATAGATCTTCTTGCAGTTCAATGGAATCATGATCAACTGCACGATCTGGATCTTTGAAACACCTCTTGAGCTGTGACACGTGAAACACATCGTGCACCTTGGATAGTTTTTCTGGAAGTTCAAGACGATAGACATTTTCCGCACGCCTTGAGAGAATGTTGAAAGGACCAATGTATCTTGGTGCAAGCTTTCCTTTCACACCAAAACGATGAGTGCCTCTGAGGGGAGTTATACGGAGATATGCTTTGTCACCAGGTGCATAGATCATATCCCTGTGCTTGCTGTCATAGTAGCTTTTCTGACGAGACTGAGCAATCTTGAGATTGTCACGAATGATGCGAACTTTCTATTCGGCTTCCTTAACAATGTCAGGGCCTAAGAGTGAACGTTCACCAGCTCCAGACCAATTGATTGGACTCCTGCATCTGCGGCCATAGAGAGCTTCAAATGGTGCCATGCCTAGGCTTGCCTGGAAGCTGTTGTTGTAGGAGAATTCAGCATATGGAAGGCAATCCTCCCATTTCATGCTAAAGGAGAGACCACATGCTCTGAGCATATCCTCGAGAATCTGATTGACTCTTTCGACTTGCCCTTGAGACTTAGGATGGTAAGCTGTGCTGAACAGAAGTTTGGTGCCCAATGCTTTTTGAAAGCTTTTCCAGAAATGAGAAGTGAATATGCTTCCACGGTCTGAGCTTATTTCCAATGGAACACCATGAAGAGGAACAATCTTTGCTGTGTAGAGTTCTGCTAATTGGCTAGCTGAGATTGTTTCTTTGACAGCAAAGAAGTGAGCTACTTTAGTGAGACGATCAATGACAACGAAGATTGCATCGTTGCCCTTCTTGGACTTTGGAAAACCAGTGACGAAGTCCATTTCAATCATGTCCCACTTCCACTCAGGGATTTTCAGAGGTTGGAGAAGACCGGCTGTTTTCTGATGGACTGCCTTAACACGTTGACAAACGTCGCATTCAGAAACGTATTGAGCAATTTCACGTTTCATGCCAGGCCACCAATACAGTGTCTTAAGATCCTGGTACATCTTTGTACTTCCAGTGTGTATGGAGAGAGGAGTTTCATGAGCCTCCTTGAGAATGACATCTTTGAGACTTTGAACTTGGGGAACTGCAATGCGTCCTTCGAAGAACACAGTTCCTTTGTCATCAACTGAGAAGGACTTAAATTTCTCCTTGCCTTCTTTGATGTGTTCTACCATCTTCTTGATTTCAGCATCACGAAGTTGTTCAGAACGAATCTTGTCCTCCAGAGTTGGACTGGCTGTCAAGCTTGCAAGATAGCCTTGAGGAACAAGACCAAGGTTCAGCTTCTGGAATTCTTCATGAAGTGGAGGTTGGCTTTCCATGATCATGAGATTATTGCAATACGATTTGCGACTGAGAGCATCGGCCATAACATTAGCCTTTCCTGGAGTGTAAGAAATGGTAAGATCAAAGTCCTTAATCTTCTCAATCCATCTCCTTTGCCTGAGGTTTAGATCTGGTTGAGTGAAGATGTATTTCAGACTCTTATTATCGGAAAAGATTTCAGTGCGATTACCCAACAAGTATTGTCTCCATTTCTTGAGGGCAAACACAACTGCTGCAAGTTCAAGATCATGTGTGGGATAATTTTGCTCATGTGCGTTCAACTGACGTGAAGCATAAGCCACAACTTGACGTTCTTGCATAAGAACTGCACCTAGACCTTGGAGAGATGCATCGCAGAATATCTGGAAAGGTTTGGTAGTATCTGGGCCAACCAGAACTGGTGTAGAAGTGAGTTTAGTCTTCAGGAGATTGAAACTTTCATCACATTGTGGAGACCAAACGAACTTCTTGTCCTTCTTTGTGAGATCAGTGAGAGGTTTGGCAATCTTGGAAAAGTTTTGGACGAAACGACGGCAATAGCTAGCCAAGCCAAGAAAACTTCTGACTTGCTTCACCGTCTTAGGAGGTTTCCAATCAACAATTGCTTTAACCTTTTCTGGATCTATGGCTATTCCCTTGGCAGAGATGATATGACCAAGGTAAGCAACTTCTGGAATCCAGAACTCACATTTGGAGAACTTGGCATATAGACGATGCTCGCGAAGTTTCATGAGAGTGAGACGAAGATGTTCTTCATGCTCTTCCTCGGATTTTGAGTAGACAAGGATGTCATCAAGATATACCACAACGAACTTGTCGAGGTATTCATGGAAGACAGAATTCATGAGTCGAGAGAATGTCGCCGGTGCATTGGTGAGACCAAAGGACATGACGGTGTATTCATATAGACCGTACCGAGTGGTGAAAGATGTTTTTGGAATATCTTCCTTTCTGATCTTTATTTGATGGTAAACCATTCTCAAGTCCAACTTGGAGAATATTGAGGCTCCAGCAAGTTGATCAAAAAGATCATCGATACGAGGAATTGGATACTTGTTTTTGATGGTTTTCTCGTTGAGGGGACGATAGTCAACCACGAGTCTCTTTGTTTGATCCTTCTTCGCAACGAACAGAGTTGGGCAACCCCAAGCGGAGGAACTAGGTTGAATGTAACCTTTTTCCATGTACATATCGATTTGCTCCTTTAACAGTTTCAGTTCAGGAGGAGCTATCTTGTATGGATGCTTAGAGATTGGAGCAGTACCTGGTTCAAGCTCGATCACGAACTCAACTACTCTGTCCGGAGGCATCCCTGGCAACTCTTCTGGAAAGACGTCAGGGAATTCACAAACCACCGGAACATTTTCAATAGAAGGAAGAGGTTTTGCATCGAGGGTGCATAGCTGAGTGGAACTTGATTCATTTGGAGAATAGACTATCTGGCCAGAAGGGTGGAACAGAGTTATTGACTTCTGAGCACAGTCAATCGTAGCTTTATTGGCCTTCAACAAATCCATGCCAAGAATGACATCAATGTCAGAATTGCCAAGCAGTATGAGAGAAGCAAGGAATATGTGACCTCCAATTAGAATTTGATTCCTGTGACTGATCTTGGAAGTTTGCATAGTTGCTCCAGGGGAGTTTACTACTAGCGGGGAACCCAAACCAACAAAGGGGAGTTTAATTGTTGTCGCAAAGATCTTTGACACGAAAGAATGCGATGCTCCGGTATCAAACAACACTTTAGCTGGAAAAGAGTTTATGGGAAATGTACCGAGAACGACGTCAGGAGCTTCCTCAGCTTTGTCGATCTTGACATGATTCACCCTTGCGGTCCTCCCGACAGGCCTGTTGTTGGAGTTGAAGGCTTTAGCTGGGGGAGCACGCACCATTGCCTGGTTTGTCTTGGGACGAGGTGGTGGTGGAGGCAGCTGCCTCTGCGTGCACTTGTCAGCGTAGTGCCCCGTCTGCTTGCATTTGTAGCAAGTGACGACACGAGGAGGCCCTGTCCTTGGCTGCCCCATTGAAGCCCTCTGATCATGCATCTGAGCAGGGTTGGGTGGGCGGGGAGCGAAGCCTGGAGAAGGTTGGGCATATGGAGCCCGAGTGACAGCACCATTTGGCACCCAGATGCGGCGCTTCTGCGGAGGGGTGGTCATGTTGGAGGAGGAACCACCCTCACGCGAGTGCTTACGAGACTCCTCGAACGCCTTGCGCCCATTTTCTTCATTGAGCGCGGTGTTAACGAGCTCCTCGAAGTTGTCGGCCTTGATGTTGGTGAGGGCGTACTTGAGTTTCGGGTTAAAACCTCTGCGGAACCTTGCCATCTTCTTAGCCTCAGTGGACACCTCATCACCAGCGTAACGAGCGAGGCGATTGAACTCACTCTGATAGCCAATGACGTCCAGCTTGCCCTGCTTGAGAGAGCAAAACTCTTCACGCATCCTTTCCATGAGACCATCTGGAATGTGGTAATTCAGGAAAGCTTCCTTGAAACAACCCCAGGTGATTGGATAGCCAGCTCTCATGGTCTGGTAGTTTTCCCACCAAGTAGCTGCCTGACCCTTCAGCCGATAGGATGCATACTTGACCTTGTCTTCCTCAGCAACGTGAGCAATCTCCAGAGCCCTAGCTATCTCACGGATCCAGTCATCAGCATCCAGAGGCTCGCGTGTTGCCACGAAAGCTCTTGGGCCCAGACTGAGAAACTCCTTGATACTGACTCGTGGAGCATTCTGGTTGTTGTGCTGGTTAGTCTGAAACTGGGCCATCTGTGCCATGACTTGGGTCATCTGAGTCAACAGCTCTGTGATTGGCGGTGGCTCAGGCGGGGTGTTCCTTGTTGGCGGCATCCTGAATGGAAATGCATTTTAGCACAACAACAGAAAAGGATAGACTTGGTAACCGAAAGAGAGATTATTCCGACGCATGAATCGATAACCAACAGGTACATCATCACATGTTCAAATACATCAGAATATCCAACACACCACAAATGGTTCGAATGCCAAAGGATAACTAAACATAGCTAGGAATGGATACATCGGTACTCCCATGCTCATCACGCAGGACGGCGGCTAGGAGTACGGCGAGAGGTACGGTGAGGAGCACGCCCACGAAAGTAGGTAGAACGACGATCCACATAGACCTGACGTGGTCTGAGAGCGACTCTAGGTGTGGTGAAGTACATAGCGTCGACTCCCTGTGCTCCAAAGCGGGGAATCCCAGTGTAACCAGCACCAAGGTTGAGGAGTGGACCTCTGATCGGCTCGTACCCTCCAGCATCTGGCAGACGGCGACCAACTGGCTGATCGAAACGTGCAAAGCGCTCGTCTCCAACAAAGTCTGTGGTGTAAGTCGCCAGACGAGTCAACGCAAGGTAGATCTGCTCTCAGACTGAAGCCAACTCCTGAGATAGTGTGCTGGCAACTGCGTCATTGTGCCTCACAAACTGAGCGGTGGTGTGCAGTCTGGAGTTATCATGCTCGTAGACATCCAAGTTGTCGTAGAGAGTGAAGTGAGCTCCCTCCGAGGTGATGTAACCACGGGGGATATGGCGATAGATGGAATCGTCAAATCCCCAGTAGTCAGCACGAAGGACGGTGAGACTCACATAAGCTGCCTGCTGCACGGCCATATCCATTGTGGAACCTACTGCCTCGTAGCGGTGGACAATGCTCATGCCATCATCTGACAAAATGTAGACGATAGCCTGGTAGTAGGTCTGGTCAAACTCTCGCTGCTGCTCGTAGACCTGGTACTCTGGTGCCCAACGGAACCCCAGATAAGTGACCATGTCCCTCAGCATCTCCGGATAACCGGCAGTGCTCTCGCAACGAGTCATCCGAACCACCTGCGGGTAGAACCTGAGATCCATCTGCAGATGATCGGGGAAGTTTTGATTAGACGCCGGTAGAGAACTGAAGTGGAAAGCAACAACTAGGTTTCGACGGACGAAAAGGATGTTGAGAAGAACAGGATATCGAAGCAACATCGGGAAACACGGGACCAAAACACCTGAGGTACTACGGAAAACCCATCCGGGCTTCTAAAAAATCAATATCTACTGCTTAAGGAATAGAGGATTTGCTTCCGGGGCTTACACGCCTCCGTTCTCAATCGTGAGTAGGCAACATGATAAATCATGTCACAACCACCTCCATTCCTATGGTCTAGTAGATATAACTATCCCAGAGAAACCAGGATTCGTGAAATCCTAACTTGAAAGTTTAGGTGAGAAGAGAAAACAACGTTGCACTTCCTTACCAGAAAAGGGAGGGTGGGTGGGGAAAGAAATAAAATGGCAGAATTCCTACTCTCACGTTTCATTTTTTCCTATATAGCTACAAAATAGTTTCTAGACTCAACTGCGACCAGTAAAAGGGATCCTACAGGCAGACAGGCTCTGATACCATTTGTCGCACCCGGACTTCTAGAGGATACTCGCAGTTCCGTTGAACAGTAGTTGATTGGATTACGGGGCTTACCGGCACCCGCATCTCTTACGAGTAGGCCAACACACGTATGTGTGACAACCACCCCCTACTGTTCATCGTCTACGTAAACCATCCCATAGAAATCAGGATACTACCATTGACGTACTTCATACCATACACACATGGTACGTCAACGGCGTTTAACAGAATGATAGCACAACATATCTCTAAGACACAAATAAATAGAAATAAGTTGCAAATAGCTCTCACTAGAGCAGAGATAGCAAATACAATCATCCAGAGGACACATGTCCCAACATATCATCATTACATCTCAGCGGAAGCATTCAAAGGGTCTGAGTACAGACAAAATCCAAATAGGCTTAAGAAGCCGGAAATGAAAAGACGGAGCCCATCCACGACATCTCGGATCCTGCCCAGGTCCGCTATCTACTCGTCAGCAGCCTCGTCAAACTCCACGTAGTAGCCATCACGGGGATCCTCGTAAGCGTAGTCTGCGGAAACCACAGCCCCAAAGGGGTCAGTACAACAACGTACTGGCAAGCAAGACTCACAGTTCACCAAAGTGTAACCCGTCAACACCAAGCACAGATGCTTTGGGTTCAACGGAAGAAAAGGGGATACAAAAGATGCGGCAGCTGGCTGCACTAACCAACTACAGAACATGACACAACTTCCGGCTAACAGACAGGAGATAAGATAGCGTTTCGTAACCAACTATAACTAACCACCAAACAAACCCATCCTGGATCTCGCCCCTTATCCAAAGAAGCAATCCGAGGACAACTCACACGGTTGGATTAATGATGGTTCAAATTATTGTGTCAATAAGACTATTACTAGTCAAGTTATCATTAGTTAGGTGTAAGTTGTTCTGAGTACTTGTTAGCCAGTACTTTCACCAAGTTAACCATAACCGCGGAAAACACGGCTTCTCGAGAAGATTTATCCCTGCAGGGGTGCACCAATTTGGCCGTACACGTAAGAATATCCCGGCAGATGGAATGCCTCCCACCAAGCGGGGCACTCAACACAATCCAACTCTTCTTCGCATCCAGCCCAAAGAACCACGTGCTGTGCGTGCGCGGCTAATCGAGCCCCACGAAGAAAAGGGGACCCTCATAGCACTCTAAGACCACGCCGCCCTAAATGCCGACTACAAAAGTTCCACCCTTGCCTCGGGTTCGTACCTGCATATGAGTGCATCAAATGGAAAGCCCGAACTAAGTGTGGCGATTTGGACGAGATGCGAATCGAATCAAATTGAGGGCGGCGCCCATACACGCTTACCACATGCGTATAGTGCGCTCATCATGGATCAGTAGACAAGACCCTTTTCCTAATTAGGGTCGACACTAGCAGGCCTCGAAACCACGCCGGGCCTCCTGCCGGTGCCTTATCAGCAAATTATTATTACCTCAAAATTAACAGGTTGTTGTTTAACATCGAGCCCCAGAACATAATGGAAATATAGTAACAGAAAGTAACGGGTAACAGACTCGAGCAAAACAACCCTAAGCATGCTAGTAAGACACGGGCAACACTCAATGGGGTTATAGGTGTGGAGGTGAGGCTATATCAGGGTTAAAGGATAACATGTGATAGGTTCGTAACAGAAGCAACGATTCATAGGGCTAGCAAAATAGACAACGGAAAGTATCGGTATCCAATGTTGAAAGGAACACATTGGTTCATGTGAGTGAATACTTGCCTGCAAACTCAGCAGCCTCGTACTGAGCTAGATCCTCAGAAGGGGTGTCGTAAGTATCGTCTGTCTCAACGTCGTCGTCTATTCGAGAAGAAGCAAACAAACAACGCAGAGAGATAAACAATCAATAACATGGCATAGTGCACAATCATGGGATGATGCATGACCATTTAATTGATGCACCAAAATAAAATAATTGATATGGTAACAACATGATTAAATGGACCCACATGCAATTTGAGTTGCATGTGAAAAGCCCATCAATTTAAGGTTGGAATAATTGTTTTACAACTAATCAACAGGTGAAAGTGGATTAGTATGGTGCATGGATGAGGAAAACAGAAAAATAACAACAATAGAACAATTTTGAAATAAGGTTTACCAAGTTTGGGATTTTATTGATTAAGTTAAGAAATTTTGGTTCCTTAAAGGTGTTACACAAGCATTTGTTGTTTTCAGCAATTTAAATTGTTCAAAACAAATAACAAAATTCATATTTGGAAAGAGCACAAAATTTTAGGTGGAATACATGTTTCAATTATTGAAAAAGGAATTAAGATGAACTATTTATGAATTAAACAAGTTAAACAAGATTTAAATGAATTAAATTCAAGTAGGAATATTATTTGAATTTTATTTGTTCAAAACATTAAACCAAATTCATATTTGAAAAGTTTATGTTTTTCTGGTTTGAAAACATATTTTATAAGTTCAAAAATAATTTAATTTGAGCAAGTTATGAATTTAGAGAATTTAAATGATTTAAACAAGGTTTGAATTATTTAAGCAATTTTAATTATTCAAACCATGAAACAAAATTTATATTTGAAAAGGTGGTTCAAAATGGCATGGAAAACATATTTTATTTGTGTTATTTGAATTAAGTATGAATTAGTTATGCATTTAATCAAATTTAAAAGGAGTGGTTTGAATTTGAAATTTGAATGCATTTGCATTATTCAAAACAGGAAACAAATGATGTAATCATGTAGAGAATTAAATTTGGTGCAGTGTACATATTTTATTTACATTATTTGGATTTATAAAATAAAAGTTATTAGCATATTAAAATTAGGGACCAATCTGTAATGAAAAAGGATTTAAATTAAAATGAAAAACTGGGGCAGAACGTTTTCTACCTCGCAGTGGCTAGCCCTAGCCACTGACGAGGGGGCCCTAGGCACTGTGGCCCGCGGGTGTGCACGCGTGGCAGCACAGGCCACTGGCAGGTGGCCCCTGCCTGTCAGCTGCTCGCGCAAAAAATGTTGGGTTTTATTCGCGCGGGGCAGGGCTCGAACCTGCGCCCTTGCGCTCGCGTGCATTGGTGCGTGCCACTACGGTGAGCGATTGTTTCTTGTCAGTATACGCTACCCAGCTAGGATTAGGTTCAGTTTCGAAACTGAATTTTACAGGTGCGTTTAACTGAACTTTTTCTGCGCGCGTTTCTGAACTTCGGCGAGGCGACGGTGGTCACCGGAGTTGTTCTGCGCGCTGCTCGGGCTCGTGTGCGTGTGCAAGGAGTGTGCGTGTGCTGGCGGACATGATGCAGAGAGGAGGGAGCGGAGAGCACGGTGCTCACCTCCGTTTGCAGGTGAGGCAGCGGCTCGGTGCAGGTCGACGTCGCCGGTGGCAACGGAGAGGATGGTGGCGGCGTTGTGGTGGCTCCTGGCCGTCGGGGAGGTGTCGAAGGGCTCGAGGAAGGTACGGGGGCCTCGTTCCCAGCACAAGGTCACGCAGAGAGGCATCGGATGCGGTGATCGCCGGAGAGATTCAGAGAGGTGCTCGGTGGCGGTGAGATTCAGAGGGAGAGAGAGGTGGCAGAGATGGAGGAAAACGGCGGCGCTCTGCGAGGGAGAAGGGGTGGTAGGTGGTCTAGGGCTGCTCGGGGACCTAGGGGGTAGGTTATATAGGGGGTGCAGGGCGCTGCTGGCCGTCTGCTGTCGCTGCCGTCGACGTGGCGGTGGCGGATGCGCGCCGTACCGCGAGAAGAAGAGCGAGGGGGGAGCGAAGGGGTACCAGGCCGTGGGGAGCTGGGCTGGGCCGTGCTGCTCCCCTGCGCTGTGCGTTTGTTTGCTTTTTTTTCCTCTGTTTTTTTTTTGCTGAAAAGAAATAGGAAGAAATAGAAAGGTTTTGGGGTTTAGAAAATTTTGGAAAAAATTGTGTAAATTAGTTATTACAACAGCAACAACTTGCCAACTTTGGTTTTCTAAAAATTTCAAATTAAATTGCTGTTTGGAAATTGTTTGAAATTTGATGAGATTTTAATATTAATTGATTAATTTGAATTAAGCAACTTAATAGTTTTAAATTCAAGGTTATTTGAAACAAGTGATTGATTGGTTTTATAAATTTCATGATTTCAAACATGGTTGCTGTTTGTAATTGAATTTGATTAACATTTGAATTAAGTGAATTATTCAAAGCCATAATTTTAAATAGTTTGAACCTTATGGTTTAAATGGAAACAAATGATTAGAATTGTGTTGTGATTCTCATTAATTCCAAAAGGTTGCTGTTTGGAAAATGTGATTTGAATTTTGAATGGAATTTGAATTAAGTGAATTATTAAAGAACAAATTAATAGTTGAGCTTTTTATTTTAATAGAAACAAATAGCTGTTTTAATTGAACCTTTTATTTGGAAAAAAATGTAACATAACAAGTATGAACAATTTGATTTGTAAATTGGTTTGAATTTGAAATAGAAAGCAATTGAAAACAGATGCAAAACAAATGCAAACAAAGCAATGAGTATGATGACATGATGAAAAACTTTAATAAACAAGAAACAATCATTCTAAATGGAAGTTTTCATACTTGGGATGTTACAGCGGTTCCCCAGCGGAGGTGTCGACTCGACGAGCCAAGCTGGCAGCGGTGACGGCGACGGGGGGAAGCGTATCTGGTTGATCGGAACGCCCCCCGGCACGGTGGAGCCCGGCCCTCCGGTGGTGGGTGGTGGCCAGTGCGGCCACGGCGGCGTCGAGGTTGGCTGCGGCTGCAGATGCCCGACCGAGAACGCCGGCGGCCAAGGCGACGGCGCCGGCACGGTGAAGATCGGGTGATGCGGTGGCGCTGGGGGCCCGTGGGAGCTCATTAAGAACACCCGGATCCCCTGGACGGCGGTGGCGAGGTCGTTGATGGCCCCGCTCAATTGCTCGGGGGAGTAGACGACAGGCGCGGCGGGGGGGCAGCCGCGGTGGCGGCGGCGGCCGTGGAGGCGGCGACCGTGGTGGAGGGCGGCGGCGGCGGCGCAGCGGCCGCGGAGGTGAACGGAGACGAAGACATGATCGAACAAGTGATAGCTGATACCAAGTTGGTAGGAACTAGGGTTCTACCGTGTCTAGGGCGTAGGTTGTAGGGGAAGGAGGGAGTCGCGCGCGGCCGATCTCTCGGACGCCGGCGGCTGGGCGCCGGCGTGCGAGAGGGAGAGGAGGCGCAGGGAGGGAGTGCGGCTAGGGTTAGGGTTCCGGCTCCTCGGGGAGCCAGCAATAGAAATATTCTTTATTGCCTGATGTTCACGACCTATTACAATCTATATATAAGGGGAAACTGAAATAGATAAATGGGCTAAGCCCTAGGGTGTGCCACGGATGGGGATGGGCCTCCTCCTCTATGTGACTCCGGTCATAACAATTACGTACAAAACATGTTAAAATTTTCTCTAAAACATTGAAAGCACAGATCCATGTTGCAGTTTCCATACTCTCGGATAACCCAATAAAAAATACAAAATTTTCCACAAATAGATGTGAAGTACTATTTACTCAAAGCTGACATTATTCACTCAAATTTATGTTCTTTGTGTGTCTAAATGCAGATCAAAGTTTGAGTTCAAAATTTTCAAGTTTGTAGATATAGCATGTACCTTGTAAACAAAATCAGAAATTTTCACTAAACGTGATTTTTGTAGGTTGATCCTATGACATTACCTGAAGATAACATCATACTCAAGTGTCCCCCATCTTATCACTCTGTTCTATGTTAGATATCAATCACAGAACTAGGAACTGCAGCTAAAGGCCAGAATAAGAAGATTGCATCAAAGTATATGAAAAGTATGTTTAATCGAGCAAACCAAACTTCTAGTAGAAAAATAGGAACAAACCTCAATCCAAAACCATGGAACCATTTAACTTAAAAACTAGTCCTTTTTTGGATAGTTGATTTTGTATTTGTAGGGTTAAAAAACATTTTTGGGGTCGAAGTAAAGTAAACTACTCGTATATTCTCTGAAATTCATAATCAAATTGCTACTCCTCAAAAACAAAAAACAAAAACTCACGAAAAGGTCCGCGTAGAACATATCTGAACATGATTATGCTGTCTGTCCGTAAAAAAAACATGATTATGCTGATACAAGATTAGGATAATTTTGGTGATAAGTGTTATCATTGACCCTGTTGTGATTGTCAAATATTTTTTGTCTATTCAACCTTTTGGTGCATGCATACGTGCTGTCATTCAGGCTAAAAATTAGTTTTTGTAACAGTGCACTCTGAGTCTTTTGATCTTTTCCATCCTCCCCTACTCTGACTCTCTGAGTCTGATCCTCTCTTTATATCTGACGCTCCCTTCACCTTGGCTTCATACAACTGCTAGACAAGCCAAACCCCAGATTACACTAGACTGTTATCCCAAAACCCAAGGTAGCAGCGAGCAACTGAGCAGAGCAGGAGCAAAGCTGAGCTGAAAGATCCCATTTACACAGCAATGGAGTTCTTGTCGCAGATGTGGTCTCTCCTCGGCCTCCTCACCATCCTGCAGAACGTCCTCCCCACGCAGCTCCTCTCCCTGCTCCACTCTCTCTGGCAGTCGCTCCAGGACTCCCTCACGCCCTACTCCTACTTCGACGTGCCAGAGTTCCTCGGCTCCGCCGCCGTCGAGCCCAACGCGCTCTACCGCCACGTCCAGCTCTACCTCCATCGCTCACTCCTCCTCTCCTGCCCTTCGCCTCCCCGCCTCACGCTGTCGCTTCCGCGCTCGATCACCGGTCAGCTTGGCGCGGCCGCCGCGCCGCCGTCCGTGTCGCTCTCCCCGAACCACTCGGTGCCTGACGCCTTCAACGGGCACCGCGCCGTGTGGACGCACCACGCCGACACGCTCCAGGACTCGCTCGAGGAGCGCCGGTCTTTCTCGCTGCGCCTCCCCAAGAGGCACGCCGCGGCGGTGCTCCCAGCGTACCTGGCGCACCTCGCGGCCGCGGCGGACAACCTGGAGCGCTCGTCGCGGGCGCGGAGGCTGCACACCAACGCTGCGTCCCCGCGCGGCTCGGCGTCGTGGTCGTCGGTCCCCTTCTGCCACCCGTCCACGTTCGAGACGCTCGCACTGGACCCGGACCTCAAGGCGCACCTCCTGGACGACCTCACGGCGTTCGCCGACGGCAGGGAGTTCTACCGCCGGACTGGACGGCCCTGGAAGCGCGGGTACCTCCTCCACGGCCCGCCTGGCTCCGGCAAGTCTTCACTCATCGCCGCCATGGCGAACCACCTACGGTACGACGTGTTCGACCTCGAGCTCACCCGCGTGACCACCAACGCCGATCTCCGCGCGCTCCTCATCCAGACGACCAACCGCTCCCTCATTGTCATCGAGGACATCGACTGCTCCCTCCACCTCACCGGCGACCGTGGACTCGCCTCCATGAGACGGCACAAGAGACGCCGCGTCGCCGCGGCCGCCTCCGACGATTCCTCCGACTCGGACGACGGCTGCGCCGACGCCATCGGCGCCGACAGCCACCGCGGGAAGGTGACCCTCTCCGGTCTCCTCAACTTCACCGACGGCCTGTGGTCGTGCTGCGGAGAGGAACGCATCATCGTGTTCACAACGAACCACGTGGACGGCATCGACCCGGCGCTGCTGCGGCCGGGGAGGATGGACGTGCACGTGCGCCTGGGCCCGTGCGGCGCGCACGCCATGCGGGAGCTGGTGGAGCGGTACGTCGGCGTGGGCGACAACGAGATGCTCGACGCGGCGGAGGGCTGCATAAGGGACGGCGCGGAGATGACGCCGGCCGAGGTGGGAGAAGTGCTCTTGAGAAACAGAGACGAGCCAGAGACGGCGGTGACAGAGCTAGCATCGGAGCTGAAGGCGAGGGTGAACGCGGCCGACGAGCTCCAGTGGGAGGACTCGGCGGCGGAGCTCTCCGACGAGTCGCCGACGAAGAAAGGGAGGAAAGGGTTCGCCGGGTGGGAGGGCAAGGTTAGGATCTTGGGTAGGCTTCGGAGCCTGACCAAGTCGGAGTCCGGGCGGCGAGGCGTGTAGCTTGACTTGCATTCTAGGGCAGGTCTCCTGGTCAGATAATTAGTTTAAATTCGAGTCCGTCTTCATCACAAGTTTAATGTATGGGTTTGATGTTTCCTTGTAAGCTATGATCGTGTTGTGTTGGTTTGCTGCTAGAGTGACGGCATCTCGGATCATGGTCGAATAATATTCGGACCCGGACATAATCCGTGTCCGAATAAGAACTGGCCGCCCGTCCGAAGTAACCTTTCCTACGTTCCTTCTCGCGTGTATATATACTCCACTTACGTCCGTCGCCGGTTGCAAATTCCGCCGCTGTAGCGATCTCTGGCCACAAGCAAATTCCGCCACTGTAGCGATCTCTGGCCACCCAGCACCACCGCAGTTGCCGCAGGTTGCACCATGACGACCGACGACGAGCACGCGACCGAGGCGTGTCCAGGACTGGACTCCGGCGGGGTTCGTTACATCCAAAACTTCCGAATTCTTCGAATTTCCTTCCAACTATCATGGGCAGTAAGGCTGTTCTTCAGAAACCTGTGGTTTCGGTTGCCAAGACGGCAGCTGATCCTTCCATTTCCATCCGCCGGCGCCGCCGCCGGTGCAACAACCATGACGCCCTCGCGAATCGCTGCTATCATCGCCACGATCGACGAGCACACCATCACCGGAACAATGAGCCACGACCATGTCGCCGCATTCTGCGGCATGATCAACGCTCACTGCCATGACGTGGGCACAGAGATACAAGGCGAGGGCGTCGGCAGCATCCGCGACTACAAGCTGATGCGCAGGCTCGGCAACGGCAGCGGCGGCCGCGTCGTCATGGCGCAACACCGTAGCACCGGCCAGACAGTCGCCGTCAAGACCATCCACGCACACCGCCGCCGCCGCCGCGCCAAGAAGCGCCCTGACATCGGCGAGCTGCTAAAGGAGGCCTGCTTCCTTGCGGCGTGCCGCGGGCACCCCAACCTCGTCGGCCTCCACGGCGTCATGCGAGGCCCAGGCGCCAAGGAGCACTGTCTCGTCATGGACTACGTCGGGGCGAGCCTAAACGACGCCCTGAACAAGCACTTCGAAGAGCACGGTCGCGGGTTCCCGGAGGCCGAAGTGCGCCGGCTCATGCGGCAGCTGTTGACGGGTGCCGGGGCGATTCATGGCCGTGGCATCATCCACAGGGACATCAAGCTGACAAACATCCTCGTCAACAAAAGCCGCAAGGTCGTGAAGCTCTGCGACTATGGCTCCGCAATGCCCGTTGCCAACAAGGCGGAGGTCCCCTACGGGCAGGTCGGGACGGTCCCGTACATGGCGCCCGAGGTGCTGCTGGAGAAGCCCGACTACGACGAGCGCGTCGACTTGTGGTCGCTGGGGTGTGTCATGGCGGAGCTGCTCTCCGGCGAGGCGCCGTTCGATTCTGCCAAGACAACCGACGCTCTCCGGAAGATATTCGACGTGCTTGGTGTGCGGGGCGAGAAAACATGGCAGGGCTTCAAGTCCAACCTCCTAGCCGACGACAAGGTGCAGCAATGGCGAGCACGCCATCAAGAAGCGAAGCGCAAAGACCGACTGCGGGAGATGTTCCCGGAGGAGCTGCTGTCTTCGGAAGGATTCCATGTCCTCAAGGGCCTCCTTACTTGCAACCCCGACAAGAGGCTGACGGTGGCCGCCGCGCTCCGGTGTCCCTGGTTCAAAGTCGATGATGCTCCTGCTTTCAGGTCCGGTGCCACCAAGTTGGCCAGGCACTAGTTAGGTACAGCTGATCGGTGCTTGGGCAAGGTTCTTCAGGCAGGTAGCCTGTCATTAATTCGGTTGCCCATTGCTGCATCAAGAATCGCTCAGGAAAAGGCTAATTGCCCAAGCACATTGTATTTCTGAATTGGTGATCAGTGTGCAGCATATAGTACACACTCTGTAATTGTGGCCATGTAGCAATCAATGTGCATAAATAAGAATGAATTTGCCACACAAACTGTGAAAACCTAGTGAAGAACAAACAGAAATGCATACCCTAATCTCACTGCAGGTGATTGTACAATGTCTAGGCTATTTTTGTTTTCAGAAGTGTGTCAAAACAACCAAACAGAAACTGTTCTACTATTTTGCAATCATGGAACAATCAAGATAATGTCACCAACCAGTTCACATCTGAAAAATGTTATGTGTGGTTCTATGCTCCAGCATCGGAATTCTGACGGCTTATTATAGAGTTTCCGTGATGTTTCTACAAGAGATATTCTTGATTTCCAGTCCACCCTCTCAAACTGCTATTGCAGAACTGCAGCATCATCTTTTTGAGTAAAGTATTTAGAGTTACTGTGATATGAAGCAAAACAAATTATAGGGATTGCATTTATGTTAGTATCAATACAGAGTAGAAACTGACAAAATCTTCTCTACGTCCCTGAGAGTGTCACTATGAGAATTACTGGCCATGTGATAAATTCCCACCCACTTTCTATGGTTTTCTCTCTCCTTTTTTGAGCACGGTGTTAGATAAACATAAGAACACCACTAATAACTTCAACCTATTGTTAGCTATAGATTTAAGATCTTCCAATAAGCATTACCTGATTTACCATTTTGAATATTTCCTTCAGTATAATGTAACATTATTAACAATTCACATCACTAGAATTAAGAACAAAGAGACGTCTACAGGTAAAGAAGTAGATGAAACAGAGAACTACATACATATGAACTTCTAGCTTCGAACAACCGAGTATACTACAGACAGAAACTAAACATTTCTTTGTCAGTTGAAACTGCCAAGGACAGATTAAGAGGCTGCAGAACAATTGCTTACACAACCAGGTGCAATATTCAGAGAACAAAATATAGCACTGTCGGATTTGCTTACCATCGAGGGGAGCATCCGCATCATGGCCAGTTTGTCTCCATTGGCTCTTATCTAGTACTCCCTCCGTTCAACAATAGATGACTTCCACATGTTTATATATAGATGTATCTAGACACTAAAATATGTCTAGATACATCTATATCTAGATATGTGGAAGTCATCTATTGTTAAACGGAGGGAGTACATATCTAGCAGTCATCCATTCCTTAATAAAGTCTTCCACGACACTGTGCAGAACCACAATGGCAATATTTAACTTTGACTCCGCCATTCACATCATGGACATGACCTATCTCGTAGTTGTAGTCATAGGTCAGCTCCTGCAGTGGTGAAATATTCTCAGCGGCAAAGAACATGATATGGGGCACTCTTTTGTCATCATGGTCCCAGACAACATTCTGTGCGTAGAGGTTAGGTGAACAGCTATGGTTGATGAACCTTCCAATATTTCCATACTCAGATGCATCTATTGTGAAGCCCTCATCTTCCATGGTCAGAGAACGGGCGCTAGAAGAGTTCAGACCTGGAATAGCTGGTGGCATCTCTTTCCAGATATCATAGTTCCGTCCAATATCAAACAAGTAGTCGTCATTCCTTCTCTGGTTAGCTTCCTGGTCACGTACCAGTTCGCCAACATACTCGCATATAAAGCTGCCAGAAGAGATTGACCTTAAGGATCTTACACCCCAACCTGTCTTGGTTGTCCTGAATACTTCCAGCGGTATTTTCATTCCAAGCTGACTGATCCTGTTGTGGCATGACGGAGGACACCTACAGGATGGACCACACTCAAATATGAGGGGCTTTGCATGGACAACTGCACCGTTGAAGTTGAATGGGATTTCTCCTCCATTCTTCACAATGCAAGTGCAGTTAGCAGAATTTGAGCAGCCATCGGTGCAGTCACAACCCTGACTTCTTTTTGCAGTCAAGGATGGACCTATATTTCGAGTGATGTAATTAAAAGATGCTGGACGTGCATTGTCAATATTATTGATCACGCAGATGGGAGTCTTCTCCTTTCCTTGCGATATATCAGCTATGCAGAGCCCTGGACGCACGACAGACTTTCGCAGCCCTTTAGCAACATGTAGAGGCAATTCTGGTTGTCCAGTAATCCTTTGTAACCTGTATTTGAAGACCCTCGAACCTGGTAGACCTTCTTGCCAGCAATCCACCACATTATAGAGACCATCATAAGTAAATGTTGAGACTTCTCTGGCCTTTGAATGACTGCCTTCCTCTCTGTTTGGACCTTTAAAACCATGAATTACCCGGACAGGCGTCTTTGTTTTGATACAATTCTTCAGGGCCAAGTTCCCACGCAGAAGCTTTTGATCCTCATTCTCCTTCTTGCCAGCAGGCTTTCCTCCGGAGCCAGTGTATATTACTTCACCTGAGCTCGACAATTCGTCAGGGTAACCTCCAGAAGCAACAATGCTTATGGCAATAAGTATACCATTGATATCCTTCATGGTGTCAATGCCGCCCTGGTATGGGCGGTGGAGACCAACAATGGCCAACTCTACTCTGTACAGAAATTCGTCACCAATTTCAACACCAGGGACTTTACCCACAATAGCCCCATGTTTGGTAAAGCCCGGTAATTTTCTGATTATTTTATCAGCTGCAAGATCAATTCTACTGCTCTTAACAGAGCGCTGTTCCACATCTTGAACAAGAGTCCTGCATATGAACTGAAACCTTCGGCAAATCATCTTGACTTTGCTCCTAGCATCAGCAGTCTGGCCACCATGCTGCATGTGACGCCATACTGATGGAACACATGAGGGGTTATTGAGGTACATCTTAAGCTTTCCTTCAGTACCACCAATTGATTTCCAAATGTTATCATCATCATCCAAGGGGGAAGCCTCTTTATCCTTCAATTTCGCCTTGCTATGCAATGCAGATGTAGAGGCGACATTCGTGGGAAGCTGTTTATTTAGAGCTGGACCTATTACCTTCAACTTCTTCCTGGGGGCAAGGGATTCCCTCATAGTGGCAACTGACTCCGTATCCTTGCCCGTAGAATAGGGTCTATCCAGATTAACCAGCGTGGGCTTATGATTTTCTTCAACACTTAACGGAACTGATTTTCTAGCCGTCAATCTTAGCTTATTTTTCATGATACCTTGGGCTTGTACCCCTGCTGCCACATGAAGAGATGCCCTTTTCATGCTACAACTTTCAGCCACTTTCTTGTCCCGAAGATATTCTTTCGGAGGACCATGAGCAGAGGGTTTAGTTGCAACCTTGGGTGAGCTGCCTTCACATTTCTTCATCACCTTAACATCTTCAGCAACTGCCCATGAGACAATCTTCACCTTGCGCTGCACCATGGTCCCATGCATCTTGTCATTAGAAATATGCCCCATAGAAGGTTCTGCAGCAACAATTGGGGGAGCAGCACACTCATGTCTACCAGATTTAAGGTCGTGCAGGACATTGCTGAGAGTAACATGAGACTCTTGGAGGACAGGGTTAGTTTTTGTAGGAATCTCACCATCCTCCCATTCGTGTCCCTCTACTATTCCATCCAAAGCATCCTTGCTCACAGCTTCCGTAGTGTCCAAGGCACACAAACCCGAATGACCACCATTTGTAGCAGCTACCTTCTCCAATGCACCCAAAGCACCATCAGCAGGCAGGGCTTCCAACTGCAAACCAGCCTCCTCGATGCCTCCTCTGCTAGCAAGTGGAACCACCGCGTCCCTCCCGCAGCCAGGAGGGAAGCTGCGATTGGCAGATACTATCCTCCGCTTCGGTGGCAGTCGCGTGATCGGCATCCCCAATTCACCACCCCAAGGTGTTGTTTTCACCACCAAACGAGCAACTCCATCTCCCCCATCTGTTGATGCCACCATCGTAGCCTCTGGACCAGGATGATACCCAACTGACACTGGAGCACCATCATCTGCAGACGTCGCCTTCTCCGGCACACCACCCAAACCAGCATTGGCAGGCGCAGCTTCAAGCCGCAAGTCACCCTCCTCGCTGCCACTGGTACCCGCAGGACGACGAGGAACAGACGCCTGCTCTGGTACAGCACTGAAATCACCACGGGAGAATGCAGCGGCAACCCTCGAGCCGTCGTCGCCGCTGCAAGCGATCGGTGGGCGGGCGTCTCTGCCGCAGCCAGGTGGAAACTGTCGCCTGGCGGACACGACCCTCCGCTTGGGCGGCGGTTGCGCTGCGAAATCCAACACCCTCTTCACATCCAGTTCACCGCCTCCGCTTCCCCTCTCCTCCGGAGCCACCCCCAAGCCGGCAACCCCCTCCGCACTGTCCCCGACCAATCCTCCTCCTCCCGAGGCCGCCACCGCATTCCCTCCCGCCGCCTCCTCACGACGCGCTCCATCACGGCCGCCCCCTTGGAGCCGACCACGGGCCAGGTCCACCTCGGCGCGCGCCCGCACGATGCTCCCGGCCGCGGCGAGTGGAGGAGGCGGCGGCAAAGGGCGAGGAAGCGCGGCCGCGCGTCCGCAGAGGTGTGGCGAGGCGCGGTTCGCAGGGGCGCCCGTAGGCCTCGTTGGCCGCGCGGCGTGGAACTGGAACATCACCCCCGCCGCGGAGGTCAGTCCCGTCGATCAATCGACTCGCGCACCTGCAATTCCCAGGCGGAACTGCCGAGCAGAAGAAGAAGAAAAAAACGAATCGCCGGCCGTTACGTCGACGCAGAAGCGAAGCGGAGGAGGAGGGGACGGTTGGGGACGCGCGCACCTTCCGGACGGCGACCGAGGACGGACGGGGACGACGGCCGGCTAGAACTAGAAGGACGCCGGCGGCGAGATTAGCGGCGCGCTGGGGTTTTGTTAGGCAAGGAATGCGTGAGCGAAGCGGATTTTCCACATCAAGGTGTGTGATTTGGTGGGGTCTCGGTGCTGGCCGATAGACAGGTGTCGGGCACGGGTGAAGTCTGGACTTGGACTCGGGTCTGAGACGCGCTGAACTGGACGGGGTCTCGCGTCCGTCACGCCACGCGAGTCCAGTCTTGCCACTGTGCTCCGCCGCAGTCCGCGCAAGCCGTTAGCTTTTGCATTGTGCCGTGTGTGTGGTGACACAACAATTTCATCAGGTGCTTCTATCAAAAAAAAAAAAATTCATCACGTGCTTAACAGGGTCATCTTTGAATCAAATTCGCAGGTTTTGGTCAACGCACCGAGTATAATCTGGCTGATTTGGGTGTGCTTATTATTCGTGAAGCCCATAGTTTTTTGCATCGTAAGTTTTGAGCTGTTTGAATTTAGTTTTTGCCGTCGATGTTGTAATAAGGTTGCCCGTGCTTTTGCTCGATCAGTTTGGCAATGGGGCGGGTGTGCCAACGTCTGTGTGGATTGAGCACGCTCCAGAGTTTGTCTCGGTTCTGGTAGCCATTGATTGCGCTACGCTTCTTGTGGTTTAATTGAAATGAAACTCCCACTTACGTAAAAAAAGAACGATTTTATCAGGTGACTGTCAGCAGCCAGGGAAGGAACACGGGGAGATTTGATTCCACATTTCCACCCTTTGTTTTATTTGTTCCTCTTTTTGGAGCAGTAGTACCAAAAATAGACACTTTCTGATTTCTCCTCTCTCTTCTCTGTGAAGAACCGTCCTGATCTTGTGCCTCTTCCGGCGGCACCGCCGACGAAAGATGGCGGAGGAGAGGAGCCGGGGTCTCCCCGTATATAGTAGTTGTAGGTTTTGTTTGCTAGTTGTTGTGTCTAAAATTATGTCGGACACTAGGGGTAGGGCGCTAGAGCTTTTCGGCCAATTCTAGTGCTACCTGGTGGTTTCTCCTCTTCATGTGGAGCTCCAACGGCCGGAGCCGGAGGCGGGGAACAAGAATATCGTCGGCATCTCCTTAAATAAGGTCTAAGGTCGCGTCTGTGATCGGGCTATTCCCTGCATCTTGGTCTTGACTCTCTCCCCATATCAACGTGGTGCTGATGGGGGCAGGAGTCAAGTCGTGGCTTGGAGACGAGTTGGATGGTGGTGGGGAAGTGATGATGCTACAGCTAGGAGATCAATCTCGGTGGCACAAGTTCGGCTGCCGACTTTAAAGGCCAACATGTGGCCTACTACGACGTCGTCCTTGATTTCTGTTTTTTTTTAACCTCCAATCGGAGCCCCATAGAAGGACAAGCAGTGGCACTCCTCTTCTTCACGGCGGCAAGTGGTTGCCTCCCCAGCATCATCGAAGAAGGCCCCGTTGGAGGTCTTCTCTGCTCAAACGGTCAAAACAGAACCCATCGCTTTTTCCAGATTAGATGTAGGGTCTTTTTTGCAATAGCTAAGGGTTACTCTGTAATTTTCATGTTTGTTGGGTCGCTACTATAAGTTGTACCCTCACTGCGGTCAATCAATTAATGCAGCTTCGAGCCCTTTAATCGTTCACAAAAAAAAACAGTTATAGCACAAAATATAGTCTCTATCTTTAATAAGACGAACATTCCAGTTTCGCCTCACCGCCTACATTGTGTTTGACATTATTGTTTGGCACTGTTTTTGTTGGATTTGATGTGGCGTTGCACGCTTAGGCACTAAAATTCTTCGGTTATGTCACGACCCCGGACTCAAAGGTATACATACTGTTATGTGCTCCTAGTCATGGACCCACAAGGGCTTCAGGGTTACCAGCCCCGGCCGCAACAAACGACGGCAGGCAGACCGGATTCATCGACACGCAGGCCGGATCACCACGGTACTACTACTCCTTGTGTCCATGCTAGTAATAACCAACCGTGCATATCAAAGCGTCCACGAATCGCATGAACCTGAAGGAACGGGACCAAAGCTATACAGAGATGCCATGTGTCCAGAAAGTGCAACAACAATCGAGGGTTACTGGGGTTACCAAGCCCCAGGCCGAATCACATCGGCAGGCAGGCTCGGACATGGATCATCGGCTCCACAACCCCTCGACTGCGACAACTATCCAGGCATAGCCAAAACTGTATAACAATGAGCTTGAAACCAACAACCGATCAAAGCAACACTCTAAACATGGAAGCTGTATTGAACAAGTATTACTAGAGTATAGGTTTACAACCAGAGGTCACACGACCCAACATTACATCAGACAACGGAAGGCAAACTATGTTGCTAATCAACAAGAACCAAAAAGGCCTAAGAAACCGCAACATAAGGCGACGTCCCAGCCCATAGATTCCAGGCTGCTACCTGGGAACCCCAAACTACTCGTCGATGTCCATGTTGAAACACCACCGAACTGAGGAACTCCACCTGAACCAAGTTGAAGCAAACATGAGTACGGGAGGTACTCAACAAGACTTAGTTAACCTATTATATATTTGCTTCTTTTAGAAAGAGTTATGAAGGTTATTTTGCGTAAAGTCATCTTTGTTTTCCAAGTTGAGGAAGGAATAGCACGTCCCATGGAGTATTTTGAAAACAGATGAGAAAGCTACTCAACTACTGATATCATCATCTTTTTAAACCACCAAAATATATCAGCACCTCGTCCTCCAAAGATTCCCACCTCAAGTTGTTCCGGTAACTCAATCTACAAGGTAACCCATCTCGGCATCTCCGAGGAGGCATCCTTCATTCGTTATCAGCAAGTTTTAGTCATTCCGTTCAAGTTGTCTATGATCACTGAATCCGTCACCAAGTCGTCCTTAACCGCGAACACGGATTTTCGAAAAGATTTAACGCTGCAGGGGTGTACAACTTTAACCACACGTACCAACCAACTCTTAATGCCAGTACATTAGCACTATTCCGGGAAGTGCCGGCAGATGGAGGTTGACCACGACCTTTCCCTTACTCCGCCTATTCCATGAGTCGCTCCGAGTAGAGATGGACTGCCAATAGGGAGTGGCCATCTCCTGCCGGGTCTCTATCGTTGTGTGCAATGTTCGGCGGTTACCTACCCGCAGAGCGCCGATACATCCTCACATCCTAGTTTCGAAAGTGTTTTAATATCCCCGCAAATCCAAATGGAAAGCCCGAACTAGGCGACTCATGGAACAAATTAGGCAAGTTGAGACCGAGGGGAATCCAATCCCCGTGTGGATGCACGCTCAGTCTTGGCTCGAAGACGAGAACTCGCTCCTAGGGGCATGAACGAGACAACCACCACAGACCCTCTGTGGTCTCGTCATCCACACCTTTAAATCATATTAAACAAGTTCTCTTAACTTTCCACAACATCCTACCATACTAGATTCATTCGCAACTCTGATTCATCAACCGGATGGAGCAGAGATAAAAAGCATGTATGACTAAGCACAGCATATTTAAGGCTTTGGCGATGAACACAATCAAACCTATGGCTGCTATGATTAGTGGATCAGGATAAGTAGGCTATGCATGGTATAGGAGAACTCTAACTACTGACACAAGATATATTGGAATCAAATGCATTGTACGAGAGTCAAAAAGTCTTTCGAAACCATATATGGGCAGATAAGAGGTTATGCTTGCCTTGCTTAAGAAAACCAGATAAAGATCTTCTGGAATAAGTGCTTGACTTGTCGGTTAGGATCAAGTATTCGTCATGGCGTTATCGATCTTCTCTTCGGGGTCGCGTTCTACCGATCAGAAGCAAAACACCGAAAGAGAAATAACAATCAACACATGGCATTGATGCAACGTGCAATATGTATGCATGAGCAAGTTAATTCACTGAAATAAAGCCCTAGAATTGTTTGATGGGTTGCTAGGGTTCGGATGTCAGTTATGCATTTTTACTGAATTTATCCCGAAATAAACCCCGGAGGGGCAATTCGGGTGATTATGAAAGTGAGTACAATTTTAAAACCTCAAATAGGTTTGAAAACATCATAGACAGGTTGCATTTGTAATTTTGAACAATTTGGTATATAACTTTTAATTTTCTAATTTTAGTGAATAAAAACTTATTTTCCACTTTTAAATGAATTAAACAACATTAAATAATGGTCATTTTTAAAACTTTGTCAAACATGTGAAAATGATATAATTGGGTAGAGTTTATTTTTCTAATCAAAACCATACTTTCATTTTATTTTTCTGATTAACATTTTAATAGTTATTCAATTATCAATTTGTATTCTTTTTCTGGAATTCCTGGAATTGTTAAAAAGGGAGTTATGACATCACTGTGACGCCATCCTTGCATCACTCGGAGGAGCTCTCCTCTGTTGATCATGCAATTGGTCGATTCCGCGCGAAAAAACCCAAATTAAACTATACCACAGGCTAGAGGAGCTAAGGGCTCCTTTGATTCATATGATAGTAAAAGTGTAGTAATAGGAAAATCATAGGATTGGGATGTCATGTCTTGTTGAATCCTATGGGAAGAAGAAGCATGTTTGATTGAGTGAAGGAATTTTTCCATGAGGTCCAACCTCATGTTATTTTCCTATAAAGTTTGTACTACAAAATTCCTATGGGAATTTTTCCTATAGGATATGATCCTATGAATCAAACGGCTTCAAAGGAAAATTTCCTATGGAATTTCTATCCTACACAAATCCTTTAACATTCCTATGAATCAAAGGAGCCCTAAAGGGGAATCCAGGGGTGGCGTCGATTGGACCAAATGGTCACTGGAGCTACTCCGGCGACCACCATCTGCGGCGGAGCACGGCGTTGTGATGACCCAGCACACCATTGCATGTGTAGTGCGCAAGTCGATGACATAATACTCATAGAAGGACTTATCTGTGAATATTACATCCCTCAGAGTAGTACAACAGAAACATAGCGGGACCAGGCAAAACTATAGAATACAAACTTCATTACAAAATCTTGAGAATCTCTCTGATGAATCAAGAAGATCTCAACAAATGAAACATCAGAAGAAGCAATAGTCGAGTAAGCACTCAAAAGTTTGTTTCCAGATCTTGCGACTGAGTGGTCGAGCGTCTGACCTGAAGGGCATGTACCTTGTGTGGAATATAATCAAGTATCGAGCAGTGAATGCGCCTTGCGTTGGCTTTTTTTCACAGAAGTGTATGGCTCAGTCGCTTGGCTCTCCCGAGAGATCAGGGCCAATTAATTGCTTCTCGGGCAAAAACAGTTTTGGCCTACACGGAGTCAAAACCTTCGACTCGAATACGGAGGGGTGATCATTGCAACTGAGCCGTGGAGGACTTATCAAGTTGAATTTAATCTTAAAGGGGCACCCGGCGCATCCGCTAGGATTTTTCTTCGTGCCGATGACATGGAAAATTTACTGGAGGACGCGGCTTGAGTGCGATTCCAGACCCATAGGATAGATCCTTGGGTCTTGCCTTCGTATTCGAAGAATACAGCATCCGGATTTTCCTTGAAGGCCGAACGACCCGGGATTTGTCGAGTGATGTGTTCATACATCGTAATGCGGAGTCGCGGTATTTGCAGGAGCAATGTACTCGCGATTTTCTCCTAGCTATGTGGCGAGTGCTGCCTTTTGTCCTTGATAATGGCAAAATTCCAATGTTTCCATCTTACAATCCTCAAGCGAGGCGAGCTTTTCTTCTAGGTTTATACGAAAGAAATTTCATGTCATGAGGTGTGCAATGACGTCACCCCACACTCGCCTGCTCCCGATGGGACGTGACGCGGTGGGGCAGGGCATGTAGGGCCCATTTCGTCAGCTTTTGACCAGAGAAGTGCCATTGTGCGCCGGTTTTTCCGCTGGACATGCAGTAATTACGCATGATCCTGCGTTAAAGATCGTGCGAAGTAACCGCCCTTCGTCTCTTCATTTCAGTTCGGCGCGTGGCAGCCGAAATGCGCGCCACGTATGCAGATCAACGGCCTACGGTGACCCTGTGGAAATATAAATAGTGGGCCATAGGGGAAAAGTTACTTTCCCCGGCCCTTATTCATCTTCTTCCTCCTCCAGCGCGCCCACCTTCCTCTTCAAGAAAGCGAGCTCCAATGGCGCCAGGCAGGAAATGTGTCACGACCACGACTTCCGGCAAGGAGGTGGCCAGTGCTTCCGCGGCCGCTCCGGTGAAGAGGAAGGGCGAATGGCGCCCGTCAAACATGATGAGGAAGAGCATCTCTGCGATGCAGAGGGAGGGACAACTTCCTCTGGAAGACTCTGGGCATGTGCGCATGCCGGCGAAGGGAGAGGAGGTGCCCAGCCCGCATGCCAACGAGCGCGTCACCTTCTCGGAGCATGTCGCCCGAGGTTTGTCATTCCCCCTCCACCCGTTCCTTCTCGGGCTTTTGTATGTCTATGGCATATAGTTGCACGATCTCCCCCCCCCCAATGCGGTGGAACACATTTTGTGCTTCATCGTGCTGTGTGAATGCTTCCTCGGCATTCGCTCACATTGGGGGCTGTGGAAGGCCATCTTCCATGTCAGAATCTTCCGGGAGAAGACTCTGGCGGGTGAGAAGGTCGGGGAGCCGATGGCGACCGGGGGCTTCGGGATCCAGATGACCCACGAGTTCCCATACTTGGAGATGAACTTCGTCGAGTCGGTGCAAGGGTGGCGCCAGAAGTGGTTCTACGTCCAGTACAATGACGCGGGTGGCGTCCCGGAATTCAATCCATTCGCGATTTTGAAGCGAAGAAAATCCTGGGCGCACAAGCTATCACCCGAAGAGTCCAAGACGGTGTCCCCCTGCTCGTGCAGTTCGGGAGACTCTGACGGAACGACCAGGGGCCTCTGCTGAATGGGATGCATTTGGCGAGCGTCTTCCTGCGCCGAAGGGTTCAGCCGCTTCAGGACAGGCCCACCACCTTGTGGGATTTCTCGGGTATCAACGACCCGAGAAGGACATGCGACGACATCCTATGGAATGCGGAGTTCGGGAATAAGATTACTTCCATCACCAGCCTGAAGAAGGGAGAGGACTACTCGTTGTGTCCTTTCACGCCTTTTGACGCTGAGCATCCCCCGAGCGAGGTAAGATTCTTCTTCTTCTCGTTTCCTATTTTTCTCTTTTTGGATTTTTGTCAATTGATCATGTTTCTTCCTTTCTTTTCCTTTGTAGAACCAAAACGTGGCGAAGTGCTACCCTCCACTTTCCGCGGATGACAGAGGCTCGGATCTTCTTGCGAGCAACTTCGAAAGTCCTCCCGACACCAGTGTCGCGAATGCATAATCCAGCGAGGAGCGGGAGGAGTTGGAAGAGGAGGAGTAATCACTCGAGCACCGCAAGCGCCACGGAGTGGAGGTTAATGAGGCGACCTCTAAAGACAGGTCCTTAAGTGGGGACACTGTCGAGGAGATTGAGCCTCAGCCCATTATGGTGACTCCTCTGAACGTGCTTCCCCCCTCAATCCAGCAATCGAAGATTCCCACTGCCTGGGACGTGGATAACCTCGACGAGGATGACGAAGACGAGTAAGTTTCGTACTCTTGCGAGATGAAATTGTCTTTTTGTTCTCTCTTCTTGACTTTCGCTTAGTCTTGTGGTCATTGCCAGGGATCAATTCGCGTCTTTTGCTCAACCTGTGAAGCATAAGGGGGTTGCCACAGGTCCTGCTCGAGCTCCAAGTCCTTCTCGACGGCCTCCGAGCCCTGCGAAGGTGGTCGACACTTCCGAGTACGCGATTCCCAGCTTGGCGGGCGAGCAGCGTTGGGATGCCCGGGCGTCGGCGAGCAAAGAGGTCTCGGCTAGTTTGCCTGACCCTTTGTCAACCCCGAATGGCAAGGTAAGGCTTTCTTCCTCCGGTGACTTTTCTTCTTTTTATCGGGTGCACGACAGCGCTCCCGATGGGAGTAGCCCCCGAGTCTATGGTCGACTGTTTATAGTCGGTCACAGACTCAAGTTACATTTTTGATTTCTCCCCTTTTTTTTAGTCTTGATTTTATCGGGTGCACGACAGTGCTCCCGATGGGAGTAGCCCACTGATGCATGTGAACACACATTCGTTGGGAGACCCCAAGAGGAAGGTATGAAGAGTGCAGTAGCAAGTTTCCCTAAAAAAGAAACCAAGGTTGAATCGACCAGTAGGAGGAAGGAGTAACTTTAGAAGGTTGAAGCAACTGAGATGGCAGGGCGCACTACCGGTTCAGCAGCAACGTGGAACCTACACAACACAATCAAATCACTTTTCCCCAACGAAGTAGTGAGGTTGTAAATCTCACCGGTTTTGCTGAACACAAAGAGGTTATACGTATGGTGTGGAAAACAGTAGGAACAATATGAAAACAGTATGAAAACAATAGATGTTTTATCAGTATGAGGAAAATGGACCGGGGTCCACAGTTCACTAGTGGTGTCTCTCCGTGAAATATAAATAACATGTGTGGTGAACAAATTAGAGCTGGGCATTTGACAGAAATGAAGTCTGCACCGTAGTGCACGTGCAAGACATAAAGATTACTATGCGATTCTTGCGGGCATTACAACAAAATACATAGACCGCCATCCAACTGCATCTATGTCTAATAATCCACCCTCCGAATATCATCAGCACAAACATTGGGTATTAAGTTGCAAGCAACATATGATCGCCGTAAGAAAAGTGTGTAATGTAAACTATGTAAACTAGGTAAACACCGTTGTTTTGTCCCTAATGGCAACATCACATCCTCCATCCATCACGTTTCTTTCACTCGAGCACAGATGCAAAGGAGGCATGAACCCACTATGGAGCATAAATACTCCCTCTTGGAGTTACTAGCATCTACTTGGCCAGAGCATCTACTAATAACGGAGAGCATGCAAGATCATAAATAACATATCCATGAAGAAAACATGATAGATTGATAATCAGAAGACATAACATTCAACATTCATCAGATCCCAACAAACACAACATGTAGCATTACACAAAGATGATCTTGATCATGTTAGGCAGCTCACAAGATCTAAACATGAGATACAAAGTGGAGAGAACAACCAACTAGCTACTAATATGGACCCGTAGTCTAGGGATGAACTACTCACGCATCACTTTGGAGGAGGGCATGGTGGTGTAGACCCCTCCGGTGATGAATTCCCCTCCCGGCAGGGTGCCGGGAGAGCTCCGGAACCCTCCCGATCTCGGGATGACGATGTTGGCATCCTCGGGTGTTTTTCGGGACGAAGTGGTATATTTTTAGGGTTTACGTCTCGGAGGGTATAAATAGGCGAAAGGGCAAAGGCGGTGGAAGCCGGGGGGCCCCACACCACCCCATGGCGCGGCCAGGGGGCGCGTCGCCCTATGGTGTGGGCCCCCTGAGGCCCCCCTCTGGGTCACTTCGGGACTCCGTGGAACCTTCAAAAATTTTAAGACTTCTGGGCTTCAAATTTTCCAATTCCGAGAAAATTTCCAGAACAACTTTTCTGAAACTAAAAACAACAGAAAATAGGGAACTGGCTCTGTGGCATCTTGTCAATAGGTTAGTCCGGAAAATTGATAAAAATGACATAAAGTGTATAACAAACATGTGGGAAACAATAAGAAAACAACATGGAACATCGGAAATTAAGGATACTTTTATGAAGTATCAACATCCCCAAGCTTAGTGCCTACTTGTCCTCGAGTAGGTGAGCGATAAAAACACATAATTTCTGAGGTGACATGCTACCAACATAAACTTGATCATCAATAATGTAAGAGCATAAGTAAGCTGAGATCATAGAACTTTAACACAAGCATGATAAATAGAACTTTAATAATAAATCATAGAAATCACCTTGCATCATGAGAAGTAACTCAAATAAAAGATCATGAATAACAATGCAACAAAAGATATATGTTTGTTTAAAGTATAGAGAAAACATGTCAAAGTGATATTTCGCTAGTCCATAAGAGTGGGGCAAAACATAAATGCCAGGACACCTTTAAAGTTCATGAGGAAGACTAGAACAAATAATTAGAGAACAAGCAATAACACATCATGAATCAATTAATAATGTTTCCGGGACAAATGCACATAAAACTCAGAATGGCAACTATGCTCTCTCAACCATGCATAAAGTTAAAAGATGGAGACTCAACATAAAAGTAAAAGAAAGTCCCTTCGCAGAGGGAAGCATGGATCACTCATGTGCTAGAGCTTTCATTTTATTAAACAGCGGTATAAAAAGCTTGACACTCCTCCCAACCATCTTTCACAAACCATGGCTAGCCGAATCGTCGGGTGCCTGCCAACAATCACATACCATGGAGGAGTGTCTATATATTAAGAGAGGTGTATGCTTATGTCAACGAATGGTAAACATAAAATACAGTACGTCACAAGCCAACTAGACTTCACAAGAGCGGCTCCCATAGAAGGACGCATCTCGGTAGAAGGTCATCTATGTTTCTCTTTTGTTTACACAATTATGCTTTGACTGATAAATCGGGGGCAAAAATAGTGAAGAGAATTTGTGTTATTAATTTGGGGCTGGGCACCCCGCTGCCAGCTCTTCTATCATTGGATAAGCGGATGAAGCCACTAGTCCTGCGTGTGAAATTCCAATCAACAAGTGAGATAAAGATTCTCTATTTACGTCCTCATGAGCTAAAATAGGAGCACAAAACAGGAGTAATTTTGAAAGTTTTAAAGGTAACACATGAGCAATTTACCGTGGAGTGACGATTAAATACCAAATGTAGGTAGGTATGGTGGAAACAATTGGAAAACTTTGGTTTTGGGGAGTTGGATGCACGAGTAGAGCTCATACTCAGTACAGGTGGAGGCTAGCAAAAGACTGGGAGCGACAAATTAAGAGAGCATAAGAGCCATAATCATGCATAGCGACATAAACATCATTAATCAAAGCATAAGTGGTACCACAAGTTCAAAAACTAAATGATCATGGAGGCTATTCGTGACTGGTTCATAGTCATAAACATGGTGTGAGCATGCGTCAAGTCAAACAAATAAAACATTCAAAGGAGAACACCACAAATGTATGCTTCAGTATGACAAGAACAAATCATGATTCTTCCAATGGCACATTAAACACTCTCAGATATTTGAGGCTAATCATGCTACTAAATAACCACAAGGCTTTAAAACTAAAATAACATCTAGCATGATATGAAAAAGTCTAGCCACAGTCTATACAAGCTTCTACTTGCACCGTTAAAAATTCTACCTCAAGCTGCAGTTTCTTTTACCAACAAGCACCATACAAAACATGCTTTAAAAAAAAATCTCAAAATGCTACAGAAATCATAAGAGGACTCACAAAAAACTACTAATACTAACAACTCTGAACAAGAGATGCAATGAAAACGAGAGCTAAACAGGAATTTTTAGAGCAACTAAAAGAAAAACTAAGAATACTGGCATAGAAAGTATTCAAACGAAAAAGCGGAGCGTGTCTCTCTCCCAAACAAAGAATGATAGGGTCCAACTATATTATTGCAGCAAGGAAAACAAAGGAAAACAAAATAAAACAGACAAGCAAACTTCATACGATGTGACCGAATAAAAATATAGTTTCACGAGAAGTGACCTGATAGATAGTTGATGAAGAAGGGGATGCCTTGGGCATCCCCAAGCTTAGATGCTTGAGTCTTCTGAAAATATGCTTGGATGAACCACGGGGCATCACCAAGCTTTGACCTTGCACTCTTCTTGATCACATATATCACCTCTTCTCTTGACCCTTGAAAACTTCCTTCACACCGCACTCAAACAGTAATTCGCATTAGAGGGTTAGTGCAACAATTAAAAATACATTGTTTCTGTAAGGAACAAGTGCTATTGATACGTTTAAACATTATCTACAGCCACTGATGTTTTGTGAAGCAAAGAAATCCGCTTGACATCGCAAAAGAGCAAATGCAAGAAAAATGGCAGAATGTGTCAAAACCAGAACAGTCTGTAAAGACGAATTCTTTCGAGGCACTTACGTTACTCAGATCGAAAAACTAAAAGAACGAAAAAGTTACAGAATTAGCCGAGGAATAAGCACAAGAAATTTCAGGTCATTCCGATTTTTCTATGATTTATACGATTTTTTACGGTGCACAGCAGAAATCTGTTTCCTGCGCAGAAATCCAAAAACCAACTCCAACTCTCGTTGGAAACCTTACTTGGCACTACTTAAACATGAAAAAAAGATACAAAGGAGTTGCTAAAGAAGTATACAACCCCTTGATGCAAATAAAACAGAGAAAAACAAAGCAAAAATAAAACCATGGGTTATCTCCCAAGAAGTGATTTTCTTTAACGCCTTTTAGCTAGGCCCAGAAAAGTGGAATCAAGTATTTTTAAGTGAAGAAGCATCCAAATCAATAATTTCCTCCAAAACCCCTATTGTAGCAATGGGTACCTTAGACACCCCTGAATATGATTCAACATGCAAATCACTTTTAGTTTCACTAAAAAAATTATTAATTTTAAGCACATTAGGGGATTTTGGTTTAGGTGCCTTGGGGATATACATAATATTTTTTTTCTGTTTTCCCACAAAAGGTTTCTCGATTTTAAACTTAAGAGCAGAAAATGTTGAGCTTAAAGTTTCCATAGCATCTTCTAATTTACCAATCCTCATATTTTGACTATCATGGATATTGCTAGCTTCTAAAACAGTGATTTTCTTGTTGATACTCACTATTGATTCATTAACTTTGCTAGCATTATCAAGGAACTTTGGCAAATTTTTCTCCATAGAGTTTAGCTTTTTAATAACATCATCTAAAGTGATCTCAGTTTTAACAACCTTAGTAGGTGGTGTTCCAACTAAACTTTCAATTAAATTACAGGCTTCCAAAGCAGGTGCTCTCAGAAAATTACCGCCTGTAAGAGTGTCTAGAACATACCTATATGATGCATGTAAAATGCATACATGAACTTTGCATGTTATTACTTGTTTTTCCTACATATTAGCAACTTATATTCATGTTTTATAATGATTTGGGGGATTTTCTAAACAATCCCCCTTCTTTTGGTTCTAACCCTGTTTTTCCAGAAAACGTACTTTTTAGTGTTTCAGACTTTCCGGGAGCTTCGGGACTCCAAAAAGGGCAAGGCCAAAGAGCACGGTTCAGAATTTTTGAGACAAAGACCATGGGCCAAAGTAGAGGGCCAAAAGGCCAACAAGGTGGAAAAGAGGACCCTCCACGTGGCCAGATTCCTTGGCCGCGTGTGGGGCCCCCTTTTTGCCCCCGTGGCTCCGATGCCGTCGATCTTTCTTCTCCCGAGTGTCTCGTGACCTAAAAACGACTATATAAAGGGTCCCCTGGCCTTTTCGAGGAGGAGGCGGCGCCGAGAGACGAAACCACGAAACATAGAGACAGAAGGCTGCCGCCGGAGAAGATCGGAGGGGGGAAACGCCACCGGGATCACCTCCCGAGGGCTCCACCCCCTCCGGCGTGTTCATCATCAACATCTACAGCAAGATCAGCTCCATCTCTCCACTGTAATCTCTTGGCAAACATGATGTATGATGCAATACTATATTCCCTTGATGTATTGTGTCTCCCCGTCTATGTTTGAGTAGTGAATTTTTCTTGGCAATGGTGAAATAGTTCGTTGATTGGTTGCATACAAGTTTTTTATCTTCTATGATTGTATTTATGTACAATATATGAGTGCACGCATATGTTGGGGAATGCATGTAAGGTGATCACCGGTAGCATAATGGAGTGGTGGTGACTTGGGAGTGACAGTAACCTGAGACTGAGCCACAAAGTTAAGTTATTGGGGGATATATATAGGGGACCTTGGAACGTAAGGCTATGGTGGGACTTTATGTCTTAATGAATCTTGTGCAGTCATTTACTTGGCCACATGATCCATCATTAGGGGTTGTAGATCATTTACTTGACTATACCTATTCATGGCTCCTTCCTAGAAGAAACAACTAAGACTAAAACTTGTGCTTCACTAATTGTGACAACCACACGAACGGAACACCTATTGCTAGAACACTTGCTCCCTTGAGATACTTGAGATATTTGCTGCTTTCTACTTGTGAAACTTGCTTAGAAACTTGCTTTAGAAACTTGCTTCACTAGTTACTAGACAAACCACACTCCACGTCACTTGCTTTTAATTAGTTAGTTCCTTTTAGTCAAACTTATTGCTTTGCATAAACAGCCATATAAGAGGGTTATAGGGCTTTAGAGAATAGATAGCTTACCTTCAGCTCCTCGTGGGTTCGACACTCAAATACTTATCGAAAGGTACTACAATTGATCTCCTGCACATGGGAGTCATCAAGCACTTTTCTGGCGCCATTGCCGGGGAGCGTTGTGCTAAGCTTTTATTCTTGTTTGCATTGCATACTAACATATAAACCTAAAACACAAAAAAAATTATAAAATGGTAAACAACCAAACAATTTTAGAACTGTATAATATCTACCTTGAATTAGGACATGAAGTGTTTGAGGGGAAATTGAAAAATTATTTGCACAACAATCATATTTGTGGTAGTACTAATTCTTTGAACACCTTTATTGCTAAAGAAAACCTTGATCTTGGGGAAGTTTGTCTTAATGAATATGATATTTTTAGTCCCCCTACTATTGAGGATAAAAATGATATACTTGCTGATTCTATGGAAAGTTTTAAGCTTGGGGAAGTTGGTTTTGATGAGCATGATATTTCTAGTTCCCCAAGCTTGGAGGAGAAAATTCACTTTGATGATACTATGCCTCCTATATATGATGATTGCAATGAAAATTATGAATGTTTAACTCCCACTATCACTAATGAGGATTTTACTTATGTGGAGAGTAGTGATTATTTTATGCATGTGGCTCATTATAAGAATGTTTTATGTGATATTCATATTGTTGAATCTATTCATGATGCTACTGAAAATTATTATGAGAGAGGGAAACATGGTTACACATATTTCAACAATATTAAGTTTCCCCTCTTTATGCTGAAAGTATTGAAGTTGCACTTGATCTACCTTTCTATGCTTGCTATTATGTGCTTCTTTTATTTGTTTCATTACAAAATGCCAATGCATAGGAAATGGGTTAGACTTAAAACTAAATTGTTTAATATTTTTTGGTGTGTTCCTTATGCTTTAATTTCCTATTCGGTTTGAGCACACATTTATGTCTTTACAACATGTAAAATGCCTTTACCTACTGTTATGTATCATTTAGTTTAAGATTTTCATTTTATAAAAAATTTGGGAAAGTAAATGAGAAGGATGAGTAATGGAGAAGTTGGGGTCGACCTTGAACATGTGTTGTTCATGCCAATGAAACCATTGTAAAGTCTCTATCATTAAAAAAATTTCCAAAGCTAAAAACAATAAAAATATTAGTTCACTACTGTAACATCACATTTCTGTCTTATTTCTCATCTTAAATGGCTAGAATAATCTTATATGAGAGATAGGATTAAACAATAGTAATTAGCTGTCAAGAAAACAGATTCCTGAACTTCACTGCGAAAAATGTTTAAAATCACAGAAGTGGAATTTTGACCTGGTAATTTACGACAGCAATATTTAGTTATCACTACATATTTCATTAGTTTTAAGTTTTCTGATTTGAGCAACTTAAGTGCCTCTAAAAATTCACTCTTTACGGGCTGTTCAGTTTTTGGCAGATTATGTCTTTATTTTGCATTGCTCTCATTACTTGTGTTTTGTGTGGTTCTTTTGATCAAGGAGAAATGCACAACTGTAGTAAAATTAGTTAATATTTAGAATCAACTCATGATGTGTCTTTGTTGTACCTATGTGGATTTTATTTATGGAGGGACTAACCCCTCTAATCAAGTTTTATGTTGAGATTTGTGTAAGAAGAATTTTTCAGGAGGAAGAGTTGAGTGAGATGAACAAAGATCAAGAGGGACAACCAATCAAGCTTGGGGATGTAACCCTGGGCTCACCCTACATGTATAAAATAAGTACAAGAACCCAAGCTTGGGGATGCCGAGCCACCTCACTCCAACCATCATGATGTTAAGTAAGAAAAGCCTAGCTATACGGCTATCAATAAAGCGCTTTACGGGAGGCAACCCGGTTGTTCTTAGTTGGTTTTTCCTAGTGTCCTCTTGCTGTAACAAGAGACTTAGTCTTTATTTTAGTTTCTGGAGTTTTCAATAAAGTGTCAAGTTTCACCCATTTGGATTTAAAAGTTGCTATCCTAGTGCTTGGAATTTCTGTTTCAGCACGATTCTGCTCACCGTACGATTTTTCATTTTTTTTATCTGTAAGTCGGATTGAGCTAATTTTTTAGTAAGTTCTACAACTTTTCGTACTCTGTAAGCACAAAAATTGTATTAATTTTTTGATTAGTCTAGCTTAGGGAAAACGTTCGTTTTGCTGCTATTGCTTTTCTGGACAGATTTTGCCTTCTTTTGTTGGATGCACTCTTTGGGTTTGGGACTTGAATTTCCTTGATCTTTTCGAGCTAGAGAGTGAACATACAACATTATGAACCTTATTGTATATCTTCTGGAGCATTTGTTTTGGAATTTTGCGCAACATGCATACGTTTTGTTTGTCCTTGCTAATCTCACCCCACAGGAAAAGAATGGGAGAAACATGTTTTGTGAAGTTTTTTCACAGGGAATAGAGGAGCTGCGCCTCAAGACGTCCAAGAATGGTGAAAGCCATAAGCTTGGGGATGTGATGAACACCCCACTGGAGCTACACTCTTTTGGTTAGCACACGTCTACTTTCTGTTTTTCTAAGGAAAGCATTTGTCGTAGAGACTTGAAGCGTCTAGTTTCTGTTTTTATTTTTGTTTTGATAAGACCACCACCATCATTTTATATGAGATTGAGCTACTGGAGTTTGGGGCTGGAATGTATTGGATGCTAGTATTATGATTTGGAATAGGGATGCCATGGTTGATTTGAAGAGCTACATACGTTTGCATGATTTATAGGCTTTTTATGTGTAGAAATTTGCAATAATGTTGTCTTGAGCTATCTCTTATTCATGTCCTTGATGTTAATTGCTGGTTTATTTAGTTTGTCATGAAATGAGTAGTTCTATGGACATATGCATGCATAGTAGCTGGTCAACTATCTCCCTCTTGCTAGCCCAAAAATTTAAAAATTCCAACAAGTAAAAACTTGTTTCCAACACTCCTTAGCCAAGTATTTTCAGTGAGTCCACCATATCTTCCCATTAGCTTCATTGCTATTCCGAGTATGTTCACCATGTTATTGTGTTATTTATGTTCTAAATTAATATATTCACTTTATTAATTGTCATGGGTTGAACTTGGGATAGGACTCTCACGAACTTTTGAAGGCACACTTTACTTTTTATGCATCTAATAAACATGACCCAATAATGGGAGCCACAAGTTTTGCGTTTGACAAGTGTGTGGTTGGGAGCTAGCTATAAACGTGTATCACCGGAAAGCTTTCAACATTGCGCAAAAAATTTACATTTGGTTGATATCATGTACTTTTGTTTTTGGACTCCTGCCATGCCGAAATGAAATAGAGGAATAGTAAGTTTTGATGAGTAAGTATCTATATGACTAGAGAAACGTATTGGGCCGCTAACCCAAGCCATGCTTGATCATGGTGGAAATTTACTTACAGCTTGAGTGACTCTACAACACATCCTACAATAAAATAAGAAGCTATGCATAATATTGAATGAAAATAAAAAGGATGATGAGTCCACTCCGTTTGTTTGTCTTGTCATTGTGACATGGGCTTGTTTCCATGTCATGGGGAAAGAGGTACCTCTTTGCGGTTCTCTATGATGTCATTAATACTTATTATGATTGTACAAATCTTATTAGGAATCTTAAGTTGAGTAATCATGGAGTAGGTTTTCACACTCACGGGGCATGAGGCTTTCAACCACCTTGTCATTCACATTACTTCAACATTCACCATTTAATATGCTAGTGATAAAGGGGCAATGAGAGTCCTAGATCAATGGATACCACATTTCAATTAGTAATTTTAGTTGAATAATTTAGAGGCTAAATAAGACTTGATCATGTTTTACCTCTACTCAATTTTCTCCAAAGTGTCCACCATATTTTCTATTTTCCATTATGCTATTCTTTGACCAATATAGGATTTTATTTTTCATTTTGTGTATGCATTTGGTCCATAGTGCTTTTATTTCATTATACACTTTGTGAACTTTCATGAAGCATCTTTGCTTGCATATTTGATATTTCTTATAACATGAATTGTATGTTGCTACTCATCTACATTATGAATCATTTGATTATATGTAGCATGAATAATCTTTTTTGATATTCCATGATTGTTTTATAATGAAAAGTCCATGTTAGTTTTATCACCTTCATACTCGAGGACGAGTATGGTTTAAGCTTGGGGATGTTGATGCATGTAAAATGCATACATGAACTTTGCATGTTATTACTTGTTTTTCCTACATATTAGCAACTTATATTCATGTTTTATAATGATTTGGGAGATTTTCTAAACAATCCCCCTTCTTTGGGTTCTAACCCTGTTTTTCCAGAGAACGTACTTTTTAGTGTTTCAGACTTTCCGGGAGCTTCGGGACTCCAAAAAGGGCAAGGCCAAAGAGCACGGTTCAGAATTTTCGAGACGAAGACCATGGGCCAAAGTAGAGGGCCAAAAGGACAACCAGGTGGAAAATAGGACCCTCCATGCGGCCAGATTCCTTGGCCGCGTGTGGGGCCCCCTTTTTGCCCCCGTGGCTCCGATGCCATCGATCTTTCTTCTCCCGAGTGTATCGTGACCTAAAAACGACTATATAAAGGGTCCCCTGGCCTTTTCGAGGAGGAGGCGGCGCCGAGAGACGAAACCACGAAACAGAGAGACATAAGGCTACCGCCGGAGAAGATCGGAGGGGGGAAACGCCGCCGGGATCACCCCCGGAGGGCTCCACCCCCCTCTGGCGTGTTCATCATCAACATCTATAGCAAGATCAGCTCCATCTCTCCACTGTAATCTCTTGGCAAACACGATGTATGATACAATACTATATTCCCTTGATGTATTGTGTCTCCCCGTCTATGTTTGAGTAGTGAATTTTTCTTGGCAATGGTGAAATAGTTCGTTGATTGGTTGCATACAAGTTTGTTATCTTCTATGATTGTCTTTATGTACAATATATGAGTGCACGCATATGTTGGGGAATGCATGTAAGGTGATCACCGGTAGCATAATGGAGTGGTGGTGACTTGGGAGTGACAGTAACCTGAGACTGAGCCACAAAGTTAAGTTATTGGGGGATATATATAGGGGACCTTAGAACGTAAGGCTATGGTGGGACTTTATGTCTTTATCAATCTTGTGCAATCATTTACTTGGCCACATGATCCATCATAAGGGGTTGTAGATCATTTACTTGACTATACCTATTCATGGCTCCTTCCTAGAAGAAACAACTAAGACTAAAACATGTGCTTCACTAATTGTGACAACCACACGAACGAAACACCTATTGCTAGAACACTTGCTCCCTTGAGATACTTGAGATATTTGCTGCTTGCTACTTGTGAAACTTGCTTAGAAACTTGCTTCACTAGTTACTAGACAAACCACACTCCACGTCACTTGCTTTTAATTAGTTAGTTCCTTTTAGTCAAACTTATTGCTTTGCTTAAACAGCCATATAAGAGGGTTATAGGGCTTTAGAGAATAGATAGCTTACCTTTAGCTCCTCGTGGGTTCGACACTCAAATACTTATCGAAAGGTACTACAATTGATCTCCTGCACTTGGGAGTCATCACTATACCATCTAGTAATACCAATATAAAAATTCCTAAGAAGGATTAAGGTGGAGTATTTCTTAGTGAATCTATGATGAGCATCACTTATCCTATACCAAGCATCTTTCAAACTTTCTCCCCCTTGTTTCTTAAAGGAACGAACTTCAACCTTAGGAACACTCATTTTAGCAAGACTAAAAAAGGGGAATAAAGCTACATCTAGAATAAGAACTATTTTTTTGTGTCTTTTATAAACAGAAGTAAACAAGACAAAATAAAATAAAATAAGCAAAACAAAAACAAAGAAAAAAGATTGGAAGTGAGAGAATCCCCTTGCAGAAATTCTCTTCCTCCCCGGCAACGGCGCTAGAAAAGTGCTTGATGCGTGTGAACACACGTTCGTTGGGAGACCCCAAGAGGAAGGTATGAAGAGTAGAACAACAAGTTTCCCTCAGAAAGAAACCAAGGTTGAATCGACCAGTGGGAGGAAGGAGTAACTTCAGAAGGTTGAAGCAGCTGAGATGACAGGGCGCACTACCGGTTCAACAGCAACGTGGAACCTACACAACACAATCAAATCACTTTGCCCCAACGAAGCAGTGAGGTTGTCAATCTCACCGGTTTTGCTGAACACAAAGAGGTTAAACGTATGGTGTGGAAAACAGTAGGAACAATATGAAATCAGTATGAAAGCAGTAGGTGTTTTTATCAGTATGAGGAAAATGGACCGGGGTCCACAGTTCACTAGTGGTGTCTCTTCGTCAAAGATAAATAACATGTGTGGTGAACAAATTACAGCTGGGCAATTGAAAGCAATGAAGGATGCACCGTAGTGCATATGCAAGACATAAAGATTACTATGTGATTCATGAGGGCATTATAAAAAAATACATAGACCGTCATCCATCTGCATCTATGTCTAATAATCCACCCTCCGAATATCATCCGAACAAACGTTGGGTATTAAGTTGCAAGCAACAGATTATCGCCGTAAGCAAAGTGTGTAATGTAAACAATGTAAACTAGGTAAGCACTGTTGTTTTCTCCCTAATGGCAATAGAACATCCTCCATCCGTCACGTTTCTGTCACTCGAGCACAAATGCAAAGGAGACATGAACCCACTATGGAGCATAAATACTCCCTATTGGAGTTACTAGCATCTACTTGGCCAGAGCATCTACTAATAACGGAGATCATGCAAGATCATAAATAACATATGCATGAAGATAACATGATAGATCATGTTAGGCAGCTCACAAGAACTAAACATGAGGTACAAAGTGGAGAGAACAACCATCTAGCTAATGCTATGGACTCGTAGTCCACGAATGTACTACTCACGCATCACTTCGGAGGGCATGGTGGTGTAGACCCTTCCGGTGATGAATTCCCCTCCCGGCAGGGTGCCGAGGAGAGCTCCAGAACCCTCCCGATCTCAGGATGATGATGACGGAGGCCTCGGGTGTTTTTGGGATGAAGTGGTATATTTTTAGGGTTTACGTCTCGGGGGTATAAATAGGCGAAAGGGCAAAGGCGGTGGAGGCCGGGGGCCCCACACCACCCCATGGCGCGGCCAGGGGGCCGCACTGCCCTATGGTGTGGGCCCCTTGGGGCCCTCCTCCGGGTCTCTTCGGTACTCCGTGGAACCTTCAGGAATTCTAAGACTTCCGGGCTTCGAATTTTCCAATTCCGAGAATATTTCCAGAACAACTTTTCTTAAACTAAAAATAGCAGAACATAGGGAACTGGCTCTGTGGCATCTTGTCAATAGGTTAGTCCGTAAAATCGATAAAAATGACATAAAGTGTATAACAAACATGTGGGGAACAATAAGCAAACAACATGGAACATCAGAAATTAAGGATACGTTTATGACGTATCACCCCGGAGTCTATACTCGACTGTGTGCGGTCGTTTATAGACTCAAGTGATACTTTTCTTATTCGCAAAATTTTTGCAGGCCATCCTTCATTCCCTGGTTGCTTTCGGGGTCGTCTTGTTGTGGCTGAGGTGGAGTGTGTTTCTCTTCGCCAAGAGCGCGATCAGTGTCGTCAAGACGCCCGTTCTTCAAGAGGTGAGTCACCATGCGCTTCATGGTTTTTTGCGTTGTTTCTCCAGATTGCATCATTGTTTGATGTGCTTTCTTCGTTTCGTAGATGAGACCGCTCGCGCAAACAGCGAGAAGACTAAAGCTAACTCTCGGATCAAAGATCTTGAGAAGGAGTTGGAGTCTACCCAAAGGGAACTGGAGTCCACTTGCAAGGATGCGGCCGATTGTCTTGTTGCATCTCGCGAGTCCCTGAAGAAATCGGAGGACACTGGTGTGGCTCATGACAATGATCTGACCGACATCCTTCACCCTATAGCTCAGGCTTTGGCGGGTACATTATTTGTCTATTCATGCTTTTATCTTGTTGCTTTCACCTTCCTTTCGTGACTTGCTTCATTCTGTTGCAGATGCGCTTGGCGTTGCCTTGACACTTCCTGGAGGGGTCCATGTCGATGCCCTGGAAGATGTGTGCACTCAACTGCAGGAGCACGGGAAGAAGGCCTGCTTCTCCCTTCGTGATGCTTCTCGAGTGCTACTGTAGCTGCATCAGCGACTACTCGCGGGGATGCCAGTTCCGTCGACCCTGGAGGGCCTCCTGCAAGTTTTCCTTAGTGAAGGCGATCTTCTTCAGGAGTAGACTCTCGCCCAGACTGAGTGCAGAGCCCGGACAGCCATCAAGTTTGCCCTGGCGCACAATGTCTCGGGTGACATGGAGAAGGTGTACTCGAAGCTTCATTGGGATGCCTTAGGCAAAAATGTAGCGCTCCGACCTTTTGGCGACCGCGCTGAGAAGTTAGCAAAGATGCTTTCTGAGCTACTGTCTCGTGGTCATGGTGTGAAACCTTCTGCGAGCGGGGCTACTTTTGGGAAGTCCGTTGCTCCTTAGGATAGATACAATTTCTGCTTTTTTATGCCTGGCTATGTAATAAACCTTTTGGGAAGTGTCACCATTTGTTATTTTTCCTTACTTTGTGTTCTCCTGATGGGAGTAGCCCCCTAGCACTCGAAGATGTTTTCGTGGTACGGAGTTGAGTGGTGTTCATGCTTGTGACTAAAACTGTCGTGTGTCCCGTACTCTCTACAGGTTGTGGATTCTGGCGGGGGACCACCGAGCACAGCTGCTCCTTCGACTGCGCCGTTGCTGACAGATGCGAGTATGCTTGCTTCGCTTCACGGTCGTGTTGCGGATGGCGAACGTAAGCTGAAGGCTTTGCAAGGTTTGGCGGGTGTTGCCAGGTCCAAGCAGAAGCTTGCTGCCGAGCGTGAGCAGTTTGTCATGGAGGGGCTTACCACTGTCACAAAAAGTTTGCTCTGTAAGTCCTGCAAGTCCCCGAGTCTGTTCGGTGTTTTCATGCTTATGGACTGACGTGTATCCTGTCCGTGTAGTTGTCGAGCCTTATGGAGCATCCAAAGGTCATTTGGTGGATAATAGGGTAGCCTGTGAGTCCAGCAGCTCGAATATCCATGCGTGCAACTTCTGGTCTGATTGCGGCAGGGGCTTTGTCTTGGCGACTCTGCAGTGTCGAATAAGTCAGGCACAAATTTTTGTCGAATCTTGCTGAGAGGCTCTTTCCTCGGTTTATCGGGCGCTGTATCTGTTCGACGTTGTGCCTGATCGACTGAGCGGTCTGATGAGGCTTTTCCGTCGGGTGGAGGATGTTCGTGAGTGTGTGTGTCAGCAGCTTATTTGCGGAGCTCAGGTGGCACTCATGTTTGTGCGGTTGTGGAATCCTGACGTGAACTTCAATTCTGTGGCGCACCTTACCGTGACCCGAGGAGTGGCCATTGATTTTTTTTCCCGCACTATGAGGTTCTGCGATTTGCGGCCGAGCGCATCATTCGGCTAACTGCTGCTGAGACAGAGCGGCTGCTCTGAGAGGGTGTTGTTCGACGGTAGTTGTGTCTTTTAAGGTGTTTGTACCTTGTGTATTGTTCAATTTGTTTGGGTGTATTAAGGTGTGTACCTTGTAACCTTGTAAATATTTTTTGTGCGTAGGCACACGAAGATTTTTTATGCTAGTTTGGTGTAGTCCCCGTGTGTTGGGGTGTGACCCTTGTTAGCATGTATTGGTGAAAAGGAAAAAAATATGTGACGAAGATATGGATTCTGGATCCTGCGGATAAGGACACCCCCTCTCAGGCCCAAGGTGAAGGCCCAAGAAGAGGAGCCCTTGGAGTACTCCAGAAGGCCCACGTGAAGCCCATCCGCACTAAACTTGCGGGTTAAGTTAGAAAACATGTAACCGACCTAGCTAGGGTTGGAGTCCTCTCCGGGTAGAACTCGAGACCTGGCCGCCTATATAAAGCCAGGAGAGCCCCCGAGAGAGGACCAAGCAATACCGCACGACCAAAAGCCTTGAACTCGAGACCTACTCTCGATTCGAGCACAACCTTTGTAACCGATCTAATCTTCAATACAGATCGACAAGAGGCAGGAGTAAGGGTTTTACCTCTACGAGGGCCCCGAACCTGGGTAAATCTCGCCCCCTGTCTAGCCGACGATTCCACCAGCGCTCATGGGTTCTCCTAATCGAAACCCGATAGGTTCATCGAAGGGATTTGTTGAGTCAGGGATTCGACAATTGGCGCCATCTGTGGGAACGGCGGGCGCTGGATCACCGGCATCCTCGGCTTCATCGACATCAAACTCTCGTTGGAATCCAATGACTACGGCTCCGAACAATCCTTTACGGATCGGATCTGTCGTGGTCACACCGCACTCGCCGGAATCGCGCCCGGTATTCGAAGATCTGGAGGACAACGTCACCCTGACGTTCGGGAGCCTCAAATTCGTGACGAACAGGGATGGGATCCTCCACTTCTCGGATGAATCGGAGACTGAATCTGGAGCTGTCGACTCGCGCCGTCACCTGGAGAAAAGTGGCGAGTCGATTCGCTTCAACGCCAACGACTATCACACCCTCTCGACAGAGGAACCATCAAGAATCCAAGGAAACCTTCGATCTACGCCTAGGAAGCATGAGCTTCGACTGGCTCAAGTCTGCATGGCAGGATCGGAACAAGGCTCGGAAACAGAACACAGCGCGACTGAGCGCAATATAATCGGCGTTTCGCGGGAATCCTGGAAACGGGCGAAGGAAGCTATGCGAACAAGCAAGCCACCCGCAGCCGGATCCTCACACGAAGACATGGTCGCCTACCACTATCACCTAGTGAGAGCAGCCACGATTATCAAAGATGCTCGGGTAGATCTGGCCCGGCGAAGAAGAGCGGCGGACGAGTCAAGCCAGAGACGAGCTGGGCTATCCGTAACACCCTCGGTCGGAACTCGACCCGCGAGGAAAGGACACGCATCCACGTCTAGGAACGATGAATCCATACCCGAAAAAAACAGATCAACCACTCCTTCTCTCATGCGAGTCGACGACGACGGCAACGTGTACCCGCAAACTCCCGCTGCTGCGGTTCTAGCCGCGGCAACCTACATGCAGATGAACCAACCGAAGGAAAGCGACCCTCGGGCAGAGCAATACAAGCAAATACGAAAAGGACTCGGATTGGCGGCCGCAAGGCTCGCCTCTCACGATCGCAAGAAGGCCGAAGAGCAGCAGGAGAAGGAGCGGAGGGAGAAAGAGAAAGATAAAGGAAAGCCCCGCAGGCACAGAAGCTCTTCACCAAGGAGGGATAAGTCACCACGCCGCGGTCGAGGAAAAGAAGCTAGACGCCGCGGCGACAGTCGAAGCAGCAGTGAAGAAAGCCCGAGAGACAGAAACTCGCGGCACCATAGCGGCCGCTCGAGAAAACGAAGCAAGGAACCAAGAAAAGATGACGACCGCGACCGGCCAGAATACGACGCGCGATCAGATCTCGCTCAAAAAAGGGTGGATAAGGCAAGGGCTTCGCGATATCGCGAGCGCTCTTCGTCCGGCTCCTCGGATGACGAAACCTGTGGAGCACTCTGTTTCGCTCGCAGCATCCGCGAAGCACCTCTACCCAAAAGGTTCAAGCTCAGCACGGAGGTGACAAAGTACGACGGTTCACTCGAGCCCTCTCAATGGCTAAGCGACTACCTCACGGCAGTAAAATGCCAACGTGGGAACAAGAACACGGCTATGCAATACCTCAATTTGCATCTTACTGGCGCAGCCCGCAGTTGGCTAGAAATAAGACCAAAATCTTGCTACGCATCGTGGGATGATTTGCACCGCGACTTCTGCAAAAACTTCCAGTCGACTTACAAGAGGCCAACTACAATCGAAGAACTACGAGCCTGCAAGCAGAAGAGTGGCGAGTCCACACGCGAATACATCCAGCGGTGGACAACGCTCAGGAATACCGCGGGAACCATCTCAGAAGAAGTAGCGATCGAAGCCTTCGCAAAGGGCGCCAGAAGAACTGCCTTTCGAGAGGAGCTAGGCAGAGCTGCACCCAAGACTATCGGGGAGCTGATGATCATAGCCGAAAAGTGGGCTAACAGAGAAGATGCGGTACGCAACGAAAGAGCATCGTCACCTGCACACGATGACGATCGTCACGGTCGAAGAAAAAGAAGAAAATATTACGATCATGAGGATAGAGAGGAGTTGGTTGCCGCGGAATTCACCCGAAACCGCGATTCCGGTCGCCGTGGAAATCGCGAGTGGAGACCAAAGGCCGAAGAAAAATCCCCCGAGGAAGACCTAGATGCATACTGCTCGCTACATCTATTCACAGATAAGCGCACGGGCAAAACCAAGTCAACACACTTGCTTAAGGATTGCCGAAAGTTCCATGACATCTCGGACGCACTCGCGAGGAAAAGATCTGCCTCCACTCAAAATTACCCGCCGCTTCCAGGAGGAGGGCACCAAGGATTCCAGCCGCCACCACCACCACCTCCACCCGCAAACCCAAACATGGCGCTAGCTGCAGTACCCGCACCACCGAACGCCGGAGCAAACGTGTATCCGAACCCGGCAGGACAACTCGCAATGATCCAGAAGGTATGCCCCTCTCGCAGAGCTCAAAAGACTAACACAAGGCAATTATGCATGGCAGTGCAGACACCGCCAACAAAGACCGAGTACCTGAAAATGGCGGACCAACCAATCACGTTCTCGATGAAAGATCACCCACCACGAGTCTATCGACCAGGACACGCCGCCCTCGTCATCCAGGCGCGAATTGGCAACTACGACCTAGCCCGCGTATTCATGGATGGGGGCAGCGGTCTCAACATTATCTACGCGGATACACTCCGTCGGATGAACAAGAACTTGGACGGCCTCCCGGAATCAGAAACATCTTTCCACGGGATAGTTCCAGGCAAGGCAGTCCATCCACTCGGAACAATCAACCTAGAAGTTGTGCTAGGCACGCAGAGCAACTACAGAAGAGAGTTCCTCGACTTCGAAGTTGTCGACTGGCCTTCACAGTACCACGCCATCTTGGTTCGAACAGCGTTCGCCAGATTCATGGCAGTACCTCACTACGCCTACTTGAAGCTCAAATTACCTGGCGAACACGGTGTAATCACCATTGACGGAGACTTTCAGAAATCCAACAAATGCGACATTGAGTTCAACGAGATCGCAAAATCTTTCGGGATGCACGAAGAACTTCAAGAGCTGGCAAAAACCACGGATCACTCCGTGATACCCCTCACGAAGAAAAATGCGCGTGAACTAGAATTTAGCGCCAACAGCGACACCCGAAAGCATCAAGTGCACCCGACAGATCCTGCGAAGACAGCGATGGTTTCAACAACCCTCTCGCAAGCATAGGAAAACGCGCTCGTCAAACTCCTCCGTGAGTACTGGGAAATTTTCGCCTGGCAGCCCTCAGATATGCCAGGAATACCCAGGGAGTTTGCCGAGCACTCACTCGAAGTCTTCCCAGACGCTAAACCGATCAAACAGACCACGCGAAGATTTTCAGAACCCAAGCAAAAGGCGCTTGGAGAAGAAGTAAACAGATTGCTAGCTGCGAAATTCATCAGGGAGATCAAGATATCCACTTGGTTAGCAAACCCGGTGTTGGTCCCCAAAAAGAACACGGATATCCTTCGGGTGTGCATCGACTACACGTCGTTAAATAAGCATTGCCCCAAGGATAACTTTCCCCTCCCGCGAATCGACCAGATCGTGGATTCTACAGCAGGCTTCCAATGCCTCTCCTTCCTGGACGCCTATTCGGGATACAATCAGATCCGAATGAAAAAGGAGGATGAAGAAAAGACAGCATTCATCACACCTCACGGTGTCTACTGCTACACAACAATGCCCTTCGGGCTGAAGAACGCAGGCGCAACATATCAGCGCTGCATGCAAAGATGCCTCGCCAACCTCATTTGCAAGAACGTGCAAGTGTACGTTGACGATATTGTCATCAAGACTTGAGTTGAGGACACACTCCTTGAAGATATTAGAGAAACATTCGACGCCCTCAACGCGTACAGGATCAAGCTCAATCCGACCAAATGTGTCTTTGGCGTTCCGGCAGGAAAACTTCTCGGGTACCTGGTATCCGCCAGAGGCATTGAAGCCAACCCGGAGAAATTACAAGCTATCTTAACCATGAAGGAGCCAACCAACCTGCACAGAGTACAACAGCTCGCAGGGCGATTAGCCGCCCTAAGCAGATTCATCGCACGATTGGGGGAGCAAGCATTACCCTTCTACAAGTTGTTGAAGAAGAGAGACAAATTCGAGTGGACACCCGAAGCTAAGCAAGCATTCGCAGATTTGAAGCGGTCATTGCAAAGTAGGCGCATCCTCGCAACACCGCGAGAAGGGGAGCCACTTTTCTTGTACCTAGCCGCCACAAACCAGGTCATCAGCACAGCAATCATGGTCGAACGACCTGAGGAATGCAAAGCGTACGGATTTCAACGTCCAATATATTACATCAGCGAAGTACTCTCACCATGCAAGCAACGCTACCCTCACTACCAGAAGCTCGCGTACGGAGTTGTTCTTAACGCCCGCAAGCTCAAACATTATTTCCAGGAACACGCCATTACAGTGGTTAATGATGCGTCACTCGGGACGATCATGAACAACCCTATGGCATCCGGAAGAATAGCAAAATGGAACATCGAGTTGGACGCTTGGGACATCACTTACGCAGGACGAAGCGCAATCAAATCCCAGGTACTTGTTGAATTCCTAAGCGAATGGACAGAATTGCAAACGCCAGGACCACCCGAGTACACGAGCAATTGGATAATGTACTTTGACGGGTCCAAAAGAAACGAAGGAGCAGGAGCTGGAATAGTTCTTATATCCCCTCAGGGAGACAAGCTACAATACGTCCTACGATTGGATTTTCCACCAGATGATCCGGCATCAAACAACGACGCAGAATACGAAGCCTTGTTGCATGGGATGAAGATGGCAATCGCCTGTGGAGCTACTCGCCTAATGATCTACGGCGACTCCAATCTCATTGTGCAACAAACAATGAAAGAGTGTGACGCAATCGCCGAAAACATGATCGCGTATCGCGACATGTACAATCTACTCGAAGGAAGTTTTAAAGGATGCGAGCTAAAGCACATCGCAAGATCCAGCAACGAAGAAGCAGATCGACTGGCAAACATGGGTTCCACGAATACACCCATACCACCAGGAATATATTTCGAATGGATGATCAAGCGATCGGTAAAAATCAAGAAAGCTGCAGAAGCAATAGCAGTGCCAGAAACAGAGGTCAGCCCGCAAGTCGCCCTTATCGAGCTCGTTCATAACATATCACGGCAGGTTTTTCTGGTCGAGCCAGTCTGGACGCAGAAATATCTCGACTACCTGACCAACAGACAGCTCCCGGTTGACCCACGCGAGGCTCGACAAATAATCAGACGCAGCAAATCCTTCGGGTAGTCAATGGGGAATTATACAAGCAGAGCATCTCGGGAATACTTCAGCGCTGTATTGCACCCGAAGATGGCAAAGAATTGCTCTGTGACATCCACCAAGGAGACTGCGGACATCATGCTAGCTGGAAAACAATAATGGGGAAGGCCTTCCGAGCAGGATTCTACTGGCTAACAGCAGCTACCGACGCAAAGAACCTGGTCGAACGATGCGATGCCTGTCAGCGATTTGCACCAAGACCACATGCACCTGCTACGGAATTGCACATGATACCCATTGCCTGGCCCTTCGCACAATGGGAGCTAGACATGGTCGGACCACTACGCAAGTCCACCCCTGGAGGATATACACACTTTCTGGTTGCAGTCGACAAATTCACCAAATGGATCGACGCCACGCCAGTAACTTCGGCTAGTGCCCAATGCGCCGTCAAGTTCCTCGACTCCATCGTATGCAGATTTGGTGTGCCACACGACATCATTACAGACAATGGTACAAATTTCACAGCGAAGGAAACGCAACAGTTCTGCGAGGAAAAGGGCATCAACTTCAAGTTTGCTTCCGTTGCCCACCCGCAAACCAACGGACAAGTCGAGAGATCCAACGGCTTAGTTTCGGCTGGCATCAAGAAACGCCTACTCGATCGTCTACACCCCGCCGCAGGACATTGGGCGGACGAATTACCCTCCGTCCTATGGAGCCTCCGCACAACTCCCAACCGATCTACAAAATACACGCTATTTTTCATGGTATACGGGGCAGAAGCAGTCCTCCCCGAGGACGTTCGATTCAGCGCCCCACGAGTTGTGGCCTACAGCGAAGAAACCTCTAACAGGGCACTCGCGGAAGATATGGATGCACTCGACGAAATGCGGGACATCGCACTCGCCAGATCCGCAGTATATCAGCAATCCCTGCGAAACTATCATAGTCGCCGCATACGCCACAGAGCATTCGCGGTTGGAGACCTAGTGCTGCGACTCAAGCAGAAGGAAGGACATAAGCTCGAACCACCCTGGGAAGGACCCTTCATCATACACGAAGTAATCCCGGGCGGGGCCTACAGATTGAAGAATCCATCGACTGGAGGAATCTATTCCAATCCTTGGAATATTGCGCACCTTCGCAAATTCTATCCCTAGGTTTACTTGTTCTCACAACAAATAAGGCTATGCTAGCCACTCTTGTAGCTCGAATACATGGCTTCTCAGTCATCGCAATAAAAACATGGTTTCCCCATCATATTCATTCGCAACTTCCTATTTTTACGCGCTCAAAAGTTACAGGAACACACCCCATAAACACACGGGGGCTATGCCTACGACTAAGCATTACAGGAAAAAAGCATACATACAAGGTTATACACCTTACAACAGTTTTACAAACTATACAAGGATACAGGATATGCGCATCCGACAATCAATCAAAGCGCTGAGCATTCTTAGTCGCCAAAACTCTATCTACCTCCTCAGAGGACAATCGGATGATTTTCTCCGCTGCAGGGCGAACATCATCATAGAAGGGGGAAATATCATCGATTGGATCATCTGGGAGCCTAGCTACGGAGTTAAAATCTACTTCTGGATACCATATTCGGACAAAGGATAGAGCTACAACCGCGCCGCATGTCATTTGATTGCGCACACACGCGCAAACCTCTCCTTCGCGTCCATACAATCTGAGAAGATAGCTCCAGTCTTCAGGACCCCTTTCGAGTGGGTAGAAATCAGCGTTCATCGCAATCAGGACCTCGTGAAAAGAACTCACAAGAATTCTCGCTTGCGGAACACGGAACTTCAAGGTGGCCATTACAAATCCTCGACTGCGATCAGACCAGAAGTTACTCGCATGAGGATTTGAGCTACCAGCCCCCTGAACTATATGGTTTTCAACCCACTGCTTTTCTTCCCTGTCATCAGGTCTGACAACTGAAGAGCAAGCATGCTTAATCAGCTAAGGAAACAAAGCAAAAAAAGGACACGGGGGCTGTATTACTTACACAGCAAATCCCTCGCAACCAGCGATAATTCATCCATCAGGAACTGCTCACGTTCAGCCGCCAGTTTTTGCTGGGACTTCGCCACATCGGCTATACCGCGCAAAGCTTTAAGCTGACGCTCACCCTCCCGAACCTTATCACGAAGACCAGCATACGTGCCAACCGCGGCAACAAGGGGATTTACTGGAGTAGCATGTCCACTCGAAGATTCTGCAACTACCCCGGTAGCCTGGAAGAATACAAGGAAAGAAGTAAGAAGCCCTATTCGAAATATTTCTAGTCGCACATCTGACAAAAGTGCTCGGGGGCTACTCCCATCGGGAGAAAATACACAAGCTACGGGAGGCAATTTCCAGAACGAACACTTCAATTAAAGACGATGAAAATACGGGAATACATCCCAAGGTTCATTACATTCACGAAGGAAAAGGAAAAAGAACAAAACTAAGAAACTACAGTGGTGCTCCCACTAGTGGCAGTCGCCCCTCCTTTCAGTCGAGCGAATAGCTCAGACAGCTTCCGAGCAAGAATGGTGGCCTGCTCGCTAAAACGAGAGAGCCGTACCTTTTTGCCCGTCGAGGGGTCGACTGGAAGAGCTGAGTAGGCCTCCTCCAAGCCATTGACTCTGTGCGCCAGCGCGAACTGAATCGCAGCCTTCGCACCAGATTCCGACTGGGCGACTGCGTAAGCATCCAGGAGATTGCCCTCCGAGAAGATCTTCAGCAGGCCGTCTAGTGCGGATGGAGGAGCAGCATTGGCGAGGAAGCGACTGTGCAATTGCGACAACACTTGGGTGGCATCTCCAATCAAGGAGCACACTCCTTCGGCGTGCCTCTTGAGTTGAGCAAGCGTGTCGGTTAACACATCTACTCGCTGGATCCCAGGGATCTCCAAAGGAACATCCAGAAGACCTGCAAAGAAAAAGAATGTCAAAATTTCGCAAGTTCACCAAGACAAAAGATACAATTGCGAGAGCCTAAGCCACTTACCCGCGAAACGCTCAGCAAGGGGACGGAGGAATGTGACAAGGTCAGAATCGGCCTTATTGCCAGCTTCCTGTTGATCCTTCAAAGCTTTTCTCGCATCCGCGAGTTGCCTGTCAAGATCCTCTGACAGCATGCGGGAGGCCTCCAGCTCTTGTCGAACAGCTGCCAAATTAGCTTCCTGAGTGGTTGCCCGCTCAGAGAGCTTGACTCTCTCGGACTCCGAATGTTCGAGTTGAGCTGCGCAATAAACATTTGTTAAACATCAAGAATGGAGACGACGACAGAAACAAAAGAAGACAATGAGATTTACTCTTAAGGAGCTCGTTCTCGGTGTGGAATCGACTACAGTGTGACTGAAGCCTTTCGCACTCCGATCCGGCAAGAACAACGCGGCGACCAATCGCCGCAAGCGAGTCAACAAGCGACTGCAAAAGTACAGAAATAGAAGAATTAGAAGATATAAATTAGAGCCTGTACCCGATTGAATTCAATCGACTACAGCCTCGGGGGCTACTCCCATCGGGAGCACTGTCGTGCACCCGATAGAAATCAAGACGAAGAAAATAGAGCAAGATTTTAAGCCTGTAGCCGATCGCAAGCGATCGACTACAGCCTCGGGGGCTACTCCCATCGGGAGCACTGTCGTGCACCCGATACAAATTCGAAGACAAACTACAAAGTTTACCTGGCCCGTGGCCCGGGAGAGAGGATCTGCGGAGCTGTCCGTCGCTTCTTTCGAAGCTGAAGTCCTGGCGGCAAAGCTAGGAGCTTCACGTTCCGCAGTCGCCGCATTGGGGGCTGCGCTGGGAGAATTCTGGACGGTACCAGCATTGGGAGCTCCACCCGCAGTTCCTGTTTTGTTCCTCTTTTCGGGAGGAACACAAGAAGCGTACCTGCGAGGGCTGATGGCCTGCACACTGCGGCAAAAAAAAAAGAACAAGGAATCAAACATCAAGCGCAGAAGAAAGAACGTTCGACTAAGAACGAGGAAAATAACTTACTCGTCATCTTCATCTTCATCCAGCAAATCCGTGTTCCAAGCGGTTGCGATTACTGGGAATGAAGGCGAAGGGGCGAGGGAGCGAAGTGGAGTCGCGGAGATAGGGGCCTTCCCGGGCGATTCCTCCAAGGAATTGTCCTTGGAGGTAGCCTCGTTATCGTCCTCTACCCGACGACGCTTGCAACGACGTAGGCCGCCATTCGAGCCCTCCGCGTCATCCGAAGAATCGTCCTCGGAGCTCGAGGAAGCATCGGCTACACTGGTATCGGCTAAGCCGTCCAGGTGACTCGCCAATAACTCCGAGGCGTATTCTCCCACAACTGGCGGGTAGCAGTTCGCCACTGCTAAGCTCTACAAAGACGGAAGAGGGAGGCAAGAAAACATTCAGTCGACCAAAGACTCAAAGCAAAGAAGAAAATAATGACGACTGGAAAGGATAAAGCTAACCTCGGCTGGTGGGGGTTTCAAAGCGTCGAAGGCTTCGACTGAGCAGTCGGGGAACTTCTCCCCAACCTTCAAGCTGGTGACAGCCGCGATTTTCTTCTCGAACTCAGCGTTCGAAAGTTCCTCGCGGCTCACTCGGCTAGGATCTTCAGCGCCTTGCTATTCCCACATGGTGGAAGGCCTTTGCTGTAGCGGGTGGATCCTGCGCTTCAGAAAAATACTCGCCAGGTGCAGCCCGTTGAGTACCACTCCGGCGGTTTGATCCCGGAGAGCGGACACTCTTGCGAGTAGGGGCGTGACGACCTGGGTTTCTTCGGCTGACAGCTTGTGCGCCCAGGACTTCCGCCTCTTCAAAACAGCGAACGGGTGAAACTCCACGAGCCCACCCGAGCTGTTGTCGATGACGTAGAACCACTTCTTCCGCCAGCCTTGGGCGGAGTACGAAGTGCATGTTGAAGTAGCTGCTCTCCAGTCGCGTCTGGATCCCGAAGCCGCCTGTGCGTAGCGGCTCGCCAGGCTCGGAGTCCACCCGCGATTTCTCGCGGAAGATGCGAACTTTGAAGAGGGCCTTCCACAGCGCCCAATGAGGGCGAATGCCAAGAAAGCATTCGCATAACACGATGAAGCACGAAATGTGCTGCACCGCATTCGGAGGAAGATCGTGAAGCTGTATGCCATAGACATACAGCAACCCGAGGAGAAAAGGATGGAGAGGGAAAGAAAGACCCCGAGACACGTGGTCCGCAAAGACCACGCGCTCGTTCGATTGCGGGTTTGGTACCTCTTCTTTCTTCCTGAGGCGCACCCGCTTCTCAGATTCAGCCGGCAGCAGCCCCTCCCGCTGCATCTCCTTGATGCTCTTCGCGGTGGTATTGGGGGAGCGCCAGTCGCCGGCCCGAGGTGCCGGTTGCGCGGAAACGTCTCCGGATGCGGAAGCGGCAGCACCACGTCTTTTGCCTCCGGCCATGGCTAGCAGTGTGAGCTCGAGCGCAAGGAAGAAGATGATCACGAGGAAGAAGATGGTTGAAGGCAAAGGCTGGGAAAATTTTACCGCAGCGCTAAGTCCCGTATTTATACACGAAGAGGGTCAATCTCAGCCACTCGATGTCCTACGTGGCACGTATCGCAGCCACCACGTGTGAAGATGAAACGAAGGGGCGGTGAACGCTGTTCCGTGCCACGATCTTAACAGAAGATCGTGCGCATTTACTGCGCAGTTCGCGTAAAAAACGGAGGCGACGTCTCGTTTCCCGGTCAAAAAGCTGACTAGGTGGGCCAGCCCATCTGCTACCACTCCGTCACGTCCCATCGGGAGGAGAAGAGTGCGCCATGACGTCATGGCACGCATCATCAAATTCAAGAACTTTCGAATGGACAATTCAAACACGAAAATAGCTTCGTATGAAATTTCTTCGACTAAAGGCAATTCCTTTACGAATAAGTCATGAAGCAAGACCTCTTTTAAACAAGAGAATCAACCTATACACGAAAATTCTTTCGTATAGGCGCAACAGTCCAAACATGAAAACTCTTTCATATGGGCACGACTATCTACAGTACGAAAACTCTTTCGACTGAGTCTTAAATAATCATTTGGGTAGAAAGAACCTACCTCCATTCACGCATGATATTTCTACATCATAAAAACCTGGATTGTTTAGCCGACTAGGCACATCCGGATGCCATATTCTTCGAATATGAAGGTAAGACCCAAAAAGATCTTTCTTAAGGGCCTGGAATCGCACTCGAAACCTGCGTCCTCCGGTACAGTTCCGTGTCAACAACACGAAGAAAAATCCTAGCGGACGCGCCGGGTACCCTCATAGGTTAAGTTCGACTCGATAAGTCCAAAACGGCCCAGTCGCAACAATCACCTTATCGGGTTCGAGTCGGAGGTCTCGAATCCGTGTAGGCCAGGAATTTTTTTGCCCAAGTCGCAATTAATTGGCCCTGATCTCTCGGGAGAGCCAAGCTACTGTGCCGCATCCTTCTGCAAATAAAGCCGCAATAACAGGCACCAAAGTCGCTCGACACTCGAGCATAGGACTCATTGCACAGGGAACACACCCTTCAAAATAGTAGGCAGCCAAGCTGTTTATTCAAGAGGAAAAGCCAGGCCAAAAAGGTTTGACCGTCTACTCGACTGGAAAATTCCCACTCGAGCAAACGCTCGGGGGCTACTGACGAAGATATGGATTCTGGATCCTGCGGATAAGGACACCCCCTCTCAGGCCCAAGGTGAAGGCCCAAGAAGAGGAGCCCTTGGAGTACTCCAGAAGGCCCACGTGAAGCTCATCCGCACTAAACTTGCGGGTTAAGTTAGAAAACATGTAACCGACCTAGCTAGGGTTGGAGTCCTCTCCGGGTAGAACTCGAGACCTGGCCGCCTATATAAAGCCAGGAGAGCCCCCGAGAGAGGACCAAGCAATACCGCATGACCAAAAGCCTTGAACTCGAGACCTACTCTCGATTCGAGCACAACCTTTGTAACCGATCTAATCTTCAATACAGATCGACAAGAGGCAGGAGTAAGGGTTTTACCTCTACGAGGGCCCCGAACCTGGGTAAATCTCGCCCCTGTCTAGCCGACGATTCCACCAGCGCTCATGGGTTCTCCTAATCGAAACCCGATAGGTTCATCAAAGGGATTTGTTGAGTCAGGGATTCGACAATATGCGACTAAGTAGTCTTTATCGCGGTGGCTGAGAAACCATGTTTTTATTGCAATGACTGAGAAGCCATGTGTTTGCTCGAATTATAACATGGCTGCAACAACCTTATTTGCAAGTAAGATACTCTCCTAAGGATAGAATTTTCGCAGGTGCGCCACGTTCCATGGGTTCGAGTAGACGCCGCCTGTTTTTGGGTTCTTCAAGCGATAGGCGCCTCCAGGGATTACTTCGTGTATGATGAAGGGTCCTTCCCATGGTGGCTTGAGTTTGTGTTCGTTGTCTCGCTTGAGCCGTAGTACCAGGTCGCCTACCATAAAGAATCTGCTGCGGATGAGGCGACTGTGGTGATTGTGTAGCGCTTGCTGATAAACGGCGGATCTTGCGAGTGCGACGTCCCTAGCCTCGTCCAGTGCGTCCATGTCTTTCATGAGTGCTTTGTTTGAGGGTTCCTCGCTGTAGGCAATGACTCGTGGAGCACTGAATCTAACATCCTCGGGTAAGACTGCCTCAGCGCCGTAAACCATAAAAAATGACGTGTAGTTTGTAGATCTGTTTGGAGTTGTTCTCAGACTCCACAGGACAAACGGTAGTTCCTAAGCCCAATGCCCTGCTGTTGCATCTAGTCGGGCGAGTAGTCGCTTCTTCAGGCTAGTCGAAACTAATCCGTTGGATCGTTCGACTTGGCCGTTGGTTTGGGGGTGTGCCACCGAGGCAAAGCTGTGAGTTATCCCCTTTTCTTTGCATAAATCTTGAGCCTCCTTCGCTGTGAAGTTGGTTCCGTTGTCCGTGATTATATTATGAGGGACACCGAATCTGCAAACGATGGAATCGAGGAACTTGACGGCACACTTTGCATGTTGCGACGTAACTAGGACGACTTCTATCCATTTGATAGACTTATTGACTGCGACCAGCAGATGGGTATATCCTCCGGGTGTCGCTTTCCGTAGTGGTCCCACCATGTCTAGTCCCCATTGGGCGAAGGGCCAAGACATAGGGATCATGTGGAGCTCTGTGGCTGGTGCATGCGGCTTGGGCGAGAATCGCTGGAAAGCGTCGCATCTCTCGACCAGGCCCTTGGAATCTTTGGCTATTGTTAGCTAGTAAAATCCTTCTCGAAAAGCTTTGCCCAAGATGGCTCTCTAGCTTGCATAGTGTCCGCAGTCGCCTTGGTGTATGTCTCGGAGTAGTTCCTTTCCATCTTTGGGTGCGATGCACCTCTGGAGGACTCCCGATATACTTTGCTTGTAAAGTTCTCCCTTTCTCACCCGAAAGGATGTGCTGCGTCGAACGATCTGCCTTGCTTCAGATATGTCTCCTGGGAGCTGCATTCTGATCAAGTAGTCGACATACTTGTTTCTCCTGGCTGGCTCGACTAGGAAGACTTGTCGCGAGATGTTGTGAACGAGTTTGATGATGGCTCTTTGTTGACTAGCCTCTATCTCTGTTGTTGCTGGCACCTCTGTGTGTTTCTTGAGATTGACTAATCTTTTGCTGATTCGCTCGAAGTAAATTCCTGGCGGAACTGGGGCATTTGTTGACCCGATGTTCGCCAGTCTGTCAACTTCTTTGTTACTCGATCGCGCGATGTGCTTCAGTTCGCACCCTTTAAAGCTTCCTTCGAGCAGATTATACATGTCGTGATAGGCGATCATGTTATCTGCGACTGTGTCGCATTCTTTCATTGTCTGATGCACGATGAGGTTGGAGTCTCCGTAGATCATCAATCGATTGGCACCGCAGGCGATCGCCATCTTCATGCCATGTAGGAGTGCCTTGTATTCGGCGTCATTGTTGGATGCTGGATCATCGAGGGGGAAGTCGAGACGCAGGACGTACTGGAGCTTGTCACCCCTTGGTGATATGAGGATTACACCGGCTCCCGCTCCCTCGTTTCTTTTCAACCCGTTGAAGTACATGATCCAGGAGATCGAGTATTCTGGAGGTCCTGGAGTTTGCAGCTCCATCCATTCGGAGAGGAAGTCCGTGACCACCTATGATTTGAGGGCGTTGCGCCCTATGTATACTATGTCCCAGGCGCCTAGCTCGATGCTCCACTTTGCGATTCTTCTGGATGCATAGGATTATTCATGATTGTACCGAGTGATGCATCGTTTAGCACAGTGACGGAAGTAATGCTTAAGCTTGCGAGCTGTGAAGACCACCCCATACACGAGCTTCTGGTAATGGGGATATCGTTGCTTGCATGGTGAGAGTACCTCACCGAGGTAGTATATTGGTGTCTGCCCACCGTGCACCTTTCTATCCTCTGGTCGCTCTACCACGGTTACTGTACTGACCACCTGGGTAGTTGCGGCTAGGTATAGATACATGGGTTCTCCTTCCTAAGGTGTGGCCAGTAATCTTGCTCTGTAGCGCTCTTTTCAAGTCGACGAACGCCTTTTTTGCTTCTGCGGCTCACTCGAATTTATCCGTTTTCTTCAGCAGTTTGTAGATAGGGAGGTCTTGCTCGCCCAATCTTGTGATGAATCTGCTGAGGGCCGCCAGTCGCCCCGCAAGCTGTTGGACGCCGCGGAGATTTGTCGGCTCCTTCATTGTCGGGATGGCTGAATCTTTTCTGGATTTGCTTCTATTCCTCGAGCTAAGACCAAGTAGCCTAGTAGCTGGCCTACGGGCACACCGAAGACGCATTTCGTCGGGTTGAGTTTAATTCTGTACGCGTTGAGAGCGTCGAAAGTTTCTCTTATGTCCTCGAGGAGTGTGTCCTCCACTCGAGTCTTGATGACGGTGACGTCAACTTACACTTATATATTCTTGCCAATGAGCTTGGCGAGGCATTTTTGCATGCAGCGCTAGTATGTTGCGTCTGCAATTTTTTAGCCCGAAAGGCATGGTCTTGTAACAATAAACACCGTGTGGTGTGATAAATGTTGTCTTCTCTTCGTCTTCCTATTTCATTCGGATCTGGTTATAGCCCGAGTAAGCATCTAGGAAGGAGAGGTGTTGGCAGCCTGCTGTGGAGTCGACGATCTGGTCAATCCGCATGAGTGGGAAGTTATCCTTGGGGCAGTGTTTGTTCAACGATGTATAGTCGACGCACACACGAAGGATGTCTGTATTTTTCTTCGAGACCAGCACCGGGTTTGCTAACCAGGTGGAAATCTTGAGCTCCCTGATGACCTTGGCGGCCAATAGTCTGTTTACTTCTTCTCCGAGTGCCCCCTGTTTTGGCTCGAAGAAGCGTCGAGTGGTTTGCTTGCTAGTTTTGCATCTTTGAACACTTCCAATGAGTGCTCGGCGTATTCCCTTGGTATTCCTGGCATATCAGATGGCTGCCAGGCAAAAATCACCTAGTACTCATGGAGGAGCTCGACGAGCGCGCTTTCCTGTGCGGAGGAGAGGGTGGTCGATACAATCGCTGTCTTTGTAGAATCTGTCGGGTGTACTTGATGCTTTCGAGTGTCGCTTCTTGGGATAAACTCGAGGTCTAGGGCATTCTTTTTGGTTAGCGGCATCATGGAGTTGTCTGTGGTTTCTGCCAGCTCTTCTAACTCTTCTTGCATCCCGAAAGATTTTGCGACCTCATGGAAGTCGTTGTCGCACTTGTCTGATTTCTGGAAATCGCCATTTACGGTGATTGTACCGTATTCTCCTGGCAGTTTCAGCCCGAGGTAGGCGTAATGGGGTACCGCCATGAATCTTGCAAAATGTTGTTCAGCCGAGAATGGCGTGGTACTGTGATAACCAATCGACTACCTCGAAGTCGAGGAACTCTCTCCTCTAGTTGCTTGGGTCTCCGAGTATCACCTCCAAGTTGATTGTTCCGAGTGGTCGGACGGCTTTTCCTGGTACTATCTCGTGAAAATATGTTTCTGATTCTGCGAGTTCCTCCAGAATCCTGTTCATTTATGGAGTGTGTCCACGTATATGATGTTTATGCCGCTGCCACCGTCCATGAATACTCTGGCTAGGTCGTAGTTGCCTATTTGCGCTTGGATGTCGAGCGCTGCGTGCCCTGGTCGATACACTCATGGAGGGTGGTCCTCTCTGGAGAAGGTTATCGGGTGCTCGGACATCTTCAGGTACTCGGTTTTGGACGGTGGAGCTTGCACTGCCATGTTAACGTGGCGAGTGTTAATCTTCTGATTCTTCGGGACGGGCAGACCTTCTGTATCATGCCTATAAGCCCCTGAGGGTTCGAATACCTGCTGGCTCCTAGGTTTGCTGGGGCTGGGTCAGCTGGTGCTGGGAGTGTGGCTAGCGCCATGTTGTACAGCGGGTGGAGGTAGGGGCGGTGGTTGGTGTACAGCGCCTCCTCCCGGCAGTTGCGGGTATCCTTGGTTGATGTCTATCCTGTGTTTCTTCATGTACGTCTCGTGGATGTCTTGACACTTTCGGCAATCCTTGAGGAGGTGAGTGGTCTTGAGTTTGCTCATTCGTTTATCTGTGAACAGATGCAGGGAGCAGTATCCATCAATGTATTCCTCGGGTTGTCGTCTGGTTTTGGCTTCCACTCCCGATTTCCGTGGGATCCGCTGTCGTGGTTTCTCGTTAATTCAGCCGCTACCAACTCCGATTGATTATCTTGATCGTAGTGCCGTCTCTTCCTTCTCTGGCGGTCACCGTTGCGATCATCGTCGTGCGCGGGTGAGGAAGATTTCTCATGGCGCATGGATTCTTCGCCATTCACCCATTTGTCGGCTATCGCCATTAATTCACCAATAGTTTTGGGTGCGCATCATCCTAGGTCCTGTCGGAAAGCTGCGCATCGCGCGCCCTTGGTGAAATCTTTGACCGCTATCTCTTCTGATATATTCCTAGCCGTGTTTTTGAGCATAGTCCATCTCTGGATATACTGACGGGTTGACTCGCCGCTCTTCTGTCTGCAGGCTCACAATTCCTCGACAGACGCTGGTCTCTTGTATATGGCCTAGAAGTTCTTCACGAAGTCGCGGGTGAGATCGTTCCAGGATCTGTAACACGTGTGCGGTCTTCGTTCGAGCCAGCTTCGGGCAGCCCCGACGAGGTGCAGGTTTAAGTACTGCATGGCCGTTACTTTGTTTCCGCGCTAGGACTTCACCGCGGTCAGGTAGTCTGAGAGCTAGGTCTTAGGTTCCTGCGAGCCGTCATACTTCGGGACTTCCAAGGTGAGCTTGAATCTTTTGGGCATCGGTGCCTCGTGGATGCTGCTGCTGAAGCACATCGCGCCGCAAGCTTCCTCGTCGGAGGAGGTGGATAATGAGCAGGCGCAGTTCTTCCATGCGCGGGCCCTGTCAACCTTGTTCTATGCGATGTCACCTTGCGTGTCGTATTGGGCTCGATCGCGACTGTTTTCTCGCCGCGGTTCCCTGCTGTGATGTCGCTAGCGGCTTCCGTGGTGCCGCGGGTTGTCGTCACGGTGTCGCGGGCTATCATCGTCGCTGCGCGGGCTATCGTCGCGGCGTCTTGCCTTCTTGCCCCTGGGCCGGTGAGGCGACTCCTTGTCTCCTCTTCTAGGCGATGTACTCTCGCGTTTTCGAGGTGTTCTGTCTTCTCGAGGTGTTTTATCCGCTTAAGGGGTTGCTGTTTTCTTGCGGGTTTGGGCGGCGATCGGTGCTCCGGCCATGCCTAGCCCCCCTTTGGACTTGGCGATGTTGTTCCGCGCGGGGGTCATTTTCTGGCGGCTGGTTTGCCTGTAAGTAGGTAGCGGCGGCCAAGACCGTGGTGGCAGGAGTTGTCGGGTGCACGTTGCCCTCGTCGTCGACATGCATGAGGGAGGTCTCGATGGTTTTGCTGATCTCGCTAAGGGATCTTTGGTCCATACGGGGTCCTCGAGACATACTTTCTTTTCTTGATGGGCTGGTTCCCGGTCGAGTGGGTTCTGGAGAGCTCCGCGTGGCGTGCACTCGAAGCTTCTGTTGCACGTCGAGTTCTTTGCGAGCGTCCGATATCTGGCGGCTTTTCAGCGACAGATAATAGTGGTATGCTATCAGGTCTCTTGAGACCCAGGCTCTAGCGGGTGGCTTGTTTCCCCTGTTGCTTTTGCCTTGTTCTAGGCGGCTCGCGAAACCTTGATCTGTTGCCTCGCCGTGAGACTGGCCTCCATTTCGGTAGGTTCTTCAACTGGATCTGCCATATAGACGTGGGCCAGATATGGCTCGTGAGTCTTTGGCGCAGGCCAGCAATCCTCGCCGAGTTCGGCGGGCTCTTCAGTCGCGATAGTGTGGAAGTCGAGCATGTTGCGACGGATGGAGCCGTTGCTGGACTCCGAGTTGCGATCGGTGTCGCTGAGTGGAGATTCCTGGGTCGTCGTGCTCGAGACAGATTCAGTGTCTGATCCATCGATTGTGGTTGAGTCGGGGAAGCGTAGGATTCCCACCTTGCTGGCGCGGAAGTTAAGGTTTCCCAACGTCATGTTAACGCTCTCCTGGAGACCGCTGAACGTCGGGCGAGATTCCGGCGAGTGGGGCGTGTAGATGAACGACCCGAAGCAGATTGGCTCCGAAGGAGCCAAAGATCCTGGGATCCAGTTGAAGCTCGGTGAAGATGAGGCCGACGAAGTCATGGATCCAGCGCCTTCCGTTCCCACAAACGGCACCAATTGTCGATGACTCATGTCGACACATCCCTCGGGTGATCCGGTATGGTTTCGAGTAGAGGAACGAAATAGGCGCTGGCAGATACGACGACTAACAGGGGGGCACAATTTACCCAGGTTTGGGGCCCTCGTAGAGGTAATACCCTTACTCCTGCTTGTCTGTCTTTGTATTATGGATATTGCTTACAATGGTGGATGTGCAAATCGAGAGATTGGATCTCGAGTTACAGCTATGGTGGTGAAAACCTAGATTCGATGTCCCCCTCGGGTCGCTCTCCCAGCCCTTAAATAGATGGCTGGGTCTCAAGCCGTACCTGGAGGGGTTACAAACCCTAGCTCTAGCCGGTGGAAACCTTCCATCTTGACCTGCAAGTCTTGCGGGTGGGACGCTGTAGGGCCTTGTAGAACCACGGGGTAGCCCTTTATTCTGGGCTTTATTGCTGGACCTCGGACTAGGTAGGCTCATCCGATAGGTCTGGGAGTCATCCCCATGTCAGGTATTGAAAACATATTTTTAGAGGGGTGTGTATGCTTATGTCAACGAATGGTAAATAGAAAATACAGTATGTCACAAGCCAACTAGACTTCACAAGAGGGGCTGATACGTCATAAACGTATCCTTAAATTCTGATGTTCCATGTTGTTTTCATGCCATATGCTACATGTCTCCCTTACACTTTATGTCATTTTTATCGATTTCCTGGGACTAACCTATTGACAAGATGCCATAGACCAGTCCCTATTTTCTGATGTTTTTAGTTTCAGAAAAGTTATTTTGGAAATATTATCGGAATTGGAAAATTCGAAGCCCGGAAGTCTTAGAATTCCCGAAGGTTCCACGGAGTCCCGAAGAGGCCCGGAGGCGGGCCACACCATGAGGCGGAGCGCCCCCTGGCCGCGCCTGGGGGTGGTGTGGGCCCCTTGGGCGCCCACCGCCATCGCCCTTTCGCCTATATATTCCACCCGATCCGTGAACCCTAAAAATATACCACTTTTCCACGAAAAATACCCGAGGCCACCGTCATCGTCAACCCGAGATCATGAGGGTTCTGGAGTTCTCCCCGGCACCCTGCCGGGAGAGAAAATCATCACCGGTGGGCTCTACACCACCATGTCCGCCTCCAGAGTGATGCGTGAGTAGTTCATCCTTGGACTACGGGTCCATAGCAGTAGCTAGATGGTTGTTCTCTCCTCTTTATGCCTCATGTTTAGATCTCGTGAGCTGCCCTACATGATTGAGATCACCTTATTGTAATGCTACATGTTATGTTTGCTGGGATCCGATGATTATTGAATGATATGTCTCTTGATTATCAATCTATCATGTTAAATAACATACACATGAAGACAACATGATAGATTGATAATCAAGAGACATAACATTCAATAATCATCGAATCCCAGCAAACACAACATGTAGCATTACAATAAGATGAGCTCGATCATTTAGGGAAGCTCACGAGATCTAAACATGAGGCATAAAGAGGAGAGAACAACGATCTAGCTACTTCTATGGACTCGTAGTCCAAGGATGAACTACTCACGCATCAATCCGGAGGCGGTCATGGTGGTGTAGAGCCCTCCGGTGATGATTTCTCTTCCCGGCAGGGTGCCGAGGAGAACTCCAGAACCCTCCCGATCTCGGGTTGACGATGAAGGCGGACTCTAGTGTTTTTCATGGAAAAGTGGTATATTTCTAGGGCTCACGCATCGGGGGAATAATTAGGCGAAAGGGCGATGGCGGTGGGCGCTCGAGGGGCCCACACCACCCCATGGCGCAACCAGGGGCGCGCCGCCCTATGGTGTGCCCCCCCTTCGGGCCTCTTCGGGACTCCGTGGAACCTTCGGGAATTTTCAGACTCCCGGGCTTCAAATTTTCCAATTCCGAGAAATTTCCAGAACAACTTTTCTGAAACTAAAAACAACAGAAAACAGGAACTGGCTTTGTGGCATCTTGTCAATAGGTTAGTCCCAGGAAATCGATAAAAATGACATAAAGTGTAAGGAAAACATGTAGCATATGGCATGAAAACAACATGGAACATCAGAAATTAAGGATATGTTTATGACGTATCAGCATCCCCAAGCCTGATATTGTTTCCATCCTTTATCTTCTCATATCATCCTCGTCTTCTTACACTTGAAAATTTCCTCCACACAAAACTTCGCACAATCTTCATTAGCGGGGTTATAACAGCAAATAAATAAATCCACTTGGTTCAATTTTAACAGAACAAAAACACTCAATTTAAACATTAGCTACTGTCACAACTTCTCTTAAATCTCCCCCCTTAATAAAACTTAAAAATAAAATTATTAAGAGCCAGATGCAAACAAAGGCAGAAATATGTCAAAACAGAACTGACTGTAAGATGAATTTTTCTGAGGCAGTTCTGTAGCTCAAATAAAAAACTGGTCAACTAATGAAAGTTACCTAACAACCTAGGGCAGCTTCGTATTTTGTTTCATAATTTTCTCGCACTCTATCTCAGAGATCCAATTTTTTTGGTGAAGCATAAAAATCTGGACAGAAAACAACAAATTGCAATTCCTTTTAAATAGAGAGGTTACTCTTGGCACAAGAACAAAATAAAAAGGATAATAAGAGGTTGTTACAGTGGTAAAAAATCCAAGAATCAAAGAAAACAAAAGAAAAACATAAAGAAAACAAGGTGGGCTGCCTCCCACAAACGCTTTTCTTTAATGCCTTTTAGCTAGGCATAAAGCAAGAATCAAATATTTTCTCCTTTAAATCCAACATCAAGATCATTGTATTTTTCAATAAGAACATCCTTAATTAATTTAGGGAAAGAAAGTTTACCCTTAATTGGAGCATAAAAGTCTATGAAAACGAATTTAACATTTATTATGCATCCCACAGCTTTTAGAAAAGATCTTCCTAGCACTATGTTCCCTTGGTCGCCTTTTTCCATAATCATGAAATCCACAGGGGTAACTCTATTACGAATAAAACCTGGATATCTTTAAATTATCCCACAATATTAGAGATATCACCATTAGCATGTGGGTGATAAAGTGGGTAATCAATCATGCTTTCATATTTCAAGGGGTCACATACCATTTTAGGCATAGTAGATATCATGGAACCAATATAAAAATAAGCATTAAAGCTTTGATTGTCAATCCAAAATTTTATATATAGTTCCCAATCATTCTCTATTTCAGTGAGTAATAGCCCATCTTGTAGAGGTCTTTCTATTTCCTTCAATCATAAATCATCCATTTTATTCACAATTTTATCTATTTTATCATTTATAGTACTCATACCAATATCTTTCATCAAGAAATTTACTAACCCATTTATAGCATTAAGAGTTTTCATGTCCTCACATTCTAAAAAGTTCCCTTATACAATCAGGTCTAAAGCATTCTTGCACCGGCAAAGAAACCAAGGTAAAAGTATCTAAGTAATATATTCAAGGCTAGCACAAGTTGTATTTTTTATGAGGAATAGAAATTCTTTCCCAAGCATATTTCAGATTCTCCCCACCTCTTTGTTTGAAGGTGAGGACCTCAGATTCAGGTGACAAAACAAAAGGAGTAGATCTAGACATGCTAATAAAACAAAGATAAAAGCAAACTGACAAAGCAAGTAAAAGACTAGAAACTAAAAAACTATTTTTTTTGGATTTTTATATAAGGAAAACAAAGTTAAATAAAAGTAAAATAATTAAGAATAAAACAAAAGAGAGAAATTGGAAGTGTCTAACTCCCCTAGCTGAAAGCTTGAAGCCCTCGGTAACGGTGCCAAAAATATGTGCTTGTTGGCGTGAAATCACACTCCCGTTGGGAGACCCCCAAGAGGAAGGTATGATGTAGTTCAACAGAAAATTTCCCCGAGTTGAGGAACCAGGGTGATGAATCTAGTAGACTTTGAAATCTCTCAGTAGGTTGCTTGTTATATGGTGCTTCAACAAGCGTGGGCCTGCACACAAACACAAACTCTCTCTTTCTCCCAACTTTCCGAGAAGGTTCTAAATCTTCCCGTCTTGCCAAAAACCAAAGAATTAATTATATCGAATGGTTCAAGATGATTATGTGAAAATGGAACAGTGACCAAGTGATGATGAAAAGAAAGTAAACTTGGTTGTAATCAATGAGGAAAATAGGACCGGGGGCTGATACCCCACAAGTCTAGGGGATCACAATAGTCTTCGAGGGTAAGTGTAACCCAATTTATTGATTCGACACAAGGAGATCCAAAGAATACTTATATGCCTTAGCAGCTGAGTTGTCAATTCAGCCACACCAGTGCATCAATTCAGCCACACTCACGTTCCACATCTACGGACACCCCAAACCTGTCAATTTGAGCATCAAAAGATAATACTAGCAAAAATCACAACCTATCTCTTGAATAGTCTTGTTCTAATACATCCACATCACTCGCACTATCACCTTGGCACTATAGAGACTATACTAAACACAAGCATCAAGAACCTCATGATAGCATAATTCAATCCAACAAAATAATAACAAGTTCATGATAAGTATCCCTCTAATCCGTGATCCATAGAGTCACACACGGCACCCACACTGTCACCGTGGCACCATGGGACAAAGGTGACACCGGAAGATTATACTAGATAAAACCAATTGAGAACATCATATCCATTACATAGCAAAGGGGAAACATCATAGAATTAAAATATAATAACATAGCTCATGATCACATGAAGATAACACCATGGGAGAGAGAGATAGCCACATACTTACTAGCACGAGCCCTCAACCCCGCGGAGGGACTACCCCCGCATCATCTTGGGAGGCAACAACGTCGATGAAGATGACTTCGGAGTAACTTCTCCGTCCTATAAGAGTGCCAGAACAGATACTTCTGCCCCCCGAATTAGCGTTTTGGATGGCGGCGGAGCTCGAACGTGTTTCTGGAAAAAAAATCTTCCTGTGCTGATGTTTTTAGATCAAGGTGGTATTTATGGGTGAAGAGGCGATGCGAGGCGGTGCCCGAGGTGACGAGGTGACCCTAGGCACGGGTGAGGGTAGGCCTCGCCTGGTACCACCTCATTGCTGTGGGGCCCACCTGGGGCTCTCCTTCTGTCTTCTAGAGTCTTCAGTGAATAAAAATTCCTCAAAAATTTCCAGGTCATTCCGAGAACTTTCATTTTTTGCCCTTTTCTACAATACTAGTTGAATGCCCGTGCGTTTCTACGGGCCCTTTTTTTCTACATGTAAACAAAATATCTCTATTCATCTTTCTTCCATTTCATGTATAAATAACTCCATCGGATGGGTCCACTGAATAATGATCTTATATAAAAAGGAAATAAAAACCGTGACAAAAGGAAATTTGCCCCGAAAGGAAGTACAATGTGTGGAAGAATAACTGATAAATAAATGCAATAACATCCATCCACAGAATAATCCTTTCTTCCACAAGATCAGAATAACATATTCATGGGAGATCCGCAACAAAAGTAAATAAAAATTTCCTTATCAATCAGTATAAGTTACAAGAAACAAAGGATTCACATGCATGAAAATATATCAACATAAATAAAGAGAGCAGATCAAGATAATTTTTCACAAAACATATATCATCGTACGTCATGGTCTGCAGTCAACCGCAAAATTTTATATGGGTATACACTCGTAACAATGTCGTGGAAAAACATACCGTGAAGCCTCTCGTCTGTCAAATGCAGCAAACACGGCAATGTCAACATTTCTCCTACAGCTCCGATCAATCCTACTTCTGCTCTAACTTATAGCTCCATTGTTGATATGTGTACACAACTAAAATATCAAGGGAAATGCCTCAGTATGCCATCAATGCGAGTTACTGTAGAGCCGACGAAAACCCCTAAAGATCCATCTACGATGGGTTGTCACAATAAGCAAAGAATATCAATTTATTGTCTCGTCTACAAACCTGGACCCTTGAATATCGCATGAATTTGAATTAACCTCCAGAGTTTTGCATCCGACAACACACATTCACATATTGAAATACATATTGTGTATTGTCTCCTTAATTCTCGAAAAAAAACAAGTATGATGTTTATATATCTTTTTCTTGAAAGAATCCCAAAAAATGAAGAATTAAAGAACCGAAGAGTAAATTAGACCATCAATCAATCAAAAACTGCTTAAGTACTCCGGCGTGGAAATAAATAAATAGATGATTAAGAATACTGGCCTGGATACATCTTAAAATATTTGCACATGGATAACTAAAACGGAATAGAATCCCTGAGAAATATTTTAATTTTTACGCATGATTTACCAAAATAATTCGACATTTGTAGATGTTTAATCCAAACAGTGCTTGTTTCGCATAATTGCAACAAAAGAATAAGCAATAACACATTTTCCATCAAGCTACATAGCAACATGACCGATAGATAATCATACAAAGCACACGATGCCAAAAAAAAGTAACAAAAGCATTTAAAATATATTGAGAGGTAAAGGCAGAAAGTGTAGTAAATCTGAGCACTCCATGCACATTGTTGCATTAATCAAAATATAAAAGCATACCTTCAATTTATTTATCTTAAACCAAACTATTTGCTTGTGGGAGAAATCATGAGCTGGTAGAAAGCAAGGACATCCAATACCAAGCCATCTGTATTATGAAAGAAATATCTAACAAAGGGTCTCAGCTTTTTTTTGTCCAACATCCCACACTGCAGACATAACCTTCTTGTACTGAATTTTCTCAATATTGAATCTAGTAACAACATGAAAGGACCGTCACCGGTTTGTGTGTAGGCAAACCGAGAAAACTCATAAAGCTATAATTTAATTGAAGCGAACATGTACGATCATTAGAGCCATCATTTTGGGACTACTTATACCAATCAGAATACATGTCTAATTAAGTTGGACGCAAGCTACACTCCATCTATTGCTGCTACGAATGATCTGCTAGCTCTAGCTAAGATAAAAAGAAAAACAGTATGGAGGCTGTCTTTGATCATAACTGACCTAACATCCAGCAAGGAAAGTCGACATGCAGCAAGAAATCTATTTTCCGAAGCTCGGAGACTGAGTTAATTGACCGAAAATTGTCAGAGTTGTACTATAGCAGTTCACACATCTATCCATTATATTAGCCTGGTCTATGGATCACCATTTTCACTGAAGGACAAGATTGAAATATTTTCCATTTACAGGAAAATTCAAGGCTCTGACTGAATGTGCGAGTGTGTCTCCACGTAGTGGTGTGGGCTGACAGGTGAGAGTTGCTGCTTTAGCCCTGTGTCTTCTGTTTCGCATTACTGAACATTATTGCAGCTTAGTCAGAGCCCTGAATGAAAGGTGAAAAGGAGAGTTCAACTTAGGTTGTTCACAGTGGGGGTAACTAAGGTACTCCCTCCATCACAGTATAAAGGGCGTACCTCACGCGTCGCTGGTACCAGCGCTATTAGCGATAGGCTGCAATTAATTTGGCCGAGAAAAAAAAACGCTTGGTAACATCCCCGTCCAGTAAACCCCCACCTCCTCACGCATGCATTGGTGGAGACTTTCCCTGGGAGCATGTTCCCACTTGCATGCAGGCTAGAGAAGGGAATGGGAAGAGAAAAAAGCCGCATCTAATTGATCTCTAAACGTCCCATTAATTATGTAATTAATTATGTGCGCCTTAAACGGCTCCAATTCTGAAAATTCAGGATTTTGGAGATACGCCTTTCATACTGTGATGGAGGGAGTAGTAACATCACACTTTTCAAGACAAAATTGTTTATGTGGCACATAGTTAATGAAGAGAGAGGGGTTTGTGGTAACTAGCTATGTTACCGTAACATCACAAATATCAAGACACAATGAGTATATAGCCTAATAAATGCAATCTTGCATGACACCACACACATGTTACTACCCATTGATTGCGATTTATTTAATATATGTGCATCGAGCTAGATTTGGCAAGTAAAGATCTGATCTGCGTTTATTTGATAATTGATTGCGATGGATTTAGCTGGGCCGAGCGCCCGAGCCAAAGGTTGGGCTGAGCGTGGAAGGTGCCGTGCATGGTGCAATAGATGAAGGAGCGATTTGACGGTGGTAATTGTTCTGCGGAGGACTATTTAAGGGACTTGGCAGACCATTTTTTGACGGGTGACCAACGTACGACCAACTCCCATTTAATAATAAAGATTTGAATTGACGCAACATAAAATCTTATACAGATTCGTCATTAAAGAAGAACTGCTAGAACTTACTGAGAGAATGACACGTCCCTGCAACACCTTCTTGGCACAGTCCATATGAGCGACATCATCCCATCTCACATCAGACTTCTAGGAGACCATCGCTCGGTGGAGTTTGCTCAATGCTGTGCTCGCTTGTGGCAGAAGCCCTACCAATCTTCCATTGTCATCTTCTTTCAAGTCTGTGCCATAGAACCCTCGCCACTGCGGCCAGAGCGGATGTAGCCTGGCCGTTATGGGGAACGCATATGTGGAACCTGACAGGGCCTGGGGTGCACTGCGCACAGAGGAAAGGGGGGCCGGCAGGAGCGTAAGGGCAGAGGTGGTGTGGCGAGGAGGCTTTGCCGCTGCCTCAGGTCCTCGTTCTTCTCCTCACAATGCAGTGTCACTCGGACCTTAGGCGGCATGGACGAAAGTGAGTCAAAGGAAACTCAAACCTTGGGCTGCGGCAGTGGCAATCGGAAAGTCGGAGATGCGAAAACGTACGGTGAGGAGCTATACAGGGGGAGGGTTTCGCTTGTGATGGATCGTGTGCGCGAGGCTGTTGGAGGTAATTAGGGGATGCTAGCGTGTTTATTGGAGTTAACCAGAACGGGGGAGGGGAGCGAACCAGGCGAAGGAAATTTCGTCCGCCGGGAGAGTGGTTCGCCCAGGTTAAACGCTAAGCGCACCCCGCATATCAGATTAGATTAATCCAGGCCGTTAGATTGAATTCATTGGGATAATCCGGCCAGGCTTGGTACAGTTAACGGGGTGACTTTAAGAAAGAAAATGTTCTCTCTTTTATAAGTAGTATAGATACAGACAAAATAAACAGAAACTGGCACTGAGCATTGGATTAATAGTTTAGTCCAATAAATGATAGAAAATATAGAAAAACATAGATAAAATATGTAGAAAACAAGGATGAGGTATGAAAAATTATCGATACGTTTGGGACGTATCTGGGGCCATAGTTTCACTAGTGGTGTCTCCTCCTAAGAACAGTAAACATGATGGGTAAAAAAATTACAGCCGAGCAATTGAAACTATGAACATATAACGATATTATTATGACGAGATATAATTCACGACTTCTAACATTGTAGGCATTACGTCAAGATAAATAGACCGCCATCCGACAATATCTATTACTAAAAGTCCACCTTGAGACAGCTATTCAGAAAATCTAGCTGGTATTAGGTCACAACAACGAGGTGATTGCTTATGTGCAACAGACAAATGTATTAAGAACAACACGTAATGTTAGCAATAATTTCCATCCATAGACAACAACACCGTTGTTTTCTTCCTAGTGGCAACAAAACATTCTCCTCCCACACATTTATGTCACTTGGTCGCGGGTTAAAGGAGGCATGAAACCACTATTTAGCATATAAATCCTCTCTTGGAGGTGCATACAACAACTTAGCCAAGGAAATCATACAGACCGAAGAGCATTGCAAGACAATATTAAAACTCTCTAAAGATATAAGTGAAGCATCTAAATATGATATGAACAAAATAATCATAATCTCATGATTCATCGGATCTCAGCAAACACAACATGTAGTAATTACATAACGGTGAACTTGATCATGTAGGGCAGTTCACAAGATCTAAACATGGTGGCACAAAGTGTAGAGAGCACCATATAACTACTGATATGGACCCGTAATCCCAGGATGAACTACTCACACATCTTTCTGGAGGCAATCATGGCGATGTAGAGGCCCTATGTTAGACTTTCGAGGTTACGACACCTTTGTATATTTTTCGTGGAAAATTTCTCCGCCCCTCGATATTTTTAGGGTTATTATAGGTGAAGAGGAGACGGGAGGTGGTGGCCAGGGCCACAAGGTGACCCCACTACGCGGCCTATGGGGGGGGCGCTTGGCACCCCTCTGGTGGCCCCAGGGCTCTCGTTTGGACTCCGTCTTCGTTCAGGAAAAAAAAAATCTCCGTAGTTTTTCAGGATATTTGACGAATATTTTCTTTAGAGCTTTTCTGAAACATAAATTTTATACAGAAGAAAACAAGAATTGGCTCTAGGCATCTTGTTAATAGTTTAGTCCATGAAATTATCCGAAAAACATGTAGAAAACATAAATAAAACAAGCATGTCGCATAAAAAATTATAGATACGTTTGGGACGTATCAATGTCCTGTTACATGGGGACAGTTGAAAACATCCAAAGTATAATTTTCAATCGTGCGATCATTAGGTCATTAGATATTCTCATAGTTGGTGTAAAAAAAGATATTCTCATAGTATAGGAATTATATTCAATGAAAACTCCATATGTACTTTTCTAAATACATTACAATTGTTTAGTCTCTTTTAGCAAGATCATATATTTGGACCGGTTCAGTATTATTGTTACTCTATCAATAAACTATTATGTTTTGCTAGAATATAACTAAGTCCATGATCAGAAAAACGTGATCATCCTACAAACCATAAACTAATCTTAGAGATAAGATTAGTAACTCTTGTTTGTTTACACCTTCACACCCGTACAAAGATTTTTCTTTGAAAACTCACGTTTCAAGTGATATAGCGGTGGTAGCATGATGACATAAATTTAATTTTGAAAACTAAATATTATTGTCTCAAGGGCATGTCTCTAACAGGAATGGGTGGCGTGAACGCACACTGGAGGGTGCCCTCGCATGCGCAGCAGCGGGAGAACCCGAGCCGCTGCGCGCATCGTGGCTCACATAGACTCGGCGCCCAACCGAGCAGCGGCCTCATGCTCCACGAACCCAAGCAGGAGCCTGGGGCACATTGGGGCATCATTCTCGGCTTGCCATGACGAATGCCGCAGTCTCAACAGGATGACCTTCCCACGGGGTGGCGCATTCTCTCGCCCTACAAGATTCCTTTAGCGACAAAGACACACCCATGCGCCTCTAGCTTCTATGGCGGAGCTTCAGCCGTGAGTGCCATCCCCTCAACCTGAAGAACTCCCACGGTGTCGCTGTAGCCACACCATCCTATTGTTGTGGAGCATCCAAAGCCAGTGCCCTACAACGGGTGCTGAGTAGGATGTGTACCGGCTTGGCCAGGGGAGCTCTAGTCGTGGCCGTTGCAGCGCTAGTGGTTGTCGTAGTGGGAGCAGGGGCTGCCGTGTTAGCCGAAGCCGGAGTCTTACGACGACATTATCTACCTCGATGACAACGAGTAGATCTAGGCTAGTTTTGGTTTTTATTTAAATTCCGTTCAAATTCATGTAAAATGCCATTGATGTGCATTCGATCTCAATTTATTTATCTAAATTTTGATTTGGAAATGCTGTTGGGACCATCCTTGTTGTGCCGCACATATACCCGTCACTTTTTAAAACAGAAACATTAGGGGGAGGGGGTGGGTCGGTTGCTGAACAAAATTACGGAGGTTCTGAATAGCATACAACCACCACATTTTAGTTCAAATTTAGAAAAACCACCACTTTAGATTTTTTATGCAAAATCCCACCATATTTTGGTTGGTTGTTTGCAATTCGAGCTAAATTTGAATTGAGAGTGAATTGACGACCGAGCTGAGATATGGAGCCCACCCAGAAGGCTGACATGACATCAAATAGGATAAAAATAATCCTTTTTATCAGCCTAATTAGAAAAAGAATCCCAAGAAATATTAACATAAAAAAAATTGGGGCCAACGTCAACTCTCATAGGCATTACGTCAAAGACCCATGCATGTGCACCGACTCCTCCATGGCCACCATTGCCGATTCATCGTCAAGCGAGCTAGTGGTCGAGCCGAAGAGACCGGAAACACGGCGACAGTCACCTGCGGCGATAGGAGGCGGCCTCAGAGTGGTTGGAGTACAACGACAGAGGTGGGCCCGTCGGCAGGAGGGCAGCGTGCTCGGCTACGTCGGGGCAGAGCAGGAGGACGACACAAGACGACAAGAGAGGAACCACAACGAAGACGACGCAGAGGTGGGAGCTCGAGCCGGGTGGACATGGCGAGGAAGGAGGACAAACACAGCGTGAGCGTCGCCATGATGAGCCACTGCGGCGCCGAGGTCCTTGACAGGGCCGTCGTGGCCCTCCGCTCTGAAGGTCTGCGGGTGCGTGTGCACCATTTGAGCTGCTACCCCTCTCCTTCCAAGAAAATCAGCAGCGGGAGCGACCCATCGGACGGCTGCATGGGCGCGAGGTCACCGTGGACACCAGCTGCCCTGACAAAAATTGGAGGACGAGGGGAGCGGTCGGAGCTCGTGCTGACCATGGACCGTCGCAGCGCCGGTGGTGGATGGCATTTGCTTCCAGGCGGATGAGTCTCGCGGCAGCCGGCCAGCATGACACATGAGTTAGAGGGGAAGGAGACAAAGTATCGTGTGTGATTTTTCATTTTGGGATTTCTTTTTAATTTTTTAGTTTGCTCCTAGTTTTTTATTTGGTCTGGCACGTGGGTCCTAGTCCAAATCAGCAAATTGTTCCTCACAATTAGGTTTCATCGGTCAGAAATTGTATCAATTCTTTCTCAATTCGAGTTTACCTCAAATTGCAAACAACCAATCAAAATATGGTGGGATTTTGCGGGAAAAATCTCAAGCGGTGGTTTTTCAAATTAAACTGAAATGTGGTGGTTTTATACACTTTCTGACACGGACACAAACGGATAGATAGTGAAGACGATCTCTGACAGAACTGATGGCTCTAGCTGGGACATCACCTGTGTCTACGGCCCGCAAGACGAGCAAGACAAGCTCCGCTTCCTGCAGGAGATGAGAGATATCAAACCCCACGTGCAATGTAGATGGCTAGTGGTGGGGGACTTCAATCTGATCAAGCGCGCTGACGAAAAGAGCACGTACAACCTAAATATCCGTATGATGGGCAGGTTCAGAGCATTGATCGAGGATCTCGAACTGAGGGAGTTTCGGCTACACGGAAGGAGATTCACTTGGGCCAGCGGCTCCCGGGCAAATGTGATGACAAGGATCGACACATGCTTCATGACGAGAGAATGGGAACTTGCCAACCCTCAATTTCAGCTAGCGGCGGGCTCCTCGGCTTGCTCTGACCATGCTCCCCTGTTCCTTAGCAAGATGGATAGCAAGAGATACGCGGGCTTCCGATTTGAATCCTTCTGGTTAGGCATGCCAGGCTTTCAACAGGTGGTCTCTGATGCATGGAACAAGGAGATTCAGGCGGCTGATGCTATCCGCAGACTACATGCCAAGCTCTGTCGCACGGCGGCTGCCCTGAAGAAGTGGAACAAGGAGAGGATGGCTAACAGACGCTTGGTCGAAGCCATCGCGCACGAAATGGTCTTCCAACTGGACGTGGCGCAAGAGGACAGCGAGCTGTCTGACAGTGAGCAGCTGCTCCACAAGAATCTCAAAGCCAAACTGTTGGGTTTCGCTGCCATTGACAGGAGCCGATGGAGACAAAGAGCTAGATTGACATGGATAAAGCTGGGGACGCTAATTCCAAGCTCTTCCATCTCAGGGCTAATTGAAGGAGGAGGAAAAATCATATCCCAACGCTGTTTTCGCAAGGAAGAGAGGCTTATAGCCACAAGAAGAAGGAGAAGATAATCTGGGATCACTTCAATGAGGTGCTGGGATCCGCGACCACTAGAGCTCATGGCCTAAACTGGGCCCAATTGCAACGGCCTCGTAGAGACCTTAGCCATCTTGAGGGCGCTTTATCTATGAAGGAGCTAAAGTTGGCTGTTGATGAGATACATGAGGAGAAGGCCCCGGGACCTGATGGTTTTATTGGGAGGTTCTACAAGACCTGCTGGGCTACTGTCAAGGAGGACCTCTTGCTAGCTTTAAACCAGGTGCATAACCTCAAGACTGAGCAACTCAAGTTGCTTAATTCAGCCAATGTTACATTGACCCCGAAGAAGGATGGGGCCATGATGCCAGGGGACTTTAGGCCGATTTGCCTGATGCACAGCTTCGCTAAGCTACTGTGCAAAATCCTGGCAAATAGGCTTGCTCCAGAGTTGCAGAACCTGGTATCTCCTTGTCAGAGCGCGTTCATCAACAAAAGATGCATTCAAGACAACTTTCTGTATGTCCAAAATGTTATAAAGGAGGCACACTCAAAGAAGAAGCCCCTGCTCTTTTTGAAGCTAGATTTCGCGAGGGCTTTCGACTTAGTTCACTGGAGCTACTTGTTAGAAGTACTGGATGGGTTTGGTTTTGGACAAAATTGGAGGAATACATCTCTGCCATCCTCGCCTCTTCCTCCTCGAGAGTCCTCTTGAATGGAAGGCCTGGAAAACCGATTAGGCACAGAAGGGGCCTTCGGCAGGGGGGCCCCCTGTCCCCCATGTTGTTCATCTTAGCCTTGGAGCCCCTGCAAAGAATGTTGAGTCTAGCCACTGATGCTGGTATCCTGTCTCCGCTGACACCAAAGGCCGCGAGGCTGAGATCGAGCCTTTACGCTGATGACGCTGCCTTGTTTGTCAACCCTCTATGACATGACGTGGGAGCGGTCCAGCGGATTCTCAAAGGGTTTGGAGTGTTGTCGGGCCTGCACATTAATCCAGAGAAATGTGTTGCTTATCCCATTCGTTGTGCTGGGCTGAACCTCGAGGAAGTGTTGCAGGAATTTGGAGGCTCCCATTCTGTTTTTCCGTTCAAATACCTGGGCCTACCACTTCATTTCAGACGTCCACGGCGAATTGAGATCCTACCACTTATTGAGAAGATGGCGGGTAGACTGAAGGGATGGAAGGGCAAGCTGCTTTCCAGAGCCGGGCGGCTAACGCTTATTAACTCTGTCCTCTCAGCTCTACCCACTTACTACCTGACCATATTCGCAGCAAACCATTGGGCCTTGAAGAAGATAGATAAATTGCGAAGAAGCTTTCTCTGGAAGGGTGATGAAGATGCAAAGGGGGCCACTGTCTCATTAACTGGAGAAGGATCTGCGCCCCTAAAGCAAAGGGAGGGCTTGGAGTTAAAGACCTGGCATTTCACAGCCCAGCGCTGCGTTTGAGATGGCTCTGGTTTGAGTGGTCAGAGGAGGAGAGGCCATGGAAAGGAACTCCCTTGCCGGTCTCGGATGCAGACAGAAATCTTTTTGCGGCCTGCACTGTCATCAAGGTAGGCCGTGGAGATAAGGCCAAGTTCTGGCATGATCGTTGGTTGCAGGGTGTGACTCCTAGAGAGATTGCTCCGCGGCTTTTCTCTCTCTCTAGGAAAAAACAGATTTTGGTGAAAGATGGCCTATCAATGGGCACTGGATGAGAAGGCTACACATGATTTCTTCGGCGGAGCAGCTGCATCAGCTGTGTAACCTTTGGGCTCTAGTACGAGGGTTCCAGCTCACTGACGAGCCTGACAGCATTTCCTGGCGACTGACGGCTAACAGGGAGTATTCAACCGCTTCTGCGTATGGGTTTCAGTTTGAGACAAGGCTTCCGCTGCCTTTGCTCGATGCGGTCTGGAAGGTGAAAGCTGAACCCAAGGTGAAGTTCTATGTGTGGTGTTTGTTGCAAAATAGAAACTGGACGGCGGACCGGCTGCTGGCTCGAGGTTGGGCGCACGATGATCGCTGCTGTCTGTGCGATCAAACCCTGGAAACGGCAGCTCGCCTGACCCTTTCCTGCCCTTTTGCGAAAGAAGTCTGGCAGATGTTCGCGGTGGCCCATCCACGGACCACGGCGGTGGCGATTGGGTCCTCGACCATTGAGGACTGGTGGAACAAGGGGATGAGAGCGAGGGGATGGAAGGACTTCAAGAAGCAGGCGCATGTGGGGATGTACATCGCTTGGAACATCTGGAAAGAAAGAAACAATCATATTTTCAACAATAAAGCTAAGACAGCAGCAGGAGTTGCAGCTCAGATCAGAGACGAGATAGCTTTGTTCAGAGAGGCTGCCGCCATTGTTTGAGCCCCTGGCTGGGGGTTATTTTTCCTTGTAACTGAGTTGTTCTTTTCCTTTTGCTCCCTAGCCTTTGGGCTATTGTACAGTTGTTCCCTCTTAATGAAATAGGCAGAGCACCTGCCAGTTATGTTAAAAAAAAAATAGAGTGTGTTTGAGTTGCACTTCTGGCTTCGCCATTTTTTGAAATGGCCATAAAGTCCTATAACTCCGAGCCAATAGCTCTACTCCATTTTGTCAAACAAATTAATGCAGCGCCAAGCTCAACTGCCATTACCACACCTGACCGGGCCGCCACACATATTCAAAATTCAAACAGAAAATCTCAAAGCTTCTTGCAACCTTGCGCCCTTCGCGCCTGCCTCAGTTCTACACTGCCACACGCAACCACGCTCGCCGCCTTCCTCCCTCTGCTCCCCCGTCCGGCCCTAGCTGTGTCAGTCTCCATCGATGGCGAGCGCCACAGCTGCCAGCGCCGCCTCCTCCTCCCCCTCCTCCCAGCCGGTGCGTGTCGTGGTGCGGGTGCGCCCATTCCTCCCGTCGGAGGCCGGCTCCGCGGCGGCGCCCTGCGTCTCCCTCATCGATGGCCACCCCGGCAGCGAGGGCGAGGTTACCGTGCAGCTCAAGGACCCGCGCACCAGGTACCCCACTGTAGAATCCACCGAGCTGTTTCTGTGCACTCGAACTGTTTTCCCCGATTCCGAACTGTTTTCCCCAATTCCAAACTGTTTTCCCCGATTCCTGATCGTCCTCGCTCGTTCCTCCTTAGTTGGTACATCGACTCATTTCTGAACTCCGCAGCCGTAACGAGTGCTACAAGCTGGATGCCTTCTTCGGCGCTGAGGATCGGGTCCATGACATATTTGACCAGGAGGTCAGCGCCTTGATCCCGGGCGTCATCGAGGGTGTCAACGCGACAGTCTTCGCCTGTGGAGCCACAGGCAGCGGCAAGACCTACACGATGCAGGTCCGGATTCCTTTCTTGGCGTCTGCCCGCAACTTGTTTGACAAAATGTAGCAACTGCTTTGGAGTCAATCTATAATGCTGAAACCGTATGCTGCACAGGGGACGGAGGATCTACCAGGGCTCATCCCCTTGGCGGTTTCAACCGTCCTGAGGCTCGGCACATCATGCTCCGTGGAAATCTCCTACTGTGAGGTGTACATTGGACGGTGCTACGACCTTCTTGAGCCCAAGGACAACGAGATGATGGCTTTGGATGACCAAGATGGTAACCTGCAGCTCAAGGGCTTGGCTTGGGTAATGCTCTGGAGCTGGGTCATTTTTTAATGTGTTTGCGGCATTGTGGTTTCGCAGGCTTACTATTGTCTTTGGATGCTTTTAAGGTCCCTGTGAGATCCATGGAGGACTTTCAGCAAGTCTACTCCAAAGGTGAGGATCGGAGGAATGCGGCCCACACAGACCTGACCGATGTTTCAAGTAGGAGCCATGCTGTGCTCTCCATCAGGGTCAATAATGATGTTGCCACGGGGAAGCTTAACCTCATTGAGTTGGCTGGTAGGGCTCCCTTCAACGAGTTGTATCTAACCTGTATGCTTTGTACAATTGTACTTCTAGTTTTAAGACCATGATGTGCCTATTTGTTCATTCCAGGAAGCGATGACAACACAAGGACGGGCAATGAAGAGATCCGTTCTTCGCTGTTTGCATTGTCTAATGTCATTTCAGCTCTCAAGGATAATGAGCCATGGATACCTTATAGAGATTGTAAATTGACCCGCATACTACAAGATTCTCTAGGAGTCGACAGCCGCGCTGTGATGATAGCTTGCCTTGTGAGTTTCGGCTCTAGACGTCTCATCTCACAGATTATAAAATTTTGCTAATAGCATTATGTTTGTTGCAGAATCCCATGGAATACCATGAGGCACTTTACACACTAAGGTTGGCTGGTCGTTCAGGCCATATGAAACAACCGGAATCTGCCAGGGTTTCTAGTAGGGCTGAAGTAATGAACCAAGACGATGGCAGCATAAGAAAGTAAGTACAGCTTTGCAAGTCTACATAAACCACATGATATTATACATAATTCTTAGCACTTTATCTTTTTTGGTTCTGTACTCCATGCAGTTAAGACAATTAAGAATGGTATGCATTCTGAAACATGCAAAATAGTTATACATTTGTACTGAAGATAGATTTCTGAATCTACAAGCCAAGGAATAGAAAAGGAAAACTCTAATGACCATGCTAAGCTTTTCATGTTGTTGTATTTGAAATAAAATGCAAAAGTTAGACAACTGCTTACAGACCGAGGCTTAAATGTAAACCGACAACAGACTTGCATCAGTGCAGATTATACCATGTTCGCAACTCGCCCGGAAATAGAAACGAAACTGTTCATTTGACAGAATATAGCTGTTCAGTGGAAACTAATCATAAATGATCTACTTCCAGTATACTTATAGAAAACTTTGGAACTTGACCTATGTTTTATTATGAGATGTTCTTAGAAATATACCATGTTTTATGCAGTGGTGTTCCCTTCATCAAGTCCATGCAGTGAGGGCAAGTTTGAATCACCACTCAGCAAATCTATTTCTCCCATTTCTTCCAACGTGATGATTCTCAAGCAGCAGGCAGATGATGATGTCGACTGCCCCCCTTCATTGGAGCCCAAAACTCCAACAGGAGCATGTAACAAAGTTGGGACGGTTTCAAGGGCAACACCTCTCGATAAATTTAGTGCACACGCATCTAACCTGATGGTCTGCATGATTTTCCTCCTTTTTCATACATCAGCAACCAGTTTTAGTTTACTACTGATCTCTAAATGTCTCTGTCTTATACAGGAATCTCTTATTCCAGAATATCTTGAGTTCTTAAATGGTGCGAGCAAGTAAGTTTAAACTATCCATTCTTTTGTATAGTTTACTTTATGTAGCTGGATTGGCTTTATCAAATAAATAAAATGAAGCTGGATTGCGCTCTGTCCAAAATATTTGGCATCTTGTACCCTTTCTAATTATTCACCTTTCTTGTAAATTGATGCAGGGAAGAGCTAAAGCAACTGAAAGTATGGTCCCAATGTTTCATAATAATCTGATTGATGTTACAGCAGCCTGTTTTTTCATACTAATGTTCCCATGTTTTCCCCAGGGAATTGGTGAAAAGAGAGCTGAGTACATTCTTGAGCTCCGGGAGGATTCACCCAGACCATTCAAATCTGTAAGATTTCTAGACTATGAATGGAATACTTAATACTGAGGCCAAGTGAAGGCGACTCAATTCGTCTCCTTCTAACACAATATGACTTTGCAGCTTTCAGACTTGGAAAATATAAGCATGTCATCAAAACAAGTAATTCTTCTACCGACTTCCTCAAGGCATCTTATCGTAGTCCTTAATTTGTGGATAATTTATGCACGTAAGAACACGGTCAGCCTATGGTTTGCTTTTTTAATTTATTGTATTGTATCAAAACAGATACAAGGCATGGTCCTTCAAACAGCCGCTGGAATCTTCAAACAATCGCTCAATGACGTTCTACATGCCGGAGATACCAGCCAGCGCCGCCGCTGAATGAACTAGACCGAGTCTTGTATTTTGTTTCGGATTGATGCGGTTTGTCGCTCCAGCTACTTGACCTAGGTACATCGTGGCACACTGGCTGTAGTGGTACTTGTACCGTTGCTGATAGTCGGCATGTTGCTGGCGCTTTTGCTACCTCACATGGAGGAGGATGGAGCTATTGGATGGCTCCTCTTAATTGTAGATTTTCTCTCCGAATTTGTCGTCCGTATCTGAGCTGCTGTTTTGTGCTGTATGGTTTACTGGCTTCCTTGCACCCCCTGTATGGGTTTGGGCATTTGCGTGAGCTAAATCGTTGTCATCATTATTTGGTTACACTGATTATTCGTCTCTAGGCTAAATCAAGGAATACTCATGCCCCATTTACTACCAGTCATTTTCCTATTGTTCATCAAGTGGATCAACACTACAATTAATATGAAATGTTGTATGTGCAATCTTGATTTGCATCGATCTCTTCCGTGTATAAATCGTTTTCTGCCATCGTGTTGTTCGTTGGAGCGGCTATACTGTTCGATTGTTTTTGCAGAGAAATGGAGCGGAGAGATCCTAGAAATCCAGCTGGCGGCATATGCTACTAGGAAACACCAGCCATCAACATGAGGGAATGGAACTGATCAGAGGTCGCTGAGAAAAGATGACGATGAATGAGTCGCTTGTCGATGACGGCTATGCCTAAAAGAAATCGGTTAGGACAAGTTCTTAGGTCCAACAAAGTACAGCTTTAGGCTCCCTGAAAATAAGCCAGCCCAACTATGATGATTAGAAGAGACAGGCTTAAATAAACTCATACCAATTCATGAAACAAACTCCAAGCACGAGCTTTATCGGCGTTTACGGGTCCGATCACCCAACAGAACAACGAAAAACCAATCAGTGAAATGTAAAACAACTGTAAATTTTACAGTACACCAGGTATCTGCTGCATGGAGTGGTATTTATTCATTTGGCTCTTCATGTAAAAAAAAAATCATTTGGCTTTCAAGGTGGGATATATGCAACAAAGTAGTTTTCGAACCAGATTATAGGGAGGTGATCGAGACTATGTACAGTAGACGAACATCTCATGGCTCTCCAGGTGGGATGCAACAAAAGTAGTTTTTGAACCAGCTGCTATTTTTCACAAGTGTGTAACCTGGCTAATTATTTTTGTGAAAGCAAAGCCCATCCAGAACAACGGCCCACTGAAACGAGCCGGTTTCGGATTCGATTCCGTATCGGTTTTGTATGCTCCTCTCCCCGAAGGCGTCAATAAATACAGCGCGAAGGCTTACGAGCCAACCACAAAAAGAAAGCGATCGACGGAGATCAAGGAAAGACACGCGCGACACACACGACACGAGAGCTAGCTAATTCCCAAGATCGGCGTCGGCTACGTCGGGATCGCTCGGCGGCAGCGGCGTCGCCATGATGAATCCAGAGATGATGAGGCTGGCGCAGGAGCAGATGAGCCGCATGTCCCCGGACGACCTCGCCAGGATGAATCAGCAGGTCATGTCCAATCCTGGCCTGGTAAAGCTAGCATCCGAGACCATGAAAAACATGAGCACCGAGGACTTCAAACGAGCCGCGGAGCAGCTGAATAAGACAAGACCGGAGGAAGTGCTCCGTATGACCGAAAATATGGCCAATGTCGAGCCCGAGGAGTTTGCTGCTATCAAGACCCAGGCCGACGCTCAAATCTCATACGCGATATCCGGTGCCAAGATGTTAAAGAGCCAGGGAAACGAACTCCATAGCCGCGGCCAGTATACCGATGCCGCAGCCAAGTACAAGCTTGCCAAGGATAACGTGAAGAACCTACCATCAGCAGCCGGGCAAACGCTGCAGCTGCAATGTTCCCTCAATTTGATGTCTTGTTATCTAAAATCGGCAAATTACGAGGAGTGCGTAAACGAAGGTTCGGAGGTTCTAGCTTATGACTCGAACAATGTTAAGGCGTACTACCGAAGGGGCCAAGCGTACAAGGAACTAGGAGACCTGAAAGCTGCCGTCGCTGACTTGGGGAAAGCCCATGAAATATCTCCAGAGGATGAAACTATTGCCGAGGTTCTGAGAGACGCGGAAGGAAGACTTGCCACTAAAGGAGGAGGAGTAAACATGTCAAAAGGGGTTGTTATTGAAGAAATCGTCGAAGAAGATAACGCCCAGCCTTCATCTTCGGAAATCGTTGTGGAGTACCCTGATGATGAAATAGTAAACAGCCAAAGCATGGATCAGCCGTCGCCCAGTTCTCCACCTTGTACATCTGATGATATGCAAGACGTCGTGAGAAATGCCATGAAAGACCCTGCAATGCGGCAGCTGCTTGAATCCATGATGAAAAACATAAGTCCTGATATGATGGCAAACATGAGCAAGCAGTTTGATATCATGCCGTCAAAGAAGGATGATGCTAAAGACCAACAAGTTATGTCTCTAGATGATTTAGAAAAAATAATGACATGGATGGACAGAGCACAGCGAGGAGTAGAAATCGCACATAAGACAAAGAAGTGGCTCATAGACAGGAAAGGCTTGATCATCGCCATTTTCATGCTTATTGTGACCTTCATCCTACTGCGGATCTTCGGTAGGTGATGGCCTAAACAAGCATGATGGCCAATCACGCCATGCATCCGATTGCAAATAGTTTGTTCGGCAGCAATACAATTGTCATACCATTATTGGATCTACAATTTTTTATTCTTTTATCATATGTATTTACAGATTGTAACAAAATAGAACTATTTTTATGGATAGCTACTTCGGCACTATTAAATTTATATGACATAGATTGATGTTTCAAACTAGTTACTTCTGACGAGGATCGAGTGTCATAGTCGACATTGGTGTATTTTGATTCGTACGCAAATATTTTGATAAGAAACTATTTAACATAAAATTGGTGCCATTAAATTGATATTGAAAAATACTTCACTTATGATTGCAATTTTATACTTACACAAGCCACATATTAATCGAGCAATTTTGGTGAGACATTATCTTTAACGAACTAAAATATATCCAACCGGGCTACCCCCTTTCCATTACTTAAAACGGAAATACAAAGTTCAACAAACAACAAAACAGGACGGGGAAGGGAGAAGCGAGTTGGGGCAGTAGTAGGAAACCCACTGAGACCCTCTCCGACTCGGAAAGACCCTCTATGGGGCGGAAAGACACTAGCTAGCAATGAAGGAAACTCTAAGAGATACACAGGCAGTGGGTTTAATAACCATTTCACTCTAAAAAAAAGAGTAAACTGAAGGTGTACAATTACCAAATAACCTGGAAAACATACCCACTACTACACAATTCAGCATGTAAAAGCCAGATACTACAAAGAATAGTCTTGCTAGATAAACCGACAATATTAGACTAGCCCAGGAAAGAGATTCAGTGAAGCAAAAATACAAGCATGCATGATTCATAAGCTAAGAGCAAATATAGTACTAGTCTGTTCTTAGACATGCATGCCGTCGTCAGTATCAAATAAGGTGCTATTTTCCCTACTAAAACAACATTTGATCGATATTACACAACACCAAGCCTCAAAAAGAAAACTTTTGCCAACTAAATAGCCATGGACTACTAGCCCTGGACCAGAGATACTATCCGGAAAAATAGCTAGATAGCCATCATCACCATTTGCAGCAACCATACATACAACAGCACAACCAGGGTAGGAGATACTGAGATTACCGCGACGACGCCGGACTTGACAGCAATGCGTACATCTTGTATAGAAGCCCTTGCCGTCCACCACGGAGCAGAAGGACGCCGACAGCGGCGTAGTCTCCAGCGACACCAACATCATGCTGCATCCACCGCTGAGGAACACGCCGGACATCTGGCTGTAAATAAAGATGAAATCTTTAAGCAGAATCAATGCAGGCCTGGTGGGCTAAGCTTTCGCACATATGGCACAAATAATTTCAATATTGTCTACCAGTAACACATATGGCAATATTTACGATAAGGAAAGGCAGAAGATTGAGGAATTCGTCTCACCTGCGGACGTTGGCGACCATCAACAGGGCGAAAATGATGAGGCCTCGCTGGGACAGTGATGCAGGCCATGGAGAAGCCGAAGTCCAGGTGGGGCCGCAGGTCAGCGAGGAGCCGCATCCACGCCGGCAAACAATCGTCCGTGCGCTCCTCAGATAAGACATGTGGGTTCATGGCGGACCTGGCACCGCGTGGTGGCCGAGGGGATGCACAGCCTTATATGGCCCACGTCGGTGCCCTCTCTTCCTGGTAGCCGGCACACCCTCGCCACCGTGCATCACCTCACCACGACCCCTCAACCACGCGCACGACGTGGTCCGGCGAGCTCGACGGAGCGCCGCGCATCGATGCACGGGCACGCCAGCGAGCAAGCCAGCCATGACGTCGTAGCTCCTGGGTGGCGGCGCCTCTCATGTTGTGCTTGCTGAAATATAAAGATAAGCATTATAAATTTTATCATGCATCAAAACTTGTGCATAAATGCAAGGTATAATCGGTACACAGCCAGCTGAATTCAATTGCTACTAATATGGGCATGATCAACCGTCAAATAGCACACAGAAAAGGGCAGCATCCGCCCAGTGAAAGATTATCATGGTCGGGAGAGAGGAATGTTCCCAAACAATAAATATTTAGCATGGTCGTGTTAACAGGCAACGGCACTCCATCATACTTTCTGCTCGGCTGGTCAACTGGGTATGCAAGTAAAGCAAAATATAGTGTGTTGTGCATTCATAACACAGCTACAACATTATGTGGCAACGCTTTGCATCCCCCCAAAAAATATGCTTTCGATTCCTAAAGCGATTCCCACTACGAACGCAATGGGAAACTACTAAGCGACTGTGTGTGAAGGTAGAATTCCACAAGCTGAATCGGAACTAAATTTCCAAATTGCAGTGAAGAGAAGAAAAAAGGGTGGACCTTTCATCGTGGTGGACATCTCCCCTCCTGGTCGGGCTTCCAGGGGTGGCAGGGTTGGTCCTCCCCTTGTCGCTGGCCGTCGACGTCCACGGACCACGGCCAACTCTTGCCACTCCACTCCCCGGGGCGACGGCGCGAGCAGAGAAGGAGAAGCGAGCTCCCTACTGGTGGTTGCTGGCGGACGGGGCTTGGCGACGTCAGCGAGGGCCAGCACCAGGCGGCGCGTTTTTCTCGACGCCGGTCCAGCTGGGGGACGGCCGAGGCGAGCCAGCACCAGCGCAGGCGAGCGACGAAGCGAAAGGGAATATCGCTCACAGCAGGTACATTGAGGACGGGTAGCGGGAGTCCACCAGAAGTTCCTCTACGTGGAATAGAGAGGAGGAGAAGGAGCTGGTGCCGGGAGTCAAGTTGGCGGCGCAAGGAGCCACCTCAACCGGCCGGGATCTGCCGTCGACGGTGGCGGCGCAAAAGGGGATCGCGGGAGGTGGAAAGGTAGTTCGGTGCGAGGAAAAGGAGCGAGAACAGAGGAGGTGGTGGTGTCGCTCCAAATTTCCTCGTATTTTTTGGGCCCAAAAATCACGCTCGGCCCGAAACCTGTGACGGGATCTGCGAGTGTGTCCCAATTTTGCCTACAAGATGAAAGTCTGTGTCTACTATCAAGACGTGCCGGGAGTGGGATCTGTCTCGTGACTCGTGAGTGAGGGATAGGGACTCACACATGTGATTACCGCACAAATCTGCCGCTCGGAAACGAAATTTGGCTTCCTAATCGGATTTCTTCCAACATGCCAATTTCCCTTCGGCGCTTCAATGAGACGCGTGTGTATATAGTGCACGTATCAATCAATGAAACAGATGGATTAATTCCCCGAGGCGCCAACACCTCGATCGAGGGAAACAACCGTGGTTGCGCCACATGCACTAGCGTGATGTCCACGTCGCCGAAAGGCCATGCATAGTCTGATCAAGGGACAAGAAGTCATGAACCGAGACGACGTACGCCTCGAGAAATCTTGAGCCAGAAATGCTATACTTAATTGAGCTCTACCAAGACCCTCACTTCGACACACCGAAAGCGTGAAGACCGCCGAAAGAACCAAGAGATATATGTAGAACCCGACCGCAAGAACACTGATGATCGTCTCCGTCGTGATGGGAAAGCATTCGATAGCTAAAACAAGATGGGACGACGCCACGATACTTCCTGCGAAGCCGGAGGATAACACGTGACCGAGACCGTGAAGCACCAAAGTGTCGTCACCACGGTCAAAACACAACATATTTTATATACATCCCTAGGACACCAAGACAACCTCACCGTGGACACAACCTAGATCCTCTGGAACCAGAGCACAAGGAATGTCACAAAAGACTGCAAACATTTCGGCATAACCCCCGGGCAACTTCCAAACAAGGTGTCGATAACGGTGGTTGTGCAACATAGTTGTTGTCAGGCACTAAGGCCTTAGTACTATCGTCGAACATGTACACCGTGTCTGAGAAGGTGGCGATGAAGGCCCCAATTTATAATAAAAATTATATTAAGTAAAGTTTTCTCAAAATATGGCGGTGACAATGAAAAATAGTAATTTTTTGACACATGGCTTAGGTGCACATGCGCCTCCACCGACCGTGTTGGACTAATATTGACCTAAATACTCGATATATGTGGCGGTGGGGTCGACCATGGTACTTACGAAATATTGAAGTGTACTTGGTATGCATGCATATGGCCTTTGGTGTGCATTGTCAAAAGGGTGATTGTATGCATGTGCGATCTTTGTATGATGACGGCTTGCACGGTAATGATTGTTGAGGGGGCGAAGAGAACGACTGACTCACATGTGTCATCTCCAATGGTGACCATGATTAAAAGCTTTTACATAGCTCACAATTTAATATGGAACTTTCATGGTTCAAAGGACCGAGCATAATAGTTCGAGGTCTAAATTCTCTTTTGTATTATCTTATTAGAGAAACTAGAAGAATACCCCGCGCGTTGCTGCGGGATCGTTTTAGGAACTACAATACATTGTAAAGTTTATAAGAGATGTGATACAATTGATTATGGTATATATTTTTAAAATTATTAATATGAATAATTGGATGATTTAAGAAATAGATGATGTGTAGTTTGTATGTAGTAATTCATAAATATTAGTGGAGATGACATGGACAATTGATTGAATAGGAGGATGGATGATGTGGATAGGTTGCATGTTGAGATAGAAAAATCATTAATGCATGTTACTGGGGTTTTGCTTTATAAAAAGTACTAGAACGATACCCCGCGCGTTGCAGCGGGTATCTCTTTAATAATTCTAATAAAAATTAAAACATGAATTTTCTATAGAAATATGCAAGATTTAATCGATCATATCATTTGAGGTGCTAAATTAAAATGACATGGAAATGTATATATATGTATTTTACAATTTAAAGTTCATTATGTTTTAAGGGTGTACTTGACTGATATAGATGAGTTAGAATCAACGGGTTGAATAAATGGATTTTATGGGATTTTATGGATAGTTTACATGAAGATTTTTACGTTTTTTTTATAGAAAATTTTAAGTCGTTACATATTCTCAAATAAAATTTCTATGATTTTCATGAAAATGTTTGGAAAAAAGTTCACTTGGTTGACGAAGCTAATTCCGGTGTTGTACATATGATTTAACTGCGTAATTAAGGAGGGTTGATGTGATCTTATCCTTGGAATAGAGAAAAAAATGGCATTGAAAATTTGATGGCTAAAATGAAATATGATGTGTATGCTTGCATGTAGAGTTATACAATTTAATATAAGTGAGATGATGTGGATAATTGATTGGCTAAAAAATCAAGTGATGTGGACATATAAAATTTATAGTGGTATGATGTGGATAATTGATTGGCTAAAAAAGCAAGTGATGTGGACACCTTGCATGTTGAGATAGATAAATATTAATTGCATTTAGTGGGGTTTTGCTTTATAAGAAGTATAGATATTATTTCATACGGAATGATCGGTTCTAACTTAAAATGTATGTACATCTTAGTTTCATTGCCTATATATACATGAACATACTTTATTATACCTATCAATTAGAGGGTGCTCACAAGCGGAGCTCAGCAATGCGTGGATCATGATACTTAAAAAAATGACAGTGTACTTAGTCGTTTGCCTGCATACATCATTGGGTGTACATCTTCGTTAAAAAGCGACTTTAGGGGTGACCAGTGTGATATGTGCGGGGTGGCGATCTTGTTATCCTTGTTGCCGCCAAGGAGCGCAAAGGTAACCCTTGGTACTCTTATTGAACTCCTTGAGGAATTGTTTTATGTCGATGTTTATACTAGCATAAAATCACGACCCTAATGGCACATTAAATTATAAGTAATACATATCCTCAACATAGAATAAAATACAATGGCGATGAAAGGGGCAACATAAAGAAGCAAATCCTTCAAGAACTATACTATCTAGGAAGAAGTTTGTTTACTTGGAATGGAAAACTCCCAAAGTGAAGCATCTCAACCAAATTTTGTAATAACTTGGCTTATTTCTATTTGGTCTTGTTCATATTCCATATTATATAGCTATAACCGAATAACTAACAAAAAATAACCACTTTTGTTGAAAATCTAGCATGAGGGGGCGCGGAACTGGATGCCACGTTAAACACGCCAGAAACCGTCAAAAACCCTAGATTTTTTGCGCTAAGTCCTAATATGGGTCTATAAGGTATATGTAAATATGAAAAGGCAATACTTTTCTTTAAGTGGCACCTCCTTCACAAACAAAACTATCTCGTATGAAGTTTATAGACTAATACTAGAAACTCCCACTTAGAACCAGCCAAAACAATTTTTCTAAGAACCTAGAATGATTTTAAGTTGGTATCTTTGTATGTGATATTCTACCACTAGCAAATAGGAAAGTCATATAAAATCATCGCTCAGTCAGAAAATACAACGATATGTTTCCATTGTGGGAACATAGAATAGGGGAACACATGAAATCATGCCAAAAATCACTAGAAAGTGTAGATCTTTGGCATGGTCACCTAACATGGGTATATAAGGCGAAAATAGGGGGAAAATACAACACTTTTAACTGGCACCTCATTCACATACATGACCATGCTGTAAGAAGTTTCTGGTCTTATGGTGGAAACCTCCCACTTTAAAGCAACCAACTGAATGTTCTAAGAACTTGCCTTTTTCTGGTTGGTATTCATATATACCCTATTCTATCACTCGGAGAGAAAAGATACATAAAGTCGACACTTTTATATGAAAATCTAGTGTGTTTCCATTTTCCATATAATAGATGGACAAATGAAATGACGCAAAATATTATCGAAAACCCTATATTTTTTACATGGAGTCCTACTATGGTATATAAGTCTAATGCAAAGTGAAAACTCTAGTACACAACTTTTAATTCGCATATCGTTCACAAACATTAAAGTTGAAAGGTCGAGCAAATTTGGGGTTTGCAAGATTTGTATTTTCAGGGATTTTGGAGTTTTATCACCTTGGTAAAATTTCATAACACTTTTAAAGGTTGGACCTAATGGAAATATTTATGCACCAAAAAAGGACCGTCTAGGCCCCCAAACAGGGCCCGCGAGTTCATATCGACAAGAAGTGACCGACATTTGTCCAATATTGGCAAATCCTTTAAAAAGAAATTGTTCTTATTTTATGTTATGATATATTTATTCATTACCATTTCATGCACCACCTCATTGGCGCATGAAAAAACATTGTTGAAGCGTGATTTCATGCATTTTAGAGTCTTCCATCTAAAACATCGACGAGCACTTTGACAACCAAGAATATCCACTTATTGGATGGTTTTAGGTAGGAGTAATGGCGTGATATCATGCGTTTTCCAAGTGTGTCTACCTTTTTTTGGATGTTTTGAGTGGTCGAATCCCGAAAAGAACTCCTAATGAGGAAGATATCACGATTTCAGTAAATGACGCGCAAGGCTAGAAAAAAGAAAAACTATATGTTATTTGTTAGACAACCATCAGATGACATGGCACGTGGATATGTTTAAAGTTGATATCTCATGCGGAGTAGTCCTACTTATGAACTAGCGCTACTTGACAAGCGTGTATTGGATTTTCCTCTTCCTAGCTCAATTTTCACGTGAAACACTGAAATGTGGGTCCCTCGATGTCTACCTCCTATCTTTCCATCAGAAGTGGGTATTCCATGTGAATTTATCTTATTTTGTGTTATGAAAGGTCAAGTAACATGAAAACACGAAAATATGCCATTTTATAAAAGAATTGGTCGGTGGACTCAAAGTGGGGGTTTTGCACTTGAAGTGTATAATCTTCTTCTGCGATAGTCCTTTTTGTGAAGAAATCTAGTGAAAAGCCTATTCTATCACTCGCAAAAAAATAGCATAAATTCGCCACTTTTTTGCGAAAAGCTAGTGTTTCCATTTTCCATGGAACAGATGGACAAAATGAAATGGCGAAAAATATCATCGAAAACCCTAACTCTTTGGCTTGTAGTTCTAGTATGGTATATAAGGCTAATGCAAAGAGGAAATCCTAATACTCAACATTTAAGGGGTATCCACAAACATTAGAGTTGGAAAGCTCGAGAAAATTTACGGTTTCCAAGACTTGTATTTTTAAGGATTTGGCCGTTATATAACTTCGGTAAGATTTCACAAAATTAGTAAGTTTGGACCTACTGGGAATATTTATGCGCCCAAAAAAAGTCCGTCTAGGGCCCAAACAGGGTCGTGAGTTCATATCGACAAGAAGTGACCAAAATTTGTCCAATGTAGATAGATACTTTTTAATTTGTGGTTCTTATTTTATATTATGATATAGTTATGAATTACCACCCCATGCCACATCTCATTGGCGCGCCAAAAAAAACACTTTTGTTGCGTGATTTCATTCGTTTTAAAGCATTCCCGCGTGAGATGTCGATGATCACTTTGACAACCAAGAATATCCTCTTATTGGATGGTTTGAGGGAGGGGTGATGGCGTGATTTCATGTTTTTTCCAAGTGTGACTACTATTTTTTTAATGTTTTGAGTGGTCAAACGACCTAGACGAATTCCTAATGAGGAAGACATCGTGATTTCAGTAAAGGTCGCACAAGGCTAGCAAAAATAAAAACTTTATCTTATTTGTTACACGACCATGAGATGCCATCGCACGTGGATATGTCAAAAATTGATATTTTATTCGGAGTAGTCCTACCTATGAACCAGTTGCTACTTGACAATTTTGTATTGGATTTTCCTCTTTACACCGCATTATATACACATATTAGGACCCCAAGCAAAGGGGGGTTGACTCTTCCTAGATCCATTTTCACGTGAAACACTGAAATGTGGGTCCATTGATGTCTACCACCTATCTTTGTATCAAAAGCGGGTATTACACGTGAATTTCTCTTATTTTGTGTTATAATAGGTCATAGTAACATGAAAAGCGGATGTCATTTTATAAAAAAGAGTTGGTCGGTGGCCTCAAATGGGGGGTTTCACACTTGGAGTGTCGAATCTTCTTGTGCGATAGTCCTATTTGTGAAAAAAAATAGAGCAAAAAGCCTATTCTGTCACTCATAAAGAAAAAATACATAAATTCACCACTTTTCTATGAAAACCTGGTGTGTTTCCATTTCCCATAGAACAGATGGAAAAAAAATGAAATGACACAAAATATCATCGAAAACCCTAGTTTTTGGCGTGGAGTCCTACTATGGTATATACGACCAATGCAAAGAGGAAACCCTAATACACAACTTTTAAATGACATCTCGGTCACAAACATTAGCGTTGGAAAGATTGAGCTATTTGGGGTTTCCAAGACTTGTATTTTTGGGGATTTGGCCGTTTTAGCACTTCGGTAAATTTCATAGCACTAGTAAGGTTGGACCTATTGGAAATATTTATGTGCCAAAAAAGGCCATCTAGGCTGCCGTACAGGGCCCGCAAGGTCATAACAACAAGAAGTGACCGACATTTGTCCAATATCGACAAATATTTTTTATTTTGTGGTTCTTATTTTATGTTAGGATATAATTATCAATGACCAACGTGATTTCACACGTTTTAAAGTCTTCCCACCTAAAATATCGATGAGCAATTTCATAACCGAGAATATCTGCTTATTGGGTGGTTTGAGGGAGGCATGATGGCATGATTTCATGCGTTTTCCAAGTGTGTATACTATTTTAGAACGTTATTAGTGGTTGAACGCCCGAAAACAAACTCCTAATAAGAAAGACATCGCGATTTCAGTGAAGGACACGCACGGATAGAAAAAAACTATATCTTATTTCTTTGAGACAACCATAAGATGCCATCGCAACGTGGTTATGTTAAAAAATCGATATTTTATGATTAAAACTAGAAACTATGTGATTTCTATGAAAAAACAATGGCCTAAGTGGCGCGCCTCAATAAAATTGTGCATAAAATTATCGATACTAATTTTCTCATGACATAAGATAAGTACCCACTGTAGCTTCACGATTAACTTGCACATGAAATGACGGTAACAGATATATGATATTTGCCCTTGATGATTACGGGGAAAAAGTAGAGCCAAGCTCCGCTGACCAATGTTAGGAAATCATGGCAAATATTTTGCCAAGCTACCCTCACTTTGATCATGTTAAGTCTAGTATGTTTACTAGGGTGGCCAGGAAGCACAAAGGTGGCGCTAGGAAAGAGAATAACATTGATCACGAGGGAGGCATGTAGACGCGGCTTGTAGAAGAACGAGAGCCTCACAACGATCTCAAAGGGGGTGGTCGACGCCGTCGGGATGCCCGAATGCCATGACACGAGCGACGACCAAAGAAGGAGCATGCGGCAAAAACAACTTGAAGATACACGGATCCCCAAGGAGGAGCATGACATGGTGGCGGTGTTCTAGATTATCCGAATGTTCAATGATTTTAGTAGTAATTAATGCCTTGGAAAGGTCTTGAAGAGTTAGATTTTTCACGGGACCATTTTTCGACCATGGTGAAGGCATCCGAGAAGGACCGGTAGAAAACAACCTAAGAACCTAAGTAAAGGCGGTATAACCGGAAATTCCATTTGGAACATGGGAGCATATGCTCCCGCCACCGTAAAAATAACATATGTTAGGCTTTACATGTTACTATGACCTATTATAACACAAAATAAGAGAAATTCACATGGAATACCCACTTCTGATAGAAAGACGGGTGGTAGACATCAATGGACCCATATATCAGTGTTCACGTGAAAATGGTGCTAGGAAGAGTTATCTCCCCTTTGCTCGGGGTCCTAATACGTGTATATAATGGTGGTGTAAAGAGGAAAATCGAATACAAAATTGTATAGTAGCACCCTGTTCATAAGTAGGAATATCGATTTTTTTAACATATTGTAAAAAAATAAGATATAGTTTTTATTTTTGCTAGCCTTGTGCAACATTTTACCGAAATCACGATGTCTTGTTAGGAGTTCGTGTAGGGTGTTTGACCACTCAAAACTTTTAAAAATAGTAGTCACACTTGGAAAACATAAGAAATTACGCCATCGCTCATCCCTCAAACCGTGCAATAATCAGATATTCTTGGTTGTCAAAGTGATCGTCGACATTTTATAGAGAATACTTTAAAATGCATGCATGCCGCAAAAGTGTTTTTTTGCGCGCCAATGAGATGGGGCATGTGATGGTAATTCATAACTATATCATAACATAAAATAAGAACCACAAATTAAAAAGTATCTATCTATATTGGACAAATTTTGACCACTTCTTGTCGATAAGTCACAAGAGCTACCAAATTTCAAATCAAATCTAGGGTAGAAGACAGATATTTGTGCCCGTGGGATAGGACGACGGAGAGCGGAGTATTTAGTTTGAACGAGTAGGGGAGTTTGAACAACCTATAGAGGTGTACGCGTAACTGGATGATCGACAAGGGGTTTTGGATGCTTTTCTTCACCATTTTTTCCTTTGGTTAATTTGACTAATTATCTTCGTCGCATTTTTTTGTATTCTTAAATTGAAACGAAGGTCTGGACAAATAGTGGATCGTCATAATCGCACGGTCATATAATACTTTATGCTATCAAGTTAGTTATTACATGTCATTTCGTGTTAATTTTCTACCACATTTTATTAGGGTCCATATTTTATCATAGGAGATAATTAATAACCATAATTTGGTGTCGGTTCTTTTCTTTGATCTATAATTTTATGCTATAAGACGATTATTTTTCTATTAGTTCATGTGTCGTTTCATTACTAGTGAATGATTCAAATCTATATTGCCTTAAAATTGGAATCTTTTGGACGGTAGAATACTCATCTAAACTCGACCCCAACACTAAAATCATATGCATGATCTTCATCGCCTCATGGTCGTCTGAAGCCTATATACCCTCATACGTCATGCACGTCCTTGGGATGCACCACTAACTCCATGTGCTCTCCCTCTTCGAGGAGTGCCTCTACCTCGTCCGCACATGAAATACTAAGAATTAACAATGATGTGAAATGTTTATAGTCAACATACTAGAATTAACAAGATCAACATGGGTCTAGCTTGGCACAATATTTGTAGTGATTTTCTAACATTGGTCAGTGAATCTTAGCTCTACCCTTTTCCCGTAATAATCAAGACCAAATAGCATATATCTGTTACCGTCATTTCATGAGCAAGTTAATCATGAAGCGAAAGTGGGTACTTATCTTATGTTAGGACAAAATTAGTATCAAAAAAATTATGCACCATTTTATTGTGGCGCTCCACTTAGGCCATCACCGTTTTCTAGTTTTAATAATGAAATATCGATTTTTTTAACATACCCACGCGCGATGGCATCTCATGGCTAACTAAAAAAAAAGATATAGTTTTTGTTTTTACTATACTTTCGCGTCCTTCATTTAAATCGCGATATCTTTCTCACTAGGAGTTCCTTTTGGGCGTTCGACCACTAATAAGTTCTAAAATAATATACACACTTGGAAAACGCATAAAATCATGCCATGATGCCTCCTTTCAAACGACCCAATAAGGGAATATTCTTGGTTGTGAAATTGCGCGTCGATATTTTGGGCGGGAAGACTTTAAAATGCGTGAAATCACGCCGCAACAGTGTTTTTCTTCGCGTGCCAATGATATGGCGCACGAAATGGAAATTAATAATTATAACATAATATAAAATGAGAACCACAAAAAAAAAAAACGATTTGCCGATATTGAAAAAATGACGGCCACTTCTTGTTGTTATGAGCTTGTATGCCGTCTACGGGATCCTAGACGGCCTTTTTGGCGCATAAATATTCCAAATAGGTACAACCTTACTAGTGCTATGAAATTTTACCGAAGTGCTAAAAAAGCCAATTCCCCAAAAATACAAGTCTTGGAAACCCCAAATTTCTCGAGCTTTTCAACACTAATGTTTGTGAACGAGGTGCCATTTAAAAGTTGTGTATCAGGGTTTCCTCTTTGCATTAGCCTTATATACCATAGTAGAACTCCACGCTAGAAATCTAGGATTTTCGACGATATTTTGCATCATTTCGTTTTTTATCTGTTCTATGGAAAATGGAAACACACGAGGTTTTAACAGAAAAGTGATGACTTTATATAAATTTTCTTTGTGAGTGATAGAATAGGATTTTTGCTAGCTTTCTCCACAAATAGGACTATATTCAGACAAGAAGAGTCTACACTTCAAGTGTGAAACCCCACTTTGAGGCCACCGACCAATTCTTTTTTATAAAATAACATATGTTAGGCTTTACATGTTACTATGACCTATTATAACACAAAATAAGAGAAATTCACATGGAATACCCACTTCTGATAGAAAGACGGGTGGTAGACATCAATGGACCCATATATCAGTGTTCACGTGAAAATGGTGCTAGGAAGAGTTATCTCCCCTTTGCTCGGGGTCCTAATACGTGTATATAATGGTGGTGTAAAGAGGAAAATCGAATACAAAATTGTATAGTAGCACCCTGTTCATAAGTAGGAATATCGATTTTTTTAACATATTGTAAAAAAATAAGATATAGTTTTTATTTTTGCTAGCCTTGTGCAACATTTTACCGAAATCACGATGTCTTGTTAGGAGTTCGTGTAGGGTGTTTGACCACTCAAAACTTTTAAAAATAGTAGTCACACTTGGAAAACATAAGAAATTACGCCATCGCTCATCCCTCAAACCGTGCAATAATCAGATATTCTTGGTTGTCAAAGTGATCGTCGACATTTTATAGAGAATACGCTATCGAGTAGTGCTTCCACCCGAGGAATCACCACTTTAAAATGCATGCATGCCGCAAAAGTGTTTTTTTGCGCGCCAATGAGATGGGGCATGTGATGGTAATTCATAACTATATCATAACATAAAATAAGAACCACAAATTAAAAAGTATCTATCTATATTGGACAAATTTTGACCACTTCTTGTCGATATGAACTCACGGCCCTGTTTGGGGCCCTAGACGGCCTTCTTTGGTAGGTCCAAACTTATTAGTGCTATGCAATTTTATCGCGGTTATAAAACGGCCAAATCCTTAAAAATACAAGTCGTGAAATCCCAAATTTTCTCAAGCTTTCCAACTCTAATGTTTGTGGCCGAGATGCTACTTAAAGTTGAGTATTAGATTTACCATAGTAGAACTCGAAGCCAAAAAGTTAGGGATTTTTATGATATTTTGCGTCATTTCATTGGTCCATCTGTTCTATGGCAAATGGAAACACACTAGATTTTCACAAAAAAGTGGCGACGTAATGCTATTTTTCCGTGTGAGTGACAGAATAGGCTTTTCACTAGCCTTCTTCACAAATATGACTGTCGCACAGGAAGATTATACACTTCAAGTGCGAAACCTCCACTTGGAGGCCACAAACCAACTCTTTTTATAAAATGGCATATCTTCGTATTTTCATGTTACTTGACTTATCATAACACAAAATGAGATAAATTCACATGGAATACCCACTTGTGATGGAAAGATACGTGGTAGACACCGAGGGACCCACATTTCAGTGTTTCACCTGAAAATGGAGTTAGGAAGAGTCACCCCCTTTGCTTGGGGTCCTAATATGGCGGTGTAAAGAGGAAATATAATACACAGTTGTCAAGTAGCACCGGTTCATAAGCACGACTACTCTGCATGAGATATCAATTTTTAACATATCCACGTACCATGGAATCTCATGGTTGTCTAACAAATAACAAATAAGATATAGTTTTTTCTTTTTACTAGCCTTGCGCGCGTCATTTACTAAAATCGCGATGTCTTCTTCATTAAACTTCGTTTCGGGATTCGACCACTCAAAATGTCCAAAAATAGTAAACACTTGGAAAAAGCATGAAATCACGCAATCGCACCTACCTAAAACCGTCCAATAAGCGGATATTCTGGTTGTCAAAGTGCTCGTGGACATTTTAGACGGGAATACTCTAAAACACATGAAATCACGCCGCAACGGTGTTTGTTCGCGCGCCAATGGGGTGGCGCATGAAATGGTAATGAATGACTATATCATAACAGAAAATAAGAACAAAAAAATTTAAAAGTATTTTCCAATATTGGACAAATGTCGGTCACTTCTTGTCGATAAGAAATCGTGGGCCCAGTTTGGGGGCCTAGACGGCCTTTTTTAGGCGCATAAATATTCCCTTTAGGTCCAACCCTTATAGTGCTATGAAATTTTACCGGAGTGCTAAAACTCTCAAATCCCCAAAAACACAAGTCTTGGAACCCCCAAATTTGCTCGAGCTTTCCAACGCTAATGTTTGTGAACGAGATGCCAAAAGTGGTGTATTAGAGTTTTCTCTTTGCATTAGCCTTATATACCATTGTAGGACTCCACACCAAAAAGATAGGGTTTTCGATGATATTTTGCGTCATTTCATTTGTCCATCTATTATATGGAAAATGGGAACACACTAGATTTTCATAGGAAAATTGCGACTTTATGGGATTTTTCTTTGTGAGTGGATAGAATAGGGCGTATGAATACAACCCAAGAGAAAAGGCGGAGTATTGTATTGGTTTTACTATTTTCACCTTACATACCCATGTCAGGTGGCCTCGCCAAAAATCTACGCCTTCTAATGATTTTTCGCATGATTTCATGTGTTCCCCTATTCTATGTTCCCACAATGGAATTTTCTCTATGTCCTAGGGGTGTTTATAAAACACGTTGGGTTTCGACCATGGTGACGACACTTTGGTGTTGTAGAGTCGCGGGCATGTGTTATCCTTCGTCTCCGCGGAAAGTATCGTGGCGTCGTCCCATCTTGTCTGAACTATCGAATGATTTCCCATCATGGTGGAGACGATCATCGGTGTTCTTGCTGGTGGGTTCTACAAATTTCCCTTGGTTGTTTCGGCGGTCTTCATACCTTCGGTGTCGAAGTGAGAGTGGCAGAGCTCATAGAGTATAACATTTCTGGCTCGAGATTTCTCGAGGCGTACACGTCATCTCGGTTCATGGCTTCTTGGCCCGTGCTCGGACTATGCATTGCCTTTTGGCGATGTGGACATCACGACGAGTGCATGTGGCAAGACCACGGTTGGTTCCCTCGGGGTGTTGGCGCCTCTAGGGAATTGATCCATCTGTGTCATTGATTGGTACGTGAAGTAAATACACACGCGTGTCATTGAAGCGCTGAACAGAAATTGACATGTTGAAAGAGCTCACCACGGAAATTCGATTATGGAACGAAATTTCGTTTCCGAGCTGGGCAGATTTGTGCAGCACAAGTTTTTTTTTTTTTTTTTTTGAAGCAAAATAACTATATTAATTACTCAATGTGATTACAAAGGTGTTGAATGCAATCTCGCAGGAAAGCTGGAATATAATTCACCCACAAACACCTACGTCTAGTTGAAGTAGCATGTTTAGCACAACGATGTGCGGGCTCATTATCCACTCTCGGCACATGCTTAATAGAACTGTCAACGAAGCTGAAGGCAAGAGCATTAATCTCCGAGCAAACAGCACCCAAGTCAGCTCGCTCAAAATCCTCGGAGTTACACAGGTTCACTACCTCCAATGCATCACTTTCCACTTCCACCTGAGTATAGCCCAAGTCGGCTACAAACCTGAGACCATCCCGGATAGCTATAGCTTCCATAGTCCTAGCGTTCGCTGCAAACTCATACCAGATGGCCTGACAGCGGATCATTGCACCGAGATGGTTGCGGATGACAGCACCCGTTGATCCCGTTCTCGTCGTTGGATTAAAACCAGCGTCGACATTAACTTTAACATAGGAATCTTTCGGAGCCTTCCATCCAGAGCTCACTGCAACTGGCTTGGAAACCGAGCTGCACGAAGTAGATAAATCATTTGCAGCGTCTGCTGCCCATCGAACTGACGCCATCAAGTTGTTTCCCTTCTCTCTATGCCTTCTGTTGTTCCTCTCCCTCCAAACTGACCAGCAACCACATAAAATCACACAGGCAATGCGATTTGGAACCAGTTTTCCATCAAGCATATCCACTGCCCATGTTTCTGGGTGTAGTTTCGGGACTTTTACATCCGTAATTCTTCTTACCTCCTCCCAGAACAGCCGAGCCCAAGTACAGGCAAATAGGGCATGGAAAATATTCTCCTCTTCTCCACAATCTTCACAGTTAGCTATTCTTTCAACATGTCTATCACACAAGATTTTTCGACATGGAATATATTTGTGGATCAACCTCCACCAGAAATTTCTCACTTTAGGGGGCACTTTCATCTTCCACAAATTTTTCCAAATGATCTTCATCGAATCACCCGAGCTAGCTTGGACCACTGGCCTCCCATATGCACACAGTAATCTATATGATGAACGTACTGTGAAGTTCCCATGTTTCTCTGGTTTCCATGCCCAGACATCCTCCTCCTCTCTTCTGACAATTCGCCTAATAGCCTCAATGTCCGGAGCCACAAAATTCTGAAGCAGTGCCTGCACATTCCAATCTCCATCCTGATCAATAAGATCAGCTACATAATTGGCTGTAGCTGATTGAGGACGGGCCAGGGGTCTCGAATTACTGTTTTCTTCCAACCAAGGATCATTCCAAATTTGAATGGATGAGCCATTACCAACCCTCTTGATCAATCCGAGGTTTAAGCCTTCTCTACCATGCATAATTTCCCTCCAAGTGTGAGATGCATGTCTTTTATGGGTAGCCTCCAAGAAGGAACAATCATGGAAATACCTACCCTTAAGAACCCGAGAGCACAAAGAGTCTGGTCTCGTCATTAGGCGCCATCCTTGCTTAGCCAACATGGCTTGATTAAATAACTCAAAATCACGAAAACCCATACCCCCTTCCGATTTAGGGATCGCAATATTCTCCCATTTCCTCCAATGTAATCTTCTCCTCTTGTCATCGCCTCCCCACCAGAATTTTGCAATTACCGCCGTGAGTTTCTTGCAAAAATTCTTGGACAACTTAAAGCAGCTCATCGAGTATGTGGGGATTGCTTGACAAACAGACTTAATGAATATCTCTCTTCCAGCACTACTAAGCATCCGAGGTATACCTCCAAATAGAATCTTTTTTACCTTTGCAATAATATGCTCAAATTGAGAATCCGTAGACCTCCCTAATGCCGTAGGAAGGCCCAGGTATTTCTCCACCAACGCCTCCGAAGTAATTCCCAATCCCTGATGCACCACAGCCTTCACAGGAGCCAAGGTATTCTTGCTAAAAAAGACTGCAGACTTGTCATAGTTGACCAACTGCCCAGACCCCCTTTTATACATATCAAGGAGTGATTTAATTCTATTAGCACCAGCAGGAGAGGCCTGAGAAAAAAACAAACAGTCGTCAGCAAATAAGAGGTGGGAAACCCATGGAGCATGGATTCCCACCCGAATTCCCTTTGATAGATACGCCGGGCCACACTTCTTAAGCATACAGCTGAAACCCTCTCCGCAAAGGAGAAAAAGATAAGGGGAAATCGGATCCCCCTGTCGAATGCCCCGAGTAGGTTTGAAAAAATCTGAGAAAACTCCATTGACCCGAACCGAAAATGTGACAGATTCCACACATCTCATTATAAGATCAACCCACACCTGAGAGAAACCTAGCTTGATCATAATGTTCCGAAGATAGCACCATTCCACCCTATCATAAGCTTTGGCCATGTCCAATTTAATCGCACAAGCTGCTGACTTCCCTTTTTTCCTCTTCAGATAATGAATACACTCGTAGGCTGTAAGAACGTTATCCGTGATTAACCTCCCAGGGACAAAAGCACTCTTCTCCTCGGAGATGATCTCATCCAATATAGGTCTCAGCCGAAGGGCTAAAACCTTGGAAACAATTTTATACAAGACGTTGCACAAGGCAATTGGTCGATACTGTGTGAGATCTTGAGGAGACTTTACTTTAGGGATCAAAACCAGAACAGTTGCATTCACATTTTCAGGCATACTTCCCCCCTCCAAAAAACTTCTTACCGCTTTACATACCATCTCCTTAAGAATCCCCCAATGCTTGATGTAAAAACCTACATTAAACCCATCCGGCCCCGGGGATTTATTCGGATGCATCATAAACAGAGCTCTTTCAATTTCCATATCCGAAAAAGGAGCTAATAGTTGCTCATTCATTACTTCTGTAACCTTAGCAGGAACCCAATCCGTCACGAGTTCAGGTTGAGAATCCTCCTGGGCCGAAAAAAGAGACTTATAAAAGTTGATTGCCATGTCTTCCAAACCAACTTGAGAGGTTTCCAGAGCTCCATCTTCCCTTCTCAAGGATTTTATCTTGTTATTTCTCCCTCTTTGTTTAGCCTTCGAGTGGAAATAAGCAGTATTTCTATCCCCCTCCTTCAGCCATAACACCCTGGACCTCTGTTGTGCTTCAATTTCTTCCCTAGTTTGTAATTCCGATATCCTTCTCATAAGTTGTTTCTCTTTAGTAGATGGTCCTGTCCCTAAGGAATTCCATCGTACCTCCTCTAGTCTGCCCCTTAAGGTCTTGAGTTGTTTCTGAACCGAGCCATATTCCTCCCTGCTCCACCTCTGTAATCTTCCTTTGATCCCATCTAACACAGCAGCCACATCCCCCAAATTATTTCCCCCCGGAATCAGACTCGCCTCTACCACATCAGTATAGTTTTGGTGCCTAGTCCAGGCATTCTCAAAGCGAAACGGACGCAAACCAGTGCTCTCTTGACACCACTCAGATTTGTAAATTTGGATGAGGAGACCACAGTGATCACTCTGAGTAGTTTGAATATGAGAGACCATCGAATTATCAAATACCTCAAGAAACCGAATATCAGCCATGCTTCTATCCAATCTAACTTTTATGTTATCACTTCCCTGTTGTCTATTATCCCAAGTGTAGGGGGTACCCGAGTAGCCCATGTCCTCGAAACCACACTCCTCAATTGCTTCACGAAATCCCTCCATCTGCCATTCACCTCTGCCATGTCCACCGAACTGTTCACCAACAGAAACAATTTCATTGAAATCCCCTGCACAAATCCATGGGTTATCATATTCCCTCCTCAAAAATTTCAGCAATTCCCAACTCCGTTTCCTCTTAGATCTTTTGGGTTCACCGTAGAACCCTGTAAACCTCCATTCAGTACCCCCTGTATCCTCGTTCACCACGAACACGTCAATGTGTGATCTACTATAAGATTTGAGTGTGACCACCGAATCAGAGTTCCAATAAAGTACTAAACCACCACTTAAACCCTCGCTTCTCACACCAAACGCATTCGAGAACCCAAATCTGCCTTTAAGATCTTGTGCTCTATTACTGCTCATCTTAGTCTCCGAAAGGAAGACCAATTTTGGACGGTGCAACTTTACCAAGTTGCTTATTTCATGAATTGTCTCGGGCCGTCCACACCCTCGACAATTCAAGCTCAAGATACTCATTGGACCCGGCGGTCACCCTCGAGGGATGCCGCCGATCCATTTGATTGTCCAGAATAAGAAGACTCTCCTTCCTTCTTATGTCGTTTTTCACCTTTGCCACCTTGGGTTTTATCCACACTTCCTTTTGTTGGAGCTGTAACTCTACTATCACCGTCAGTAATTGCTAGCACACCACTGCCCTTCTTGATCTCCTGCTCAAAAGCTAGCCTTTTCCTTGCGTTTTTCTCTGCATCCAGCATGTGTTGGTCTGTATTTTTGATCGGGCTAGTAGCCGTATCAGCTAACTCCTCGAGACTGGCTGAATCTCTCTCGGGATGCAACCGCCAGTCTGTGTACTCTGCCCTGCCTTGGGGTGCTGTTCTCTCTCCCATGCTCATTCTACCTCCTCCTCGTAAGCCACCCCGAGAACCACTCAGACCCCCTCGTGGTGCAAAGCTACCTCTAGCTCTCCAGCCTTCCGCGTGAATCCATTCATCAAACTTCAAGTTCTTGTCCTCAAAGACACCAGTGCCACATTCTTTGTACACATGCCCTATCTGTCCGCAGGCAAAGCAAAACATACCCAACTTTTCATACTTCACTTCAAAAATTGATCGTTTTCCCCCAAGTGATATGGAAACGAAACGAGTGAGAGCCTTCCGAACATCCTGTAGAATCCTTACTCTAACATAATCACCCCGAAAGACACCCGGTGGAACCATCTGAATTTCAATTACTTCCCCAGCCTGACGAGTTACCAATTGCTTTACCACTGCCTCTTTCCTAAACCCCTCTGGAATCTTATGTATTTGGATCCATATAGGCATAAGCTCTAGATCAACGTCATCAGGGTTTGATAACCCATCATAAGGAGCTATGATCACAGCCCAATCACGGAACAACCAGGGCCCCCTCTCTGTAATCTTTTCCCAATCTCCAAGGCAGCGGCATTGGATCACGAATCTTTTGACACCCACAGGCCTAATCGACACCTCCTTCGCAGGGTTCCAGGCAGCACGCATTTGCTGAAAAAAAGCCTCATGGCTAAAACCTTTTTCGCAATGAACCCGAGCCACAGCGAGCCACCGCGTACTGTCTTCTAGATCGATGTCTGTTTCCTCAATCACGAGATCGTCGAATTCCTCCTCTCCTATTTCCAGTCTGTCAAAGAGCGAGTTAATCGCTCCTCCGTGAAACTCTGAAGCCTCCGCTTTATCCTCCCTCTCCATACCCTCCTTCTCCTTGTGTTTAGGTTCGCCAGACGCTGATTCAGAGAAACTAGCCGATCTAGAACTCGACATCTTGATCGCCTTCTCCTTCGCCTTTGTGCGGTTACCCGATAGGGCTGGCACCCGCGCAGGGATTTTATTGATCTCCTCTTCGACTTGCATCGGATCTCCTCCGGGACGGATCCTTGTCGGAGTCGTGATCGGAATCGGCAACTCACCGCCTGATCGCCAGGCGGGAGGAAGGAAACCCTAGCGAAGGGTACGTAACTGCCCCTCCCTTCTCTCTCCTCGCTATATTATATTTGTGCAGCACAAGTGTGAGCCTATCCCTCACTCACGAGACAGATCCCACCCCCGACACGTATTGACACAGATTTTCATCTTGGAGGCAGAATTTGGACACTCCCGCCACGCCCCGCCGCAGTTTTTATTTTTATTTTGGACACGCTTACAGATCCCGCCACGGAATTTGTCTTTCGTTTCGGGCCGAGCCTGATTTTTGGGCCCAAAAAATACGAGCGGAAATTTGGAGCGACACCACCTCCGAACAGAGCAACACAAGATCGTCCTTTTTCCTCGCACCGAACCACCTCCCGCGATCCCCTTTTGCGCCGCCACCGTCGACGGCAGATCCCGGCCGGTTGAGGTGGCTCCTTGCGCCGCCGACCTGACTCCCGGCACCAGATCCTCCTCCTCCTCCTCTCTATTCCACGCAGAGGAACTTCTGGTGGACTCCCGCCACCCGTCCTCGATGTACCTGCTGTGGGCTTTATCCCCTTTCGCTTCGCCGCTCGCCTGCGCCGGTGCTGGCTCGCCTCGGCCGTCCCCCAGCTGGACCGGCGTCGAGGGAGACGCGCCGCCTGGTGCTGGCCCTCGCCGACGTCGCCAAGCCCCGCCCGCCAGCAACCACCAGTAGCGCGCTTCTCCTTCTCTGCTCGCGTCGTCGCCCTGGGGAGTGTGGAGTGGCTAGAGTTGGCTGTGGACGTCGACGCCCAGCGACAAGGGGAGGACCAGCCCTGCCACCCCCTGAGCCCGACCAGGAGGGGAGACGTCCACGGTCCACCACGATGAAAGGTCGACCCCTTTTTCTTCTCTTTACTGCAATTTGGAAATTTAGTTCGGATTCAGCTTGTGGAATTCCACCTTCACACACAGTAGCTTAGTAGTTTCCCACTATGTTCCTAGTGGGAATCGCTGTAGGAATCGAAAACATATTTTTTGGGGGATGCAAAGTGTTGCCACATAATGTTGTAGCTGTGTTATGAACGCACAACACACCATATTTAATATTCTGCTTTACTTGCATACCCAGTTTACCGGCCCAGCAGAAAGTATGATAGAGTGCCGTTGCCTATTAACACGACCATGCTAAATATTTATTTTTTGGGAACATTTCTCTCTCCTGACCATGATAATCTTTCACTGGGCTGATGCTGCCCTTTTCTGTGTGCTGTCTGACGGTTGATCATGCCCATACTAGTAGCAATTGCATTCAGTTGGCTGTGTATCGATTATACCTTGCTTTTGTGCACAAGTTTTGATGCATGATGGAATTTATAATTCTTCTCTTTATATTGCAGCAAGCACAACAGGAGAGGCGCCACCACCCAGGAGCTACGACGTCACGGCTGACTTGCTCGCCGGTGCGACTGTGCGTCGATGTGTGGCGCTCTGTCGAACTCGTCGGACCACGTCGTGCGTGTGACCGAGGGGTCGTGGTGAGGTGCTGCACGGTGGTGAGGGTGTGCCGGCTACCAGGAAGAGACGGCGCCGACGTGAGCCATGTAAGGCTGCGCATCCCCTCGTATGGCACGCGCTGCCAGGGGCGCCATGAACCCACACGTCTTCTCTGAGGAGCGGATGGTCGATTGTTTGCCGGCGTGGATGCGTCTCCTTGCCGACCTGCGCCCCCACCTGGACCTGGCTTCTCCATGGCCTGCATCACTGACCCAGTGAGGCCTCCTCATCTTCGTCCTGTTCATGGTCGCCAACGTCCACAGGTGAGACGAATTCCTCAATCTTCTGCCTTTCCTTCTTGTAAATATTGCCATATTTGTTACTGGTAGACAATATTGCAACGATTTGTGCCATATGTGCGAAAGGTCAGCCCACCATGCCTGCATCGATTCTGCTTAAAGATTTCATCTTTATTTACACCTAGATGTCCGGCGTTTCCCTCAGCGGTGGATGAGGCATGCTGCTGGTGTCGCTGGAGAGTACGCCGCCACAGGTGTCCTGCTGCTCCATGGTGGACGACAAGGGCTTCTGTACATGATGTACGCATTGCCGTCAAGTCTGGCGCCGTCGAGGTAATCTCAGTCTCTCCTACCCTGGTGCGCTTTTGTATTTATGTTTGCTGCAAATGGTGATGATTGCTATCTAGCTATTTTGCCAGATAGGATATGTCTGGTCCAGGGTTAGTAATCCATGGCTATTTAGTTGGCAGACTGTTTTCTTTTCAAGGCTTGTTGTTGTGTAGTATCAATCAAATGTTGTTTAGTGGGGGGAAAACAGCACGTTATTTGTTGTGGTTTGATACTGACGACGGCATGTCTAAGAACAGACTAGTACGATATTTGTTCTTAGCGTATGAATCATGCATGCTTGTATTTTTTTGCTTCACTGAATCTCCTTCCCGGGCTAGTATAATATCATCGGTTTATCTAGCAAGACTATCCTTTGTAGTATCTGGCTTTTACATGCTGTACTGTATAGTGGTGGGTATGTTTTTAAGGTTATTTGGTAATTGTGCACCTTCAGTTTACTCTGTTTTTAGAGTGAAATGGTTATTAAACCCACTGCCTGTGTATCTCTTAGAGTTTCCTTCATTGCTAGCTAGTGCAACACAGCTGCTTAACAAGAATTGTGTTGTAGCTTTCCTAAATAAATGCTCTTTTGTAAACAAAAGGTTTCGGCTGTATAAATTGCGTGCTTGTTGTAGAATTTGAACGCCTTGTCCATTTTATGGCATGAACTTGACTGGAAGCATAGAAAGAACCACCCATGGTTTTCGAGTCGATGGATAGTCACTGAGTCGTTTTCATGTTGACTCGTGACTAATCAGGCTTTTGTCGACTATAGAGCGAGTCGCAGGCTCAGCGACTCACTTTTGAGTCATGAACCGCCACCTGGTTTTGCTCTAAAGAAGTAAAATATTGTTTTTGTGTTGTGGAGCAATGGTTTGCTGTAAATATATACTGCGTGCTTGCTCCATTCATTAATCTGAAAGGATTTTGTACCATGATGACTGGATGGTGTTATAGGTCGGTCTCGTGGTGTTGACTGTGGATGTAAATCTTTTGACAACCTGAATGATCAATGTCGATCAAGTGCTGGCTGATTAGTGGGTTGTCGTGGACAGTTTTAGTGTAGCGACTAATTGAACTAAACAGTAGAAGCCCTTAGTTTAAAGCCTCTTGCCATGTACTCCCTCCGTCTCACATTGGTTGACGTGGATTTGTTAAAATATGCATTTGTATCTATACACTAAAATACGTGTAGATACATTCATATTTTGACAAATCTACGATAACTAATTCGGGACGGAGGGAGTATTTGATGCTATGGTTGTATAAACACAATTACTACTCATACATGGTCACCAAGTTGTACTTGCAGCCATCGCATGCTACTTACCAGTATAGGAAGCACCTCATGACCATCACTTGCTGAAGATTTCTTGAAGGGGGATGCTATAGTAGACATTATTTGTGTGTTTTTTCTGATCATCATTTGGTTGGTCGTGCAGGTGAATGTGTGACCCTGTTGGAGTAGGGTGCGGTTGGACCCGAGCAGGCTGGAGACCTCTAGCTTCCCTGTTGATGTGTAAAAAGAAGTTATGATACAGCAGAAGTTTCATGGCTGCGTTAATATTCTTTTTGGGCTGAAGTGTCTGTCATGTGTGTGGAGGATGAAAGTGCAAAGTCATTTTGTGTCTGCATTTCAAATGTTAGCACCTGATTTTCAGAAGAGGATAATAGTAGTACTTGTTAGGAAGAAGTCTATGTAGATCTTTCACAAAACGGAGGGAGCACCCCCAAGAAGTCTAAATTGGTGCACATAATCCCATCGACTATTGTGTAGTCAAATAAAAAGTGGTGAATGGCCACGTATGCTCAGCTCGCCATGATCCCTCTGCCGTTCATCCCTTATCAGATTCCTCCCTTGTGACGCAGAATCGGAAAGAGGCTTGAGACGACGACGTGCATGGATGTGGACACCGCCATACCTGTAGTGGAGAGCCAGGGCATGAAGAAATGGAAGCAGTGCTCGTGCTTGCAAGGCCTGATCGATGCACTCCTGAAGCTGCATAGCATCAGATCTCCTATCCCATGATTAAAAAAAATTACGAGCGCACCAAATTGGAGCAGCAGCAGCCGTGCATCCAAATTGGAGCAGCAGTAGTTGCGCGTCGACCAACCGTATTTGGTCTGGCAGGAGGGGCTCAACTCCACCCCACCGCCTTCATCAACCAGACGGAAACAGCAACGATCACCTTCTATTGCTTTGAGCTCCGTGACGTGGACGCAAGTTAGTTGACCACTCATTTGTGCCTAGGGATCTTGTCTGTGTTTTTGAGTAACAGTTTCCTGAGTTGTTTGTGGAGGTGAACCTTTCTTTGTATGTTGTCGTGTAGGTGATGGACGGATGAGCCGCTTCTTCAGTCCGACCTTTGGGGAGGCGGCGGGGGAATTTGATGATGGGGGACTGGGAGCTACCTGGGAAGTCATGTATGTGTACTAAAGGTTCAACTGACCGGAGTATATATGCAATAGGGGAGTCGAGCTGGCAAGGAGCTTGGTGTTAAAAGTGGATATGACATGTTTGATACTTGAGTTTCTTCTCAATTCTCAATCTGTATTTATGTTGTGAATTAAATGTGTAGGATTTCGGTCTTTTTGAGTAGCTTGGTGTTGCAAAGTGTGTTAGGAGGAGGATTGAGGATTTGTGTTTGTCTTTGCTGATATTTGATGTAGCCGAGACCTTTTGTATGGAGGAAGGAACTATATATTTTTCTCCTCCATAGTTTTACAGAGTAGAAGATTAAAGTCTATCCATCCAGAGGAAAACTAGTTATGTGATGTGGGAGATTTTACACATTTTGCATGATCATATCCAATATTCGAGTGCATTTGTTGAAGATATACGACCAGTGGAGTACTATACTACTACTCTCTTCGTCTCATATTAAGTGTCGCAAAAGTGGGTAAAAATGGATGTATGTAGACATGTGTTAGTCCAGATAATATAAGACGGAGGGAATAGTAAATTAAGTAGACATCAGGCGGTTGACACCTCGATCTGGTAAAAAAAACCTTTGCGTGAGCCTAACCTATATAAGGGGAAAATAATTTTGTCCCCATGGTAAAAAAAGGTCATGCATCGGTCGAAATAATCCGGAAGATTGATTCTGAGATTTACTCTTTTAGTAAATTAAGTAGGGGAGTAGGTATAGATTACATAGCATAGCTGCCGTTAATTATGTTATGTGCGAATATCGGCGTAACTAATTAAGCCTGGCCCACAGGCAACCGTGGAAGGGCTCGAGGCATGATCCTTTCTCTATTCAACGTGCCTTATTTATGAGCGTGGCGTTTGATTTCAGCGGGGGATGGATACGAGATTTAATATTAGGAGTGCCATGTCATCGATCCATGGGCTGATGATGAATCTCAGCCGTGTAAGTTAGAAGAAGAGAGATGAGACCGAAAATTCTTGTTTCTTCCCGCCCTATGCCTCTTTCCCCTTTAGAAATTCAAATTGTCCCACCAAAACCTCTCAGACCTCCTCCTTCTATAAGTAGGAGTGCACCGCGAGGAGAGCCGCGTGCGGTATCGCGTGACTTGTTTTGGGACGTATCAGGAAAAAAAAAATCTCCGTAGTTTTTCAGGATATTTGACGAATATTTTCTTTAGAGCTTTTCTGAAACATAAATTTTATACAGAAGAAAACAAGAATTGGCTCTAGGCATCTTGTTAATAGTTTAGTCCATGAAATTATCCGAAAAACATGTAGAAAACATAAATAAAACAAGCATGTCGCATAAAAAATTATAGATACGTTTGGGACGTATCAATGTCCTGTTACATGGGGACAGTTGAAAACATCCAAAGTATAATTTTCAATCGTGCGATCATTAGGTCATTAGATATTCTCATAGTTGGTGTAAAAAAAGATATTCTCATAGTATAGGAATTATATTCAATGAAAACTCCATATGTACTTTTCTAAATACATTACAATTGTTTAGTCTCTTTTAGCAAGATCATATATTTGGACCGGTTCAGTATTATTGTTACTCTATCAATAAACTATTATGTTTTGCTAGAATATAACTAAGTCCATGATCAGAAAAACGTGATCATCCTACAAACCATAAACTAATCTTGACCTATGTTTTATTATGAGATGTTCTTAGAAATATACCATGTTTTATGCAGTGGTGTTCCCTTCATCAAGTCCATGCAGTGAGGGCAAGTTTGAATCACCACTCAGCAAATCTATTTCTCCCATTTCTTCCAACGTGATGATTCTCAAGCAGCAGGCAGATGATGATGTCGACTGCCCCCCTTCATTGGAGCCCAAAACTCCAACAGGAGCATGTAACAAAGTTGGGACGGTTTCAAGGGCAACACCTCTCGATAAATTTAGTGCACACGCATCTAACCTGATGGTCTGCATGATTTTCCTCCTTTTTCATACATCAGCAACCAGTTTTAGTTTACTACTGATCTCTAAATGTCTCTGTCTTATACAGGAATCTCTTATTCCAGAATATCTTGAGTTCTTAAATGGTGCGAGCAAGTAAGTTTAAACTATCCATTCTTTTGTATAGTTTACTTTATGTAGCTGGATTGGCTTTATCAAATAAATAAAATGAAGCTGGATTGCGCTCTGTCCAAAATATTTGGCATCTTGTACCCTTTCTAATTATTCACCTTTCTTGTAAATTGATGCAGGGAAGAGCTAAAGCAACTGAAAGTATGGTCCCAATGTTTCATAATAATCTGATTGATGTTACAGCAGCCTGTTTTTTCATACTAATGTTCCCATGTTTTCCCCAGGGAATTGGTGAAAAGAGAGCTGAGTACATTCTTGAGCTCCGGGAGGATTCACCCAGACCATTCAAATCTGTAAGATTTCTAGACTATGAATGGAATACTTAATACTGAGGCCAAGTGAAGGCGACTCAATTCGTCTCCTTCTAACACAATATGACTTTGCAGCTTTCAGACTTGGAAAATATAAGCATGTCATCAAAACAAGTAATTCTTCTACCGACTTCCTCAAGGCATCTTATCGTAGTCCTTAATTTGTGGATAATTTATGCACGTAAGAACACGGTCAGCCTATGGTTTGCTTTTTTAATTTATTGTATTGTATCAAAACAGATACAAGGCATGGTCCTTCAAACAGCCGCTGGAATCTTCAAACAATCGCTCAATGACGTTCTACATGCCGGAGATACCAGCCAGCGCCGCCGCTGAATGAACTAGACCGAGTCTTGTATTTTGTTTCGGATTGATGCGGTTTGTCGCTCCAGCTACTTGACCTAGGTACATCGTGGCACACTGGCTGTAGTGGTACTTGTACCGTTGCTGATAGTCGGCATGTTGCTGGCGCTTTTGCTACCTCACATGGAGGAGGATGGAGCTATTGGATGGCTCCTCTTAATTGTAGATTTTCTCTCCGAATTTGTCGTCCGTATCTGAGCTGCTGTTTTGTGCTGTATGGTTTACTGGCTTCCTTGCACCCCCTGTATGGGTTTGGGCATTTGCGTGAGCTAAATCGTTGTCATCATTATTTGGTTACACTGATTATTCGTCTCTAGGCTAAATCAAGGAATACTCATGCCCCATTTACTACCAGTCATTTTCCTATTGTTCATCAAGTGGATCAACACTACAATTAATATGAAATGTTGTATGTGCAATCTTGATTTGCATCGATCTCTTCCGTGTATAAATCGTTTTCTGCCATCGTGTTGTTCGTTGGAGCGGCTATACTGTTCGATTGTTTTTGCAGAGAAATGGAGCGGAGAGATCCTAGAAATCCAGCTGGCGGCATATGCTACTAGGAAACACCAGCCATCAACATGAGGGAATGGAACTGATCAGAGGTCGCTGAGAAAAGATGACGATGAATGAGTCGCTTGTCGATGACGGCTATGCCTAAAAGAAATCGGTTAGGACAAGTTCTTAGGTCCAACAAAGTACAGCTTTAGGCTCCCTGAAAATAAGCCAGCCCAACTATGATGATTAGAAGAGACAGGCTTAAATAAACTCATACCAATTCATGAAACAAACTCCAAGCACGAGCTTTATCGGCGTTTACGGGTCCGATCACCCAACAGAACAACGAAAAACCAATCAGTGAAATGTAAAACAACTGTAAATTTTACAGTACACCAGGTATCTGCTGCATGGAGTGGTATTTATTCATTTGGCTCTTCATGTAAAAAAAAAATCATTTGGCTTTCAAGGTGGGATATATGCAACAAAGTAGTTTTCGAACCAGATTATAGGGAGGTGATCGAGACTATGTACAGTAGACGAACATCTCATGGCTCTCCAGGTGGGATGCAACAAAAGTAGTTTTTGAACCAGCTGCTATTTTTCACAAGTGTGTAACCTGGCTAATTATTTTTGTGAAAGCAAAGCCCATCCAGAACAACGGCCCACTGAAACGAGCCGGTTTCGGATTCGATTCCGTATCGGTTTTGTATGCTCCTCTCCCCGAAGGCGTCAATAAATACAGCGCGAAGGCTTACGAGCCAACCACAAAAAGAAAGCGATCGACGGAGATCAAGGAAAGACACGCGCGACACACACGACACGAGAGCTAGCTAATTCCCAAGATCGGCGTCGGCTACGTCGGGATCGCTCGGCGGCAGCGGCGTCGCCATGATGAATCCGGAGATGATGAGGCTGGCGCAGGAGCAGATGAGCCGTATGTCCCCGGACGACCTCGCCAGGATGAATCAGCAGGTCATGTCCAATCCCGGCCTTGTAAAGATAGCATCCGAGAGCATGAAGAACATGCGAGCGGAGGACTTCAAACGAGCGGCGCAGCAGCTGAATCAGACGAGCCCAGAGGAAATACTTCGTATGACCCAAAAAATCGCCAACGCCAAGCCCGAGGAGTTTGCTGACATGAAAGCCCAGGCCGACGCTCAAATGTCATACGTGATATCCGGTGCCAAGATGTTAAAGAGCCAGGGAAACGAATTTCATAGCCGCGGCCAGTATGCCGACGCTGCCGCCAAGTACAAGCTTGCCAAGGATAACATGAAGAACGTGCCGTCAGCAGCCGGGCAAACGCTTCAGCTGCAGTGTTCCCTTAATCTGATGTCTTGTTACCTGAAATCAGGAAAGTTCGAGGAGTGTGTAAACGAAGGTTCAGAGGTTCTGGCTTATGACTCGAGCAATGCTAAGGCGTACTACCGGCGGGGCCAGGCGTATAAGGAACTAGGAGACCTGAAAGCTGCTGTCGCTGACTTGAGTAAAGCACATGAAATCTCTCCCGATGATGAAACTATTGCTGAGGTTCTCAGAGACGCGGAAGGAAGACTTGCCACTAAAGGAGGAGGAGTAAACATGTCAAAAGGAGTTGTTATTGAAGAAATCGTCGAAGAAGATAACGGCCAGCCTTCATCTTCGGAAATCGTCGTGGAGTACCCTGATGATGAAATAGTAAACAGCCAAAGCATGGATCAGCCGTCGCCCAGTTCCCCACCTTGTACAGCTGATGATATGCAAGACGTCGTGAGAAATGCCATGAAAGACCCTGCAATGCGGCAGCTGCTTGAATCCATGATGAAAAACATAAGTCCTGATATGATGGCAAACATGAGCAAGCAGTTTGATATCATGCCGTCAAAGAAGGATGATGCTAAAGACCAACAAGTTATGTCTCTAGACGATTTAGAAAAAATGATGAAATGGATGGACAGAGCACAGCGAGGAGTAGAAATCGCACAGAAGACAAAGAAGTGGCTCATAGACAGGAAAGGCTTGATCATCGCCATTTTCATGCTTATTGTGGCCTTCATCCTACTGCGGCTCTTCGGTAGGTGATGGCCTAAACAAGCATGATGGCCAATCACGTCATGCATCCGATTGCAAATAGTTTGTTCGGCAGCAATACAATTGTCATACCATTATTGGATCTGCGCCTGTCTTATACCATTTTTTATTATTTTATCATATGTATTTACAGATTGTAACAAAATAGAACTATTTTTATGGATAGGTACTTCGGCACTATGAAATTTATATGACATAAATTGATGTTTCAAACTAGTTACTTTTGACGAGGGTTGAGTGTCATAGTCGACATAGGTGTATTTTGATTCGTACGAAAATATTTTGATAAGAAACTATTTAACATAAAATTGGTGCCATTAAATTGATATTGAAAAATACTTCACTTATGATTGCAATTTTATACTTACACAAGCCACATATTAATCGAGTAATTTTGGTGAGACACTATCTTTAACGAACTAAAATATGAGTTGTATATTATGCATTTACGCCCTTCGTTCACTATTATAAAAATGTTTTAGATATTTCAGTGTGGCCTAAATACAGAGAAATACTAAATCTACCCATAGAACACGTCTAGATTCATGATGGCCTAAACATCCATGCATGATGGTTAATCACGCCGTGCATCCCATGCATGGCAAATAATTGTTCAGCAGCTGCACCTGTCATATACCATTGTTTATTCTTTTATCATATGTATTTATAGTTAACAAAATAAAAATATTTTTATTGATAGCTACTTCGGTACTATGAAATTTATATGACATAAATTGATGTTTATTTACTTTTGACGAGGATCACACCATTGTTTATTCTTTTATCATATGTATTTATAGATTGTAACAAAATAGAAATATTTTTTATTGATAATTACTTCGGTGCTATGAAATTTATATGACATAACTTTATGTTTCAAACTCGTACTTCTGATGAAGATTTGGTGTCATAGTCGACACACTCAATGTGTATTTGATTCATATGAAATTATATTGATAAGCAACTATTTACCTTTTGTAACATAAAATTGGCGCCATCAAATTGATATTGAAAAATACTTATGCATGGTTGCAATTTTATACTTACACAAGCCACATATGAATTGAGTAATTTTATAAACAAACTAAAATATGAGTTTTATATTACTACCTCCGGTCACATGCTTTTATAAAAATATTTTACATATTTCAGTGTGGCCTAAATAAGGACAAAAAAGATTAAATCTACACATAAAAATAGATTCATGCATTATCGAAAAAAGTAAAACATCTTATAGTAGCGAACGGATAGAGTACCGGAGGAAGTATATACTAGTCAACCAGATCTCGAGAAATATATGGTCAGCCTCTTCTGCTCTTTTGGAATCAGCAACATGCAAATCTCTTTGCTATGCTGTCCGTCAATGATTTGCCGAAGACGCTGCCCTAAATCACTAATAATACACTTGTTAGTGGTGACCTTGGGGAATTAATTAGGAGAGAACAATGCTTTGAACGCGTGATCATCTTAAATTATTCTCCACGATATGGCTAGTGTTAGCAGAGACTACGTACTGTTCACTACAAGCAAAACATGTGGCTTTGGTCCACTCATTTGCTTATGTTTGACATATGTCTTCTCACCTAAGCATCCCGGTAAATGTTTCCATCATAGCCGTCTTTGGCTATGTGCCTATGTAGATGGCAGTCGGCTGAAGCTATCTGAATTGACTCGGCTGCGCTGGCTCAAACAAAAGGGGACAGCTAGGGAGGCTTAATTAGCTTAGCAGTTGTTGGCACAGACAAGCAAAGTAATCAAATGTTTTCTCGGCAATATCATCACTCGAAATGTTTATCTTCCGCGTGCTCCTCGCTTCCCCTGCTTAATCAATTCAGCGATTGGTCCTCCCTTAGGATTTAATTGCGCGCAAATGAACATTCCTGGTCAATCAACGGGAATCTTCAGACAAGGCGCCGAGGAAAAGCAATCTTCGTGCTTATCACTTTATTGATTTTATTTTAAATCAAGGAGCTCATGTCCCATATACATCTCCCTAGCATTGACCGACATCAAAATTTACTTATCCCTGTTGATCTAGGAGGAGGGCATCAATTAAATCATCCTCAATACATGTTTTCGTCCTGCTTTATAAACAAATCTACAACCTGGAACCAAACATTTCGTTGAGAAAACACTCTTACAAAGAAAATTAAAGATAAAAGAAAGAAATAGGAAGAGCCGCACCCTCTACAATACACCCCACCTGAAAAACGTGAGACAGATACAATTGGGCTACCCCGACGTGCCTCGTCGGGTAGGAGGTTTTCCATTATATATCACATAAGTTGTACAACGTGTACGTGTTACAAGTCCATACGAATACGTATTCTAACACCCTCCCTCAATCTCAACTGGTAGAAGGTTGAGATTGTGTTTACAATGTTCATACAACGGTAAAGGGAGAGGTTTAGTGAAGATATCTGCAACCTGATCTTCAGACGAGATAAAACGAATCTGTAGCTGTTTCTGAGTAACACGCTCGCGAACAAAGTGAAAATCCACTTCAATATGCTTTGTTCTTGCGTGAAACACTAGGTTGGATGATAGATATGTTGCTCCAATGTTGTCACACCATAACATTGGAGGTTGCTTTTGACCAACCCCAAGTTATTGCAACAATGACTATACCCAGACCAATTCTGTTGTGGCATTTGTAAGAGCTTTGTACTCAGATTCAGTGCTGGACCTGGAAACTGTAGACTGTTTCCTGGCACTCCAGGCGATCAGGTTACCTCCATAAAATATAGCATATCCCTCCGTGGATCGCCGGTCATCCATATTGCCAGCCCAGTCTGCATCAGAAAACGCTGAGAGCAATAGTGAAGAGGAACACCGAAACTGTAGACCACAGTCAATTGTGTACCGCACATATCTCAGAATGCGTTTAACTGCGGACCAATGAGGAGTACAAGGATCATGTAGGTATTGACAGACCTTGTTGACAACAAAGGACAAGTCAGGCCGTGTCAATGTGAGATACTGGAGACCACCAACAATACTGCGATACTGAGTCGCCTCCTCAGAAGAGAGAGCATCACCATCTGAACTGCAAAGACGCTCTGTCGAAGACATTGGTGTGGTAGTCGGAGCACACTTCAACATACCATCCTTAGCAAGAAGCTCAAGAGCGTACTTACGTTGTCGAAGAATAAGATGTCTAGACGTCAGTGAGAATACCTCAATACCTAGAAAATAGTGGAGAACTCCAAGATCCTTGACGGAGAATTCTGACCGGAGCTCAGTGATCAACTTGGGAATAGCAGCCGCTGTCGAACTGACAACAATGATATCATAAACATAGACCAATAGATACATGGTGACATCTGAGCGTTGAAGAATAAAGAGAGAGGTATCAGCAACACACGGCAAGAACCCCAAGGAACCAAGGACAAAACTCAGTCGAGCATGCCATGCACGTGGAGCCTGCTTCAGACCATATCTAGTTGTCGAAGATGCCACCTGTGTGAGAGAGCCATAGAGAGCAATAAACGAACAGTCACTGGCTTAACCACAGGACTGAACATCTCATCATAATCAAGGCCCTAACACTGTTTAAACCCTTTAGCAACGAGACGGGCCTTGTATCTTTCAATGGAAACATCAACATGAATTTTGACTTTAAAAACCCAACGGGAGTCAATTAAATTAACTCCCGGAACTGGAGGTACCAACGTCCACGTATCATTAGTCTGAAGAGCAGAAAACTCCGCTTCCATAGCAGTACGCCAGTGAGGGATGCGTAGGGACTCATGATAGTCACGGGGTTCAGTTGTGCTCTTGGATGCGGTATAGGCTGCTAAGATGCTGGTCCATGCAACAGTGCCATCCTTTGGAATCCGTGGTTTCCTGATGCCTCGAGACAGACGTGTAACTGGACGGTCCGAACCCACTGGATCAGTAGCTGGTGGCACGAGCAAAGATGTCGCCATCATGCGGGAATTTGTCGTGGCAGGAGATGACGGCGGCACGGCGTCCGAAGACGCAGCAGGTGAGAAACCCCCTGATGATTGCAGCACGGAAATCGGTGCAGGGCCTGTCGGCTGGTTTCCGTGACGTGACGGAGAACCAGAACCAGGCGGAGCAGCTGCATGCATGCGGGACGAAGTCGCATGCGCGGGAGCAGGAGCAGGCGAGGAAGCTGCTGCATGCGCTGGTGGCACAGACTCCGCGGCAGGAGCATCTGCATGCGCTGGTGGCACGAAAACCACCGCGGCAGGAGTGTCGGCATGCGCTGGTGGCACGGAAACCCCCGCTGGCCAATGATTTGTAACACGAGCATGCAAAGGCACTGAATCCGAGGCAGTATGCACCCTATCAAGTTGCGTTTCCGGGCCAGTTTCACGCAGAATTTTCAGTCAAGCAGCACGGCCTGTACATGCACCATGGTTAGCTAGCAAAGACGGTGCATATGCAGTATCCATAAAGGGGTCAGCTGAAAGTAAAGATGACTCCGTAAGAGGTGGCGAATTATGAGTGGTAGGCATGTTGGCAAAGGGAAACACGTTCTCATCAAAGATAACATCCCTAGATATGTAAACTCGATTGGATGGAACATGAAGGCATTTATATCCTTTGTGTAGAGAGCTATACACTAGGAAGACACACCTTTGAGACCGAAAATCAAGTTTATGATTATTATAGGGACGAAGATGGGGCCAACAAGCACATCCAAACACTTTAAAGAAAGTATAATCTGGGGTCTCATGCAGGAGTTTCTCAAGTGGAGTTTTCATATCAATAGTACGACTAGGAAGCCTATTTATCAGAAAGCAAGCTGTGGAGAAAGCATCATTCCAATAATGTAAAGGTAGAGATGCATGAGCAAGTAAAGTGAGACCCGTCTCAACGATGTGACGGTGTTTGCGTTCAGCAGTGCCGTTCTGTTGGTGAGTGTGTGGACACGACACACGATGTGAGATGCCTAGACCATGAAAGAAAGGATGAAGTTTTTCATATTCTCCACCCCAGTTTGTTTGAACATGAATGATCTTTTTAGCTAGGAGGCGTTCAACATGTTTTTGAAATTGGAGAAATGCATCATAAACATCAGATTTGTGCTTAAGTAGATAGAGCCAAGTGAAACGACTAAAACCATCAACAAAACTCACATAGAAACGATGTCCACTGACAGAAGTTTGTGCGGGACCCCACACATCTGAATATATGATCTCTAAAGGAGAATTTATTACACGAGTAGACAAGGAGAAAGGCAACTGGTGACTCTTCCCTTGTTGACAAGCATCACAAACTGGCTTAAGTTTATTTGACTCTATGATAGAAGGTAGCTCATGACTACGAAGAACATGTTGAACGACTTGCAAGGTAGGATGACCTAGACGACTGTGCCACGTATCACGTGACACCTTGACACTGCTGAGTGCTTGTTTGATGATAGGTACTTTAATCTCGTAGAGACCTCCACTGCACCCTCCTCTAAGCATGGGTGCTCTCGTGTCCCGATCCTTTACAAAAAGATCATTAGGGTGAAGTTCAATGAAGACATTATTGTCACGTGAAAGTTTGCTAAGTGACAAAAGATTACGTGAAGCATTGGGAACATGAAGGACACGATTTAGAGCTAAGGATCTAGATGATGGAGTAGGAATAGTAGCATGACAAACATTATGAATACGCATACCTGCTCCGTTTGCTGTGTGAACCTGCTCGGTGCGGTGGTAGGGCTCGCTCGTAGTGAGCTTCTCCAGCTCATGAGTAATGTGATGCGTAACCCCCGAGTCCGGGTACCATGCTGGATCTACGACTTGTTGTCCACAGTGAGAGGCAGTGTTTGCCATGGCAACTTGGCGTTCAGTGTTGCTCCCGTCATTACCGATGCCCAGATAGTTACGGTTGAACCTTTTGTAGCACTTGGACGAAGTGTGACGCGGTATGACGCAGAGCTGGCACACAACGGTGCCACGTCCAGTGTTGGTCCAAGGCGGATTAGGAGTACTGGTAGGCTTGCTCGGTGTGGTATACTGCTGCGGACGGACATCTGCTCTATATGGTGGCCGTGGGCTTCCACGGAAAGCCCCATATGCAGCTGGAGCTCCCGTGTGGGAGACGGCATGAGCAGCAGGGTAATGGGCCGCAGGTGATGCAGTCCGACGGGCTAGCATCCGTTGTTCTGTTGCCACAATCTGAGAGAACAAGTCCTAAACAGGCATCGGCGTAGTGCGAGCAGTAATAACACCGTGGAGTGCATCATAATCACCATCGAGACCAGCTAGGACGTAGGAGATGAATTCTTCCGAGCGGAGGGGCTGTCCAATGCTGTTAAGGGTATCGGACAGTGCTTTCATCTTATTAAAGTAGACGGTGGCTGTCATGTTCCCCTTCTTGAGCTCAGACATCTCCTGACGTACGTATACCCGAGGAGCGTGCAATGGAAGTGGAGGCAAAAGCACCGCTCAAAGTTTCCCAGGCTTCTCGAGACGTGGCAGCAAACATCACCATGCCAACAACATCTGGCATCATGGAGGAAACAAATGCCGAGAGCACGGCCTGATCCTGCTGGACCCAATGATGATAGGCAGGATTAGGCTGTTGAACCATTGCGCCACCGTGGTGGACGATGACATGAGGTGCAGGGCAAACAAGCGAACCATCCACATATCCCATGAGAAGCTGACTCCGAAGGAGAGGACCGACTTGAGCTCTCCAAGATAATTGTCACCGGTAACCTTTATGGTGATGGACGAGGTGATGTTGATGACTCCGCCGGGGATCATGTGACCACTGGGAAGCATGTGATTGTAATACTGCCCTCCCTAGTTATAGACCGGGCCAAGTATGGCAGAACCGGGAGACATCTCATTGGGGTAGGGAATCTGGTGCGTATGAGCAGATGCAGATGAGTTCCCCGCAGTGTACCCTAGCAGCGACAAGGGTAGGGACGGCGGCGCCGATCCGCTGGCTGGGGCGAAGGGTCCACTGGCCGGTGCAAAAGCAGCGCTGGTCGCCATCAGCGGCATGGAGAGGCCATGATAGCTCGACACAAGAGCCGGTGCGAGCGTCAGATGCAGGGTTTGCAACGTCGAATGAAGGACGTGCGGCAGCAGTGGTGCCGTGGAGACGGGAGACGACGGCGATGCCGTGGTGATCGTGGCGACTGGAGTGGACACCGAGGACGTAGACGGGTTGGTCGCCATCTAGTGCGAAGGACGGCGGCGGCGGATGTGGCGGCAGCGGAATTAGGTCAAGAGCTCGGCTCTGATACCATGAGAAACGTGAGATAGATACAATTGGGCTACCCCGACGTGCCTCGTCGGGTAGGAGGTTTTCCATTATATATCACATAAGTTGTACAACGTGTACGTGTTACAAGTCCATACGGATACGTATTCTAACACCACCAACAGGAGGTGAACCTATGCCTCCTTGCGACACCGCTGAACACCCTCGCTTTAGACCCACCTAGCTGTCGCCGGAGAGGGCTTCCCGCCATCTCTCTCCCCGCTGTGGGGTGCCGATCCTGCCAGCAGACACCAAGGTCTGGGACCGAAGTAAACATAGTCGCGTGTAAAGGACAACCAGCCAAGAGTCCAGCGGGAATGCCCCTTTTCGGGGCCAAGATGCATTGCGATAGTATCCAACCATGTCCGCTGATGCCAATGAAGTGAGACCCCGAGATGTGGCGAGACGAGTCCGCACACATGGAAGACCACCAGAAAACCAAGCAAGGGTGTGGCACTGGTGAAGGCCGTCGGCTACCCTAGGCAGGGTGATGCACAATGTAGGCCGACATGCGCTCAAGTTGGGTGGCGCGGGAGAATTCGATTTAGGGGAGAGCAGGTCGGCACCTTAGAGCCAGAGGAAGTGGAGAGGAGGGTGGCGCTAGCGAGTAGGAACATGGAATGCAGCCGTGCGATGGTGCAAGGTCGACTGCAGGCCGGTAGCTGCACTGAAGGATTGATGCAGTATGAAATTCAGAGCCAAACAACGCGTCAACCTCCCATTCAACCTTTTTTTATGGTACCGGCCATTTATCTATATCATAAGATGTGTCTTGTAGAGACGTGCGTGCACGTGCAAAGCTACTGGTATTAACTAAAAAACGATTGCGAAATACAAGTCCAGACTCGAGATAATTGTCCCATAATTACAGAAAAATAGCACGAGAAAATTTAGAAATACATCTAAATTTAATAGAATTTTTCCTACATCTGAATCCACCACCTTTTTTTTTGTCACCATCGCATGAAAGAAGGAGGACACAACTGCAACTGAATCATCCACTCATATCTTTAGATGGATAATCCTAGTAGAAATCGCCACGGTAGACACCCCTCGTGTCCAACATGAACTGGGGGAGAAGCTGAAACGGCGAGGGACGCGCCCCAATCGCATTGACGGTAGGCCTAGGCTCGCAAGTGGGAGCCGATGGTTTAGCTCGCATATGCCGTATGTGGGAACAACGCCCACGTAGGGAAAACAAGACAAAAAAGACCGCGAACAAGATCAACACACTGACGATCGTACCAAAACCACACAAAACCGACGCATAAACCCGATGACATAAACCAATCCTCGACAGAAAATGATCATACCAATATCCCAATTTAGAGCATCTACACGGGCACCCCAAAGCACCCGCAAAGGCCTATTGGGATGCCAGACATAAAATCGGGCCACAACGGTACCCCTAATGGCGAGCCCTACACGATTGTATATCTAGCACCCCCAATGGGCCTCTAAACTTGGGGGCCGATTGGGGTCTCCAACAGGTAGGGCCCACCTGTTATAGACACAAGGGGAAGGCGGTCGACCGGTCAACTTAGATTAATGGTGTCGCCGGTTTCAGAGGACGTGGCTGCCCACACGCAATTCGCAAGCTCCCCCGCGTTGAACTCCCACACCTCCATGGGAAACTTCCCGTTGTTTCGCATGCCATCAATATAAATCCCATGTCCACCGAGCTATCGCCACACTCTCGACCACCCGCACCACTTCGGCACCGCCATATCCCCCGCTTCCATGGCGAGCTACAGCCGAGGGCTCAGCCGCTGGCTACTACGCACGAGGCTCACATCGGGGGAACGACCTCACGGTCCAGAAGGCGAAGGTTTTGAGTGGTTCGATCTTTCTGTATCGCTGTACTTCCACCTACAGAAGAGGTGCAAGATGAGAGCTAGGAACCACTCCGTGGGCCCGGTGCCCAACGGCGACGTGTTCACCCTCCGCATTCTGCAACCGAGGGAGGGGATGACGATGCATCGCGACCTCCTCGAGAACAATGCCACAAACTATGCGTCGTGGCACCGAAAGTTACGGCGAGAGAGGGAGGAGGCCCTCGAAACCTGTGATGGAGGGAGAGGTGTGTCTGATTCTTGTCCAAAGATGCCAGGCCGAGACAGAAACCCAACTAGTGAAATAGAACAGATCTCTCTAATAAACTGGGGTTCTTCTCTTCGGGTTGCTGGTATCCTTATATGGATCCGTCTTGTCTCCTCGGCTCGATAAGCTAGCAAAGTCAGTTCGTTGGATTGGTCTGTCCGGTCTGTCAGTCAGGAAAGCACGTCAAGTCGGTTAATAGCTCTAGTCCGGTTTCTAACTCGGTGAATTGGTATGGTCTGGAGGCCCGACAATGACAATAGCAGACAGGTCAATTGTTCAAGTCCATCTGGTTGATAGGTCAGATCGGTATAAAATCTTGTCTGGTTTCTGAAGTCGGGGGTGGGGCGTTGCGAGGCCTTGGAAAGGCTGGACCTACAACGGTGTCCTCTCGTGGGCGAGGCAGCGTGCCGTAGGGTCACATGTCGCCTCCGATCTGCCACGTGCAGCACACGCTCGTCCTCTGCCGACAAAGAAGCCGAAGTTGGAGCCGGGCGCGGTGAAGACGGAGCCTGGCCTCGTCATCGCCGCGCCTCCACCACCGTTGGAGAAGGAGGACGCCCGGAGGGCTGGTGCATCCCGGAGGAGCTCTGCGACCCCGACGGCGACGGGGACGTGCAAGGGTTCACCATGGCGCTTCTCCGCTCCATGGAGGACTAGCCGCCTCCGAGCCGCCCGCTCGACCTGGAGTATAGCCCAGGATTTTCCTTGCGCTGCGCGCATCCAAGGAGGTGTCGCCGACGGAGAGGAAGGATCCCAGCGCGGAGAAGGCGACACCCGCAATGAAGGAGGAGTCCGTCGATGGTGCCATGAACCAGCTGGACGGCGGTTCGGGGCGGGATGAGGCGCAGGACAGCGGCGTGCCGAGTGATGTCGACCTCATCGTCCTCTCTGACGACGAGTAGTAGTTTGGGTTTAGTTTAAATTTGTTCAAATTCATGTAAAATATCGTCGAATTTAAATAAAATTTGAATTTTATTGCTAAAACAAAAAAAATAATGTTTTCTTTGGGGTGCGTCGCTGTTGATGGCACCCTAAATGTGACGGACACTGGTCCGGCACCCCAAAGCAAACCGAAGTTAGGGGTGCCGGAGAGAAGTTGGATGCGGCGATAACGGCTAGCAGTGAAGAAGGGCGATGCTGATGCTAAGCGACATCAGTAAGAATAAAGAAAAGGCTAGTGGTGTGGCGTGCGGCATTTGTTACTCCCTCTGTACCACAAAGTAAGACGTTTAGAGGTTTTCCAACAAACTGCAAAATGGTTCAATTTTAGGAAACCACGAAATTTGGTGAATGTGACAAATTTCCTTTGTGGAATGGTTCCGGGTCTTATTCCGAAACGGAGGGACTACTTGTCACGTGTATTTGACACGATCCGTACAGTATTACCCACTGGCGTGCCTAGGCCACGAGTAGCGTTGAAAAGGAAATGCTCACTCTCCAGTCTCCACGCGAGATAATAGCATAAAACTACCACTTTAGTGGCCAAATTTACCGTTTGCTACCACTTTACGTATTTCGGACAGAAATCTACCACTTCACGTTAATTTTTTTTTGCAGAAAACGCTAAAATACTTTTGAGAGGGAATTGACACGGGTTCTGACTATGGGACCCACCTCACTTGCTGACATGGCAAATTAAGAAAATAAAAATACATAAAAAAATAAAATATCTTAAAAAGAAAAGGAAAAGTCAACCCAATGTCCCAAATCCATTTCTTCCCCACCGGACATGGCGTAGAACTGCAGAAGCTGGAGCAGCTCGACATGGCCATGGGGATGGGCGGAGGCGTCAGCGCCGGCGCCTCCCCGGACGACGCCTTCACCACGCACCTCGCAATGGACATCGTGCACCCCTCCGACCTCTCCTCCTAGGTCGAGAGCATGCTCTCCGAGGTCAACGTGCCGCCGCCGGTGAACATGGAAGCCGGCGCCGGTGAACATGGAAGCATTGACGGAGTTCCTTACTGCGGTGGCTGCCCGCGGCGTAGACGAGCCGGCCGGCGACGGCGATGGCGAGCAGGAGGTGGGCCACGGCACCGAGGCTGTGGAAGAGTGCCAGCCTTAGGAATAGGGGCAGAGGCTGCTGGTCGACCTCACCCGCCCGGCGACCCCGCGCCGGGCCCGAAGTTCCTGTACTCACCGTAGAACAGTGTGCCGAGGCCAACGTCCCCGGCCCACTCTAGCCACCCGCACGTGCGCACGCCGGCGCCCAGGTACGACTCCATGACCACCACCCGCGAGAACGGCTTCCACGGCCGGCCAAGGTAGGTCGGGTACTCGTCGTGGATGGAGAAGCCCGTGTTCTGGTTTGGGTCCTTCCGGCCCTGCGCCGTGACGCTCCCCGTCTGCCCCGGCGCCAGCTGCAGCGTCGCCAGGGTGGAGCGCTGGATCACGACGATGTCGTTGCCGAAGACGAAGTCCACGGTGCCGAAGAAGAAGTCCACGGCGGCCGGAGGATTTGCTCCGCCTGGGTCAACGGTGCGGGAGAGAGATTGGAGAGAGTTAAAATATTTTTTTTTTGTTTATTGGGCTGACAGGTGGGTATGGGCCCAGCTCATAAATTTGTACTTAAGTCTACCATCTCAGCTCTGACAAACGGGTCCCATCTGTCAGATTTGGCGTTAATTTGTGTTCAATTCGCTTTTAGCATTTTCTAAAAAAAAGATTAACGTGAAGTGGTAGATTTCTGTCCGAAAAACGTAAAGTGGTAGCAAACGGTAAATTTGGTCACTAAAGTGGTAGTTTTATGCTATTATCTCGTCTCCACGCAGAAACCATCCATGACATGAATAAACAAAAGAATAAACACGCCTGAGTAAACTCGTACGAATTCACAGAAATAAACTAAAGTGACCAGGAATCGAAAAAAAAACACTAAAGTGAACAAGCACAAACTTTACCCACATTTACGTGTCAGGTTCACACACCGCGCCTACGAAATCAATCCGTAAAAGTAAAAGAAAGAACTATACAATTTGCAGTATACCAAGCTACTGTGTATCGTAATGTACGAGCATGCATCTTAGCAGCCGTTTCATCTTTTCATACGGTATTTTACGGCTCCGGTTATCTCTCTACCTCCATCTCCATGGGCTTTCTGTCGTTGACCACGTGCCGGTAGCTAAGCTTCGCGGCCTCGAGGTCGTCCTCGTCGTCGTCCCCGATGCTGAACCGACCATCCCTGTCGCCGTCGGCCTGTCTTCCCTTCACCAGCGGCAAGTACTGCGGCTCCTCGGGGTACATCCTGCTGACCTGCAGGTAGAACACGACGACGAACACCACGGTGGCCGTCAGGTACCAGCTGAACTGCAGGTTCACCAGCGACTTGGCGCGGTCGAGCGCCTCGTCGGTGCGGCACCGGACCACGTGGTGGCCTTCCTCGAAGTTGAGGAAGCATCCTTTGGGTATCAGCCCCGGCGTCCAGAGCATGACGCCCATGACGACGAACCACACGCCCTGGAACACGAGGCTCGCCGACCGCACCAGGCTCACCGCGAAGCTCCGCGGGCACGGGATCCCAAGCAGCGTGGTGGCGAGCGTGACGGCGATGACGGCCTGCAGCAGCCAGTGGAACTGCCCCTCCACGCCCATGTGGTCCGCCGAGTGGAGGTGGAAGATGAGCAGCTGCTGCGCGAACGCCGCGGCGGCGACCAGCTGCGACACGGTGTCCCGCATGGGCGCCCGGACCCTGTCCATGTGGATGGTGACCGCGGCGTAGGCGAGCAGCGCGAGCGAGATGGACGCGTGCTCGAAGTTGTGGAGGTGGTCTGAGGGGATGGTGCCGTCTTCGTCGAACGGCTGGTGCTTTGCCGGGCCGATGACGAGCTCCATCAGGATGGACGCCGCGGAGCCGACGATGACGAGGATGAGCTCGAGGTGGCGGACTCGCCGCACGGGGAACCAGACCGGCGCCGCGTAGGAGCTGGGACGCAGCGCGAACAGGCGGATGTGGTTGAACAGCTGCCACAGGCCGATGAGGAGGAAGCCGGCGCCCGGCGCGACGTGGCCGACGAGCGTGCCCATGGTTTCGGAGGAGCGAAATGTTGGTGGAGTCGTGCGGGGGAAAGGTGGTGATCGACCACTGATCAGGGGCTTTGAAGTTTGAAAGGTGAAAAGGATCGAGGGGTTTAAGAAGATTGGATGGTCCACTCTCTAGAGAGTTCCAGTTACTTGGAAAGTTTGAAATTAAAGTTTCCTTGTTTATTCTTACAATGGATTTGGACGAGGTTGTTGCGATCAGCAGTGATGTGTCTGGGATAGTTGTTTGTTTTTGTTTTGCTTACTTGGCTGTGCTTCTGATTAAATTAGTCATGAGTATCTTATTTGTAAATATTAAAATTATTGTCAAAAGAGTATGACTGTTATCCTACAAGATGGCTTCGTGTGCAAAAAAAATAAATATATAAGAAGATTATGCGGCGATTTTCAGGTAACTGTACTTCATTTAGACTTTGCTTACTTCTAGTGTATCATGAGTGTACTCCAAGTAATTGGAGGGATTATGCAAAAAATTGCCAATAGTCCATTTACTACTCCGATGTTGAATGGGATAATCCCTAGATACCTCCTTTTTTTTCTAAATTCGAAGATAACACGCTTTCGTCCCGCTTTATAAATAAAACACAAACGGCTGAACCGATACAAAATGATAAGTGGAACCTCTTGCAAAACATATCAAAGATAAGAATGAGAAATAAGTGGAGCGCCAGACTTGCCACCGAAAGAACAGAAACGTGTCCAAAGGACACTATAGCTCCACAACGATGCCCCCAAGAGGGTTACGACGTGGCACGTCGCCATCGTCGAGACCTTCGGTCAAGGTTTTCACGTGGAGCCCTAGCTGTCGAAGGTACCCACAACAGCGCCCCCAAGAGGGTAACCACAGGCATGGCTGCCATTGGCACCGAAGTGTTGGGCTTTCGCCCGGATAAACCTTCGCACCACGCCTGGCAAACTGGACCATCCACTGCCGCCGAGTCCGACCTCCGGAACATGATACGGGAGCTGCTAGCATCGGAACGCCACAACCCTAGGACCCCCGATGTCTGCTCCTCGCCATACACACAACCAAGGGTAGAGACAATCACCACCGCCACGTCGCTCGCCGAAGAGACGCCCGTGCAGTCCACCTTCTAAGGCCGCCGCCCCGCGACCGCAAGCCAAGGGACCAACAAGTCGCAGGGTCAACGTGGCGGTAGAGTGAGGCCGGCGACAGAACTAGGCCCACATGTGCGGCAGCCGATAGGAGGAGATCATCCGTTCTCCACCGCCTAAGATGGTCGCCGACCACACGCAGCAACAGGGCCGGTCAGGCCCAGATCACCCCAGCAGGCCCAGATCAGCCCGATTAGCCCCGCCGCTGCGCTGCAGCATAAAAGTTGTCGTAGTCGCTCTGCAGAATGTCTCCTAGAGGTGTGAACTGATACGTCATAAACGTATCCTTAATTTCTGATGTTCCATGTTGTTTTCTTATTGTTTCCCACATGTTTGCTATACACCTTATGTCATTCGTATCGGTTTTCCGGACTAACCTATTGACAAGATGCCACAGAGCTCGTTCCCTGTTTTCTGCTGTTTTTAGTTTAAGAAAAGTTGTTCTGGAAATATTCTCAGAATTGGAAAATTTGAAGCCCGGAAATCTTAGAATTCCCGAAGGTTCCACGGAGTCCAGAAGAGACCCGGAGGGGGGGGGGGCTCAAGGGGCCCACACCATAGGGCGGCGCCCCTTGGCCGCGCCATGTGGTGGTGTGGGCCCCCCGGCCTCCATCGTCTTTGCTCTTTCGCCTATTTATACCCTCCGAGACGTAAACCCTAAAGATAGACCACTTCGTCCCGAAAAACACCCGAGGCCGCCGTCATCGTCATCCCGAGATTGGGAGGGTTCTGGAGCTCTCCCCGGCACCCTGCCGGGAAGGGAATTCATCACCGCAGGGGTCTACACCACCATGTCCTCCTCCGAAGTGATGCGTGAGTAGTTCATCCCTGGACTACGGGTCCATAGCAGTAGCTAGATGGTTGTTCTCTCCACTTTGTACCTCATGTTTAGATCTTGTGAGCTGCCTAACATGACCAAGATCATCTTTATGTAATGCTACATGTTGTGTTTGTTGGGATCTGATGAATGTTGAATGCTATGTCTTCTGATTATCAATCTATCATGTTATCTTCATGCATATGTTATTTATGATCTTGCATGCTCTCCGTTATTAGTAGATGCTCTGGCCAAGTAGATGCTAGTAACTCCAAGAGGGAGTATTTATGCTCGATAGTGGGTTCATGCCTCCTTTGCATCTGTGCTCGAGTGACAGAAACATGACGGGTGGAGGATGTGATGTTTCCATTAGGGAGAAAACAACAGTGTTTACTTAGTTTACATTGTTCACATTACACACTTTGCTTACGACGATAATCTGTTGCTTGCAACTTAATACCCAACGTTTGTTCGGATGATATCTAGAGGGTGGATTATTCGACATATATACAGTGGATGACGATCTACGTATTTTGTTGTAATGCCCGCATGAATCACATAGTAATCTTTATGTATTGCATATGCACTACGGTGCAGCCTTCATTTCTGTCAATTGCCCAACATTAATTTGTTCACCGCATATGTTATCTATCTTTAACGGAGAGACACCACTAGTGAACTGTGGACCCTGGTCCATTTTCCTCATACTGATAAAACACCTACTGATTGCATACTGTTCCTACTGTTTTCCTATTGTTTTCAACACCATACGTTTAGCCTCTTTGTGTTCAGCAAAACCGGTGAGATTGACAACCTCACTGCTTCGTTGGGGCAAAGTGATTTGTTTGTGTTGTGTAGATTCCACGTTGCTGTTGAACCGGTAGTGCACCCTGCCATCTCAGCTGCATCAACCTTCAGAAGTGCTTCTTTCTCCTACTGGTCAATTCAACCTTGGTTTCTTTTCTGAGGGAAAACTTGCTGATGCACTCTTCACACCTTGAGCTTGAGATGTGCCAACGAGCGTGTGTCTACACTCCATCAAGCTTTTCTGGCGCCGTTGCCGAGGAGGAAGAGAATTTCTGCAAGGGGAGTCTCTCACTTCCAATCTCTTTACTTTGTTTTTTTTGCTCAGTTTATTTTATTTTGTCTTATTTGCTTGTCTTTATCAAAAACACACAAAAAATTAGTTCTTATTCTAGTTGTTATTTTTTGCTTTATCATGCTTGCTATCAATGTTCGATGTCTTTGAAACTAGATCTTTTAGGCAAGGTGGTTTCACGGATGAACAACAACAATATTATAAGGAACACCGCTTGTCACAAAAAGGGATACACTTATGGGAGCAAATTAATAAATTGCATGACTATGCTAAAATCTTGTGCTCTACTTATAATGTTACTTATTTCTTTGATAAATCTTGCTGTTGTAGGAGGTATAAACACCTCCCTTTTCAATGTGAGTATAATGATAATGTTACCATATATTCTTATGTTAAAGTAAATTATGAATTATATGATGTGGAACAAATTGAAGAATTTATTGCTTGGAAGGGTGCATTCGAAATTTCCTATTTACTTGAAAGTATTGATGATGCACCTTATAAATACGAGATTTATGCTATACTTGAATATTACTTTGATAATTACAAGGATTTTAATTACTACATAATGGAATATCTTAATAAATGCTCTCAACTTAAGGAAGAGACCAATGGCTTGCAGGAACCTATGGAAGATGAAACTGCTGAATCTAGAAGCTCATTGGATGAAAAAAAGGAGGAGAGTGATGACAAGATGAGGAGGAATGGAGCTACCCATGTCTACCTTGCAATGATAGTAACTCTTTAAATAATACATTATTTGATGATATTGATACTTGCTATACTTGTGACCTTGATACTACTATGAATGAAACTTGTGAGAATGATATTGCTACTGTTATTGATGATAATCCATGCTAGCTACTTGGATAAATCTTATGATGATGCTCTTGATGATGGTCCTATGTTATTTTATTATAATGCCACTGAAAATAGGATTTTTATAATGTATCCTATATATTTTAAAAGTGACCAATTATCTTATTTTCCTATTGCTAAAAGTTGGAAGAAAGAGGAGCTGGTTTTAAATTTTGATCCCACTATTTTTGAGCTTGATATAAATTGTGTACTTTTAGGCCATGACAAACATGCTTTATGTGATAATTATGTTGCTGAGTTTGTTCATGATGCTACTGAAAATTATTATGATAGAGGAAAATATGGTTGTAGGAATTTTCATTTTACTAAAACACCTCTCTTTTTGTTGAAGGTTTTGAAGTTGCTCTTGTTCTACTTTCCCATTTCTACTTTGAGCTTCTTTAATTTATTTCTTTACAAGATTCCTATGCATAGGAAGTGGGTTAGACTTAAATTTGTTTTATACTTGCTTCTTGATGATCTCTTTTTCTTAATTCATATTTCTTATGTCAGTATCTTCTTCACTTGAAAATACTTGATTCCACTTTTCTAGGCCTAGCTTAAAGGCGTTAAAGAAAAGCACTTCTTGGGAGATAACCCATGGTTTTATTTTTGTTTTATTTTTCTCTGTTTTCTTTGAGTCAAGGGGTTGTATACTTCTGTAGAAACTCCTTTGTATCTTTCTTTTCATGTTTTAGTAGTGCCAAGTAAGGTTTCTGACGAGAGTTGGAGTTGGTTTTCGGATTTATGCGCAGGAAACAGATTTCTGTTGTCCACCGTAAAAAATCGTATAAATCATAGAAACATCAGAATGACCTGAAATTTCTTGCTCTTATTCCTCGGCTAATCCCTTAACTTTTTTGTTCTTTAAGTTTTTCTATCTGAGCAATGTAAGTGCCTCGAAAAAATTCGTGTTTACAGACTATTCTTGTTTTGACAGATTCTGCCCTTTTTCTTGCATTTTCTCTTTTGAGATGGCAAGTGGATTTCTTTTCTTCATGAAACATCAGTGGCTATAGCTAATGTTTAAAATTATCAATAGCACTTGTGCCATACAGAACCAATGGATTTTTAATTGTTGCACTAACCCTCTAGTGCGAATTACTGCTTGAGTGTGGTGTGAAGGAAGTTTTCAAGGGTCAAGAGAAGAGGTGATATATGTGATGAAGAAGAGTGCAAGGTCAAAGCTTGGGGATGCCCCCGTGGTTCATCCAAGCATATTTTTAGAAGACTCAAGCATCTAAGCTTGGGGATGCCCAAGGCATCCCCTTCTTCATCAACTATCTATCGGGTCACTTCTCGTGAAACTATATTTTAATTCGGTCACATCATATGAAGTTTACTTGGAGCGTCTGTTTTTCTTTTGTTTTCTTTTGTTTTCCTTTGTTTTCCTTTCTACAATAATATAGTTGGACCCTAGCATTCTTTTTTTTTTGGGAGAGAGACATGCTCCACTTTTTCGTTTGAATAATTGCTATGCTAGTATTCTTAGTTTTTCTTCTAGTTGCTGCAAAAATTCCTGTTTAGCTCTCGTTTTCATTGCATCTCTTATTCAGAGCTGTTAGTTTTAGTAGTGTTATATGAGTCCTCTCATGTTTTCGTGATGTAGCATTTAGAGAATTTTTGTTAAAACATGTTTTGTATGGTGCTTGTTGGGAAAAGAAACTGCTGCTTGAGGTAGAATTTTTAACGGTGTAAGTAGAAGCTTGTATAGACTGTGGCTAGACTTTTTCATATCATGCTACATGTTATTTTAGTTCTAAATCCTTGTGGTTATTTAGTAGCATGATTAGCCTCAAATAGCTGAGAGTGTTTAATGTGCCATTGAAAGAATCATGAGTTGTTCTTGTGATATTGAAGCATAAATTTGTGGTGTTCTCCTTTGAATGTTTTATTTGGTTGACTTGGCGCATGCTCACACCATGTTTATGACTATGAACCAGTCACGAATAGCCACCATGATCATTTAGTTTTTGAACTTGTGGTACCACTTATGCTTTGATTAATGATGTTTAGGTCGCTATGCATGATTATGGCTCTTATGCTCTCTTGATTTGTCGCTCCCACACTTTTGCTAGCCTCCACCTGTACTGAGTATGAGCTCTACTGGTGCATCAAACTCCCAACAACAAAAGTTTTCCCATTGCGTCCACCATACCTACCTACATGTGGTATTTAACCGCCACTCCAAAGTAAATTGATCATGTGTTACCTTTAAAACTTTCAAAATTACTCATGTTTTGTGCTCGTATTTTAGCTCATGAGGACGTAAATAGAGAATCTTTATCTCACTTGTTGATTGGATTTTCACACCCTGGACTAGCGGCTTCATCCGCTTATCCAATGATAGAAAAGCTAGCAGCGGGGTGCCCAGCCCCAAATTAATAATGCAAATGACCTGTTACGCGCTGCTTGTGCTAAGTCACCCACTACATTCTCAATGGAAACTGCTCAGGCACCGTGGGAATAGCTCAGAAGGAGGTGATAAGAATTAGAAAATTTATACGAAGGATATCCGTAGAAATCTTTCCATTCGTAGTAGTCTAGGACCCGGGCTTTGGGCTGAGGATTCGTATTCCTATTTCTTTCTTTGAATTGAGCGACAAAACCAAGAGTGAGAATGTTGGATTGAAGTTCAGTTCTCTTCACTATTTTTTGCCACTGATTTATCAGCCAAAGCATAATTGTGTAAACGAAAGAGAAAGAGGGACGACCTTCTAACCAGATGCGTCCTTCTATGGGAGCCGCTCTTGTGAAGTCTAGTTGGCTTGTGACATACTGTATTTTCTGTTTACCATTCGTTGACACAAGCATACACCTCTCTTAAAATAGACACTCCTCCACGGTATGTGATTGTTGGCAGGCACCCGAGGATTCAGTTAGCCATGGTTTGTGTAAGATGGTTGGGAGGAGTGTGAAGTTTTTATACCTCTGTTTAATAAAATAAAATCTCTAGCACATGAGTTGATCCTTGCTTCCCTCTGCGAAGGGCCTTTCTTTTCCTCTTATGTTGAGTCTCCATCTTCTAACTTTATGCATAGTTGAGAGAGCATAGTTACCATTCTGAGTTTTATGTGCATTTGTCCCAGAAACATTATTAATTGATTCATGATGTGTTATTGTTGGTTCTCTAATTATTTGGTGTAGTCTTCCTCATGAACTTTGAAAGTCTTCTGCCATTTATGTTTTGCCCCACTCTTAAGGACTAGCGAAATATCACTTTGACATGTTTTCTCTATACTTGAAACAAACGTATATCTTTCGTTGCATTCTTATTCATGATCTTTCATTTGAGTTGCTTCTCATGATGCAAGGTGATTGCTATGCTTTATATTAAAATTCTATTTATCATGCTTGTGTTTAAGTTTTATGATCTCAGCATACTTATGCTTTTACATTATTGATGATCAAGTTTATGTTGGTAGCATGTCACCTCAGAAATTATGTGTATTTATCGTTTACCCACTCGAGGACGAGTAGGAACTAAGCTTGGGGATGTTGATACGTCATAAACGTATCCTTAATTTCTGATGTTCCATGTTGTTTTCTTATTGTTTACCACATGTTTGCTATACACTTCATGTCATTTTTATCGATTTTCCGGACTAACCTATTGACAAGATGCCACAGAGCCAGTTCCCTGTTTTCTGTTGTTTTTATTTTCAGAAAAGTTGTTCTGGAAATATTCTCGGAATTGGAAAATTCGAAGCCCGTAAGTCTTAGAATTCCCGAAGGTTCCACGGAGTCCCGAAGAGACTCGGACGGGGGCCTCAAGGGGCCCACACCATAGGGCGGTGCGCCCCTGGCCGTGCCATGGGGTGGTGTGGGCCCCCCGGCCTCCACCGCCTTTGCTCTTTCGCCTATTTATACCCCTGAGACGTAAACACTAAAGATATACCACTTCGTCCCAAAAAACACCCGAGGCCGCCGTCATCATCATCCCGAGATCGGGAGGGTTCTGGAGCTCTCCCCGGCGCCCTGTCGGGAGGGGACTTCATCACCGAAGGGGTCTACACCACCATGCCCTCCACCAAGTGATGCGTGAGTAGTTCATCCATGGACTACGGGTCCATAGCAGTAGCTCGATGGTTGTTCTCTCCACTTTGTACCTCATGTTTGGATCTTGTGAGCTGCCTAACATGATCAAGATCATCTTTATGTAATACTACATGTTGTGTTTGCTGGGATCTGATGAATGTTGAATGATATGTCTTCTGATTATCAATCTATCATGTTATTTTCATGCATATGTTATTTATGATCTTGCATGCTCTTCGTTATTATTAGATGATCTGGCCAAGTAGATGCTAGTAACTCCAAGAGGGAGTATTTATGCTCGATAGTGGGTTCATGCCTCCTTTGCATCTGTGCTCGAGTGACGGATGGAGGATATGTTGTTGCCATTAGGGAGAAAACAAACGATGTTTACATTACACACTTTGCTTACGGCGATAATCTGTTGCTTGCAACTTAATACCCAACGTTTGTTCGGACGATATTAAGAGGGTGGATTATTGGACATAGATGTAGTTGGATGACGGTCTATATATTTTGTTGTAATGCCCGCATGAATCACATAGTAATCTTTATGTCTTACATATGCACTATGGTGCAACCTTCATTTCTGTCAATTGCTCAGCTGTAATTTGTTCACCACCCATGTTATTTATCTTTCACGGAGAGACACCACTAGCGAACTATGGACCCCGGTCCATTTTCCTCATACTGATAAAACACCTACTTCTTTCATACTGTTCCTACTGTTTTCCACACCATACGTTTAACCTCTTTGTGTTCAGCAAAACCGGTGAGATTGACAACCTCACTGCTTCGTTAGGGCAAAGTGATTTGATTGTGTTGTGTAGATTCCACTTTGCTGCTGAATCGGTAGTGCGCCCTGCCATCTCAGCTGCATCAACCTTCAGAAGTGCTTCTTCCTTCTACTGGTCGATTCAACCTTGGTTACTTTTCTGCGGGAAAACTTGCTGCTGCACTCTTCACACCTTGCGCTTGGGGTCTCCCAACGAGCGTATGTCTACACTCCAACATGCACCAGTCGGGACCCAAAGAACCCAGATCAGGCCCAGAGGGCCCAGATTTGGGCCGAGAAACCCTAGCCATGTCCAGCACCTCGAGGTACACCCACGACTGTCCCCGTGCTACCCTCACCGCTGGCCACGTTGAACTACCGCTGCCACAGCCGCCGTCCGAGCCTTTGCAGGCCAACCACCGGGGAGTAGTCGTTGCGCTGTTCGAGAGAACCGTCACCAACCCCGGCCTCGAGCCCGCCGCATTGCCACGCAGCCGCCACGCTTCCATCAAGAGCCCGCACCATCGTCGCGAGTCCCCGCTGCCGCGCCGCCGCATCCCGTTAGAGTGCCGCAACCCCGCCGCCAGCTGCCTCCCGCGCTGCCCGCTAGAGCGCGAAGTGGAAGAGAAGCCCCGCCGCCGCCGACGTTACCCAACGACAATGAGGAGGGGGAGAAGAGGTGGAGGGGACGGCGACTTTAGGCAGATCTTATTTGTTTTTCATTCCAAATTAAAAACTCAATCCATAATAGTGTATTACGAGAAAAGAATATTTGTGTGGATTTGTGGGAATTGGTGAAAGAAAAAATTTCGCCAAACCCGCTCCTATCCCATATCCTCTTGGGATGATAATACACCCTTAATAAATAAGATCTTATTGTTCTTATCGAGACAATATTTTCTCTTTATTTGGAAGAAGGTTAACTAGTTTACATGTCTTGATAAAGTTCTAATTATTTATATAGAGGTTCTAAATAAATTAAAGCAGCCGAGTCCTATGTAAGAGCGTATGCCACATTCGTCTCTGCATATAGCCGTACCATACCGGTGGTGTCTCCGCGTCTGGATGAGGTCGTGGCATATCGTTGGGTCTTCGAGAGATTAGAGCAACTCCAACGCGCCGATCCATTTGGTCCGTTCGCGTCCGAATACATCCGCGTGGGGGCAAAACCATGGCCTAACGTGTGCGACTCATTTAAAGAATCCAGACAGATGACCGGTTTGCCGTCCGTTTTCGACCCATTCCTGGCCCATATTCGGGACAGAAATGTGTCGGCGTGGACGCGCGCGGATGTTTTCGTTGTCCCGCCAATTCCCTCCCTAGTTCTATCCTGGCTCGCCTGTCTGTGGCACGCCAAGGACATTCCGACGCTTTCGCTCCCGCCTCCCAGATCGAAACACCCCATGGACGCCCTTGTTGTCGCCGCCGAAGCCGACTAGGTCCCTACCCTCCCGGCGCGTCCGATCTATTGGACGACGGCCCAGCGGCGTCCAAAAAGAAGCCGAAAAACAGCTCACCCCGGTGGAGAGGGCGTCGGAGTCCCAGAAGCGCGACGTCCGGAGGAGGAGGCAGGTCACTAGAAGGCTGCTCAGGCCATTGAAGCAGCTGTCGGGCCTGTGCGGCGAGCGAAGGAAGCGGCCAACGCCTACAAACTTTGCTTTCCTGCGCCCAAGCTGGCACCCTGGCAACCCTCCGCATGCTGGGCATCGTTGCCGAGCCGGAAGCTGTTGCGGCGGCAGCCAACGCCGCTAGCGCCATGGCTGCGAGCTCAGGCTCATCGGTTCACAAGCCTCCAATGACACCGAGCATGTCACCATCCCCGACCCGCTATGGATATCTGTCTGGCGGCGTACAACTTGCCGGGAGCCGGCTAGGCCGGTCGCCGGTGGTCTTGCCTGCCCTTGACCTCAACGCAGACCCACTGTCCACTGATTCCCCCAGGGCGATCAGCGTGGCAGGGAGGAAGTCGCCGCTGGTGATCCCGGAGGCCGATCTCCCGAGCACGCACAACCTGGTCGACGGAATGGGGTTAGAGGATTACAGGTACTTCGAGGAAGGACAAGGGAAGGGTGAGGACCTGGAGGACGGTGGGGATGATTTCTTGGGCACTGTCCTCGCTGAAGAGGCCGAAGAAGTTGGATACGACGAAGATACAGAGGAGACCCAAAATGTCCTGGGCATCGAGACCGAGCCATTGTTCGAGGAGGAGCTCACTCGCCAAGCAGGTGCACAGAGGAGGCGCAAGCGTGATGCCGCAGCTGCTGCCGCCAAGGGGTTCTCCTAGAGAACCAAGGGATTCACCAAGTCCGAGGACAACATCCTATGCAAAGCTTGGAAGGAATTAGGCACATGTCCAATAACCGGGGCCGAGCAGAAAGGGACCGTCTTTTGGAAGATTTGCCATGCATACTTTCACGAAGAGCAGCTCATTTGCGAGAAGCCATTTCAAAGTGACCGAAATGAAATATCTCTATCCAAAAGATGGAGTTTCATTCAGTCGGAGGTGTCCCAATTTTGTGGCTCCTATGCTCAAGTTTCTGCTCGGCCCGTGAGTGGCATTGGGGTGAAGGACATGGTATGATCTATCCCCCCTTCTCGTATGCACAAGTCTAGTTCCCAATATGCACATTTCTTGTGTTTGTGACAATGGAGAATGTAGGTAATTCAAGCACATGAGACCTTCAAGGCCCAACATGGGGATAAGACATTCACCTTGACCCATTGTTGGAAAGATCTCAAGGAAAATCAAAAGTGGAAGGATCTTGTAATCCCACTCAAAAAAGGTGGGACCGAGGTGGTCGATGTTGATCCCGCATTGGCGAAGAGGCCAAGGGGGAACAAGAGCATCAAGATGGAGATGAAGCGAGATGTTTTAACGATCGCCTTGCAAGACACCTTGAAGGTGTTCATCACCCAAAAGGAGAAGAGCACCAAGAAGAAGGATGAGAGGGAGAAAGAGAAGCGCCGGGAAAGGAAGGAGAGGAACACAAACTTTCATGACCCCCGAAAGAAGAAGATCGAGCTCGATGCGAAGAAGGTGGGGTGGAGCTAACCAACGCCAATACAAGGGCAGCCAAGGCCGAGTTCAAGGCACAAGAGGTCAATGCCGCGATCATGACCACCGACTTGACGACCTTAACCCCAAGGAGGAGGGTGTGGGTCGAGAAGAAGCAGCGGTACTACATGGAGAGGGATGCTTGATCATCTCCTCGGTCCTATTTTGTGTTGTGCATGAACATTGGCCATGGCACCCATGGAGTTGCACGGCACAATTTTTTTGGGCACTATGTAGAATATCAATCGGGATTCTATTCTTTTGGGTACTATGGAATTGTTCTAAATTTTGGTGTAAATTGGGGAATGATCGAAATAACCTGGAGCGGGCGGACCAAATGGATCGTCAGGTTGGGTTCACTCGCGTGAGGAGGCCGGACATGGGTTGGATGGTCATCCGAATCCTGACCCAAACGGAGAAAAACGGACCACGCGCGGACCCAATTGGGTCGGCGCGTTGGAGTTGCTCTTAAACCCTTGTCCGTTGCTCTTAAACCCTTGTCCAAAGTCCAAACAGGTCCTGCCAGTTAAGACTATTCAGCTGAAGTCCTTCTTTTCGCTCAAAAAAAAACTGAAGTCCTTCTCGAAGCCGCCATATTTACCGTAGCGTGCCCAGGGACACATCCATTGCTCAGACAGGCACGTACTGTACGGTGGGACGCATCTATCTCCTGTTCACGACTATGCTTGAAGCGTGGCCGTCGCCGTTGAAGCCCTCGAGGACCTTTTTGTCGAGGTCAAGGTCCAGGACTCCAGGTCGTTCTTCCCCGCCGCCGGGGCGGAACCTTTTGTTGCACTTTCGGACCTCCGCGCGGGCGAAGGAACTGCCACGGCGCGGGCACGTGGCCTGCCTGGTGGCTGTGGATGTGTTGCGCTTTCGGTTTCTGTTCTGCCACAAATTTTTCCTCCTCACCGGTCTCGTCGACGACCATGTTCTAGAAAGGGTGCGAGTGGTACTGAATTTCAAAACGCGACCGATCTCACCTTCTGCCCCACCTCATTGCGTATTCCTTTTCTTAGATCATACTATATGTAAAACGAAACAAACAAACGGATATTGAGCGATGATACTGCATACCTACCAGATCTCTTAAACAGTTCTGTATGTTATATACTGTACATCAAAATTTTCCACGAGCATAATTCAGCGTACAATTTCCCCCTGTAATTGCGTGCCACTTATACTAGTACTCCCTCCGTTTCAAAATAATTGTCACAAAGTTTGACAAAAGTGGATGTATCTAACACTAAATTATGTCTAGATATATTCACTTTTGTCAAACTTTTGCGACACTTAATTTGAGATTGAGGGAGTAGAATAACAACCAGAAATCAGATGCGATCAAAACGTTAGCTGGTCCGGTCTTTTTTTTATGGATGGCTCCTTCTTCCTTGCCTTGCAAGAAGCGTTAACTTGCCGCAGCTGACCACTAATGACTACTCCCTCCGTCTGAAATTAACTGTCTCAAAGTTTGACAAAAGTGGATGTATCTAACACTAAATTATGTCTAGATACATCCTCTTTTATCAAACTTTGAGACAATTAATTTGAGATAGAGGGAGTACATGTGGCAATTCTTGAACAAAATTGGAAGGTGGGCTCCACCATGACAAATCACTCAACTAAAATGACTAAAACAAAGCAACATGGTCTTGTGCAACTCCGATTCTTATATCAATTCATGACGGTGTAAAATCAACTACTAAAATAAGAAGCACAATAAGATGCCATGATAAGTCGCTAATACAAAGCATAGCTAGCCTCAAGTATAGAAATACCGGTAAAATTTCAAGCGGCCAACATATATGTCGAGACTAGACAAATCAGTGAAACATCATTACGATATACATGATCAATGTTCGGATAAACATCGTTATGATAAAATGACCAATATTCGAAATGATTTTATGTACCACTAAGGTGTTATGATTCTTTCTTTAGGAAAATGTATCATAGTGGTCATGATCTTAGCATCCTCCATAGTTTTGATTATCTCTCGCGCGGTGTAGCACACAATAAAGTCTTAACAAACCATCTCAAAGATTGTTCCGCAAATATGTCATATAATACTCGTTGTTGAAAACATTTGCTCTATAGATGACGTTGCCACCGGAAGGATCAATGTTAGCTCAATAAAGCGATATACCAATGAGAAAGTTCTATCTTTTCTAGTTTCAACCATCAATTCGACAAGTTTTAAAGCATCAGAACATTAATGGAATTATGTAATTCTTCTAATATTAAGGATGAAGGTTCGGAGCTGACTTCTTCAAAACAACCAACCAACGATGATCATCGTCCTCACATCTTATAAATGTACTTTCACATCAATGATCAATACCGTAGCTTCAACATTATCTTATTATTTCCTTTGAGAAGCTCGAGATATCTCATCTCTGATGCTTAAGAAGTCTTAAAAAAAATCAAGATGAAGACAAATTTGTAACGTACCATTTTTTTTATCAAATCACCAGCTCCATCAATACTAGTGATGGAAGTATGCCCTAGAGGAAATAATAAATGGTTTATTATTCATATTTCTGTTTCATAATTAAGTTTATGTTCTTTGCTATAATTGTATTAGTCCCAGATAGTGAGTATTCGAAGGAAAACTCTAATACATGTGTGGAATATAAACACTTTTGATATCCTGATTTATGACTCTATGACTGGCTCATATATTCTGATAGTCCTAGTTTCTTGAATATGTGGCAAGTAACAAGGTGTTGAGAGGTTGCCAAAAATATATGGAATCAGAGTTGTTTGGGGGAAATAACGACGATTGATAAGACTCAATTGATATAATCTTGAAACACGTCGTCAATATTGTTATCGGTAGTTTAATATTACCGTCATTATGATCACTTGACCATAAGACAGATGTGGGACTTGTTGAATGTATGCTCTATTGGGTCACTTAGCAGAATTTTAAATTTCCAGTTCTACGTAACACACAGGATCTACTATGAAGGTACAAGCGAGGATAGATCTGATTATTACCGATACGAAGCACGGAACAAGTGTCGATTACGATGTCGGTGATGCATGATGAAGTCTCCTGCAGCTAAACCTAGCGTTGGGACTATTGTTGTCTCCATGTATTGTGCCTTCTAGATCCAGCAGAGTGAGGGTCTGATGACACACAAGTGTAAGGGCTCGCTACAGTCTTCGAGGGTAAATATATCCCAATTTATTGATTCGACACAAGGGAATCCAAAGAATACTTATAAGACTTAACAACAGAGTTGTCAATTCAGCTGCACCTGGAAAATAACTTGCTTGACACAATTTATTAGTAATAACGGTGACATGATGGCAGCAGTAGTGTGATAATAACAATAGCAGTAAAATAACAATAGAGGTAGTAACAACCAATATAAATAGAGTGGGTAGCAGTGCTAAAAACGCCGTAGGCATAGGGATGGATGTACGGGCGTTGCATGAATGAGATAGACCATGTAATAGACTTAACATAGAGCAACACAAATATATAAGAGAGCATCCAAGTCACAATCATAGGCATCTATCCGGAAAATAATTATACGTGCTTGCAATAAGAACTTGCACAACATCTTTTGGCTAACCATCCCGTTGCTACGGGGCCAATTTGGAACTAATGGTAAGTAAGCTACTTGTTTCAGAAAGTACTTGATCAAAGCATTAACACTCAATGGATACATGTAATCCTCAAACTAAAATCCATCCCCTCCGATATCCCAACATGTCACCATTGGGGTCTCGGGTTCCAGACAATAATTGGTGCATAAAACTCGTAGATAAGATAAAAAAAAACATTTATATTCATGAAAATTTAACATGTTCAGATCTGAAATCATGGCACTCGGGCCCTAAGTGACAAGAAATAAGCACTCCAAGTTGTAACAACGATAATTAACAATAATAGTGGATATTGGGCATCATGCCCTATCAATCTCATGAACTATTACATGATCAATCACATCCAATCTCTGCCATCCCCTCCGTCTACAACAGAGAATTACTCACAGAACGAAGGGGGGGGGGGGGATAATGGATGGTTGATGGAGAGACGTTGGTGATGACGATGACGACGATCTCCCCAAAATCCCCGTCACTGCAGGGTCCTAGAATAGGAACTTCTGTCTTCCAAACTGGTGTTTTGGGTGGCGGCGGAGCTGTGTATTGTATTTGGTAAAATCCTTTGGGGTTTCTCCGTTTCAGGGACGAAGCAACATATGTACCAAAGGAGAGCCCTAGGGGTGGTTCCAGGACACGAGGTGACCCCTAGTCTTGGCCGCGCGTGGCACCCCTCTAGTGTCCCTGGGGCCCACCTCCAGGTGCCCTTCTGGCTCTGAGAGTCTTCTAGTGAAAAACAATTTCTTTGAATTTTTGGGAATTTTTTGGGAAAGTTGATTTCTGCACAAAAATAGACACCAAGAGTAATTTTGCTGAAAACATCGTCGGTCCATGTTAGTCTAATCCAAATCATGCAAATTAGACGGAAAACAACAAGAAAAGTATTTGGAAAAGTAGATACATTTGGGATGTATTAGCTCCCCCAAGCTTAGCTTATTTCTTGTCCTCAAGAAATTCAGTTGATAAACTGAACGTGACAAAGAAAACTTTGACAAACACTATTCTTCATATGATGTGCATAAGATTATTCTATGATCAGTCTTTAACAAGTGCATGATAACTTCTATAAGGATAATAAATTTTATGAGTCCATCCTACCTCATGAAAAGTGCACAAAGAACTAAGGGTTAATAATATGAAATTATCACATCAACTAGGTTGCAGTGATCATAATTGAGTATGGTAAGATGGTATCTCGCTTGCCTTCAATTGTGGAGAAAAACGTAAATGCCATGGCACCTCCAAAGCTTAAGTGGTGATTAGATATAATAACTCCAGGAGAAATAATACCATGACATGCTTCAATAAATAATATTTTGGGACAATGCACATTATCTCAGAATGACAAGCATGCTCTCCTAATTGGTGCATTAAGTAAGAAGATGGATCCTCAACCTACATCTGGAATAAAGGCCCTTCGCAGAGGGAAGCAGGGATTACTCATGGGCTAGAGCTTTTTATTTAATAAAACAAAGCATATTGAAAATATAATTTTGAGAGAGGTGTATGCTTAGGTCAACGAATTCTAATAAATGTTTTACTATCTTTTCATGTCAAATGGCTTCTAACAGCGGCTCTCATAGAGGAACGATAACATTTATCTTCTCCTATGTTTACACAAGCTATGTTTCAATTGGTTTCTCAGGAACAAAGTGTGAGCAAATTAATTGTTTTTGTTGTAATTTATCTTTTGTGGGCTAGGCACCCGTTTGCCTGGTCTTTTTGCAGTATTAGGGATAAGCACATTATGCATGCAAGTCAAGAGGTGAAGCCATCTAACATGAAGAAATAATAAATAATTGAATACTTCCTCATGATCTAAAACAAGAACACAAACCAGGTTTAGTAATTTTGAAAGTTTTAAAGGTAGCACACAGACAATTTAGTTGGAATGGCAAGGAAATATACCATGTATGGGTAGGTATAATGGACACACTGGAGTAACTTGGATTATGGGAGTTGGATGTACAAGTAGAGCTCATACTTAGTATATGTGAAGGCTAGCAAAAGACTGGGAGCGACCAACTAAGAGAGCAATAACAGTAATAATCATGCATTACGACAAAACAAAATTGAATAAATCATGGATGTAATATTATTACCCTGAAACAAAAGATCATCGAGGCTTGATAGACTCTCTTTATAGTCTTTAACATGTGTGAGCATTTTCCAAGTCGATCCAAATAAATTCATCGGAGGGAGATACCGCCATAAAATACTGCGTAATGAACAAAACAACACATGTGACATTCCAATAACACATTATGCACTCTTAATTATTTGAGACTAGTCATAACAAAGCATGAACTTCTAAAGCAATATTATACATACAACTATATATCATGAAGAACTAATATAAGATAATGTGAAGAGTCATATGTACAAAAATGAAGAGAAAAGATTTCATACCAGTTTTCCGATCATGCCCACTTCATCATATTATCATTATTGCCTTGTCACTTGCACAACCGGATGACATAAATAAAAAAATATAGCGGAAGTGTCACCATGGGCATGAGCTGAACTCTGCAAACAACTATACAATAACAAGAAGAGGGGAAAATATTTTTGTTGTTTTCGAGTTTAATAAAGTGGCGACCGAAAGAAAAAATTAAACACGAACAAAGAAACGCAAAGAAAGAAAGAAAAATAAGAACAAAGGACGCAACGAAACAAGTAAACAAAACGGAATATTTTTGGTCTTTTTGATTTGTGGAGATAAGAAAACCAAATGAAGAAAACAAAGCAAAAAAGAATGAACAAATATTTTTGGTGTTTTCTAAATAAGCAAAGACGCAATATAAACAAAGATACAACAAAGGAAACATATTTTTGGGTTTTCAACAAGAAAGATAAGAACACAAAACAACGACAAAACTAAATAAAACCGAAAAGAAGGAAGAGAAAGAGAAAACTCAAAGAAAGAAGAACAAGCAGGAAATATTTTTGGGGTTTTTTTATTCTTTAAAGAAACAACAAGAGAAAGAGAGAAATAAAACAAGAAGCAAATACGGAAAAATCTAAAGAATATACAATCCAACAAGTAGTACACTCACACAAGTAATGGCTACGAATTATGAATTGAGTGTCAGCGTATACATACTCCCCCAAGCTTAGGCGTTTAGCCTAATAGTAGCGTTGATCCCACGGGCTCCATTCCGATGGTGGTGCTTGTGGCGGCTGCTGCATTGACTGGTACTGCTGATATGGTAAGGGCTCCTCGGTGTGCGCCTCCTCCTGAGTTACAGGGTGTATCCGCAACCTTGGCGTGAGATACTCGTTTAATATGTCTTGAGAGAATGACCACTCGTTCCTGGAAGTATCAAACAAAGTAGGTGCAGGCAAACAAACAAAGCATGGTGAAGTATCACCGGCCTTAATACGAGTCTATAGTGATAATCTCCAGGGGAAGATTTCGAGAAATTTTGTTTTCGGGCATTTTCAGAAATTTAAGAAATGAATAAAGTGCAGAAAACACTTGGTAGAATGATGGAAAAAATGCAAAACTATTACTATAGAGGTGCTATAACATTCTATGATGCAAAGGACAAGTGAAAACATAAGGGAACATGTGAAAACATGGAGAAAACATGTGAGAATATAGGGAGAATATAAGAACACATAGTTTCATTCATGCAACATTAATTTTTTAACAAGGTTGATCAAGTCTTGTTACCAAACCAATTTTATATGACATAAAGTTGTTGAATTTCACTAAATAATTATGTTAAATCAACTTTTATTGACATTATGCCAATCATAACAATTTCATTTTTTTGTGGCACTTGAATGGGACAATAGAATTCTCCAACCTTGATGGTCTCAATATTTTCAATTGAATTTAGATCATATTTCTTATCAATCTTCTTTCAAAAATAAACTGTATGATCTTTATCATTGACATCAAAAGTAACCTTCTCTTTATTACAATAAATAACAACCCCTACAGTATTAAGAAAAGGTTTTACAAAAATAATAGGCATATTCACATCCCCAGGCATTTCCAACACAACAAAGTCAGTTAATATTAAGCAATTAGCAACTTGGACAACAACATCCTTATAGATACCAATAGGAACAGAAGTAGAGTTATCATCCATTTGCAAGGAAATACAATAGGTATCAATTTGTGTAAATAAAGCCTCTTATAAAGAGAGAAAGGCATAACACTAACCCTAGCACCAAGATCACATAAAGCAGTTCTCACATAATTATTTTTGATAGAGCAAGTAATAGTGGAAATTTTTCCCTCAGGAATTTTTCCATTGAATGAATAATTAGCAATCATAGTGAAAATTTCCTCATTAGGAATTTTCCTCTTATTAGTAATAATATATTTCATATACTTAGAATAAGGAGGCAATTTTAATAGCATCAGTTAAGGGAATTTGAAGAAGAGAGGTTTCATCCACTCACAAAATTTATTATAATGTTCTTCTTCTTAGGTGTAGTGTTCCCACATTTAAATAATGTAAGGACACATGTGTTATTGTGCTAGTCCCTGGATCAATTGCTAGCACCACAATACAAAATGAAATACCATGCAAATGCATCAAATTTTATTACATCGCATGATCCAGTATTTACAAAATGGTATTACAACTTGCATAGTCTTAGAAGACTAGCAGAAAACAAAGAAATACATGAGAAAACATAGTACAACATTGAGCCCATATTCTTCATGTGCCACATGCAAAACATGCTGGGGATAGTCTCGAGATCCTAAACGAAATCCTCACTCGTCTTCAGAATCATCTACAGGATGGAATATGCAGCCACAAGGGAGTCAATACAATTTAATGTATTGGCAAGTAACACTATGGTGGATATAAATGGCAAGGCTAATACTACATGCTTATTTGGCTGAGTGGTGTTTTGGCTAAGTTTGCATAAAGCTAGTTTTCTCTTATCTCTGGTCATAAAACATTTTCATCTATAGTAGGTATCACTGATAGAAACCAGTGAACCAGAATTAAATTAAGGAGTACCACTGATAGAAATCAGGGAAACTCCTACCCATGTTCACCCATCAAAATTTTATTAGGAAGTTGGCATGATGAGATTCTTCCGTCATTCCTTGTCTAGCTGCTCAAATTATCCATAAACGGGGACACGGCTAAGATCTTAGTTTGTTGACTCTGCAGAGTTTGTGCACTTTCACCTTTAGACACAAATCAGCCCAAACATCCTATAAACCCTGAGTGCATTAAGGAAAGTATAAGATTGAGACGAGATCTTTCAGAAGAAATTCCACCACCGTCAGGCTTGACCCGTTCCAAGCTATACCCCCTACATCTGCTTGTCAAGCACTAGTGAGTTCATTCAACTTAGTTGATCAAGACAGAGCCCATATGACCAAAGGCTGCACAGGAAGCTACTAAACTTAGAGGGACTTATTAATCTCTTTATTCCTGGGTGGCCATCCGCAAGTGATAACCTCAAGTGGAATAACCCTTAGAAAAGGGCCCTGAGGTCACACTCAACATAAACCAGTCTTTCCACTTCCACCCAGGTGGTTCATTAAACTTAGTAGTTTTAGCCTTAACATCTAAATAAAACATTTGAAGAGCATAGCAATTCTACTAAGTTTAATGTCTTCTATACTAGCAGGATATAAAAGGATGGCTACACACTACTTGGGATATTAGCATAGCATAATACTTAGATAAATTTCCTACCATGTATACTACTCAGAACTCTAGTAATGCATAATAAAAATAATAGGTAGTTGATGGTGTGTTACTTGCCTTGTTGAAGTTGGTGAAGTAATCACACTCTCTTCACAAAAGATTGTTGTTCTCCGTACAATCTATACATTGAAAACACAATAAAAAATAAACAAACATTATACCAAATAAACATACAAAGCAATTGACATAACAAAAAGGGGTTTAACCAAGTTGGCTAGGACAAGGTCAATGTTTGAGTTTGAAATATTCATTCCCTAATTGTTTAACACTTGTTAAGGGATTTCCAAGAGTTCACTAAGGATGTCTAGGTTGAGTTTGTAGTGATCAAACTTTATTATAACCATACTTGTCGAGGAAGTTCCATTTGGGTCAATGGTTGGACAAAAACAACTTTCTAAATCTTCAACTTGTATGGATTGCTCCAAGTCTTCACATGCTTGTCTTCTTGAAGATCATCTTCTTGCTTCTATTGTAGTCTTTTCCTTGGATGGATTCTTCTCTTAATCTTGATATATTTCTTCATGGCTTTCACTTCACCAACTGGTTTGGGTATGGGATGGGCACAAATACCACTACGTCAATTTGCAAAGAAATAAGAAGAAAGATAGAAAGAGAGAGGGAGATGCTTTCTTGTGCACATTGTTTCAGTTTTCAATTTCTGTCATATGGTTGAGCTTGTTATTAGTATTTGGTATCACTCTAGAGATCATCAAGTTAATCTAGTTGGTTTTGGCAAACTTAGCTTGGGTCAGCAAAAATAATAATTTGAGATGCTAGTATAAGAAAGAGAAATTTGCCTATTAGCTCATAAACTTAGTATTCACAAGTTAAGATCGCTTGGGCTTTCAATGAAGATTGCATGATTGGTTTCATCATATGTATATTTGTTTGTTTTCCTTCAACTCTTATGCTTGCTACCCAGCCTTGCTAGCCAACAACCCTGTACTGAGAGGGAATGCTTCTCGTGCATCCAAACCTTAAACCCCAAAACCTTGACATTTGTGTCCACCATACCTTCCTACATTTGGTATTTCACCGCCAGTCCAAGTAAATTGCTCATGTGCTACCTTTAAAACTTTCAAATTATCCTTGTTTTGTGTTCCTGTTTTAGCTCATGAGGATGCAAATAGAGAATCTTTATCTCACTTGTTGATTGGACTCACACACCTGGACTAGTGACTTCATCCTCTTATCCAAACGCTAGAAGAGCTGGCAGCGGGGTTCCCAGCCCCCAATAATAATACAAATTCTCTTCACTCTTTTTGCCCCTGATTTATCAGTCAAAGCATAATTGTGTAAACAAAAGAGAAAGAGGGATGACCTTCTATACCAGTTGCGTCCTTCTATGGGAGCCGCTCTTGTGAGTCTAGTTGGCTTGTGACATACTGTTCTGTTTGCCATTCGTTGACATAATAATACACCTCTCAAAATTAGACACTCCTCCACGGTTTGTGATTGTTGGCAGACACCCGAGGATTCGGTTAGCCATGGTTTGTGTAAGATGGATGGGAGGAGTGTCATGCATTTTATACCTCTGTTTATTAAAATAAAAGCTCTAGCACATGAGTGATCAATGCTTCCCTCTGCAAAGGGTCTTTCTTTTAAATTTATGTTGAGTCAGTAAACCCACTTCCTTCTGTCTCCAGCAAGCATTTGAGTTGTTGTGACCTCATCATCTATATGTTGATTTATTCAATCATGTTTTCTATCCTTCTTTGTTTAGCACATGCTTTATTATCTGAATGAATATTACTTTGAAAGATATGAATCACTGTAAAAGAGTTGTTATAATTAAACATGTTAAGCTCTACAATATAAACCTTGTTATAAAGACTTCACCTAAGATAAGTATGATTTCATTAAAAGTTCTCTGACCAAAAACGAAGTTTGCCATTACCAATTTTGATTCTCTCTTTTGCATCTTTGCTTGTGACTCCCATTACTCGTTTCAAGTTAGGTCATATGAGAGGAAGTTGATGTCTGTAATTATTGGTGCCTAGATAAATGTGATGCTTCTTGTCCGTATTTTATTTATCGACTCTTCACTCCACAAGCGAGGTCTAAGCTTGGGGAGTTGATATGTCCAATTTGCATCACTATTTTATATCATAATTTTCTGTTATTCATCGATATATTTCATGTTATGATGCATCTCTTATGTTATTTTATCTTATTTTGCATGTTTTATAATTTTTGGAGAATAAACACCGGGACCAGGAATCTGATGGAAAAAGCACCGTCGGGATACCATATTTCAGAAGATCAGAAGGAGAAGTGGGACACCGGGGGTGTCCTAAAAGTTTAGAGGAGGAACCCATCCAGAAGGAGAGCCAGAGGGGGCCCACCAGGGGCCCACACCATGAGGTGGCGCGCCCCCTTGGCCACGCCACCTAGGGGTGTGGCCACCCTGGCCCACCTCTGGGGGGGTATTTTTTGCGTGCTTGGCCCCCAGGAAACCCTAAGCCTCATACCATCATCGAAGAATTATTCCGCTGCAGCCTAGGGGCGGAAAACACCCGAGAGAGAAAAGCTCTCTGGCAAGGAGAAATCTGCCGGGGAAATTCCTCTCCGGAGAGGGGAAATCACCGCCATCGTCACCTTCATCGCTCCGGGCATCATCAAGATCGTCATCATCATCATCACCACTAGAAACATCACCCTCATCATCCACCATCATCCCGCTGTAAAAATTAGGGGCCTCTATCATTGTTTTGCATTAGATCTCTCTCCCGGTGTGGATTACTTGTTAGTAGTTGATGCTTGCGAGATTTATCGGTGTTTGCACTTTATGGCCAGATTGTTATCATCCATTATATCACCTCTGATCATGATCCATATGATGTCTTTTGAGTAGTTCGTGTTGTTGTTGAGGACATGGGAGAAGTCAAGTTGTTAGTAGTGAAGTAATGTTGAATAATATTTAATGTTTGATATTTAAGTTGCGGTGTTATTCTCCTAGTGGTGTCATGTGAACATAGACTACATGATACTTCACCATTTATGGGCCTAGGGGGATGCATCGTGTATTTGGATACTAATTGTGGGGTTGCCGGAGTGACAGAAACCTAAACCCCCGTTAGGAAACCATTACACGAGGGAGCGTAGGATCCTAGAGTTTAAAGTTGTGGTTAGATTTATTTCTTAATTACTTTCTTGTAGTTGCGGATGCTTTCAAGGGGTATAATCACAAGTATGTATTAGTCTTGGATGGGATGGTACATTAGCATAGGTTCACCCACACAACACTTATCAAAACACCTAACATTATTCAGCTGCATGGAACAAAAGCACTTGACAAAAACCTCCCGTGTGTCCTCGAGAATGTTTGTTAATCATAAGTAAACCTACCGTCTTGTCCTTTACTGAAGAAAGGATTGGGCCACTTGCTGCAATTATTATTACTGCATTTTATTTACTCGCACTTTATTCATCTGCAATATCAAAAACCCCTAGAAATCTATCTTTCAGTGTTTACAGTTATTCCTTCATCGAAACTGCTTGTCAACACCTTCTGCTCCTCGTTGGGTTCGATAAAGAAAGTACTACGATACACCCCCTATACTTGTGGGTCATCAAGGGGTCACTCTTTGGGTCAATCAAAAGATCAAGTTGAGAGGATTTCACAACATCATCCCATTTATTAAAATGGAAACATATTTATCAAGCATTCATTGTATTTTATTACATTGGAAGCATCTTAAGGTACATTCATTTCTTAAGTAAAGCTTTGCATAAGATTCCTTCTTGGACAGATATTTCTTCATGCCTTATTATGCCTTCCTACATAAAGTCATGTTTCTTTCCTTCTCCTTTTGAGGGCAACTATTTGCATAGTGTCCTTTATCTCTGCATTTGAAGCATGTCACTTGACTGATGTAGTTGGGGTTGTGAAGTCCCTTTTTAGGGCAGTCATTGGCATAATGTCCTGTATCTCTGCATAGAAAACAAGTGACTTTGCTTAGGTCCTTCTTCCTTTTTATTGGCATAATATTGGCAATCATGTCTTCATACTGCTGTCCAGTATACTCAACTATGTTGGTTGAAAGTCTGGGCCGCTTGTTGGGACAATTTCTAGATAAATGTCCATCTTCTTTACAAGAATAACAATTCTTGGTGGTGTGCTTGGATGAATATGGATGTGGTGTAGTCTTGGCTCCAGTATTCATCTTGACATGGTCCATCTGAATAGTGTCCAGCTTGCGTTTTCCCTCCACTTCTGGTTTTCCTAAGTTCTCTTGGATTGCACTAAGAATTCCCACTTTGGCTTGTTGTCCAACTTGTTGTATGATGGGGTAAAGTGGACAATGTGTTGGAACATGTGTTGTTCCTTCACACAGAAAACAAGTAACTTGAGTGAAGCATCCTTGAGTTGAGTTGGTTGCATCACCATGGGGCCACTCATCAGGACATTCTTTGGAATAGTGTCCTATCTCTCCACAAGATTTGCAGGCTTTAAGTGTTGAAAACATTTATTCTTCTGTCTCCTGGTTATCTCTAGGTACCAAGGGTTGATTGTTTTCACTATTGGCCACGCTTTGGGACATCATGGGCACTATCTGAGATTGGGTATCTAACACTTGTTGCATTCCTGGTGCTAACTCCATATTGGGGTTGCTGTCTTGATTCTGGGTCATCAGTTGTATCAGCTGAGTCTGAGCTTCTAGTAGCATCTGCATTGATATTGAGTTCTCAAGGTTGTTGACATTCTGGTTAGGCATCTGTTTGGGGTTTTAGGAAAGATGAGTAGAGATTAGAAAGATAGCTAAAATAGGTTCCTATCCAAACACAATAGATCAAGGAAACTCATCTTGCAAACAACACATAACAAACATATAGCAATACATTCATCACACCAAACAACATAGTTAAAAAAACAAACTAATATTGTCATACCACACTCATTGGTATGAGAAATACACTAACACGTTAACGTTGTTCTAATCAAACTAACTAGATTGGTGGTCTCATCTATATCTTATTGAGTTTCTTCAAATTCTTCTCTCAATGTCTTGAGGTGTTCTTGATTGTTGTGAAGTCTATGTTTTTCTTCAAGTTCTTCAATAATTCTTGAGTGTAGGTCTTCATGTGGTGAAAATACTTCTTGCACTTCTTGGTATGGTCATCAACATTCCTGTCTTGATGGTATTGAAGAGGTAGGTCATCTAGAAAATTTTGAAGGTGAATAATAGATGAGATGATATGAGAAGAGTTAAGATGATTATTTTGTTTCTAGAAAGTTTGAACATAGTAAAATTTCAATCCTAGGGTCTTTTCAAAACTTAGGGTCTCGAATTCTACAGGCAACACAATGCTCTGATACCATTTTGTAGCGTTCCCACATTTAAATAATTTAAGGACACCTGTGTTATTGTCCTAGTCCCTGGATCAATTGCTAGCACCACAGTACAAAATGAAATACCATGCAAATGCATAAAATTTTATTACATCGCACGATCCAGTATTTACAAAATAGTATTACAACTTGCATAGTCTTAGAAGACTAGCAGAAAACAAAGAAATACAGCGGAAAACATAGTACAACATTGAGCCCATCTTCTTCATGTGCCACAGGCAAAACATGTTGGCGATAGTCTCGAGATCCTAAACGAAATCCTCACTCATCTTTAGAATCATCTGCAGGATGGAATATGCAGCCACAAGGGAGTCAATAAAATTTAACGTATTGGCAAGTAACACTATGGTGGATATAAATGGCAAGGCTAATACTACATGCTTATTTGGCTGAGTGGAGTTTTGGCTAAGTTTGCATAAAGCTAGTTTTCTTCTATCTCTGGTCATAAAACATTTTCATCTATAGTAGGTATCACTGATAGAAACCAATGAAACAGAATTAAATTAAGGAGTACCACTGATAGAAATCAGGGAAACTCCTACCCATGTTCACCCATCAAAATTTTATTATGAAGTTGGCATGATGAGATTCTTCCGTCATTCCTTGTCCAGCTGCTCAAATTGTCCATAACCGGGGACACGGCTAAGATCTTAGTTTGTTGACTCTGCAGAGTTTGTGAACTTTCACCTTTAGACTCAAATCAGCCCAAACATCCTATACACCCTAAGTGCATTAAGGAAAGGAGAAGATTGAGATGAGATCTTTCAAAAGAAATTCCACCACCGTCAGGCTTGACCCGTTCCAACCTATACCCCCTACATCTGCTTGTCAAGCACTAGTGAGTTCATTCAACTTAGTTGATCAAGACAGAGCCCATATGACCAAAGGCTGCAAGGGAAGCTACTAAACTTAGATGGACTTATTAATCTCTTTATTCCTGGGTGGCCATCCGCAAGTGACAACCTCAAGTAGAATAACCCTTAGAAAAGGGCCCGGAGGTTACACTCAACATAAACCAGTCTTTCCACTTCCACCCAGGTGGTTCATTAAACTTAGTAGTTTTATCCTTAACATCTAAATAAAACATTTGAAGAGCATAACAATTCTACTAAGTTCAATGTCTTCTATACTAGCAGGATATAAAAGGATGGCTACACACTACTTGGGATATTAGCATAGCATAATACTTAGATAAATTTCCTACCATGCATACTACTCAAAACTCTAGTAATGCATAATAAAAATAATAGGTAGTTGATGGTGTGTTACTTGCCTTGTTGAAGTTGGTGAAGTAATCACACTCTCTTCACAAAAGATTGTTGCTCTCCGTACAATCTATACATTGAAAACACATATAATAAACAAACATTCTACGAAACAAACATACAAGGGAAGAAAACATACAAATCAATTGACATAACAAAAAGGGGTTTAACCAAGTTGGCTAGGACAAGGTCAATGTTTGAGTTTGAAATATTCATTCCCTAATTGTTCAACACTTGTTAAGGGGTTTCCAAGAGTTCACTAAGGATGAATAGGTTGAATTTGTAGTGATCGAACTTTATTACAACCATACTTGTCGAGGAAGTTCCATTTGGGTCAATGGTTGGACAAAAACAACTTTCTAAATCTTCAACTTGTATGGATTACTCCAAGTCTTCACATGCTTGTCTTCTTGAAGATCATCTTCATGCTTCTTTTGAAGTCTTTTTCTTGGATGGATTCTTCTCTTAATCTTGATATATTTCTTCATGGCTTTCACTTCACCAACTAGTTTGGGTATGGGATGGTCACAAATACCACTACGGCTGAATCAAACGGCTGAGATTCAAAGGGGGTGGCTAGGGTTTACCTGCAGCCGGAATTTGGTCGCCGATGATGGCGGGGACGGTGGCGAGGGCTCGGGTGCAGACGGCAGCGACGCTACAGGGAGTCTCCAGGCTCGGGGAGACCACAGAGATGCTCAACGCGTTACCGCGAGTCTGTTGGTGGTGTCGGGGTGCTCCGAGGAGGTCCGTGTTGACGCCGCGGTGTAGAATCCCGTGGTCGAGGAGGCTTACGGCTCTGGCGAGCTCTTCCTCGCCGCTACGTAGCACCAGACCTGCGGGTAGGGGTGTCAAATCGCGCGCAATGACACGGGGAGGTACGAGGGGGTGGTCTTGGGCTGGAAGGCAGGCTCACCGCGTCGAAATCGAGCTCGAATGGCGACGGCAGAGATGAACTCCGGCGAGCTCGTTCTTTGGCTTGGTGGCGAGAGAGAGGGAGCCACCAAAGGGCAAATGGAGTGGACACTATGGGTTATAAGGTGATGGGATCAAGCAGAATTATTGTGCCCTTAAACGCTCAATTCATGGAGATTGAATTCGGCCTGAAACGGAAGAAACATCAACGGCTGGGGCTTGATGACGATGACGCCATCACTTTTTTTCTTTTTCTTTTATTTCCTGTTTTTAATATCTTTAGTTTTAATAATCCAATTGACCTCAAATTAATTTCTAAAAATTTGTAAAAATAATACCTTTCTGTTTAGAAAATTGTTATAAACATTTGAACACATTTCTCTTTTTATATTTTTGAAAATATAATTAATTACCAATAGCACTTAATGTATATTTTGAAATTAGAAAAATAATAAAATGAGGTTTTCATTGAATAAAGTTTTAGAGACTATAAACATGTCAAATATAATTTTTAAAGTCATTTCACATCATTTTTATATTTTATATATTTAAGATATGAGTGATTTACTAATAGCAATTAATGCCATTTTAAAATAGAAAATTAAATAAATACAAAAGTGGCTTAATAAAATTTGGAAAAAATCCCACAAGTCATAATATTTTTTTTAAGTCCTCTTTTATGTTATTTTCAAAGTAATGCATTTTATTTTTACACCTTTATGTTTAAAACTTGGAGTATCATTTGTATATCAATATAAATAGGTGTTATTCCCATAAAATAATTTTGAGGCATATAAACTGTTAAGAGGTAATAATTCTCTGGTTTCAAAGGTTGTAAAACATTTTCCAAGTAATAGTTGATTTGAAAACATGTTATAAAATAATGTTTTCTAAGAGAAAACAATTTCTTTGAATAATGAATATTTATTTTGAATGGGCTTTTAGGGTTTATGGAATAGAGGTATAATGGATTCTTAATTTCAATTTTCATTGAGTTATGTATTGTTTCCTTGCATCTCATTGGTTTTTGGTGACTTGCATAACATGAAAACAGAAAGTTTCAATTTTTAGTGATTTTTTGGACTTTCGAAAAATCAGGGATGTTACATTAGGCCTGAAGATAATCACTAGGAAAATGGATAGGTTTTGCACCCAAGGTTGCCTTTCTTTACCATGCTTCCTAGCAACAAAATATTGTTTATCATACTTTTTATGTTTAGGAGGTTTTTCAGGTTCTTCTTCACTTTCTTCCTTATTGGAGGCATCATTTTTATCATTATCATTAGCATGTTCATTACCACTTTTAGTTCCAGCATCAGAAATAGATATACTATTAGGGTCTTTAATAAGTTCTTTATCAGCATCACTATCATTAGTCTCTTCTTCTTTTTCTTTTTAGGAGAGCGAACAACATTTTTATATACAATTTGAGAATCTTTTTAAAGCCTTTTTTGGGTGTCCCTCGGGATATAGAGGATCCTAGGTGAAAGCACCACCTCTAGTTTTAACTCTACAAGCTTCTTTTTAAACATGATTAGACATCTCATCTTACGTCATTTTGTACTTTAGTGATTTGTTCAAGTTGAGTTTGAATCATTTCAAAGTGGTTAACAAGCCCATTAACATCATTAACGGTTCTTCCCAAAGTATCATGCAAGTTTTTAATAACGAGAGAATTTTCATTCAGTTGGTTTTGAACTTGCTCATTAAAATGAGTTTGTTTATCAATGAAATCATTAAATTCATCTAAACATGACCGTGAGGTTTATTATAAGGAATATCACCAGCATCAAATTCATAAATAGAGTGTGCCTCTACCATAGGAGGGTGAGTGGTAAGCTCACATAGTGTTTCAATAGGAGGTAAATTCTTGATATCTTCAGATTTAATACCCTTCTCTTTAATAGATTTCTTAGCTTCTTGTATATCTTCAGGGTTAAGGAAAATAACTCCTCTCTTCATTGGTGTGGGTAATGGTGGAGGCTCAGGAATATTCCAACCATCATGGTTCTTGGCTATATTACCCATTAATTCTTCAGCTTCATCTAGAGTTCTTTCCTGAAAATACAACCAGCGCAACTATACAAGTATGTCATAGATTCAACACTTAATCCATTATAGAATATATATCAATACGCTCATTTTTAGTTAAACCGTCGTCAGGTCTACCCTTGATTGTAGCACCCCCTCCCAAGCTTTGGGAAATTTCTCATCCTCAAGTTGTTTGAAATTAGATATATTTTGTAAAACAACATGTTACATATGAGCAGGAAAATATGTCTCGGAAAAGACACGAGTCAAGAACTGAGGGATCTCAATACATCCATACGGTAAATTATCGTACCAAATCTTAGCATCATCCTTTAACAAGAAAGGGAACAATTTAACCACATAATAACCTCTTTTCAAACTTTTATCAGAAAACAGAGCATCAATCTCAAAAAGTTTAGTCAATTGAGCAACAACATCATCATATTATTTACCACAAAAAGGTTCAGCTTCAACCATAGGAATAAGTGAGAGATAAATAGAGATTAAACTCATCATCTTTAATGTTTATAGGTGATTGGCAAATTCAGGATCGGGAACAAACTTGTTTTTTATTGAATGTTTCTCAAGCAGCTTCTTAAAAGTTTCAGGATTAGGAACAATTTCATAACTCATATAGTCTTTAAACAATACATCATCAATTGAAACATATTTATCATTAAGATTATCTCTTTTACAACTCTTAGGATCAGGATATTCGGGTGAAGAAAACAGTTTCTCAAAAAAAAAATAGCACGTTCAATTTCTTTAGCTTTAGCAATTTGTGTTTCAGGAAAGGAACCTAGCAAACCAGAAGTTTCAAGCACAATAGAAGAATCATAAAATTCATCAGATATAGTATCAAATTCAGCAGTAATAGCACGCGAGGCATGTGATGGTGTAACAAGCTTACTTAAAACAGAAGGTGAATCAAGAGCAACATTGGTGTTCAGACTTGTACCTTTCCTTGTGGTGGAAGATAATATTGGAACTCACAATAGATCTGATAATATTATTTGTAGCTACAAAAAATCCCACTGAGTCGCTTTGTAATTTAATACCACCATAAAATATTTAAGTGAGAAACATCTCACCATAATATTACTAGGTTTTATTACAAACAATTAACTGCGTGATAAAAACTTCTACTTAAGTATTTCTCCTTTATACCGTTTTGACTAAACAATTTAGTCAACGAAAATCTACCGGTTCTTGTGTGCTTCTTTATGACAACAAGATCGATAAAATCACAAGATATTATGATTTGACCTTAACCCTTTATATTTTGCTCATCAATGACTATGAAGGTCATGTCTATTGAAAAATATCATGTCATGTTTACTTTGGAGACAAAATCATTTATCTCATCATAATTTGAAATTTATTTTAGAATTACGCTTAGCACACTCATCATATTCATGTTTATTTAACTCAATAATCTATCTCATAGATTCTGAATTTAATAAGATACTTTTTTATATTTCATTTAAAACCTTTTCAAATCATTTCATGAGGCAACTTTATTTCAATTAGGCCCAGCCAAATTAATGGATCAAATCAGCTCCCACTGACTTTTAAGTCCCTTTGCTAAATATAATTAAAAAAGACCTTATTGTTTCATTAATACGACTGAATTAATACTCATACTTGTAATATTTCAGATTACTCTAGTAACCAAAAATTAATTATGTCTAGCAATTCAATTGCTAATTGATCCAACAAGAGCACCTAGCAATTGATATGATAATTTTTTTAACTCATCATTGTCATTTATTGTTCTTGATAAAAAAAATCAAGACTAGCTTTATGAAAATAAAATATTCATATCTGTTTTTCCTTGCGAAAATATTCATGTTCCTTCGATTTAATATCACTCCAACTACTCTCAAGATAAAATTTTGAAGTCAACATGAATATCTCCCTTATCATGGATCTATATGACAATCAAATGTCATATTAATATGATCACTATTATCTTGTTTGTTTTATTTTGCACATCATGGTCATTGTCTCAGAATTTTTGATGACTACATCGTAAAGTGAGTATTACATCAAAATCCTCATATGACCTTAATTCAATATTATGTTCGAACTTTATGTATCTCATACATAAATCTATGGATAAGGTGATGAATTAGAAACATTTGTATGTTGACCCTTTCATTCAGCCCTTTCTCCAAAGATTCTCAATCTTAATTGATATAATTTCCACCTCCCTTTAATGAGAAGACACTTTTCTCATTAATCCAATGTGTTGAAAGACTTGGAGTCAAAGTGGAAATTTACCACCAATAAACGTATTGGTTTTATGCAAAACCCTTTAATAAAATCTGCATCAAACAAGACAAATATTTATTACTAGGAACTATCATTAAAATAAATCTAAATTAATTAATGACAATGCTCCAACCTTAACAAACAAACAGAATAATTTTATATAGCGGGTTGAGAATTATTTTTGTTTCACGGTTTTACTTATCACACCAACACATTTGACAATTTCATCATAACATTGCTTAAATCCTTGTCTCACAAAGATTTCATTATCACGATAATTTTGAATCTCTCAAAATTTATCGTGAGTAATTTTGACTAACAAAATTTTCTTTGCCAATCATGTTATAATTCTATTAAGTCCTTTCTACTTAAATTAAATTTCTTTGATCTCAGGTTTTTGACTCAAAACACTCCCACGGACTTTTATGGAAAATTGTAACTTCAATTATTTCATCTATTCCACTTCATCAATACGATTAACTTATCGCATTGAGTGTTCAATGGAATTAAGTCAACTGCATCTGTCCTTTATGTGAATTTAAAAATTCACAAGTTGTTAGCACTTTATGGATTTTTATCTTTATTAAATAATTTGGAGACAAACTCTAAACCTTGATAAATCAATAAAAGACTTATCTCCAATTTATTTAACAATCCATCTCACTATTACTCAAACTCAAGTAATAATTGAATCAAAACTTTGAAGACTTAATAATAACTTAATGACATAATACAATAAAGAAGATCGTAAACTTTGAATTCCCAAAGTTGGAATTCTCACACATATTTTATAATTCGAACTCAACATGGTTCTTGAACATAAAATATTCATTACAAAATGATTGAACTCAAAATAACTTTTATTTCGAAGTTCTAGTGTTGATCCTCTTCATTAACTTGGACTTCATGAGATGACCAGCTATACTCCAAGTGCATTTGCAATGTCATTCCCAAGCTTCCTCTTCATTCTAGCATTTCTCCTTCTAAAGTAACTGCCACTGGTGCAAGTGAGGGCATCAATTAGTATCTCATACTAAATGACTTTCTTTGCAACTATGTCAATAGTTTTGTTATAACTCTTATACGTGTCTCAGTCCATGTAGGATCTCCGCTTCACTGTCAGCTTTTGCTTCCTTGAGTAAGGCAAACAACATCTGAACATGCCACTCTTCCGCGATAGCATTGTAAAGCTTTATAAAACCTTGGAGTATTGGCGGGACTGATCCTAGTACGATGTCACAGAAGTTCTCCTGAGCTATTGGAAAACCAACATCTCTGCGCTTTCTTTCTAATCTGATCATCGTGATTTCAAACAACTTTATGGGTTCACCCAACTCAAACCGACTATTCATTAGTTCTCTAGTCAGATTATAACGCGCATTGTGCACTTGATGTGTGAATAGAGATTTCAGTTCCTCTACCACATAGTAGGGATGACGGTTACGAAACCGATCAACTAGCTCAACATCAATGCATGTGTGCAAGAGTTCCTTGACAATGCACACATCGCATGGATATGAGTCTTTCATGAACCTCATCTCCATGCATATGACCCACAAAGTGATCCATATTTGTGTTCCTAAGAACCTCCATCAGAGCATGAAACCATTCACCAAAATTGTTTCTTTTTGCAGCCAAAGGCTCACGACTTATCATCACATTAAATTTATATGATCAAAGGGACCTATCTCTACAATAAAACAAGTTTATCTTGACTCTATAGTTCAAAATTAATTTGCACTACATGATTCAACAAAAAATGAAATTAAGATATGCTCCCACTGAAACTGATATTCCTCGAGATCAACTTTCAGTAGAACGAGATCCCAATAAATTATGACAAGAAGGATGGACACATCTCAACCAATCACAACCTAAAGGGTAGGCCACTATACCAATCACTCAATGTGATTTTCGCTTATCTTTTGATGTATGTGTTCCGAGCTCATAACTAGTTATGCCTGAACATCAAGTCAACCATCTGACACCACATGTACAGACCGATCCTTGGATATAAGTCATCAATCCTTACCTGCATGAAGATGATAAGAACGTGTTGACCCTTGGATACAAGTTATGAACACGAACCCAAGTCTGTTCTGACGGTTGCTACAGTATGGAATAAAACGGAAAATCTTAATATTTTTAGTGAGGAATCAACCTCATAAACGACTACTACACCATCAAGGTGCAAACAAGAAAGGATAAACATCACTGGCAATTTATAATTCTTGTGATTCGGTATAGCCTTTGTTCTTTGGAGATTCTTGACGCATCTCCAATGAGGATCCTCCATCTTCGTTATTCTCACCATAGCAGAAAATCCGAGTAAATTCTGCTGCGGTGAAAATTGCTTCAAGTTGTCCCACGATGGAGAAACGACCATTTTCCCCCATCATGTACTTCCTCCGAGCTCCGTGATGAATGCATGCTTGTCAATGTCAAACAATGACAATTCTTTGGCATTGACCATCATGTCAAAACACAATAACAAGATAGCTATACCAAACCACACGCATGCCCTCCAAAACCAAGTTCGACGCATCTAATGCTTTGATTGCAAGTTTTAGCGTGGTTGTAGGTTCTACGATCAACTATCGTCATTACCTACGCAATTCGAGGTATGTTTAATCTCACTGCTAGATTAGCTTTGCGGGATGGTTAAAACACAGACATTACAAAAACATCTAGAGCCTCAACCTAAACTTATTCATAACCATTACCCCTGTGTGGATTCAATCCACGGGCCTTGCCACCATGCCGTTATAAGAGACCAACTATGGTGTGACCCCAAACTACTAAAGCACTTCGTCGGATCAAACGAGATATACCTGGGGCAACTCGAGCATCCTAGAATTGCCGAAATTTATAAAAATTCATACCATGCCGTCGCAAACAAAACAAACACAGCTTATTCGTAAGTAACAAAAATTAAATGAATATTACAGAACTTTCTAATATACTTGCACAAGCTTATGCAATATCCGCACAAAATTGTGCTCTAAATCCAATCGTATCTAGGCATAGTACGCTCTGATGCCACTGCTGGTCTACGCTGCAGAATTTTTAAAAAATGCCCTACGTAGTTCTCCAAGATCACTATTAAAATAATGAGGCATGACCTTACATGCAAGTATCAAGATCACGACTCGCCGGACAGCAGAATCTATGTAGTCGTAGAAGAGTTCTGACCAATCGTGGAACCTCACAACTAGGCATAGTTGCAAGGATGTCACTAATCTTCCCTCGTCAAGGATCACACGTGTAATCCCTCGTATGTTGTGCACGTGTAAGCTCATGTCAACCCGCCAGCGCTCCGCCGTCGAGGACTCGGTCGGAAAGGTACCCGTAGGTCGGTGGTGGTGGAGATGGCGTTGCTGACATGGAGGGCAGCGACACCTTAGGCGTGGACGGTCGTGCAGCCGACGCGGTGGAGCTGCCGACGGGCGCCATGTACATCATGATGAAGATCTGTTGCGCCACTTAGGCAACGATGATGCCATTGTCATCGGCCCGGGTCTGCACCTTGGCAGCTGTGGCAAGTTAGGTGGCCCGCTGATTCCTCCTCTGGTTGCCCCGCTTCACCGTCTCGCTGGCCCTCTGCTCTAGGGTGAGAGGCTTATTTCTCTTCTTCACCGGCACCGGGGGGGGGGGGGGGCTCAGCTACGACATGCACGACCGCGGCCTTGCCGGACGCATCCTCATTGGAGACGACGGATGCATCGGCCATGGGTAGGGCACCGTCGGGAGTTTGGATTCGGAGGGGAAAGGGCAAAGTGGGAGGTTCCGCCACTGCTGGGCGGGCCAGGAGCGGACTACGTGAGGATGTTTGAGTGGTCCACGCGCGTCCGGGGCCGACGTAAACCTGGCCCAAATTTGCATAAAAACGGACATTTGTCCATTTGCGTTGCCCGTTGGGATGTGTTTTTCTTCTATGCGTTGCCCGTTTACGGACATGAAAGGACATGGGTGGACTCTATGGGTTGCACCGTTGGAGATGTTCTGAGAGCATCTCGAAAGACAGCTCCGTGTGATTTTGTCCGACCCTTCCAAAATATGCATGTTTTAAGAAAAATGTCATGTACATGTGCGACACAAGGGGATACCACTGTGGCGTCCCAAATCAAAATTTAGAAATATTAATTCGGATCAAATGCATGTGGGTGTCATTTGGTCCTCATGTGGGTGTCGTCGGGTTACCTCCCCACACGAGTGCTATGAGTGAAAACACTTTACCATTTCGGTCTCGGCAATGGCAGGCGCCCCTATCTGGCGATAGCTAGCTAGGTGGGTCCAGAGCGACGGTGCCTGACGATGTCAAAAGGAGGCATAGGTTCACCTCCTGTCGATGATATGGGGTGTATCATAGAGGGTGCGGCTCCTCCTATTTTCTTTCTTTAATCGTTTATTTTTTGTAATAGTGTTTCCTCATCACTTTGTATCGGTTCGGTCTTGTTAATTTATTTGTGAAGCGGCAAGAAAACTTGTTTTGAGGATGATTTAATTGATCCCCTCCTACAGGATCAAGATTATCACGTTTCAACGCTGAATGTTATGAAGATCATGAATCTGGGGCAGGAGCTCCTTGATTTGAAAATAAAGGCAAAAACAGATAAGCAAGAAGATTTCTTTTCCTCAACGCCTTGTGTGAAGATTCCCGTTGATGGACCAGCTGGAATGTTCATTTGCACGCAATTAAATCCAGCGGGAGGGACAGTCGCTGAATCGATTAAGCAAGATAAGCGAGGAGCACGCGGAAGATAAACATTTCGAGTGGTGATATTGCCGATAAAACATTTGGTTACTTGCTTGTTTGCGCCAACAACTGCTAAGCTAATTAAGCCCCCACTAGCTGTCTCGTGTCCCCTTTTGTTTGGGCCAGCACTGCCGAGTCAATTCATGTAGCTTCAGCCGGCTGCCATCTACATAGGCACATAGCCAAATCCGGATGGAAACATTAATTTACTTGTATTGAACAGTGGACCAAAGCCACATGTTTTGCCTGAGAAGACATATGTCAAACATAAGCAAACGAGTGGACCAAAGCCACATGTTTTGCTTGTATTGAACAGTACGTAGTCTCCGCTAACGTGAGCCATATTTTGGAGAATTTAAGATGATCACACGTTCACAGCATGTTCTCTCCTAATTAATTCCCCAGGGTCACCACTAACAAGCGTATTACTATGATTTAGGGCAGCGTCTTCGGCGCCCTCTCGGTAAGCATTGACGGAAAGCGTGGTTAACCGTATATTTTTCAACAGCTTGGTTGAACAGCCAAAAAAAATTATATTAAGGAACAGATGTGGTAATATACAACTCATATTTGAGTTCGTTAAAGATATTGTCTCACCAAAAATTACTTGATTCATATGTGCATTGTGTATATCTAAAATTGCAATCACGTATTTTTCAAGACCGATTTAATGGCGCCAATTTTATGTTACAAAAGTTATTTAAAAAAATAAGTTGCTTCTCAAAATATTTTCGTGCGAATCAAAATACATCTTGAGCGTGTCGACTATGACACTCAATCCTCGTGAGAAGTTACTAGTTTGAAACATCAATTTATGTCATATAAATTTCATAGTACCGAAGTAGCTACCAATAAAAATAGTTCTGTTTTGTTACAGTCTGTAAATACACATGATAAAAGAATAAACAATGGTATAAGAAAACGGCGGTGATCCAACCGTGGTATAACAATCGTATCGCTGCTGAACAATTATTTGCAATGGGATACACGACGTGGTTGGCCATCACGGATGTTTAGGCCATCACCTACCGATGAATCCAAGCCGCAGTAGGATGAAGGCCACAATAAGCATGACAATGCCGATGATCAAGCCTTTCCTGTCTATGAGCCACTTTTTGTCTTATGTGCGATTTCTACTCCTCGCAGTTTTTTCCAAACGACTAGAGCCGGGTTCCATTATCGAAAGACAACAGAATAGAGGTCTTATTTACAACGAAACTGAAAACTAAAAACAGCAAAAGCCGAGGCATGAAAAGAAGAGAAACCAGTCCCCTCTGAAGGAAGGAACAGGAAACTACCTCCCACACATGCCAAACGGACAGAAGCTAAACCAAACAAACAGAAGTTTTAGAGCGCTAGCTAAGCGCGACGGGGGTACGGCAAAGTACTGTAACTAACAACCATACTGCACGCAGGCAGGAAACTTAAACTAGTTCAAACGATGAGAATCAACCAACAACATCCACATCCTCATCAGTAGAAGCTTCTGAAGTAATCGTCCTGTGAAGTCTGGCCTGGTTCCTGGCATGTTGTTCCAGAGCAGCATCTTGAATCAATCTTGCACCCTCCTCCATAGTGGTCCTATCCCCGGGAGCTTGAAGACCTTCCCAATAGCGAATAAACGCACAAAAATAGCAAATCAACTCCACAGGAGATGAAATAAACTTCTTGTCGAAACAAGCCCTATTTCTAGTTTTCCAAATTGCCCAGCAGAAGGCAGCAATCCCAACAACATGAAGATTCAACTGGTTTGGAAAGAAAGCAGAAATCCACCAGAAATACTGAGTGAAGTTGGTGGCTCTGTTAAAAGCTCCAATCACTGATGAAATAACAATCCACATGTAAGTAGCAGCAGGGCAAGAAAAGAACAAGTGATTAATAGTTTCAAAAACGTCACAGAAACTGCAAGAGAAATCTCCTTTCCATTTCCTTTTTTTCATATTATCCTTGGTGGCAATCGAATTATGCCAGATTAACCAAAGCCACACTTTGATTTTCAGAGGGATTTTAGCCTTCCGAAGATGCAAAAAAGATCTGTCCACATTAGAGGAAGACAGTCTAGTATACATGGATTTAACAGTGAATTTTCCTGATTTGGTTAGTTTCCACTTGGGCCTATCAGGGCCCTCTCCCAAGGCAACAGTCATAAGAAGACTGCGCATTATTGATGCTTGTTGTTGCATGGGGACACTCAGCCATCTCCTAACATCCAACTGCCAGTTCCTATCTGCCATTTCTCTAACTGTGCACACCTGGAAATTGCAAACATCAAATAATTCTGGAAATCTTTCACAGAAAGGCAGTGGACCACACCATTGGTCATGCCAAAAGTCAGTTTCTCTTCCACCACACACCATCATGTATCTACACTGAAGATACCACTGCTTAACCTTCAGGAGATCCTTCCACACAGGGGAATCCTGTTGCCTAACTTTGATCCTGGAGATCCCATGTTTTATTCCATACTTCTCTTTAACCAAAGATTGCCAAATCCCTTCTTCCATCTCTAACCTCCACCACCACTTGCATAAAAGACTGTAATTGAAAAGTTTAAGATCTTTGATGCCTAGACCCCCTTTATTCTTAGGTTTGTTAATCAAATTCCATCTCACCAGGTGATACTTTTTCTTGGAGTTGGTCCCTTGCCAGAAAAATCTCCTAATTATTTTGGTCATTGCTTCCAAACAAGAGGAAGGAAGTAGGTACATAGACATATGATAGATGGGAATGCTACTCAAGGAAGATTGAATTAAGATTAATCTCCCACCAATAGATGAATTGTTGCCAGCCCAACCATCTAATCTTTTACCTAGCTTTTCCACCAAAGGTTTCAAGTCAGCAACTAGGATTCTAGAACCACAAACATGCACCCCCAGATATTTCATGGCCAATGACCAATTTGGCAATTTAACATATCAGAGTACAGGATACTCTTATCCGAATCCTCCAAAATCATGAATAGCTCACTCTTCATGAAGTTGATCTTCAAACCTGACATAGCCTCAAACAAATACAAAATCATCTTAAGCTGTCTGACCTGATTCAAATCATCCTGGATCATTAAAAGGGTATCATCAGCGTACTGAAAAATAGCCACACCTTTATCAACAAGATTAGGGACTAGACCAACAATGAGACCAATCTCCTGGGCCTGCTGGATGAGTTTAGCAAGCCCTTCAGCAGCAAGGTTGAACAGGAAAGGAGAAAAGGGATCTCCCTGTCTAACTCCCCTGTGACTACCAAAATCTCTCCCCCTTGTGTTATTAATTTTCTACTCCTCGCTGTGCTCTGTCCATCCATTTCATCATTTTTTTCTAAATCATCTAGAGACATAACTTGTTGGTCTTTAGCATCATTGTCCTTCTTTGACGGCATGATATCAAACTGGTTGCTTACGTTTGCCATCATATCAGGACTTATGTTTTTCATCATGGATTCAAGCAGCTGCCGCATTGCAGGGTCTTTCATGGCATTTCTCACAACGTCTTGCATATCATCAGATGTACAAGGTGGAGAACTGGGCGACGGCTGGTCCATCCTTCGGGTGCTGACTATTTCAGCTGCAGGGTTCTCGGCGACAATTTCCGGGGATGAAGGTTGGATGTTATCTTCTTCTACGATTTCTTCAATAACAACTCCTTTTGACATGTTTACTTCTCCCCGTCCTTCAGTGGCAAGTCTTCCTTCGGCGTCTGTAAGTACCTCGGCAATAGTTTCATCCGCTGGAAAGATTTCATGGGCTTTACGCAGGTCAGCGACAGCAGCTTCCAGGTCTCCTAGTTCCTTGTACGCCTGGCCCCTTCGGTAGTATGCCTTAACATTGCTCGAGTCATAAGTCAGAACCTCTGAACCTTCGTTTATGCACTCCTCAAACTTGGCCGATTTCACGTAACAAGACATCAGATTAAGGAAACACTGCAGCTGCAGCGTTTGCCCGCCTGCCGATAGTAGGTTTTTCACGTTATCCTTGGCAAGCTTGTACTTGGCAGCAGTGTCAGTAAACTCCCCACGGCTATGGAGTTCGTTTCCCTGACTCTTTAACATCTTGGCACCGGATATCACGTATGACATTTGAGCGTCGGCCTGGGCTTTCATGTCAGCAAACTCCTCCGGCTTGGCGTTGGCGATTTTTTGGGTCATACGAAGTTTTTCCTCTAGGCTCGTCTGATTCAGCTGCTGTGCCGCTCGTTTGAAGTCCTCCGTTCCTATGTTTTTCATGCTCTCGGATGCAAGCTTTACAAGGCATGCTGCTGCATAGCCTGCATAGATTCTGCTTAAAGATTTCATCTTTATTTACACCCAGTTGTCCGATGTGTTCCTCAACGGTGGATGCGGCATGCTGCTGGCGTTGCTGGAGAGTACACCGCCATCGGCGTCCTGCAGCTCCGTGATGATCGACAAGGGCTTCTGTACAAGATGTATGCATTGCCGTCAAGTCCGGCGTCGTCGAGGTAATCTCAGTCTCTCCTACCCTGGTTGCGTTTTTGTATGTATGGTTGCTGCAAATGGTGATGATGGCTATCTAGCTATTTTGCCGGATAGGATATCTCTAGTCCAGGGCTAGTAGTCCATGGCTATTTAGTTGGCAGACTGTTTTCTTTTCAAGGCTTGGTGTTGTGTAATATCGATCAAATGTTGTTTAGCGGGAGGAAAACAGCACCTTATTTTTTGTGGTCTGATGCTGACGACAGCATGTCTAAGAATAGACTAGTAAGATATTTTTTCTTAGCTTATGAATCATGTATGCTTGTATTTTTGCTTCACTGAATCTCTTTCCTGGGCTAGTCTAATATTGTCGGTTTATCTAGCATTGTAGTATCTGGCTTTTACATGTTGAATTGTGTAGTAGTGGGTATGTTTTCCAGGTTATTTGGTAATTGTACACCTTCAGTTTACTCTGTTTTTAGAGTGAAATGGTTATTAAACCCACTGCCTGTGTATTTCTTGGAGTTTCCTTCATTGCTAGCTAGTGCCACACAGTTGCTTAACAAGAATTGTGTTGTAGCTTTCCTAAATTAATAAATGCTCTTTTGTACACAAAAGGTTTCAGCTGTATAAATTTTGTTCTTGTTGTAGAATTTGAACGCCTTGTCCATTCTCTGGCATGAACCTGACTGGAAGCATAGAAAGAACCACCCATGGTTTTCGAGCCGGCCTCACCGTGCGCCTCTTCGGTGAAACATTGACGGACGAAATAGATTTGCATCTTGCTGCTTCCAAAAGAGCAGAAGAGGTTGACCATATATTATTTATGGAGAGCTGGTTGACTAGTATATATATCTAGGGCTTTTTATCGAATTGCCCACAGCGGTCCACTTGTACTCAGTTTTATCCCTAGCGCCGAATCGACCTCAGTTTTGCCCCTAGTCTGTGCGCAACTACTATGGAGAGTCTTGAACGGTAAGTTTGGAGTCGAATCCGTTAGGCGAAGTGGGCCCGGAGGAGTCAGACTCCGTTTCGCGCAGTGGGTCCGGGTGGGACTGCCAGTTCGTTGAAACCGTCCGGAGCTTACAGGTGGGACCGCGCAGTTAGTTGACTAATCTGAATAGTCCACACCCGAGGTTCCCGCCACCACCGTCGTGCGCTGCCGCCCAATTTAGTTGCCCCGCCGTCGTGCGCTGCCGCTCTCGCCGCCGCCACCTCCGCACCACCCCCTGCTGCGCCACGAGCACCTGCGGCACCACCACCACCTGCGGCGCCACCACCATCTGCTCCACCGCCACCTTCCTCAGCCAGCGCCCCACCGCCACCTGTGTCGCAGCCAGCAGCACACATTTGCGCCGCCAGCACCACCTGCACCACCTGCACCGCCGCGGCCGTTCCGCGTGGCCACATGCTTCACCGCCGGGGCCGTCCTGCGACGCCGCTGGTGGGGCGCTCGTTCAACCACTCTGCCCGCCACCTTCTCGACGAAATGGATTGGGCGAATGAAATGGAGAGCGGTCGCGCCATGGGGCCGGAGACACGCCGCGTCCACGATTGGGTTCCCATTGGGTAAGTACTGAGCTTTGAATTGTCGATTAGACATGGGATGCCATTGATTTGCATCTGATTGCGTCTCTGTTTTCGTGGGTTAGGATGGAGTTGCGGTTTTCTTTCTTGATGAACATTAGAAGGGAGCGCTACACCGTCGATGTAGACAGTAAGAAGAAATACCAAGGAGGTTTCAGTTATTCGGTCCCAATGGATTGTAACTGGAGTTTCAGACAATTTGGGGAGATAATTTGCAGCCCATATCCTTGGGGTTTGCATGATGAAGTGGAATTTAGATACTTTGATGGGGGAAAAGATCGGATCCAAATTAGTAACGATGAAGAGCTCGCTACCATGTTTGCTAAGCATAAGGAGGCAGAGAATTTTCATGTGAAGCTGCAAAATGATGTCGTTGTGCCGGCAGTTGGACAGACGGTGGCGGGTTCATCTTCTGTGGCAGGACCATCACGTCGTACTGTCAACTCCAGCCAGAACAGTTCAAAACCAACTCGACGTGGTGGCTCGACAAGTGTGGGCACTGGGAGAAGGATTCATGTTGAAGTGGAGGAGGATGCCTGCATTTCTGCGGATGATGAAGAGAGGCTATATCCTGATGTTATTCGGAATTTAAGACTGACACCTCGGGCTGAAATCCAATATGAGTCTGACAGTGGCGATGAAGAAGAGGAAGACCGGACACCTGTTGAATGGAACCCTGCGAACCCTCTTATGGCAGAAGGTTGCATTTTTTCTTCCATGGCTGAGTGTAGAAATGCACTTGTGACGTACTGCATGAAGGCAGAACGTGCCTTTAAAGTTGACAAGAGCGATAAAAGGCGCTACACCGTGTGCTGTGTGTCTGAAGATTGTCAATGGAGGATGCATGCATCTAAAATGCGTGGCAGCACCAATGTTCAGGTAAAAGTGAACCATTTTCCCCACACATACGGAGAATCAACCCTTAGGAAGCAAACAATCAGCAGAGCCAAGTCAAGATGGGTGGCGGATGAAGTAAAAAAATGGGTGGCAGAAAACCATCAAGTGAGTGCAAAGCAATTGCAGAAAAACATGAAAGACAAGTTCAAGATAGATTTACCATACATGAGGGTGTTCAGTGGTAAAAACAAAGCATTGGAATCTATCCATGGTAACTGGAATGAAAGTTTTCAGTTGTTGTATTCATTCAAAGCTGAAGTGGTGAGGACAAGCTCAGGTAGTGTTGTTGAAATTGATCACCACGCCGTGGATTACACATTGAAAAAAGTGACAAGGACCAAGCAATGCTTTAGGAGGGTTTTTGTGTGCTTTCAAGCTTGCAAAATGGGTTTTTTGGTAGGCTGCAGGCCTTATTTGGCTATTGATGCTACTTTTCTCACATGGAGGTTTAAAGGCCAGCTAGTAGCAGCCTGTGCAGTTGATGCGCACAGTTTTGTTTTTCCAGTTGCCTACGGTGTGCTGGAGACAGAGTCCGAGGAGAGCTGGACATGGTTTTTGCAGAATCTGCGCCAGGCTATTGGACATCCCAATGGATTGGTAATCCACACAAATGCATGCAAAGGTTTAGAAGTGGCCGTGGATAATGTGTTCCCAGGAGTAGAGCACAGGGAATGCATGCGTCACCTTGCTGCAAATTTTATGAAGAAATTCGAAGGAAAGTTTTTTACCGAGAATTTATGGTCTGCATCTTTGACTTGCAGTGTGAGGAAGCACAACTACCACATGAGGCAGTTGTACACAAATGAGAAAGTGAAGGAATACTTGGAAACACACCACTCGAAGTTATGGGCTAGAAGCCAATTCAGTGAAGTGAGCAAAGTTGACTATGTGCACAATAATCTTGCAGAATCTTTCAACTCAACGATCCGGAGACTAAAGGATCTTTATTTGGCGGATTTGCTTGACAGGATAAGGATAGAATACGCCGAGAAATTTTATTTCCATCTTGAAATAGCTAAAGCAAAATTCATGGGCCACGTTATTATCCCGGCTGTGATGAAGGTGTTGAAGAAAAAAACAGAGGGCTTGAATATGAACATGAGATTTATCTCAGATACCAAATCAGAGGTGTCATTCTTTGATAAAAGTAACAAAGAATGGAGATATCCAGTGGATTTAGAAGAGAAAACTTGCAGTTGTAGGCAATGGAAGATAACTAGTTTGCCATGCATTCATGCCTTGTTTTTCATCACTTCTCTGACAGGTCCAGCAGGGGATATACATCAGTATGTCCATGATTACTACTCTATAGCAATGTTAGAGCCACATATGCACATGCCTTGCCTACTTTGGAGGGAAAACAGCAATGGGATAGAGTGGACCCTCGATTCAAACTTTGTGCTCCGGTTCTGAAGAGAGCTGCAGGTAGACCGAGGAAGAGTCGACACCGACGTCGCAGTGAAGGTGGAGTAGGAGCGAGGGTGCGTAAGTGCACAAGGTGTGGTGGGACTGGTCATTTCGGCAAATATTGTGATAACGCAGTAGATCCAGGGCTTGGAGAGAGTATGCCTGATGAAAATGATGGTCAGCAGCCGGATGCAGCATTTGAAAATGATGATCAGCAGCCGGATGAAACATTTGAAAATGATGATCAGCAGTCAAGTGATTCAGATGATGCTCCAGATCAAAATGATGATCAAGTACATGATCCAACTGATTATTCAAATGATGATCAAGTTCATGATGTTCCATATGCTCCATTCGATGATCCAGATGCTCCAGCTGATGATCCGCTGGATGCTCCAGCTGATGATCCAGCTGATGATTCAGCTGATGCTCCAGTTGCTCCAGCAGATGCTCCAGATGCTCCAGCTGATGATCCGCTGGATGCTCCAGTCGATGATTCTGACATGATCTCACCAGTTTCATTGGATGCTCCATTGGATGATTCTGCCATGATCGCACAAGTTTCATTGGATGCTCCATTGGATGATTCTGCCATGGTCTCACAAGTTTCATTGGATGCTCCATTGGATGAGTCTGCTATGATCTCACCAGTTACAAGCTTAGATGGGTATGTAAATCTTGCCATGATCTCACCAGTTTTCATTTTTCATTTTATTTATTTATCATGATCCTTTATGTTTTGTACAGATCTGGTGTAGTTTCAAAGAAGAAGGCCAAGGTACCGACTACCAAGAGGAGAAGACCAGAAGCTGTGAGCAAGATGAGCACAAGGAGCAAAGGGCCACCAAAACAGCCAAGGATCACAAAGAAGCCCCGACGCTATTTAGACTAAGTTGGTGTTGTATTTCTGTTGAATAATGTTGTATTTATGACTAGTGATGTATCTAAGTTAGAACATAGTTTGGATGATGTTTGAATAATGTTGGATGATGTTGAACCAAGTCGTTTCAAAATTTTAGGAAAATGTGCTTCAAATGAGGTCTCAAGCTAGGGTAGACACCCCCTTTTGAAATTTGATGAAAAATTTGACATTGTCAAAATTATTCAAATAAATTTGAGGAGCAACTATATCGCATATAACAACATGGTGCGTTGGATTCATGTCATTTTGATTTTTTTTTTTAATTATTTATGCTCATTTGAAACCATCGCTCTATTCTCATGAGAAATGTGCTTCAAATGAGGTGTGAAGCTAGGGTAAACACCCCCGTTTGTAATTTCATGAAAAATTCTACCTTGTCAAAATTATCCAAATAAATTTGAGGAGCAACTATATCGCATATAACAACATGGTGCGTTGGATTCATGTCATTTTGATTTTTTTTGAATTATTTATGCTCATTTGAAACCATCGCTCTATTCTCATGAGAAATGTGCTTCAAATGAGGTCCGAAGCTAGGGTAAATACCCACATTTGTGCTTCAGCATTTTTTGGCATCTTGTCTAAATCAGTCAAATTAATTTCCTAGACATCTATTCTACATATATATAGTGTAAATCTGAAGTTTCATTATGTTTTGAATAATTCTTCTATTTTTTTTAATTTTTTATTTAAATAACATGGTTTAATAGAAACATCATATGTAAAACAGATAAAAATCATCACTCTAGTGAATGTGAAGTTTCATTATGTTTTGAATAATTCTTCTATTTTTTATATTTTTATATTTAAATAACATGGTTTAATACTTAACAGCAAAGAAATCATATGTAGAACAGATAGAAACCATCGATCCCTGTGGCCAACGGACCAACCAATCAGAGCGCAGAACGAGCGTCTCGCGGATCGCTGTGGCTGCGAGCGCATCCGTCCGATCCACGATTCCTTCTAGAAGGCGTCGATCCAACAGCCCAGGTCGAATCTCTGTATTTCCTTCTAGAAGCTTTTCGGCTGGTCAAACAGAGGATTGACCAAGCTTGAAATGAGCATACATAATTCAAAAAAAATCGAAAAAATATAAAACCGACGCATATAGTAGTGTTATGTCATATAGTAACGAGAACAAAATATAAACATGTCTTATAAAGAATGGAACGAAAAAGCCTTGTGTAACATGTGATATCTTGAACAGACTAGTAGAGTGTTCAAGAAAAATGAGATGAGTTTCAAACCTTTGGAACTCAAATAAGGTCAAAATCTCACCAAAGCTTCATTTTGGTGTGACTAAGAAAAATCCAAAGTTATTTTTTCATTTTGATGTTTTAAACTTGTTTTATTTACGATTTTTGATTAAAACCATTATTATTCAAAAGAAAATAAATAATACGAATATTCATCCAATAAATTTTTAGGCTTCGAAATTGCATTATATAGGTCTAATACAAGTCTAGGAAAAATATAAATAGGATTTACAAACATTAGAACGAAAGCCATCACTAAAATGAGATTCCTCGAATACAGGAGTAGAGATTTCAAAGAATATGAGGTGGAAACATTGTGAATCTTCCGAACAGGTGGGTTCTACCTTTTTGTTTTGTGTTCATATGGGCTATCCTAGCACAACCAAGCAAATAGTTCCACATTGCTACCCCGTTTCGACGCCGTTACCTCGTGTTTCCGTATAAGTCCGGTATTTCTCCAACGGGTAGGGTTTCACCGGAAGGGGAGCTACGGAGCGTCTGGATCCCAACACAAGCTAGGGGGTGCCATACCATGATAGTATAGGTGTGTTGTGTGCTTTGGATGTCAAATATTTCTCTCCGGGGTGTGACCCGCTTCACCGGCATCCACTTCTCTCTCGTGAGCGCTTATAGGGTGAAACTCCCGTATCGGACCAAACATCGTGAATCTTCCAAAGAGGTGAGTTCTACCTTTTTGTTTTGTGTTCCTATGGGCTATCCTAGCACAACCAAGCAGATAGTTCCACATTGCTACCCCCTTTCAACGCAGTTACCGCGTGTTTCCATATAAGTCAGGTATTTCCCCAGCGGGGCTAGGGTTTCACCGGGAGGGGGGCTACGGAGCGTCTGGATCCCAACACAATCTAGGGGGTTCCATACCATGTTAGTATAGGTGTGTTGTGTGCTTTGGATGTCAAAGATTTCTCTCCGGGGTGTGACCCGCTTCACCGGCATCCACTTCTCTCTCGTGAGCGCTTATAGGGTGAAACTCCTGTATCGGACCAAACATCGTGAATCTTCCGAAGAGGTGGGTTCTACCTTTTTGTTTTGTGTTACTATGGGCTATCCTAGCACAACCAAGCAGATAGTTCCACATTGCTACCCCCTTCGACGCAGTTACCGCGTGTTTCCGTATAAGTCAGGTATTTCCCCAGCGGGGCTAGGGTTTCACCGGGAGGGGGGCTACGGAGCGTCTGGATCCCAACACAAGCTAGGGGTGCCATACCATGTTATTATAGGTGTGTTGTGTGCTTTGGATGCCAAAGATTTCTCTCCGGGGTGTGACCCGCTTCACCGGCATCCACTTCTCTCTCGTGAGCGCTTATAGGGTGAAACTCCTGTACCGGACCAAACATCGTGAATCTTCCGAAGAGGTGGGTTCTACCTTTTTGTTTTGTGTTCCTATGGGCTATCCTAGCACAACCAAGCAGATAGTTCCACATTTCTACCCCCTTTCGACGCAGTTACCGCGTGTTTCCGTATAAGTCAGGTATTTCTCCAGCGGGGCTAGGGTTTCACCGGGAGGGGGGCTACGGAGCGTCTGGACCCCAACACAAGCTATGGGTGCCATACCATGTTAGTATAGGTGTGTTGTGTGCTTTGGATGTCAAAGATTTCTCTCCGGGGTGTGACCCGCTTCACCGGCATCCACTTCTCTCTCGTGAGCGCTTATAGGGTGAAACTCCTGTATCGGACCAAACATCGTGAATCTTCCGAAGAGGTGGTTTCTACCTTTTTGTTTTATGTTCCTATGGGTTATCCTAGCACAACCAAGAAAATAGTTCCACATTGCTACCCCCTTTCGACGCAGTTACCGCGTGTTTCCGTATAAGTCAGGTATTTCTCCAGTGGGGCTAGGGTTTCACCGGGAGGGGGGCTACGGAGCGTCTGGATCCCAACACAAGCTAGGGGGTGCCATAACATGTTAGTATAGGTGTGTTGTGTGCTTTGGATGTCAAAGATTTCTCTCCGGGTGTGACCCGCTTCACCGACATCCATTTCTCTCTCGTGAGCGCTTATAGGGTGAAACTCCCGTATCGGACCAAACATCATGAATCTTCCGAAGAGGTGGGTTCTACCTTTTTGTTTTGTGTTCCTATGGGCTATCCTAGCCCAAAAAAGCAAATAGTTCCACATTGCTACCCCCTTTCGACGCAGTTACCGTGTGTGTCCGTATAAGTCTGGTATTTCTCCAGCGGGGCTAGGGTTTCACCGGGAGGGGGGGGCTACGGAGTGTCTAGATCCCAACACAAGCTAGGGGGTGCCATACCATGTTAGTATAGGTGTGTTGTGTGCTTTGGATGTCAAAGATTTCTCTCCGGGGTGTGACCCGCTTCACCGACATCCATTTCTCTCTCGTGAGCGCTTATAGGGTGAAACTCCCGTATCGGACCAAACACCGTGAATCTTCTGAAGAGGTGGGTTCTACCTTTTTGTTTTGTGTTCCTATGGGATATCCTAGCACAACCAAGAAAATAGTTCCACATTGCTACGCCCTTTCGACGCAGTTACCGCGTGTGTCCGTATAAGTCAGGTATTTCTCCAGCGGGGCTAGGGTTTCACCAGGAGGGGGCCTACGGAGCGTCTAGATCCCAACACAAGCTAGGGGGTCACCGCACTGTACCAACTATCTCTAAAAATGTCTAGAAATGACATGGCCGACTAGTGCAGACAGCACCCGTCTACACTATTTTTACATGCCCTAAAAACAGAGGGAACCAGATCCTCTTACTTTGCCCACCTTATGTTCTCCGACTTTCTCCCATGACACGTGGCTCCGGTGTGTGATGGGCTCCATTTGTCAGTGACCTAAAGTCAGGGGATCGCGTTCCCGCACAGAGAAGCGCTCGTCTTAGCGTCTGCAGGCTGTTGCCGCCGTAGTTTGCATGCATGGACTCGATCTGCACCGTTCCTTACGATCAAACGATCGAAAATGAAGCGGTGCATGGACTGGGTATTTTGTCTCAATGTAACTGCATGCAACAACGGACACTGTCTAGTGGGGCCCCGTTCACCAGCCCTGTGCATGCACGCCTCGTTTTTTCAGAGTAAACAACGTGGTAGAAGAAGAAAAGACTAAACGTCGCGTCGCATTTGCAGCCAGAAACACGAGTCGCGTCGCATTTGCAGCGACGCAGCCCTCCACGCCTGGTTTTCAGAAGATACGCATCAATGCATATGCAGCGAGGCAGGATTTGGCGTAAGACTTTGGATTTCTTCTCTTCACCTATTTAATACACGCATGCAACGTCGAATCACTAGCTGTCCTACGCCTACGCCTGTTCTACACCGCTTTGACCATGCATCTCGACTGTTCTACACTACATCCTACGTTTTCACACAGTTTGCTTCATCTACCCCAATTAATTCACGTCTCATCGTTTCTTTAAATAGCCCGTTTCACTCGTCCTCCATCTTCTCACCCCTCTCCAGCCCCTTTGCCTTCTCTCCCTTCAAGCCACGAACACCATGTCTTCCTACTCTCTCCCTTCAAGCCCCGAGTCTGTCTCCGACGAGGACAACCACCCCAAGGCTCGGCCTTGGTACGAGCCCGACTGGACGCCGGAGGAGACATGCCTCGTGCCCGTCGAATCTCCCGAATGGGAGCGATCGCCGTCGTCCGACCACGACAGCGTCGAGCGCGCCGAGAACCTCTCCCCCAAGACGAAGAACCGCCTCCTCAAGAAAGAGGAGCGACTGGAGAAGAAGGAGCTCGATAAGGAGGAGAAGAAGGAGGAGGAGAAGGAGGAGAAGGCTCTCCGGGCCCGCATCAAGAGGGCCCGTGAGAACGACGAGGAGAGGATGCGGGAGAAGAACCGCCGCGCTCGGATCAAGGATGAGACCGATACAAGGGCGGCGGACTGGAAGAAGTAGGCCAACCGCCGGCGGTTGGCCGGATGGCGGGAAGGCCGCCCGCATGCATTCCGCGGGCGGTTAGGGTTTAGGGCTAGGGCACTTTTTTTTAAATAGATGTAATATCCGACGGGCCCCACTAAATATATGTAAAGTGGCGCCAATGATTATCCATCTATATATATGTCCACTGTTTAATTATGTTTGCCAATGAATATATGTTTAAATCTGTTTGCCCAAATGCCCTTAAATTATATTTGTCTGAATGTTATTCCGAATGTTTAAATTATATTTGTCCGAATGTTTAAATTATATTTGTCCAAATGTTTAAATTATATGTCCAAAATTTTAAATTTATTTTGTCCAAATGTTTAAATTATATTTGTCCAATGTTTAAATTCACTAGTAGAAAACAGGGCATTGAGCCAAGCCCAATGGAACCGGATGTGATACAAACCGGTTCAGAAGGGCCTGTCCCTGGGCCCCACCCATGCAGCAAAATGCCCGCAAGGCCTTTAGGAACGGTTTGTGTTAGGGGGGCCCAGGGGCAGACCCTTTAGAACCGGGTTGTATCACAAACCGGTTCTACAGGTTTTCTCATTTTTTACAGCCACTGCGGGTCCCGCTGTCATATCCTTTAGAACCGGGTTGTAACACAAACCGGTCCTAAAGCCCTCCCCTAAACCCTACATACCACCCCGAGCTCAGCTCATTTTTTCCAGCTCGAGCTCAACTCCATTTTTGCTCTCTTCTTCCTCTTGTGAGGTCTAATCCATCCCCATTTTCTCCACCATTTGTCAAGATTGTTGGTACCCATCGGTTCTACGGTTAGCATCAACGTTCCCTCTTCCGGCATTGCAGGTTTTGCTCGTTTTCTTGCTCATTTCATTTTTGTTGTGCTAGCTAGGTGTTTGATGAAATGCCTAGCTAAGCAAGAATTTGTTATTCATTTTGTTATGTATACAAATTGATGCAATTTGAGCTCAAAATTAATTATGATTTGTGCTTTTTTTAGTGTCGTGCGCCTTGTCCCCTTCCTCACTACCGTCAATCGCCCCATCACCGACACAACCTTGGTGAGCCTATTGTTTTTATTTACCAAAACAAATTTTGATTTGTATGATTTACGTATTTACTTGTATATAATTTTCTAGAGCCATGGTTTTGATATCCGTCCCCGTTGGCCCTCGTCCAGTCTATGATTCGGATGTGGTATATTATCTTTTTTCACTACATATTTTCATTTCCTGATTATACGACAATTACTTACGCCGACCAACTTGACATAGATATTTTTATATAGGAGGTAGTGGAACCGGAAATGCCAATCGACCCTATTGTTGAGAAGTTATACTTAGTTGAACAAGAAAATATTGGCTTGAAAGAAAGATTGAAAAAAACTGAAGAAAGGTTGGAAAAAACTGAAAGAGAGAAGATGACCTTGGAAAAGGTTCTTGCCGGTGTCGTCGATAGTCACAAGAGCGAGATGGACGCAATGCGCCTGAAGATTAGAAAGATTAGGAAATATGCAATTAGTAAAGAGGCTTGGTATCATTATGTCGTCGGGTCAATTGTTACCTTTGTTGCGATTTTGATCGCATTTGTTGTTGTTTTTAAATGCATTAATTAGAGAGAGTTTTTATGGATGGTTTCAGTGTGTATTTTTCTGAGAACTATATATGTATGGTCACTATACGCTAGTTTGGTATTAACGTGTGATGAACTTTTTGTATTAATTAATTAATTTAGTCATGATGATTTAGCATAATGGTTGTTGATAAATTTATATAATGCAGATGAACCGGCAATGGATGTACAGTGATCGACGTCGTCCCGAATTCCTTAATGGCATGCATAGTTTTCTCAATGTGGCTGAGAAAAACAGGCAGAATGGATTTATTTTTTGTCCATGTAAAAAATGCCAGAATAAGAGGAATTTCCCTAGCTCAAGAACCATACACACCCACCTGTTGCAAGAAGGCTTCATGCCCAGTTATTTTTGTTGGACCAAGCACGGAGAAAGAGGGGTTATAATGGAAGACAATGAAGAAGAAGAGGATAATGATAAGTATCCTATGTTCGATGAACACGGTGATACTGAAATGGGGGAAGATGAGCCTGAACTTGAGGACATTGTTGATGAGTCTGATGATGATCTTCGTCAGGTCATTCGTGAAGAACAGATAAACTGCGCAAGTGAAAACGAGAGGTTGAAGTTGGAGCGCATGTTAGAAGACCACAAAAAATTGTTGTACCCAACTTGCGAAGATGGCCAGAAAAAACTGGGCACCACCCTTGAATTGTTGCAATGGAAGGCAGAGAATGGATTATCTGACAAGGGATTTGAAAACCTGCTGAAAATAATGAAGAAGATGCTTCCAAGAAATAATGTGCTGCCCTGCAGTACATACGAAGCAAAGAAGGTTGTCTGCCCTCTAGGATTGGAAGTGCATAAGATACATGCATGCATCAATGACTGCATCCTCTACCGCGGCCAGCACGAGAATTTAAATGCCTGCTCGGTATGCGGTGCATTTCGGTATAAGATCAGGTGAGATGACCCTGGTGATGTTGAGGGCGACGATCGCCCCAGGAAGAGGGTTCGTGCCAAGGTGATGTGGCATGCTCCTATAATACCACGGTTGAAACGTTTGTTCCGAAACAAAGAGCATGCCAAGTTGTTGCGATGGCACAAAGAAGACCGTAAGGAAGACGATATGCTGAGACACCCCGCTGATGGGTCGCAGTGGAGAAACATCGACGATAAGTACGAGGACTTTGCACATGACGCAAGAAACTTAAGGTTTGGTCTGAGTACAGATGGCCTGAATCCATTTGGGGAGCAGAGTAGCAGTCATAGCACCTGGCCCGTGACTCTATGTATCTATAACCTTCCTCCTTGGTTATGCATGAAGCGTAAGTTCATTATGATGCCAGTGCTTATCCCAGGCCCGTCGCAACCCGGCAACAACATTGATGTGTACCTGAGGCCACTGGTTGATGAACTTTTAGAGTTGTGGGCTGACGAAGGCGTACGTGTGTGGGACGAGTACAAACAAGAGGAATTTGACCTACGAGGGTTGCTGTTTGTTACCATCAATGATTGGCCCGCTCTTAGTAACATCTCAGGACAGTCAAACAAGGGATACAGCGCATGCACACACTGTTTAGGCGAGACAGAAAGTATACATATAGGCAAGAATGTGTACCCGGGGCATCGTCGATTTCTTCCAGACAGGCATCCCGTAAGAAAGAAAGGAAAGCATTTCAAAGGCGAGGCAGATACACGGAGGAAGCCAACCCTCCCTAAAGGTACTGATATATATGACATGGTCAAAGATATAAAAGTAATCTTTGGAAAGGGTCCTGGCGCACAATCTGTTCCAAATGACGCCGACAACCACGTAGCCTTGTGGAAGAAGAAATCTATATTCTGGGAACTACCCTATTGGAAATTCCTAGAGGTTCGCTCTGTGATCGACGTGATGCACGTGACGAAAAATATTTGCGTGAACCTGCTAAACTTATTGGGCGTGCATGGGAAGAAGTCGAGAGATACACCAAAAGCACGGCTGCACCACCAACGTATGCACGAACGAGACGACCTGATGAATCCAGAGAATTTCAAAGGTCCTGCCAGCTACGCTCTTACCAAGGAAGAGAAGGAGATCTTTTTCCAAGTCCTGAGTAGTATCAAGGTCCCGTCTGGCTACTCGTCGAACATAAAAGGAATACTAAACCTGGAAGAGAAAAAGTTCCAAAACCTTAAGTCTCATGACTGCCACGTGATCATGACCCAATTACTTCCGATTGCATTGAGGGGGCTTCTGCCAGAAAACGTGCGAGTACCCATTGTGAAGCTATGTGCATTCCTCAACGCAATTTCTCAGAAGGCAATCGATCCAGCAACTCTACCAAGTTTACAGAAGGACGTGGTCCAATGTCTTGTCAGCTTCGAGTTGGTGTTCCCACCAACCTTTTTCAATATTATGACGCACCTCATAGTTCACCTAGTCCAAGAGATTTCCGTTCTCGGTCCTGTATTCTTACACAATATGTTCCCCTTTGAGAGGTTCATGGGAGTCTTCAAGAATTATGTTAGAAACCGTGCTAGACCAGAAGGAAGCATGGTCAAGGGCTATGGAACAGAGGAGGTCATTGAGTTTTGTGTTGACTTTATTCCTGACCTGAACCCGATCGGGGTTCCTCAGTCGCGCCATGAGGGGAGACTGCGTGGAAAAGGCACGCTAGGAAAGAAATCAACAACATGTATGGACGAGCAATCTTTCAGTCAAGCACACTACACAGTTCTAGTTAATTCCAGCTTGGCGGCTCCATATATCCAGGAACACACGGATATTTTACGCTCGGAATATCCGGAGCAACCTGAAGATTTCATTGCTAAAGAACACGCGAAGACTTTCGGAGGTTGGTTGCAAAGACGTCTGATTAATGACAACATTGTTGAAGATGAGCTATACTTGTTGGCCAAGCAACCATCTTCGACTGTATTGACCTTTAAAGGGTACGAGATAAATGGTAACATATTTTACACGGCAGAACAAGATAAAAAGAGCACCAACCAAAACAGTGGCGGCCGGTTTGATGCAAAAGACGACAACGGGCAAAGGGTCACATACTATGGTTACATAGAGCAGATATGGGAACTTGACTACGGACCTTCCTTTAAGGTCCCTTTGTTCTGGTGCAAATGGTTCAACCTGTCAGGCGTGAAGGTAGACCCGAAGTACGGAATGACAACAGTGGATCAGAAGAATCTTGGGTACGGCAATGATCAATTCGTCCTAGCCAATGATGTGGCTCAGGTTTTCTATGTGAAGGACATGTCTAGCAGACCGAGAAAAACAAAAGATAAGGAAACGAATACATCAGACGATGAGCCAAGGCGCCACATAGTTCTTTCAGGGAAAAGAAACATTAAATTTGATGAAATTCCTCCCTTCAAAGTCAAAGATGATCCTAGCATTCAGTTAAATGATGAAGATGTTCCATGGTTACGGCGCAATCAGAAGAAAGGCAAGAAGAAAAATAGAAACGGATCGTCCCTTTAGTACCGGTTGGGGACACCAACCGGGACTAAATGGGTTAGGGTTTCGTTTGGACCAATCAGATAGAATCACACGGATCGTGTGTTTGTTTCAACCGCTTGTGAGTCGTTGGATCCGGGGTGTGTTTCTTTCCAGCTGTTGTGAGCCGTTCGATCAGGGCTACGGTGTGTTTCTTTCGAGCTGTTGTGAGCCGTTGGATGAGATGTTTCTTAACCGTTGGATCAAAACCCTAGCTCAACACTTTGTGAGCCAGAGGACCCTATATATAGCCCAGCTTCATACACCGTTCAGTTCATCTCCCAAATACAAAACATCCGGATTCGCCAGCATACGCCCCGCTGTGCATTTGGTATGCATATATGCACTCAGTAGCCACTGCGGGGTTGTATACTGGCGATACCGTTTGTTTTGTTCTACACCCTCCTTTAAGGTTTGATACATCATACACCGTTCAGTTCATCGAGCAAATACAAAACATCCGGATTCGCCATCATACGTCCGGCCGTGCATTTGGTATGTATATATGCACCCAGTAGCCACGGTCGGGCTGTATGATGGCGATACTGTCTGTTTTGTTCCACACCCCCCTTAAGGTTTGATACATCATATATTCAGTTCATCGAGCAAATACAAAACATCCGGATTCGCCATCATACGTCCGGCCGTGCATTTGGTATGCATATATGCACCCAGTAGCCACGGTCGGGCTGTATGATGGCGATACCGTCTGTTTTGTTCCACACCCCCCTTAAGGTTTGATACATCATATACTCAGTTCATCGAGCAAATACAAAACATCCGGATTCGCCGTCATACGTCCAGCCGTGCATTTGGTATGCATATATGCACCCAGTAGCTAGCCACGGTTGGGCTGTATGACGGCGATACCGTTTGTTTTGTTCTACACCACCCTTTAAGGTTTGATACATCATATATTCAGTTCATCGAGCAAATACAAAACATCCGGATTCGCCATCATACGTCCAGCCGTGCATTTGGTATGCATATATGCACCCAGTAGCCACGGTTGGGCTGTATGATGGCCATACCGTTTGTTTTGTTCTACACCCCCCTTTGGAAACAGAAAGAAGAAGAAAAAGAAATGTGCGCCCCCCAGTACAGGCCTTTAGGACCGGTTGCCATTAACAACCGGTGCTAAAGACCCTTTAGCACCGGTTGTTAACCGCAACCGGTACCAAGAAAGGCAAGAGTAAGATTGTGACGACCGGTGTCATAGAGGCAGACAGAAGAAGTCACGGTATGGCAGTCACGTATTCAACATCAACCAAGAAAGGCAAGCGTAAGATTGTGACGAAAGGTTGACAGAGGGAAATACTCGCGATATATGTATGTACTTTTTAAAAGTGAGAAACAAAGTACCAGCGGGCTAGTATACCAATCGCTAAATCAATCTACATGTATGGTATCTCACTAAATTAATCTATATATATGTATCCACGATATATATGCTCGATGTATCACTTGCGCTCTCACTTCTCGTTGCCTTACTCATTACCCACCCTAACTTACCACAGGCGCATAGACCGCAGTATGCGCTTGGGGTAACATTACCGCAGGCGCACAGACAAAATATGCGCCTGGGCTAGTATCTATACCACAGGCGCATACTTTGTAATATGCGCCTGGGGTAAGTTATCAGATTACATTAAATTTGATGAAATTCCTCCCTTCAAAGTCAAAGATGATCCTAGCATTCAGTTAAATGATGAAGATGTTCCATGGTTACGGCGCAATCAGAAGAAAGGCAAGAAGAAAAATAGAAACGGATTGTCCATTTAGTACCGGTTGGGGACACCAACCGGGACTAAATGGGTTAGGGTTTCGTTTGGACCAATCAGATAGAATCACATGGATCGTGTGTTTGTTTCAACCGCTTGTGAGTCGTTGGATCCGGGGTGTGTTTCTTTCCAGCTGTTGTGAGCCGTTCGATCAGGGCTACGGTGTGTTTCTTTCGAACTGTTGTGAGCCGTTGGATGAGATGTTTCTTAACCGTTGGATCAAAACCCTACCTCAACACTTTGTGAGCCAGAGGACCCTATATATGCACCCAGTAGCCACGGTCGAGCTGTATCATGGCGATACCGATACATCATATACTCAGTGCATTTGTTCTACACCCCCCCTTTAACACATCCATCCATGTTATGGTGGCGCGTGGCACGGGAGTTGTGACGCGTGGCCTGGAGGGCGCGGTATAAACTGTCGCGCCTCGAGCGCTTCTTCTTCATCCCTCTGCACCGTCGCGCTTCCACCATGCCTCCGAGGAGGAACAGCACCACCGGTTTCCGCGGCGTCCGAGCACGGCAGAACGGAATGTTCAGCGCTGATATCCGCTGGGGGGATGACCGCATCCCCCTCGGCACCTTTGCGACGGCGGCAGAGGCAGCCCGCGCCTGGGACGCGACGGCCTGGCGCCTCAACCGCCCGCGGTCGCTGATGAACTTCAACGACTGCCACACAGTCTGGGAAGCGGAGGCCAGGGCGACGAAGCCACAGATCATCACTGCCGCCGACCACCTCCACCTCCGCCACCGCGCGTTTCAGGGCCTAGTCGACGCCAGGGAAGACCGCGTCGTCCGCGAGTATTACCGGAACAACCCGGGGGAGCAGAGCGCCGACGAGGAGCTCTGGCAGACCCGCGCGGCTCAGCGGGCGGAGCGCCGCCTCGAACGCCACCTCGCGTTAGATGCGGCTCGGGAGGCGAGGACGAAGGCGCTGCAAGAGCTTCGTCGGGCCGACCACGCCGGCGAAGTCTGGGCCTCCGACGATCCGAGGTGGGGGCCTATCTCGGACATACCATCATGCACCTCCGATGATGACGAGGAGGTCACCGACGAGTTCGGCGACGATGATGACCCGGAGGAGGTCACCGACGAGTTCCCCGACGACGACGGCGAGGAGTAGTGTTCGTCTGTTTTCTCTTTTTAATAAAAGAATTTGTATTCCCGCGACACTGCGGCAATCGCTAAATCAATCTACATGTATGGTATCTCGCTAAATCCATCTATATATATGTATCCACGATATATATGCTCGATGTATCACTTGCGCTCTCACTTTTCCTTGCCTTACTCATATGCAGGCGCATGTTGTGTACGGTGCGCCTGGGGTAAGTGATCACATATACAGAAACAGTAGTTTTTCTGTTTTGTTTTCTTGATGTGTTTTTGTTTGTTTGTTTTGAAATGTGTGTTTGACATAATATAGAAATAGTATAGCTAGGAATTAATATAGAAATAATATCCATTACATAATAATATATATATTACATGATAATATATCCATTACATACTAATATATCCATTACATGCATATATCGAACACAAGATGTGGTACACAAACAACATCTATGGATCCGTCGAGTAGAAGCGGAACAACTCGTAGGAGACGTATGCATCTATGGCTGCATACGTGATGTTGGTCCAGTCCAGTGGGTTCTTCTCCCACAACCAGTGATTCTTCGAGGGGAAATCAGTCTTCATGGTTTCGTAGCCCTCGTGGATGAAGGCAGTTGCCATGAGAACCATCCCGGTCTTCGGCCTGTTCAAATCAGCAAAATGGATAAGATCCTGAAGATCAATGTAGTGATCTTCAGGTATCACAATACCCAAGCGCATCAACTTCGGACGGTCTTGCGTGTTGTCAACGCTGCAAAAGTCATACCCCTTGTTGACAAGAAAATCAACAAGTGCCGGAGAATGCTTTGAACTGCTGCAACAACAAAAATTTGATACGTGTACGTGTTAGATATATTGCAACACATGTATTCTTCACATGCAACAAACAAATCGAAGATGCAAGATTGTACGTGTGCGTTACCTTGACCATTGGAAGACCAAAACGGCCTCCTTGAATGCAATCTGGATGACTGCAACATTCCGTTTATCCGCCGTATACTCTAAATCAAGCCCGAAAAACCGGTGTTCTTCGGGAGAGGAGAAATACAGATCGGTCAAATACCCAAGTGTAACATCCCAAGTATGAAAACTATCCTTAGAATGATTGATTTCTTGTTTATTTAAGTGTTGCATCATGTCATCATATTGTTGCATTTGTTTTCTTTTGTTTTGCATCTGTTATTCTTTGTTTTCACAATGAAAATCAAACAATTTCAAATGCAATGTTTTCATACTTGTTCTGTTACAACTTTTGGAATAAAAATAACAAGTGAAAACAACCAAATTGTTCCATTTTATTCCATGTTGGTCACTTCTTAAACTGTTGGTTTTAATCAAACAATTAATTCAACCAATTGATTCCAAATCATTTCCAAATCCAAACCAATCCTCAAAATCATTAACCTTTTGAATCCATACAATTCACCACCCCTTTTGCACTCTTTAAACCCTTCTAAAATCCTAGTGGTAACCCTATTCCAAAGCATGGTTTTCTTAATGGTTTATTAATATTAAAATTCCCCTAATTTGGTTTCAAATACAACTATCATTATACAACTCAATTTTTGAAATCCAAGCTGGCAATGTGGTTTCTAATTAACTAAATAGCTTAATTAAATTTTTCTGGAATTTTTCTTAAATAAAACCTTAACAGTTTTCTTCCAAAAGCAATTGCTACAAAAAAAAATAAAACAGAGAAATAATAAAAAGGAGAACAGGAGGCAGCAGCTACCTAACCCCTAAGCCCACCTAATTTTTTTTCCCACCTGGCCCAGTACCCCTGTCGTTGTCTTCTTCCTCGTGTGAGGTCATCCTGCTGTACGACAGCAGCACAGCCAACCGATCCCCCCTCCCCCTCTAGGATCCTTGCCGTACCAAGCCCCTCTTCCCTATATCTATCTCCCCTCTGCTAGCCCCTAGGAACCCTAGCTAGCTCCTTCCCCTCCTAGCGCCGCCTTCCTCTCTATTCCCCCCTCCTCTCTGTAGTCCTTCCTCTGAAATTGCTGCAGATGGACGAGCCCGCCATGGCCGGAACTTGGCCTCCTTGGCGCCACCGCGGTGACCCTCTCCGAGGAGCCCTGAGGGCGGGAATGGAAACGTCGGGCCCCGGGCTCCCTCCTCGGCCACTCGGCGCGGGCCGGGAGGCCCCGAGGCGCCGCCGCCGTCGCCGCCAATACGCCGCCGCCTGCCTGCTGCACCTGTCCGCCCGACCCCTTCCTGCTCCGAGCGCTCCAAGGTGAGGTCCGCTCCCCTCCGGTCCCCTGCCTCCCTCTCTCCCCTTGAACCGCATCACCGCACCACCCCCACGCGCCTCCCTGTTTCCCCTCCGGCGAGCAGGCCGACTGCAGCCATCGACCATTGTCCTCTCGATCTGAAGCAGTACCTGTTCGTTTTCAGTTAGTTCAGAAACCAAGCCGCAGCGAAAGCCTTTACCCCCCTAGCCCCCCTCCTGTTACAAACACAAGCAGCTATCCCACTGGTTCAGGTTCCCTGTGCGCTATCAGGAGGTGCGGAGATCAAATCCCACCCCCTGCACATTAACAAACTTTTTTATTTTTGTATTGTTTGGTCACAGCACTTTCAGATAATCACATCTAGGCCCCTGTTACTAAAATCTAGCCCCTGGAAAATATTTTCTAAGTCCCTAATGGTTTAAAAATGGCAGATTTGCACTATATTTTGGAAATTGCATAAATAAATCATCCTAACTCCAAATTCAACATTTTTAATATGTTTTCAATACCAAATTAAGTGTTCTATCCAAATATAAATTTTTTTCACTGTTTTGAATATTTTAAATTGGTGCAAAATTTGAAAACTTGTCAAATTCACTTAAATTTGCAAAATTCATAACTTGCTCATAAAAATTCCAAATTTCACAAACCAAATATGTTTTCCAATCAATTTTTCATGTACTTTCCAAATATAAATTTTGTTTGCTGTTTTGAATAATTTAAATTGCTGAAAACAACTGTTTCTTATTTATTGCATTTAAAATTGCCAAAATAATAACTTGCTCATTTTAAATCCAATTTCCACAAATGAAATATGTTTTCCATGAAAAATTAAACCATCTTTCCAAATATAAATTTTGTTTCATGTTTTGAATAATTAAAATTGGTTAAATGATTTAAACCTTGTTTAAATCATTTAATATTGCTAAATTCATAACTTGATCAAAACAAATTCTTTTGGGACACATAAAATATGTTTTCAAACCATAAAAGCATAAACTTTTCAAATATGAACTTCACTCAATGTTTTGAACAAATAAAAACTCAAATAAGTTCATGTTTGAATTAAATTCATTTAATTCTTGCTTAAACTTGTTTGATTCATAAATAATTTATTCCAAATCCTATTTCAACAAGTGAAACATGTAATCCACCCAAAATCTTGTGTTCTTCTCAAATATAAACTTGGTTATCTATTTTGAACAATTAAAATTGGTGAAACCAACAAATGCTTGTGTAACCCTTTAAGTAACCAAAATTTCCTAACTTAATGAATGAATTTCCAAACTTGGTCAACCTTATTTCCAATTGCTTCTATTGTTGTTATTTTGCTGTTTTCCTCATCCATGCATCATGCTAACTCACTTACACAAGTTGATTAGTTGTAAAACAATTAATTCAACCATAATTCATGGGCTTTTCATATGCAATCCAATTGCATGAGGGTCCATTTAATCATGTTGTTATCTTGTCAACTAGTTTATTTCTATGCAACACTTAAATGGTCATGCATCATCCCATGTTTGTGCACTATGCCATGATATTGATTGTTTATCTTTCTGCATTGTTTGTTTGCTTCTTCTCGGATACACGACGACGTTGAGACCGACGATCCTTACGACACCCCTTCTAAGGAGTTAGCTCAGTACCAGGCTACTGGGTTTTGCAGGCAAGTTATCACTCACATGAACCACTGTGTTCCTTTCAACATTGGTTACCGATACTTTCCGTTGTTCTTTTCTGCTAGCCTTAGTAGTAGTTGTTCTGTTACGAACCTATCACATGAATCCCTTAACACCTGATATTGCCTCATCTCCCTTCCTACAACCCATTGTTTGAGCCAGTGTCTTACTAGCATGCTTAGGTTGTTTTGCTCGAGTCTGTTACCCGTTACTTTCAATTGTTATATCTTTATTACGTTGTGGGGGCTCGATGTTTAATCAATCAATCATGCTAATGTTACTATTAATAATAAATTTGATGATAAGGCACCGGCAGGAGGCCCTGTGTGGTTTTGAGGCCTGCTAGTGTCGACCCTAATAGGAAAAGGGTCTTGTCTACTGATCCATGATGAGCGCACTACCCGCATTTGGGAAGCGAGTATGGGCGCCCCCCTCAACTTGACCTGATTCGCATCTCGTCCAAATCACCTCATTTAGTTCGTGTTTTCCATTTGCCGCATGCATGTTTTTGCGAGCCCAGGCCAGGGTGGAACTTTCGTAGTCGGCATATAGGGGGACACGTTCTTAGAGTGCTATGAGGGTCCATTTTCTTCTGGGCTCGATTAGCCGTGCGCCCAAGGTGCTTTGGGCTTGATGCGAGGAATGGTTGGTTGTGTTGAGTACCCCGCTTGGTGGAAGGGCCTTTCCATCTGGCGGGTTATTCATGAGTGTACGGCCAAATTGGAGCAACCCTGCAGGGATAATCTTCTCGAGAAGCCGTGTTTTCCGCGGTTATGGATTACTTGGTGAAAGTACTGGCTAACAAGTACTCAGGACAACTTAAACATAATGATCAAACATGTTACACCCAATGATTAATAACTTGACTAGTAATAGGTCGATGACACAATAACTTGATTCACCTTTATTACAACTGTGTGAGTTATCCTCGGATCGCTTCTTTGGATAAGGGGCGGGATCCAGGATGGGTTTGTTTGAAGTTATCTTTCAGTTGGTTACAATCCTCGATCTTATCTCCTTTCTGTTAGCCGGAAGTGGTAGAATCTCTGTAGATGGTTAGTGCAGCCAGTTGCAGCGTCTTTTATATCCCCTTCCTTCCGTTGAACCCAAAGCATCTGTGCTTGGTGTTGACGGGTTACACTTTGGTGAACTGTGAGTCTTGCTTGCCAGTACGTTTATGTACTGACCCCTTTGGGGCTGTGGTTTACGCAGACGACGTTTCCGAGGATCTACATGGTGGCTACTACGTGGAGTATGACGAGACTGCTGACGAGTAGATAGCGGACCCGGGCAGGATCCGAGACTTCGTGGATGGGCTCCGTCTGTTTGTTTCCGGCCTCTTACGCCTATTTGGTTCTTGTCTGTACTCAGACATGTTGAATGCTTCCGCTGTATTGTAATGATGTATTGTTGGGGCTGGTGCCATCTGAATGATTGTATTTGCTATCTCTGCTCTAATGAGAGCCATTTGCAACTTATTTCAATCTTTTGTGTCGTAGAGATCTGTTGTGATATCACTTGTTAAACGCCGTTGACGTACCATGTGTGTATGGTTTGAAGTACGTCGACGGAAGTGCCTTTGATCTCTAGTGGATAGTTTACATCGACGATGGAATAGCAGGGCTTGTGTTGTCGCGCATAAGCGCAGGCCTACCAGGAAGCTGGGACGTGGGAGCAGTTATGCCCCATAATCCAAGCATCTGCTATCCAGTTCGTACGGTGAGTATCCCCTAGAAATCAGGGTGCGACTAATGGTATCAGAGCCTGTCTGCCTGTAGGATCCCTTTTACTGGTCGCAGTTGAGTCTAGAAACTATTTTGTAGCTATATAGGAAAAATGAAACGTGAGAGTAGGAATTCTGTTCTTTTTCTCCTTTCCCCACCCACCCTCCCTTTTTCTGGTAAGGAAGTGCAACGTTGTTTTTCTATTCTCATCTAAACTTTCAAGTTAGGATTTCACGAATCCTGGTTTCTCTAGGATGGTTATATCTATTAGACCATAGGAATGGAGGTGGTTGTGACATGATTTATCATGTTTCCTACTCACGATTGAGAACGGAGGCGTGTAAGCCCCGGAAGCAGATCCTCTATTCCTTAAGCAGTAGATATTTATCCTTTAGAAGCCCGGATGGGTTTTCCGTAGTACCTCAGGAGTTTTGTTCTCGTTTTCCCCGATGTTGATATCCTGTTCTTCTCAACATCCTTTTCGTCCGTTGAAATCTTGTTGTTGTTTTCCCATTTCAGTTCTTCTACCGGCGTCTAATCAAAACTTCCTCGTAAACTCTTGTCCAGCTAAGGTGCTATTTGATACCGGAGCATCACATTCCTTTGTGTCAACAATCTTTTCCACAACATACAACCCAATTCTTGTTCCACTATGCAATCAAAACTCTGTTCACTCCCCGGGATCTCAAATGTTGACTTCCAAGATAAGTAAGAACAATCCAATTCTAATGAGAGGCCACATATTCCTCGTTACTCTCATGTTGATGATTCTGACATTGATGATTATTCCTGGTGTTGCATTGATGTCAATAACTCTGTTCCACCATTCTAGCCAGATAATCTATTCTACAAATGAGTCAAATTCTATCCAGCTATACACCCTCAATACAAAACCTCTCCCTTTACTTGAAAATGTTCCGCTGGTTTCCAAATTCCCTGACGTCTACCCAAGAAGTTTCCGGACCTTCTCTTTCCTCAGTAGGAATCTCGGGGCGCGATTCCTTCAAGGGGGGGGGGGCGTTTTGTAACATCCCAAGTATGAAAACTCCCCTTAGAATGATTGATTTCTTGTTTATTTAAGTGTTGCATCATGTCATCATATTGTTGCATTTGTTTTCTTTTGTTTTGCATCTGTTATTCTTTGTTTTCACAATGAAAATCAAACAATTTCAAATGCAATGTTTTCATACTTGTTCTGTTACAACTTTTGGAATAAAAATAACAAGTGAAAACAACCAAATTGTTCCATTTTATTCCATGTTGGTCACTTCTTAAACTGTTGGTTTTAATCAAACAATTAATTCAACCAATTGATTCCAAATCATTTCCAAATCCAAACCAATCCTCAAAATCATTAACCTTTTGAATCCATACAATTCACCACCCCTTTTGCACTCTTTAAACCCTTCTAAAATCCTAGTGGTAACCCTATTCCAAAGCATGGTTTTCTTAATGGTTTATTAATATTAAAATTCCCCTAATTTGGTTTCAAATACAACTATCATTATACAACTCAATTTTTGAAATCCAAGCTGGCAATGTGGTTTCTAATTAACTAAATAGCTTAATTAAATTTTTCTGGAATTTTTCTTAAATAAAACCTTAACAGTTTTCTTCCAAAAGCAATTGCTACAAAAAAAAATAAAACAGAGAAATAATAAAAAAGGAGAACAGGAGGCAGCAGCTACCTAACCCCTAAGCCCACCTAATTTTTTTTCCCACCTGGCCCAGTACCCCTGTCGTTGTCTTCTTCCTCGCGTGAGGTCATCCTGCTGTACGACAGCAGCACAGCCAACCGATCCCCCCTCCCCCTCTAGGATCCTTGCCGTACCAAGCCCCTCTTCCCTATATCTATCTCCCCTCTGCTAGCCCCTAGGAACCCTAGCTAGCTCCTTCCCCTCCTAGCGCCGCCTTCCTCTCTATTCCCCCCTCCTCTCTGTAGTCCTTCCTCTGAAATTGCTGCAGATGGACGAGCCCGCCATGGCCGGAACTTGGCCTCCTTGGCGCCACCGCGGTGACCCTCTCCGAGGAGCCCTGAGGGCGGGAATGGAAACATCGGGCCCCGGGCTCCCTCCTCGGCCACTCGGCGCGGGCCGGGAGGCCCCGAGGCGGCGCCGCCGTCGCCGCCAATACGCCGCCGCCTGCCTGCTGCACCTGTCCGCCCGACCCCTTCCTGCTCCGAGCGCTCCAAGGTGAGGTCCGCTCCCCTCCGGTCCCCTGCCTCCCTCTCTCCCCTTGAACCGCATCACCGCACCACCCCCACGCGCCTCCCTGTTTCCCCTCCGGCGAGCAGGCCGACTGCAGCCATCGACCATTGTCCTCTCGATCTGAAGCAGTACCTGTTCGTGTTCAGTTAGTTCAGAAACCAAGCCGCAGCGAAAGCCTTTACCCCCCTAGCCCCCCTCCTGTTACAAACACAAGCAGCTATCCCACTGGTTCAGGTTCCCTGTGCGCTATCAGGAGGTGGGGAGATCAAATCCCACCCCCTGCACATTAACAAACTTTTTTATTTTTGTATTGTTTGGTCACAGCACTTTCAGATAATCACATCTAGGCCCCTGTTACTAAAATCTAGCCCCTGGAAAATATTTTCTAAGTCCCTAATGGTTTAAAAATGGCAGATTTGCACTATATTTTGGAAAATTGCATAAATAAATCATCCTAACTCCAAATTCAACATTTTTAATATGTTTTCAATACCAAATTAAGTGTTCTATCCAAATATAAAATTTGTTCACTGTTTTGAATATTTTAAATTGGTGCAAAATTTGAAAACTTGTCAAATTCACTTAAATTTGCAAAATTCATAACTTGCTCATAAAAATTCCAAATTTCACAAACCAAATATGTTTTCCAATCAATTTTTCATGTACTTTCCAAATATAAATTTTGTTTGCTGTTTTGAATAATTTAAATTGCTGAAAACAACTGTTTCTTATTTATTGCATTTAAAATTGCCAAAATAATAACTTGCTCATTTTAAATCCAATTTCCACAAATGAAATATGTTTTCCATGCAAAATTAAACCATCTTTCCAAATATAAATTTTGTTTCATGTTTTGAATAATTAAAATTGGTTAAATGATTTAAACCTTGTTTAAATCATTTAATATTGCTAAATTCATAACTTGATCAAAACAAATTCTTTTGGGACACATAAAATATGTTTTCAAACCATAAAAGCATAAACTTTTCAAATATGAACTTCACTCAATGTTTTGAACAAATAAAAACTCAAATAAGTTCATGTTTGAATTAAATTCATTTAATTCTTGCTTAAACTTGTTTGATTCATAAATAATTTATTCCAAATCCTTTTTCAACAAGTGAAACATGTAATCCACCCAAAATCGTGTGTTCTTCTCAAATATAAACTTGGTTATCTATTTTGAACAATTAAAATTGGTGAAAACAACAAATGCTTGTGTAACCCTTTAAGTAACCAAAATTTCCTAACTTAATGAATGAATTTCCAAACTTGGTCAACCTTATTTCCAATTGCTTCTATTGTTGTTATTTTGCTGTTTTCCTCATCCATGCATCATGCTAACTCACTTACACAAGTTGATTAGTTGTAAAACAATTAATTCAACCATAATTCATGGGCTTTTCATATGCAATCCAATTGCATGAGGGTCCATTTAATCATGTTGTTATCTTGTCAACTAGTTTATTTCTATGCATCACTTAAATGGTCATGCATCATCCCATGTTTGTGCACTATGCCATGATATTGATTGTTTATCTTTCTGCATTGTTTGTTTGCTTCTTCTCGGATACACGACGACGTTGAGACCGACGATCCTTACGACACCCCTTCTAAGGAGTTAGCTCAGTACCAGGCTACTGGGTTTTGCAGGCAAGTTATCACTCACATGAACCGCTGTGTTCCTTTCAACATTGGTTACCGATACTTTCCGTTGTTCTTTTCTGCTAGCCTTAGTAGTAGTTGTTCTGTTACGAACCTATCACATGAATCCCTTAACACCTGATATTGCCTCATCTCCCTTCCTACAACCCATTGTTTGAGCCAGTGTCTTACTAGCATGCTTAGGTTGTTTTGCTCGAGTCTGTTACCCGTTACTTTCAATTGTTATATCTTTATTACGTTGTGGGGGCTCGATGTTTAATCAATCAATCATGCTAATGTTACTATTAATAATAAATTTGATGATAAGGCACCGGCAGGAGGCCCTGTGTGGTTTTGAGGCCTGCTAGTGTCGACCCTAATAGGAAAAGGGTCTTGTCTACTGATCCATGATGAGCGCACTACCCGCATTTGGGAAGCGAGTATGGGCGCCCCCCTCAACTTGACCTGATTCGCATCTCGTCCAAATCACCTCATTTAGTTCGTGTTTTCCATTTGCCGCATGCATGTTTTTGCGAGCCCAGGCCAGGGTGGAACTTTCGTAGTCGGCATATAGGGGGACACGTTCTTAGAGTGCTATGAGGGTCCATTTTCTTCTGGGCTCGATTAGCCGTGCGCCCAAGGTGCTTTGGGCTTGATGCGAGGAATGGTTGGTTGTGTTGAGTACCCCGCTTGGTGGAAGGGCCTTTCCATCTGGCGGGTTATTCATGAGTGTACGGCCAAATTGGTGCAACCCTGCAGGGATAATCTTCTCGAGAAGCCGTGTTTTCCGCGGTTATGGATTACTTGGTGAAAGTACTGGCTAACAAGTACTCAGGACAACTTAAACATAATGATCAAACATGTTACACCCAATGATTAATAACTTGACTAGTAATAGGTCGATGACACAATAACTTGATTCACCTTTATTACAACTGTGTGAGTTATCCTCGGATCGCTTCTTTGGATAAGGGGCGGGATCCAGGATGGGTTTGTTTGAAGTTATCTTTCAGTTGGTTACAATCCTCGATCTTATCTCCTTTCTGTTAGCCGGAAGTGGTAGAATCTCTGTAGATGGTTAGTGCAGCCAGTTGCAGCGTCTTTTATATCCCCTTCCTTCCGTTGAACCCAAAGCATCTGTGCTTGGTGTTGACGGGTTACACTTTGGTGAACTGTGAGTCTTGCTTGCCAGTACGTTTATGTACTGACCCCTTTGGGGCTGTGGTTTACGCAGACGACGTTTCCGAGGATCTACATGGTGGCTACTACGTGGAGTATGACGAGACTGCTGACGAGTAGATAGCGGACCCGGGCAGGATCCGAGACTTCGTGGATGGGCTCCGTCTGTTTGTTTCCGGCCTCTTAGGCCTATTTTGTTCTTGTCTGTACTCAGACATGTTGAATGCTTCCGCTGTATTGTAATGATGTATTGTTGGGGCTGGTGCCCTCTGAATGATTGTATTTGCTATCTCTGCTCTAATGAGAGCCATTTGCAACTTATTTCAATCTTTTGTGTCGTAGAGATCTGTTGTGATATCACTTGTTAAACGCCGTTGACGTACCATGTGTGTATGGTTTGAAATACGTCGACGGAAGTGCCTTTGATCTCTAGTGGATAGTTTACATCGACGATGGAATAGCAGGGCTTGTGTTGTCGCGCATAAGCGCAGGCCTACCAGGAAGCTGGGACGTGGGAGCAGTTATGCCCCATAATCCAAGCATCTGCTATCCAGTTCGTACGGTGAGTATCCCCTAGAAATCAGGGTGCGACACAAGAGCACCGGGGAGCTCCTCGCAATTGTTGGTGTAGAACACGTCGAGACTTTTGCCGCATGGTGTGGCCACATCATATCTCTTAGAAACTTCAGCCATGGTGCTTAGTGGAGGAAGATCAAGAGAGGAAGAAGAAAAGACAGAGGAAGAAGAGAAGAAACAGAGACTCGCGATCGGGCCGGTGCGCACTGTAGCAATAAAACTGGCGCGCGCGGGAGGCGGGCAGTTTGTACTAAGACCTTTAGCACCGGTTGCTAACACAAACCGGTGCTAAAGGCCTGTAGTGGGCGCGCAGTCTGGGTGTGGCCCCAACTACAGGCCTTTAGCACCGGTTTGTGTTAGCAACCGGTGCTAAAGACCCTTTAGCAGCGGTTGTTAACACAAACCGGTGCTAAAGGCCTGTAGTGGGGATATATCTCTAGGACTTCGGAAATTTTGGCTCATTTCCCTTCGCGCGTCTTCTCCTATACCACGTACGGCGAAGCCCTGCTCCGGCGCCGCGCCTCCGTCCGCCTCGTCGCCGTACGCCTCGCCTCGGTCCGCCGCGCCTCCGTCGGCCTCGCCTCCGTCCGCCGCGCCTCCGTCCGCTCTCTGTCTCCGTCGTTGTCGATCCTCCGCGCGGCCCCGCGTCCGTCGCGCCTCCGCGGTCGCCGTCCGCCTCCGTCGCGCCGTCGCGCCGTCCGCCTCCGTCCGCCTCCGTCGCGCCTCCGTCTCGCCTCCGCCTCCGCCGCCCCGCCTCTCGCCCCTCGATCGCCGTCGCCGGCCTAGCTAGGTAAGTTTTATTTCGGTTTTTTTCAATTTTGTTTTACTGTTAGAAATTTTAGAGTTAGTGTTAGTGTTTAGTGTTAGAAATTTTTAGAGTTAGTGTTAGATTGTTTTTAGAGTTAGTGTTAGTGTTAGAAATTTTTAGATTTAGTGTTAGATTTTTTTAGAGTTATTAGTGTTAGTGTTAGAATTTAGTGTTAGAAATTTTTAGAGTTAGTGTTAGATTTTTTTAGTGCTTTATTTTGTTTTTACAATTTTGTTTAGTGTTAGAATTTTTGTGTTAGAATGTTGTGTTAGAAAATTTCACTAAGTTAGTGTTAGAAAATTTCAGAAAGTTAGAATATATATATAATTTCAGTAAGTTAAATTTTTTCACTAAGTTACCATATTGTTCCTGTTTAACTTTCATCTTATTTCTGTTATATTTCTCAATTTACTATTTTTTACTAAGTTAGAAACACTAAGGTATTTTTACTTAATTATGGAATATTTACTTAGTCCGGGCAGGTTTTTAGTTCATGTCTTTGTTGGACCCGCCGGGGGATGTCCGGGACTGGGCCCCGCCAGGCTGGCATTGGGAGCTCCTTAGTACCGGGGCACGCGGCTTGGTGAGAAATCCGGGTGACGTGGTCGACCCGGATATTCTTTGGTGGCCATCGCGTGGGCCACGCTCGGTGCGGAGAGAGCCGGCCCCTGAGGAGGTGGTACAACAGCGTATCAGGGAGGAGGACGAGCACGTCCGTCGCTACATGTACTTGCTCGATAGGCAGTATAGGCAGTATAGCAGCAGTTGGTCGATTATTAGGAGGGTTCCTTACCACGTGAGCTATGACCCTATGAGGGTTCCTTATCTATGGATGCGTAGCACCCGTGACTCAGCACCCCGCGGCTTAGGACCCGGTCGGAGTTAATTATTTTGAGAGATGTCACGAGACTATGTATAAGTGATATTATTCGATCGTGATGTATTAGGGTTAAAAAAATCAACCCGAGCTATGTAACTCTTGGTGTGTCTAGAACTATTATTTCATTAATATGTCCAGAACTATTATTTTATTATTGTCCGATGAAATAATTTCGCCAAGTGCCCGATGAAAATTTCGCTAAGTGTTCTTCATTTTATAAATTTTACTAGCAGGTGTTGAGCTATGGATCCCCAAGAACCTGCACATGATCCGCACGCCGATAAACTCGCGGGAATGGGTGAGGCGGAGAAGGAAAGATTAATGTGCGAGATGATTTTTAATAATACAACGGCCATATATCGTGATGACGACGGTGGACAAGCGTTTAGCAATCAATTTTTGAACGACTCCGGCGACGGAGATCAGAATATAGAAGATGTAGTAGATGATGACGACGACAACGTCGAGGATGAAGAAGTGCCCTCCAGAACAAACTCTGCCAATGTATATCTCAAGTCACTGTTCACGCAACAATTAATTTGTATTGCACTTAATTACTAACGAATCATTATTTTCCCGTTTAGGCGCCCTCTGGAACAGCTAGCGCAAGTACTGAGACAAAGTCCAAACGAGGCCCGGCCGCAAGGTTGAAAGATACCGCAAGGTTCTCGATTGATACAGTTGCTGCTGATGGCAAACCACTGCAGCCCCCAGAAACTTATCGCAAATTCGTAAATCAGTGCGGAGTTGTTGTAAGAGACCTGGTCCCGATCAACTTAATAGAATGGAATAAGCCGAAGACCGGGGCCAACGTTGGAGCTAGTTATGTCGATGAAAGATTGAAAAAAATTCTTTGCGAAACGCTATGGCAAAATTTCAGCGTAGCGAGCGATAAGAAGAAGAAAGTCGAGCAGTGGGCTTTGAAGAAGATGGCCACACAATTCCAGAGGTGGAAGAAAGAACTGTGGAAGAAATATAAGGACGAAGATCCAGTTTTCACTGGGAACCTAGTGAAGATAAGAGACGCTTGGGATGATTTTAAGGCGTACAAGAAATCGGGTGTCTTTGCATCCCGATCGGCCACAAATTCGGAGAATGCGAAGAAGAAGAAATATCACCATATTTTGGGGTCAGGTGGCTACATGACTGCCCTGCCTAGGTGGCGAAGCTATGAAGCTGCGCTTGTGAAAAGAGGTATCATTCCACAGACACATGACTGGCCCGATAGGTCCAAGTTCTGGTTGTTCGCGCATGGGGCAACGTTGGACGCTGAGACTGGGATGATTGTTGCTCAGGGACCATGGTCGGAAAAAATAACAAAAGTCGTAGCAGAACTAGAGAAGGCAATAGAAGCTGTTCGAAAAGGAACTTTTGTTCCCGATAGATAGAACGACGAGCTGACGAGGGCACTCGGGAACCCCGAAAAGTGGGGACGAACACGAGGCTTTGGAGCGGATACCCCGTGGAGCCAAGGGTTTGCAGCGGACATTGCCACTTACAGAAGCCGTGATAGAAGCAAGAAAAAGACGAGTGAACGTATATCGACATTAGAACAAAAGGTGGATTTTCTCTTGAAGAAAGGGGGACACCCTCTACCTGACACTGAAGAGGAGGTAGAACATCGTCCTGCACCTGATCAGCTGCAAATAGAAGACGATCATGCCGTCCCATCTCAGCATAGAAGCAGCGTGGGTTCCACGCACCTGCAGCTAGAAGACGGTCGTGCAGTCGAACCGTCGGCGCCTCACTACCCCGTGGATGATATCACGGAGAAGACAAACTGTGAGATACATATGCCAATGGGGAACATATCCTTCAGGGTGGCGTCAGGCTATGCTTTACCGAATCAACCTGGAGCAACCTACCATGGTGGTCAGATTCCAGCATCCCATGCTCGTGTCGGGTTGTCAACAATTACGCCGGGATGCCATTCAATTGAGCTCAGTATTCCTGGAGGTGAAGGCGAGAAGACACTGGGAGAAATGGAGCTTGGTATCATCTTGTGGAATAAGAAACACATCGTGTTCCCTAACTCGGCGCCAAGGCCACCGACTCCTCCAGGTACGAATGCACCATACCTCCATCAATTACTGAATGTTGCACCACATGTTATCTTATTTTTAATAGTTTTTTCACTTTCGTACAGAGAATGCACGACCTCCAAGTCCACCCCCCAACGAACCTCCAAGTCCACCCCACAACGAAGATTGGCCGGAGCCCGAGGCCGAGGGTCCATCGCCCGTGCACTCCCGTGAGCCGACGGATGCGCCCACTACGGGTATGACAAAGCGGAAGCTGCAGTTCAGAAGAAACGGGACTCCTCCCAAGAAGAGACCAAGGAAATCCAAGAAAGTCGAGAGTCCCCCGAAGTTACCAGGCTTGATGACTGAGGAGGAACTAACCAATGCAGTGGCATCCAAAACCAAGGCATGGTTCGCACAGTTTCCCCTGAAGCCCCCTCCAGACCACTGGAAGGAAACTCTGAAGGACATCCCAAAGTGGAAAATTGAGCGGACCGTCGACAACTTATATTATCCTTTACCGCCGCCACCGCCGCCCCTTTCAGACTATGAACGGTATATTGAAAAGAAGCACGCCGCACAGATGAAGCAGGCGGAGCAGACGAAATGTGGGAAACAAGTTCCCCAGCTCGGACAACAAGAAGCAAAGTCAGTTGGCCCGCTCAAGGTCTTATCTGACCAGGCTTCAGTGTCCTGTCCACGCATGGGCGACGTGGGTTACGCTATTGCTGATGTGGTATATAAATACAAGCCCGGGCACCCTCTGGTCGAAAATCCTACTGATCTAACAACCCAACTACGGAGTTTACATGATTGGTACTTGGAGGCCGCAAGGCAGGAGAGAGACTGTATCATGGCTCAAATTCAGGATCAACACTACTTCGGAGATTACGGTGTCGAGCTTGGGTTCGATGATTTCTTCCAGATGTACAATCAACGTGCCCTCGACAAGTCTATCCTCAGCTGCTACTGTTTGTAAGTGATTTATTTGTGTAATTTAATTATTTAGTTAAGCTCGCGTTCGTTGCCCGTATAATTATCACTCACGACATTCTTTTTGTACGCTACTATGCAGAATGAAGATTCGTGAATGCAGACTGGCAGGAATCTGGGACTTTGGGTTCATTGACCCGTATTCGTATCATCAAAACACAGTAGAAAAGTTCAACAAGACTACACCGGATGATTTGCTAAGGTTTTTGAAGCGACAAAATACCAAAAAAGAAATACTTTGGCCCTACGGATTCAAGTGAGTGTTACTGTCTTGTAGACATTCCATTTTGCTTACCTGATGTTAAGTGTAATTGATGAGTATGCATGACTGCGTGTGTACACGTGCGCAGCGGCCACTTCATATTGTTCATCATTAGAATCGATAGAGGACAAGTTGAAGTCTGGGACTCGTTAAACTGGGGCGCTGACAGATGGAAGAGCGCGCGTCAGATGCTTCAAAAGTATATATATATCAGCCTCTTTCGTTCATCCGGCCTCTTTTTCGTTCATTCCCTGATATCAAGTAAGTAATAATTAACTCTTCTATTCATTTTTCTTTTGTCGCCCAGGGTTTGGCAAATGTTCATCAAGGAAGAACCCGGTACATGGGCAGACAAGCTCAACTTTCAGATTAACACAGTAAGTAGTACTACGTACCCTGATTTAAATACCATTACCATTCTCTTGATTATTATTAATTTGACTGAATTATGTTTCTCGTATATAGAAAGTCCCGCAACAACCACAGGGAACTGATTATTGTGGATACTACGTTTGCGAGTTCATTCACAGGAAGATCAATGAGAAATCCCGTACTACCAGAACTCTAGAGGTACGTAACCGGATCTTCACAACTTTATTTATGTTGCCATTAATTATGTTTAGTTTTGTTCATAACTTAATTGTTTTCATCTACTTCTTTTCAAGATGGCACGAAAGCGGGCGCAGCTCAAACCAATCGACCGTTGCAAGGCTATTGCAGAGGAATTGGCAGGATTTCTTCTCACGCAAGTCATAGCAGAAGACGGAGAATTTTTCCATCCTATGAACCAATTATAGCCAGCTCCCTTCTCTATGCAAGTATACAACTATTCAAAACGAACTTCAGATTATGTAATTCTCGGTCGATTACTTCGTGTTACATGTATATATATATATGTACTACTATTTGGTGCATCAACATTTAACCGCAAACAGAAACGGAAACACGTAAACGGAAACCCTGAAAATACGGAACACGCCCTAAACCCTAAACCCTAAATACGGAATTGGAAACCCTGAAAAGAAAAAAGAAAAAAAAAGAGAAAAAAAACTTTAGGACCGGTTGGTATTACCAACCGGTTCTAAAGGTCCTCCGCCTGCGCGCTCTCTTCGGCGCCCACGTGGAGGCCTTTAGAACCGGTTGGTGACTGACCGGTTCTAAAGGGGAGGGGGGGGGGGGGTTTAGTCCCGGATACGTAGCACCGGTTTTGTATCCGAGTCCAAAGGCCCTTACAAACCGGTGCTACTGGCCTGTTCTCCACCAGTGATTATTTGTGTCCACTGTTTGTCCGTGCTAGTATACGTTGGGCCTCATTTAACATTGAGCCTGTCTTGGTTTTAGATGGGCCTGCCCTTTTATACTGAACTGAACTGAACACTGAACCTGAACTGAACTGAACTGAACACTGAACCTGTGCATACGAACACTGAAAACTGAACATACGAACTGAAACAAACCAAATCAGGGCTGGATTCCTGACGCATTTATTCCAAGTCTTATCCATACACAAATTGACCATGTCAAGCTAACTACAACACTAACTATATTATTTTTGACTAATGATCTGCAAATACATAATTCCAAGAACATTTGCACATAAATAAAAAATTGCAGCCAGCATATTGCTCTGCTTCTTTAGATCGACAAACGTCTCCAACTGTTTGGCCATCTTCTTCAACTCGTCCTTCTGCACCCCATTGTGCACCGTAGCAGATCCCAATTCCTCCACCGCCGGTAGAAAATTGGGCACCTTGTTTTTGTCCTCCTTTTGAATCCTCTTTATGTAATCCTCAAGCCACTCGAAATGGTCACATGGAGAAAGATCCTGCAAATACGAAAACCCAAATCGGATGAAAACCCAAATCGGCTGAAAATTGAGGAAAAAACGAAATTGACAGGGGGGAACACATATCTCACCTCCCCAAGCTGTTCTTTGCTCTCGCATTTCACACACTCGCGCCCGCGGTTGCCGCGCTTGTCGCTCCCGGTGACCCGCCGCTGCAGGGGGGCCGTCCGTGGGCAGTCAGGGCATATTCCCATCGGAACTAGCCCGAAGCGCGGCCATTTAGAGTGTGATTCGGAAGCAGAGGTCGACGACATGCCGCCGGAGAAGAAGGGGACGCGCTGCCGGAGAAGAAGTGGAGCTGGGCTGATTTTTCTGCTCACCGCCGCGAGCTCCGCCGCTTTTAAACCGCCGGCCGCAAGCAACGGTCAACAGATGGGGCCCACAAACCGCTCCAACGGTAAACATCTGAGCCCACAAGTCGCGCCAACGCCCAACAGCTGGGGCCCACAGGACGCGCCAACGGTTCTATGATGGGTCCCACAGGTCAGCATCCTAACGGGGGCAGAAAATAAAGGTGGGAGTAGCGAAAGGAGTCCTTGCGCACAAACTAGGGGCAAAACTGAGGTCGATTCGGCGCTAGGGGTAAAACTGAGGTCGTGGTGCCAACTGAGGGCACCCTGTTAAATAACCCATATATCTAGTACTCTATCCGAACATTTTTTATTTTTTTTGGAAAATGCATGAATCTAGACACGTTCTATGTATAGATTTTGTCTTTTTGGTCCGTATTTAGGCCACACTGAAAAAATGTAAAGGAAAATATAATAGTGAACGGAGGGCGTAATATACAACTCACATTTCATTTCGTTTAAGATAGTACTCGATTCATATGTGGGTTTTCTAAGTATAAAATTGCAATTTCATGGCACCAATTTTATGCTAAAAAAGGTATATTTCAAAAATAGTTGCTTATCAGAAAATTTTCATATGAATCAAAATACACCTTGAGCGTGTCGACTATGAACTCAATCCTCGTCAGAAGTAACTAGTTTGAAACATCAAGTTATGTCATATAAATATCATAGTACCAAAGTAGCTATCCATAAAAATATTTCTATTTTGTTATAATCTGTAAATACATATGATAAAAGAACAAACAATGGTATAGGACCGGCGCAGATCCAACAATTGTATCGCTGCTAAACAATTATTTGCAATCGGATGCACAGCGTGATTGGCCATCATGGATGTTTAGGCCATCAGCTACCGACGAATCCAAGCCGTAGTAGGATGAAGGCCACAATAAGCATGAAAATGGCGATGATCAAGCCTTTCCTGTCTATGAGCCACTTCTTTGTCTTCTGTGCGATTTCTACTCCTCGCTGTGCTCTGTCCATCCATTTCATCATTTTTTCTAAATCATCTAGAGATATAACTTGTTGGTCTTTTGCATCATCCTTCTTTGACGGCATGATATCAAACTGCTTGCTTATGTTTGCCATCATATCAGGACTTATGTTTTTCATCATGGATTCAAGCAGCTGCCGCATTGCATGGTCTTTCATGGCATTTCTCACGACGTCTTGCATATCATCAGATGTACAAGGTGGAGAACTGGGCGACGGCTGATCCATGCTTTGGCTGTTGACTATTTCATCATCAGGGTACTCCACGATGATTTCTGAAGATGAAGGCTGGACGTTATCTTCTTCGACGATTTCTTCAATAACAACTCCTTTTGACATGTTTACTCCTCCTCCTTTAGTGGCAAGTCTTCCTTCCGCGTCTCTGAGAACCTCAGCAATAGTTTCATCATCGGGAGAGATTTCATGTGCTTTACTCAAGTCAGCGACAGCAGCTTTCAGGTCTCCTAGTTCCTTGTACGCCTGGCCCCGCCGGTAGTACGCCTTAGCATTGCTTGAATCATAAGCCAGAATCTCTGAACCTTCGTTTACACACTCCTTAAACCTGGCCGATTTCAGGTAACAAGACATCAGATTAAGGGAACACTGCAGCTGCAGCGTTTGCCCGGCTGCTGACGGCACGTTCTTCGTGTTATCCTTGGCAAGCTTGTACTTGGCGGCAGCGTCGGTATACTGGCCGCGGCTATGAAATTCGTTTCCCTGGCTCTTTAACATCTTGGCACCGGATATCACGTATGACATTTGAGCGTCGGCCTGGGCTTTCATGTCAGCAAACTCCTCGGGCTTGGCGTTGGCGATTTTTTGGGTCATACGAATTATTTCCTCTGGGCTCGTCTGATTCAGCTGCTGCGCCGCTCGTTTGAAGTCCTCCGTTCCCATGTTTTTCATGCTCTCGGATGCTATCTTTACAAGGCTGGGATTGGACATGACCTGCTGATTCATCCTGGCGAGGTCGTCGGGGGACATGCGGCTCATCTGCTCCTGCGCCAGCCTCATCATCTCCGGATTTATCATGGCGACGCCGCCGCTGAGCGATCGAGCCGATGATCGACGGCGAAAACGAAGCGGCGACCGGGAGCTCGCCGATGATCTGTTTGGCTCTCGTGTCGTGTGTGTCTCACTTGTCTTTCTTTGCTCTCCGTCGCTTTTGTTTGTGGTTGACTGGTAAATCTCGCGCTGTATTTATTGACGCATCAGGTGAGGGGAGAGTGTAGAAAACGGATACGGAGTCCAATCCGAAACCAGCTCCTTTCGGTGGGCCGTTGTTTTGGATGGGTTTGGTCTCCGAATCGGATGGAGACCAACCAGCCGAAGAGCAGCTCGCGGGTGTCCAACCCTTATACCTGCAGATGCAGGTCCATGAGATATTCATTCATCGTTCATACTTCATAGTATCCAACTATCGATCACCTCCGTATAATCTGGTTCAGAAACTAATTTGTTGCATCTCACCAGGAGAGCCACACATGAATAACGCAGTGCAGCAGAACATAAGATTCCTCCATACCTGGTATACCGTAAATTTTACAGTTGTTTTCCATTTTATGAATTAAGTTTTCATTGTTGTGTTGCGTGATCAGACCCGTAAACACCGGTAAAACTCAGTGCTTGGAGTTTATTTCATGAATTAGTATGAGTTTATTTAAGCCCGTCACTTCTCATCATCAGAGTTGTGCTCCCATTTTTTCAGTCAGCATAAAGCTGTAATTTGTTGGACCTAAAAACTTGTCGTAAATGACTTCATGGACAAGCTCCTCGCTCGTCGTTTTCTTTTCTCATCAACATCTGAGTTCCACTCCCGCTGGATTACTGGGATCTCTCCACTCCATTTCTCTGCGAAAGCAATCGAATGGTATAGCTGCTCAACGAACAACACAATGACAGAAAACGATTTATACAGAGAAGAGAGGGATGCGAATCAAGATTGCTCATACAACATTTCATATTAATTGTAGTGCTGATCCACTTGATGAACAATAGGAAAATGACTGGTACTAAATGGAGCACCGAGTTCCCCTTGATATAGCCTACGAGACGAATAAAGAACCACGAAGACAAATAATGATGACAACGTTAATTCACGCTAACACCCAACCTTAGTCAAGGTACCAAGCAATATTCTGCTCGGGGTGCAGGGAAGACGGTAAACCATTTAGCACAAAAGAGCAGCTCACATATGGAAGACAGTTTCGTAGAGGAAATGTACAATTAAGAAGAGCAATCCATAGCTCCATCCTCCTCCATGTGTTGTGAGGTACTTGGGCACCCCCAGGGTGAAATTCTTCATCTGGCTGGCTTGCCTTGACAGATGCTGGACGGGTGACAGACTTGCGAGGCATGGGCTTCCCCATGCGGCGTACTGCTCGCTGTGCGACCAATCAGACGAGACCATGGCATATCTCCTCACTGGGTGCGTATTCTCGAGGGTGATCTGGCACGAGGTCCTCTCCTGGATCAGATCCACCGCGGCACCTCCCGCGAGCGAGGGTGTTTTCTCAGACTGGTGGACACAGGCGATAGACGCCATCCCTAGCGCTCTGCGCAAGGGCACCTCGTCGCTTATTATGCTGACGGCATGGTCAATCTGGAAGCATCGTAACGCAGCGGTCTTCGACAATGCCCGACCCTCCGTGGACTCCCTGGTCGACACCATTAAGGCGGAAGCGCGTGACTGGGCGCTCGCGGGAGCTCGAGGCCTCCGACAGATCCTCCCCTAGCTTACACTACGGGAAGGGCAACGTACGCCGACGGCCCGTCGGTACGCCGACGGCTAACACTCGGCCTCGTCGGCGTAGAAGACGCCCGCGGTCTCCGCGGACACATCCTCGTCGGCGTCTACTCCCCGTCGGCGTAGCGAAGAGAACACCGACGGCCACCGTCGGTGTATTTCACGGCCGTCGGCGTCTCCGGCGACGACTTGCCATATCCCGTTGGGCTGAACGGTCACGCGCATTCGCGTAGAGAGAGAAAACGGATCGAGAGCTGCGGAGGTCTCGCCCCTTCGCCGCCGATTCGCCGCCCCGCCAGCTCGCGCCGTCCCCCGCCAGCTCGCGCCGTCCCCCGCCAGCTCGCGCCGTCCGCCGCCGGTCAGGCCCCGCCCAGCCCTCCTCCTCTGCCCCAGGGACCTCCTCTGCCCCAGGGACCTCCCCTGCATTCGCGGGCGGCCGCGCCACCGCGCGCCGGCGCCGCCCTGCCCTCCAGCCCTCCTCCCTCGCCCTCTAGACATCCTCCCTTGGCCAACGAGGCTCTGCCCGCCGTTTTCCTCCACTGCCCGAGAGGAGAACATGAGGTGAGATTTTTTTTGGTTTTTTTTTCCTGTTTAGGTTAGATTAGTTAGATTAGTTAGTTGTTAGTTGTTAGTTTAGATTAGAAAATTAGTTTTAGTTAGAAAATTTTAGGTTAGAAAATTAGTTTTAGTTAGAAAATTTTAGGTTAATTTATTTAGGGAATTTCAGTTTAAGGAATTTTAGATTAGATTTTTTTTAGTTTAGGGAATTTTAGGTTAATTAATTTGATGTTAATATATTTAGGGAATTTGGGTTAGAAAATTTAATTTATTTGTTTCTTTTCTTTTACAGGAGATTGGAGCCGTCACACTGTTGACACCCTACCCCGTCACGCCACGCCATCGACCCCGCCACGCAACGACCCCTACCCCGCCACGCCACGCCTCCGGCCCGGTCGGCACGCCGTCGTTCGACTACTTCCTCTACCGCCGAGGGTGAGCTACAACTCTGTCTCCTCCCTTGCATTAATTTATGTCGCGTCACCTAGGTGTCATTTCCCGTCCGCGAGCGTTACGAAGATAAATATGCATTAGAGGTAGGAATATTTTGAACCGTAACGCTTGCGGCATTTACGGGACAGTCGGCGGATGCGTAGTTGGGTACGTTTTCCATGTTCTGCTCCGGTCTGGGTCAGGATTTCGGTAGCGCCTCCTCGTTGTTCTCCTTATGCACATCCTCTCGGCTTTTTGCCGAGACGTGTATCAGGAGAGCAGCGGGGAGGTGCTGCCGAAATTCTGTCTCGGATCGGGGTAGAGCATGGAGAACGTACTCAATCTACGGATCCGGCGGCTGCTAGGACCCTTACCTATTAGAGATGTAGGTTGATGCTTCATTTTGCACGGTAGAAGAAAAAAATTACTATGATGCAATTAATTTCATGCTATGTATGTTGTTTGGCTCCGAAATAAAACAGAGGATGGCTGATAATGGGTGGATATACAGTGGCCGAATTAGTGCGGTTGAAAGGTCTGATGAGTGGGTATGGAAGACGGATTTCTTAGTGAAGGAGTTAGCGCGTGGTTCAAAGGCAGGCATTCGTCCACTTTGCCCTTGCAGTCATTGCAGGAAGCGTCAGCGTAAGGGAAAAGATGATATGATAAAACACCTTTGGTCTTATGGGTATATGCCGGGCTTCGTCACGATGGTCGACTTTGCTGAATACGAACGTGAGAGTGGCAGGGTGATGCGTCAACGGATCAATGGCAAGGAGGACGATGGGATTAGAAACTTTCTGAATGATCTCCGTGATTCCTACATGCCAGATTCGCCACCTTCACACGAGGAACCGGAGGAACCGTGTGAACAGGAGGAACCGTGTGAACCCGAGGAACCGGAGGCTACCGCGAAGGCCTACTTTCATATGATGGAAACGGCTGAGAAACCTCTGTACGAGGGCGCAAGTATTTCTCAGCTCGATGCCATCTCGCAAGTACTAGCCAAAAAGCTCGAGTATGGCAACACCCGTTCATGCTTTGAAGCTCATCTGCAAACATATGGTAACATGTTGCCCGAAGGACATTGTTTGCCTAAAAGCATGTACGAGACGAAGAAAATCTTGCGAGAGCTCAACATGGATTATGAAAAGATAGATTGTTGTCCTAAAGGTTGCATCTTGTTTCGGCAACAGTTTGCGGATGACAAGTACTGTACCCTGTGTGGAGCCTCTAGGTATCTTGAGGTAAAGGGAGCAGATGGTCAGAAAAAGCAGACGAAAGTCGCCAAGAAGATTCTTCGTTATCTCCCATTCATAAAAAGAATCCAGCGGCTTTACATGAACAAGGAGTCTGCCACACAGATGACGTGGCACAAGATGGGGAAGAGATACGAGGACGAGCACGGACGGGTAAAGATGGGACATCCATCTGATGGTCAGGCATGGAAGAATTTCGATGCAAAATACCCCGAGGAGGCAGAAGAGGCTCGAAATGTCAGAATTGCGATAGCAACCGATGGATTCAATCCGTATGGTATGTCGACTGCCTCGTACAGTTGCTGGCCCGTGTTTGTTATTCCGCTCAATCTCCCTCCCGGAGTCCTAATGCAAAGAAAGACCATATTCCTGTCGCTGGTCATTCCAGGGCCTGAATATCCGGGAAAGAATTTGAGTGTATATATGCAGCCGCTTGTGGATGATCTGTATCACTCTTGGCACCACGGGACTATGACATACGACCGTGCATCGAAGAGAAACTTCTTGATGAAAGTTTGGTTCCACTATTCCATGCACGACATGCCAGGGTACGCCCTATTCTGTGGATGGTGTACAGCTGGTAAGTGGCCATGCCCAGTGTGCAGGAACCGACTTGAGTTCATTTGGCTAAACGGGGGTAAGAAGTATTCTGCCTTCGACACGCATCGCAAGTTTCTCAAAAGAAGGCATTGGTTTAGAGAAGACGAAAAGAACTTCAAAAAGGGAAGAGTTGAGCGTGAAGAGAAAGAGATACCAACTTTCGATGGTGCAGCTGTTGATGCCGAGCTACGTGCTCTCGTGCCTGCTCCGGGAAATGGCCCACGATATGTGGGATATGGTGAAACACACAACTGGACTCACGTGGCAGGCTTGACGCAGCTCGAATATTACAAGGATCTCGAACTACCCCATAATATCGATGTGATGCACACCGAAAAGAATGTCGGAGAGTCTCTGTTTCACACAGTGCTGAACATTCCTGACAAGTCAAAGGATAATGTCAAAGCTAGAGTCGATGTTAAGAAGCTCTGTGATAGGGAGAGATTACACATGCAGGCTCCTAACAACCGTCGAAAAAATTGGTTCAAGCCGCATGCCGACTTTTGCCTTACTAGTCTTCAAAAGAAGGAGGCATTCATGTGGCTCAAATACGTCGTGATGTTCCCTGACGGTTATTGTTCGAACATAAGTAAGGGAGTCAATCTTGCAACGGGAAAAGTCAACGGGCTCAAGAGTCACGACTATCATATTAGGATTGAGCGGTTGATGCCGGTGATGGTTCGAGGGTATCTCCCCGACCGTGTGTGGCGAGTGCTCGCGGAGTTGAGCCATTTCTTCCGCACGCTCTGCGCTAAGCAGATATGTCCCCTGATTATTCAGAAGCTGCATGATCTAGTGCCGGAGTTGCTATGCAACTTAGAGACGATATTTCCGCCAGGCTTCTTTACTCCGATGGCACATCTTGTTGTGCATCTCGCGAACGAGGCTCTCTTGGGTGGACCGGTGCAGTTTCGGTGGCAGTTTTGTATTGAGAGAGAGTTTAAGTATATTCGAACCAAATGTGGAAACAAAAATCAGATTGAAGCATGCATAGCTGAGGCAACTATCCTCCAGGAGATGGCAGACGCTAGGCTAACGTACTTTCCTGATGATGTTCCCACTATGCATAACCAGGCCTCTCGATACAATGTCGACGAGCCTAAGAAAGACCCCAAGCTCCTCCTCTTCAAGTGTCCCGGTGGCAAGGCTGGTGGCGCAAAAAAGTATACTTTGACCAAGGAAGAGCTGGAGTGCGTAATGCTATATGTGCTCTTGAACATGGATGAAGTGGTTCGTGACGAGGGGGAAGCAGGAAGTTTCCTCAGGTAAAATGGTGAACCGAATTACTTTGCAACTAGTAACTCGGTTTCGCTCTAATACATATTTATTTTATTTTAGCCAATTCAAGGATGAAATGTGGCCGGGGACGGTGGATCTCGATGAAGCCGAGCTGGAAATTCTTCTGAAAGAGGGTGCCCCCGGAAAGAAAAAATTCACGGCTTGGTTCAGGGAAAAGGTAATTTCTAGCCTGCCCCCCTACCTTGCAATCCGTGTCTTCTCGTTTTCTATTACACATAACTAATACACTGAACTTGTAGGGAGCTAATCCCAACGTTGTGATGTCCGATGAGTTGAGATGTGTCTCCCAAGGATGTAACCGTAGAGTCGAGGCGTATGAGAAGTATGATGTGAATGGGTATCGCTTCCATACGGAGTTTCACCAGAACAGTCGGCCTAATGCAAAAACTGTGAATACCGGGGTCTTCACTAAAGGAGCCGGTGAGTTTGACTACTACGGAAGGTTACAAAACGTATATGAGCTGACGTACAATAATACGAACATAGAACTCAAGCTCGTTGTGTTCAAATGCCACTGGTTTGACCCAAAGCATGGACAGAAAAGTACCCCTTCCATTGGGTTAGTTGAAGTGAAGCCTTCAACCACCTACAGCGGATCCGATGTCTTCATTGTGGCCCACCAAGCCAAGCAAGTTTATTATTTTCCCTACCCATGTCAGAAAGAGGGACTCAAGGGCTGGGAAGTCGTGTTCCAGGTGTCGCCACATGGGAAGCTACCTATGCCCTCTGACGATGATTATAACAACATTAACCCCAAAACATACGAGGGAATTTTCTATCAAGAGCAAGAGAACTTTGGAGACTTTGACATACAAGGTCTCGAAAATCTCGAAGACGATGCACCGATAGGGGGTGAGGTAGTGGTGAATATAAAGGACATAGACATGCTCAACAAGTTGCAGGAGGAAAATGACAGCGATGATGAGCCTCCACCGTGCGAGGAGCCTCCAATTTACTACAACCGTGATAGTGATGTTGATAGTGACGATGAGAACCTAAGAACTAATTATGAGAGTGATGATTCGTGGTGAGGGTCTTTTTATGTCTTTATTATGCTTAGTATTTATCTTTATGCTTAGTATTTATTTCTGTCTTTATTATTCTTGGTATTTATTTTCTAACATGCTTCTTAATTGCATTACATCTATATGCTTACTGTTTACCCTTTCTCAATGCAGGTGATCCACCAATATGAGCCAAGGCATGCAATCATCGGGCAGTTTGCTGAACTTGCTGCGCCAGAGGAAGCCTACCAAAAGTGGAAGGGAGCCTATTCCGAACCCTAGATACCCTACTGATGAGGGTGGGACCAGAGGTCGAGGACGAGGGGCAGCTGTTGCTCCACTCCCTCCGAGGGGAGGACGAGGGCGAGGCGGAGGACGAGGGCGAGGTGGCGGACGAGCACTACTAGAGGGTGGTGACATACCCTCCGCTTCTGGCGACGTGGCTTCACACTCTCGTGAGTTGGCGTCTCGAGACGAGGAGACGCAGGGGACGGTGTCTGGCGGCAAGGGGACGGTGTCTGGCGGCGAGGGGACGGTCTCTCGTGGCGGCGAGGGGTCCGTGAAGAAGCCACGGATTCGTGGGGAAACGACTGTCCCTGATGAGTCCAAGATGCTAAAACCGAGGAGGAGAAAGTCCTCATTGTGCCTGACGACGTTGAGTAAGCTACTATACTAATTTTGAACACGCCATTTCATTTGTACCAAAACAATTTGACATGTACTAATGTTTGATTATTCTGCAGGAACTGGAAGAGGCCAGCGGGGTCCCGTCCTCCTAACACTTTGCTTGGAGCTGCGATTAGGAAGTACTGGCCGGGCTTTTACACTGTGGTCCCCAACGGCGAGAAGAAGCTAGCTCGCCATTGGGTACACTATGAGGAGGCCGATTGCCCGGGCTTCGAGACAGCTGCTGACGCTGTGATCAGCACGTTCTGGGTAAGGCGAGGTTTTCCAATTACGTCCATAGTTGATGCCCCCACCATGCTAACTCTTTACTCTCACAATCTTTTTATGCATGTTTACAGAGATTCTATAGGGTTCTTCCGGAGCATCAGGCCTCGGCGAACAAGACTTTGTTGGGGGCATGTAAGAAGCTGACACGACAACAGTTCTACAATGTAAGGAATACATGCATGAGTCAATTCAGTTGCGAGTCGGCAAGACGACGCCGAAGCATGAGACTGTGAGTGCAAAGCCTGCGATGACTATGGAAGATTACGTCGAGGTAAGTCAAAATTGTCAATGGTATCATATGTTGCTGCTAAACTGCAATTTGCATTATCTGTTCTTCAAAATGAGTCTTGAATTTTTCAGGTTATGCCCCAGTGGGCCGATGGTAAAGAGGACTGTAACATCCCTGTTCTTGCTAACAGAGAGGTGTGGTGTGTGTTCATGTCATAGCATGCATGAAAAAAAATTTGAACCAAGTTTTAATTTGAATTTTAAATGAAACTTGCCCAAAAACCACTTAAAGTGATCACACAAATTTTGTTCTAAAAATAATCTCAATTTTGGAAAGCAAATACATGGTGAGCTTGCAAATTTCATGAGCTTTTCAAAAATGATTTTTGCCAAATTTTTCCTTTGCAAAAAGGCCCTCAAAAGGTTGTTTTCTGTTCTGGTTTTAAAAGGAAAAGGACTGGTTTGCAAAATCTCAAAACTTCACGGGGTTACTGGGAGGTGGCCCTTTCTGTCGTCTTCCTCCCGCGCGCGCCAGGCAGGCACACAGCACCGTGGCGTCGACCGCCGCTGCCAGCTCCTCCTTGACTCCCGTCGGAGGAGTAGACGTGCGAAAGACGCCCTCGACCTCCTCTGTTGCCCCCGTACTCCCCCGTTCTCTCTGTGACTATCGCGGAGCCTGAACCGAACCTAACCCTAGCTCCGGCGATAACCGCCGCTCGCCGCCGCTGTTCCCGGCCATCCGCGGCCACGGCGAGCACCCCATCGGCACCGCAACCTCCTCCTCTACCTCCCCGTCAACCACCGCTTCCCGGGATGGCCGCACTATGGAGAATCGGGTGCATCTTCCTCAAGTCCGGCCGCCCTGCGCCGAGCTCGATGCCGCCGATTCCGGCCCCCTCTCGCCTCACCGACCGGCTCCCCTCCTTCCTGGTAATCCCAGGAGCGTGTAGGTGCTCCTGTCTTTCTCCCTATCCCTCCGTATCACCTTGCCGCCGTCGTTCGTGTCCCGCCGCCGCGGTATGCTCGCCGCCGGCCAACTCCGGTGACCATTTGGTCCACCGCTGCCACCCTTTGACTCCCCTTGAACTCCTCTACCGCGTGATGTAGTTCGATTTCAAAATCGTGCACCGAATCGTGGGATTGAGCCAAGCCAGAGCCTTTGTGGCCATTGATGACGTCATCTCGACGTCATCCTGATGTCACGAATCCAGTTTTTCTAATTTACAGAAAATGATTAATTTTAGATAATTAATAACTTCTGTTTTATTAATCAGAAAAATAAAAGAAAAGTATGGAAATGTTCAGAAAAGTGTAATTCACCCAAATATACCATTTTCAATCATGTTTGAGACAGTTGATTTTTGAACATTATTTTAATGTTGTTTAATCTTTTAAAATAGAAAAATAAGTTTTTATTCAAGAAAATTAGAAAATTAAAAGTTATATGTCAAAATGCTCAAAATGTCAAAAGCAATCTATTCATGATGTTTTCAAACCCATTTGAGCAATAAAAATTGTGTTCACTTTCAGAATCGCCCGAAACCCCCTCCGGGGTCTATTTCGGGATAAATTCCAGTAAAATTCCATATCTGCCATATAAATCCTAGCAACCCATCGAGCATGTTTAGGGTTTCATCGAAGTGCATTAACTTGCTCATGCATACATATTGTGCATTGCATCGATGCCATTTTTGATTGTTGTTCTTCTTTTCGGTGTTGTTCCCCCTCGGTAGAACGCGACTCCGAAGTGAAGGCCAGCAACCCCAATGGCGAATACTTGATCTTAACCGACAAGTCAAGCACTTATTCCTGAAGTCTTTCTCTGGTTTTCTTGAAGCAAGGCAAGCATAACCTCTTATCTGCCCATATATGATCTCGAAAGATTTTTCATTCTCGTACAAATGCATTCGATTCCAATGTATCTTGAGTCAATAGATAGAGTTACCCTATTTATTTGCATAACCCAGATATCATGATTCAATGCTCCTATCAGACATAGGATTTGTTTATGTGTATCGCCAGAGCCTTAAATATGCCATGCTTAGTCGTACATGCCTGTTATCTCTGCTCCATCCGGTTGATGAATCAGAGCCGCAAATGAATCTAGTATGGTGGTATGTTGTGGAAAGTTAAGAGAATTTGATTAACATGATCTAAAGGTGTGGATGACGAGACCACAGAGGGTCTGTGGTGGTTGTCTCGTTCATGCCCCTAGGAGCGAGTTCTCGTCTTCGAGCCAAGACTGAGCGTGCATCCACACGAGGGATTGGTTTCCCCTCGGTCTCAACTTGCCTAGCTTGTTCCATGAGTTGCCTAGTTCGGGCTTTCCATTTCGATTTGCGGGGATATCAAAACGTTTTCAAAACTAGGACGTGGCGGTGCAACAGCCTGTGGCGAGACAGTAGTTGAAGCACCGCTCACAACGATAGAGACCCGGCAGGAGATGGCCACTCCCTATTGGCGGACCATCTCTACTCGGAGCGACTCATGGAATAGGCGAAGCAAGGGAAAGGTCGTGGTCAACCTCCATCTGCCGGCACTTCCCGGAATAGTGCTAATGTCTGGCATTAAGAGTTGGTTGGCACGTGTGGTTAAAGTTGTACACCCCTGCAGGGTTAAATCTTTTCAAAAAGCCCTGTCCGCGGTTAAGGACGACTTGGTGGCGGATTCTGTGATCATAGACAACTTAAACGGAATGATTAAAACTTGTTGATAACGAATGAAGGATGCCTCCTCGGAGATGCCGAGAGGGGTTACCTTGTAGCATGAGTTACCGGAACAACTTGATGTGGTGATCTTTGAAGCACGAGGTGCTGAAATGATGTTGGTGGATGAAAAAGATGATGATTTCAGTAGTGGAATAGCTTTCTCATCTGTTTTCAAAATACTCCATGAGACGTGCTATTCCTCCCTCAACTTGGAAAATAAAGATGGCTTTACGCAAAACAACCTTCATAACTCTTCCTAAAAGAAGCAGATATATAATAGGTTAACTAAGTCTTGTTGAGTACCTCCCGTACTCATGTTTGCTTCAATTTGGTTCAGGTGGAGTTCCTCAGTTCAGTGGTGTTTCGACGTGGACATCGACGAGTAGTTCGGGGTTCCCAGGTAGCAGCCTGGAATCTATGGGCTGGGACGTCGCCTTATGTTGCGGCCTCTTAGGCCTTTTTGGTTCTTGTTGATTAGCAACATAGTTTGCCTTCCGTTGTCTGATGTAATGTTGGGTCGTGTGACCTCTGCTTGTAAGCTATACTCTAGTAACACATGTTTAATAAAGCTTCATGTTTAGAGTACTGCTTTGATCGGTTGTTGGTTTCGAGCTCATTGTTATACAGTTTTGGCTATGCCTGCATAGTTGTCGCAGTCGAGGGGTTGTGGAGCCGATGATCCATGTCCGAGCCCGCCTGTCGACTTGATCGGCCTGGGGCGAGGTAACCCCAGTAACCCTCGATTGTTGTTGCACTTTCTGGACACATAGCAGCTCTGTATAGCTTTGGTCCCGTTCCTTCAGTTTCATCCGACTCGTGGACGCTTGGGTATGCATAGTTGGTTATGACTAGCATGGATACAAGGAGTAGTAGACCGGGGATCCGGACTACGTGCCGATGAATCCGGTCTGCCTGCCGTTATTTGTTGCGGCCGGGGCTGGTAACCCTGAAGCCCTTGTGAGTCCATGGCTAGGAGCACATAACAGTATGTATATCTCTGGGTCCGGGGTCTGACAAGGACGCATGGAAGGCGATGGTGGCATCGATGTGGCTCGGGGAGGACGAGGCGTTCAAAGCCTTAAGCGAGCGGAACAAGGCAAACCGCGGCCACGAGGGGACACACTGTGCGGGAGCCCGCAACCATGCTAGCTTCAAGGAACATTTTGTATGTGCACACATCGAACAACATGCATTTTTTTCCCGTCATGTTTCTATCTGGTATGCATAACATTTCTTTGGCGATGCAGGAGTCCATCACGGGGAATGTCCCTATTACGGAGATGGAAGCATGGTCGAAGATGAGGATCAAGAAGGCCGATCCATCCAAGCCCCAGCCCTCGCTTCCAGAGTACTTCGGCAACGCCGAGGAGGACATAGCTGGTTACACGAAGGCGTTTCAGGGTTTTCATCCTCACGTGGAAAACCCTATTCAGGAGGAGACCGACGTGAGGGCTTTGGTCGTGGGCGGGCGCGGCAGGCAGCATGGACGTCTTAGCTGCCTTAACCAGGTGATCCCGCGTACTCCTGAGTTGAGCCTCACGTATATCAAGGCCACCCTCACCGCCGACGGCCCCGTTGTCCCTCCTCCTCGACGGACTTCCAAAGCTTGCGTCGAGGTAAGTTCTTCTCAATCTCATTCCCTTTTCGACATTTCTTCCTTAGTAGCTAACTTGACGAGATTCAACTTTCATCGAGATTCATTTTTCTTGAAATTGTAGTGTGCTATAGGAGATGCCTACGATGCAGCTATGGCGGAGTACAATCTTAGGTATGACGAGTGGGAGAAGATGCAAAGGGCCTATAAGGTCTGGGAACGAGCGCGCGATGAAGTAAGTTTCACCATTTTCTTTCTGCAAATGATGACAAGTCTTACTTCCCTCTACTTTGAACCTTTATTTCTGCAAAGTCTAACATCAAAAATATCTTTTAGGCGGACGACACGTTTTATACCACTGGAGTGCGGCCCACAATAGAAGTTAGGCGACCACCTATGCCTGATTTGCCGCCACGGTTTCCAACGAAGGAGGACTTCACTCGCGGAGCCTACGTGAGTACACCGGTAAGTTATATGCCAAACCAGTCGTTACCGCTGTCATGTGCCCGCCACGTTAGAGTTGCTAACTTCTGCTAAAAAATGTATGTAGGGATCGGGACACTCCGGGGCTACTCCCTTCGGCCGTGCTGCTGACTCGCCAAGTCGCACGATCACACTGTTTCATCACGCTCCCGGTGCTTCGCCGAGTCCGTCGCGCGAAGCCGATGCCCATGCTACTCCCTCGCCGAGTTCGGGGCATGGTTCGACGGCGGCTATCCACCGCGGAGTGTCGCCTATTTTCACTCGGTCCGAGATGGGCACTTCGAGCTCCCGCGAGGTCTAGCTAGGATGATGATGTTTGTATTGCACTATCGATGATGTTCGGATGATTTTGTACCTTGTACGATGTTTGGATGATATGGATATGATGTTTGGATCTTCTTTGTATCATTTTTATCGTGTTTTTAAATTTTCTGCAATTAAATTCGTATGAAACAGCACCGGAAAAAAACAGCACTCAAAAAAAATAGCCAAAACTGGCAAAAAAATAGCCAATAGGCCGACGGCATTGCCGTCGGCGTCCAATATGCGGCCCAGCAGGCTGGCCATTATGGCGGCCCATAGGCCGACGGCATTGCCGTCGGCGTCCTCTCTCGCGCGCGCAACCAGCAGCGGGCACGTGGCCCATAGGCCGACGGCATTGCCGTCGGCGTCTACGCGCGTCCGTTTCCGTTCGGTCGCTCCGTTCTGACGTGTGGGCCCCACCTGAACACTATACGCCGACAGGCCGTGAATACGCCGACGGTGTCATTGCTTCGCCGACGAGGAAGAACGCCGACGGCGATACGCCGACGGTCCCCGTCGGGCTTTCAATACGCCGACGGCCATCTGCCTTTCGCCGACGGCTGTTCACCGTCGGCGTATCGCCAGTCTCCTGTAGTGTTAGTTTCCTTGGGTCGAGTTGTACGGTGTGGGGTCGTCCCATGGGGGTTCTGTAAATATCAACTATCTCTTTTCTATCAATGCATCGCGCAAAGCTATTGCGTTTTCGCGAAAAAAAAAATGTGTTGTGAGGTACTAGCAAAAGCGCCAGCAACATGCCGACTATCAACAACAGTACAGCTACTACTACAAAGTCACGATGTGGTGCACAGTCGCCCACTCACTTGTTCAGATAGCCGGAGCGACAAACCGCATCAATTCGAAACAAAATACAAGACACGGTCTAGTTCATTCAGCGGCGGCGCTGGCTGGTATCTCCGGCATGTAGAACGTTGTCCAGCGATTGTTTGAAGATTCCAGTGGCCGTTTGAAGGACCATGCCTTGTATCTGTTTTGATAAAATAAATTAAAAGGCAAAAATATGCTGATCGTGTTATTACGTGCATAAATCATACACAAAGGACTACGATAAGGTGCCTTAAGGAAGTCGGTAGAAGACTTACTTCTTTTGATGTCATGCTTATATGTTCCAAGTCTGAAAGCTGCAAAGTCATGTTGTGTTAGGAGACGAATTTAGTCGCATTCACTTGGCCTCAGTATTAAGTATTTCATACTGTACAAATCTTACAGATTTGAATGGTCTGGGTGAATCCTCCCGGAGCTCAAGAATGTAGCCTGCTCTCTTTTCACCGATTCCCTAGGGAAAAACATGGGAACATTAGTAGGAAAAAACAGGCTTCTGTACCATCAATCAGATTATTATGAAACATTGGGACCATACTTTCAATTGCTGTAGCTCTTCCCTGCATCAATGTATAAGCAAAGTGAATAATTAGACAGGATAAAGATGCCAAATATGTTTGACAGAGAGCAATCCAGCTTCATTTTTTTTTTTTTTGATAAACCGATCCAGCTACATAAAGTAAACTATACAAAAACATGGAGAGTTTAAACTTACTTGCTCGCATCATTTAAGAACTGAAGATATTGTGGAATAAGAGATTCCTGTATAAGACAGAGACATTTAGAGATCGGTAGTAAACTAAAACTGGTTGCTGATGTATGAAAAAGAAAGAAAATCATGCAGACCATCAGGTTAGATGCGTGTGCACTAAATTTATCGAGAGGTGTTGCACTTGAAATCGTCCCAACTCTGTTACATGCTCCTGTTGGAGTTTTGGGCTCCAGTGAAGGGGGGAAATCGATATCATCGTATGTCTTCTGCTTGGAAGAAATGGGAGAAAGGAATTTGCTGAGTGGTGATTCAAACGTGCCCTCTCTGCATGGAGTTGATGAAGGGAGCACCGCTGCATAAAACATGGTATAGTTTTTTTTTTTGAGAAACACGGTACAAACGCAAGCGCTCATATACACGCGCATACACTCACCCCTATGAACGCATACACGCACAACCTACCCCTATGAGCACCTCCGAGAGACCGAGCCGGCGGGTCTTCAGATTGACGAAGTCACCACAGGCGCCTCGCTGTCGACGGGAACGTCGCCTCCCACTGAAAGAGTATTCCGCCTAAATGCAACACACATGTGTCAAATCTAGGGTTTTGAACTCTGCTGGGCTAGGGGTACAACCACCCTCCTAACCATCCAACCACAGGTTGGTTTGCAAAACATGGTATAGTTCTAAGACCCTCCCATAATAAAACATAGGTCAAGTTCCAAAATTTTCTATAAGTATATTGCAAGTAAATTATTTATGATTAGTTTCCATTGAACAGCTACCTTCTGTCAATTGAACAGTTTCGTTTCTATTCCTAGGCGATTTGCGAACATGGTATAATCTGCACTGATGCAAGTCTGTTGTCGGTTTACATTTCAGCCTCAGTAGTCTATCTTTGGCATTTTATTTCAAATATAGCAACATGAAAAGCTTACCATGGTCATTAAAATTTTCCTATTCTATTTCTTGGCTAGTAGATTCAGAAATATATCTTCAGTACAAATGTATAACTCTTTTGCATGTTTCGGAATACATACCTTTCTTAATTGTCTTTGCTGCATGGACTACAGAACCAAACAGCACCCTGTAGGAAAAAGATAAAGTGCTAAGACCTAAGAATTATGTATAATATCATGTGGTATGTAGGCTTGTACAACTGTACTTACTTTCTTATGCTGCCATCATCTTGGTTCATTACTTTAGCCCTACTAGAAACCCTGGCAGATGCCGGTTGTTTCATATGGCCTGAACGGCCAGCCAGACTTACTGTGTAACGTGCTTTATGGTATTCCATGGGATTCTGCAACAAACATAATGGTATTAGCAAAATTTTATAATCTGTGAGATGAGACGTCTAGAGCCGAAACTCACAAGGCAAGCTATCATCAGTCATCACAGCGCGGCTATCAACTCCTAGAGAATCTTGCAGTATGCAGGTCAATTTACTGTCTCTGAATGGTATCCATGGCTCATTATTCTTGAGAGCTGAAAGGACATTAGACAATGCAAACAGCGAAGAACGGATCCCTTTATTGCCCGTCCTTGTGTTGTCATCGTTTCCTGGAATGAACAAATAGGCACATCATGGTCTTAAACTAGAAGTACAAAGTGTACGACGATGAGAGGAACCGTGCCTTTTCGCTGGCCGGGTTACGTGTTAATATATAGGTGGAAAATCCACACGGGTATGGTATATTACAGGAGTTGTATCGGTATAGGAGATCTAGTCCGATACGAATACAGAACCGAAACAAACCAACGCAATAGCTCTAACAGCCCCCCTTAATCTAAACCTCTAGATAGGTTTAGATTACGCTTAAACTCATCTAAATCTTTTACTCCTAATACCTTGGTAAAACCATCAGCAACTTGATCTTTGGTGGATATGAACTTGATGTCAAGCAACTTCTCAGCAACTCGCTCTCGAACAAAATGATAATCAATCTCAATATGTTTAGTTCTGGCATGAAAGATAGGGTTAGCAGAAAGGTATGTGGCACCAATATTATCACACCAAAGGCATGGTCGTTGAGACATAGGAACTCCCAATTCTTTGATTAATGCTTCAACCCAAATCATTTCAGCTGTGGTATTTGCCAATGCTTTGTATTCTGCTTCAGTACTAGAGCGTGAAACAGTAGCTTGTTTACGAGCACTCCAAGAGATCAAATTTGGACCAAAGAAAATAGCAAAACCACCTGTAGACCTTCTATCATCAAGGCATCCTGCCCAATCTGCATCTGAAAAACCACTAAGAAGAGTGGAAGAGGATCTCTGAAACGTGAGTCCTATATCAATTGTCCCACTGATATAACGAAGAATTCGTTTAACTGCTGTCCAATGACTCGTAGTTGGAGCATGTAAATACTGACACACTTTATTCACCGAGAAAGACAAATCAGGCCTTGTAAGGGTTAAATACTGTAATGCACCAACTACACTTCTGTAATTTGTACTATCCTCAGAATTAAGAGCTGTACCATCTGTCAGAGATAATTTTTCTGAGGTGGACAAAGGTGTGGGACAAGTAGTACACATCTGCATCCCAACTTTCTTTAGCAAATCAATAGCATATTTTTCCTGAGTCAAAATAATTCCACTAGCAGATCTCTTTACCTCAATTCCCAAGAAGAAATGCAAATCACCAAGATCTTTGACTGCAAAATGAGTACCAAGATTTTTAAGCAAGGCTGTAGTCGCTTTATCTGATGAACTGGCCACAATGATATCATCAACATAGATCAATATAAACATAGTAATACCTGACTGCTTATAGAGAAATAGTGATGTATCAGCCTTGGAGGGTATGAATCCAAAATCTTGCAGTTTTGAACTCAATCTTGAATACCATGCTCGTGGAGCTTGCTTCAGACCATAGAGAGATTTATCCAGTTTGCAAATATGATTGGGAAAACAAGGATCCTCAAAGCCAGGAGGTTGCTGCATATATACTTCTTCCTCTAGAAAACCATGAAGAAAAGCGTTCTTGACATCTAATTGTCGTAGACTCCATCCTTGAGACACAGAGATAGCAAGAACAAGACGAACAGTAGCAATTTTAACTACGGGACTAAAAGTGTCCTCATAATCAATACCATACCTTTGTTTGAATCCCTTAGCAACCAACCGTGCTTTGTATCTCTCAATAGTGCCATCAGCATGTCTTTTGATGCGATAAACCCATTTGCAACCAATCAAATTTTTGTTTGGACTAGAAGGAACTAAATGCCATGTTTTGTTTTCCATCAAGGCCTTGTACTCATCATCCATTGCTTGCTTCCACTTCTTATCCTCAAGTGCTTCGGAAAGATTACTAGGCTCACCTGTAGAAGTATACAGACTGTACCGAACGGTGCTGCCCGTCCATTTATTTTTATACGGGATGGTGCCATCTGTCCACTTACGGGGTTTTTTAATACCTTGCTGTAAACGAGTTCTCGCAGTGATCGGTGCATCCACAGAAGATCCGGGAGTATCAGGAGTATCCGAATCATTTTCCTCATGATTGGAGCCATCGGAGTCATTATTCTCATGATTGGAGCTGTCGGAATCATTGCGCTCATGATTGAATGCATCAGATGCCGTGTCATGCGCATCAGCTGCTGTGCCGCCTGCATGTGCTGTCCCTGCATGCGCATGGGTGGGCAGTTGTCGGGACGTAGCAGAGACATCCCCCGAGGCAGGCGAGGCGGGGAACGAGCCAGAGCCCCGCGCACTGTCAGTGCTGTCGGCCATGCGGGAAGATGATGGCGTGGCAGAACTTGATTGGTGCGGAGAATTTGATGGATCCGAGACTGATTGCTGCGCGGAAGACGAAGGTGATTGTCCAGAATCTACAGGCGTATCTGTCTCGAGAAACGTGCTGGACGTTTGTTGCTCATTTTCACCTGTTTGTCCACTGTTTGAGCTGCGGTTTTCGGAGGAATCTGTAGAAAAATGAGTAGAATCTGCAGGGGACTCATCAACACGCATTAGAGCATCAGTAACAGGGACAATATGCAATTGATCATCAACATGTGACCCCTCACTAGAAGACAATGAAGATGTTAATTCTTCGGGTAATAAAAGAATTTCAGCACGGAGTCTAGCACCCGCATTCGGATGTAAAGCTTTGAAGGGAAATATGTTCTCATCAAATACAACATCTCGTGAAATATAGACACGTCCAGTGGATATATCAAGACATTTAACTCCCTTATGCCGAGGACTATAACCTAGGAAAACACACTGTTTGGAACGAAAGGAGAGTTTACGTGTGTTATAAGGACGAAGGTTGGGCCAGCATGCACAGCCAAAAATGCGAAGAGAATCATAGTTTGGTTTGACTTGGAGGAGTTTTTCAGCAGGAGACTCACAGTTTAGGACTTTTGTAGGAAGAAGATTTATGAGAAAGGTGGCAGTAAGAAAAGCCTCATCCCAAAATTTTAAAGGCATGGAGGCATTGGCAAGGAGAGCAAGACCAACCTCAACAATGTGTCTATGTTTGCGCTCAGCGGAACCATTTTGTTGATGGGCATGTGGACAAGATACATGATGTGTGATCCCAACCTTTTGAAAGAAACCATGAAGTTTTTCATATTCACCACCCCAATCAGTTTGCATGGTGATAATTTTGCGATCAAATTTTCTTTCAACAAATTGTTGAAAATTGAGAAAAACTTGATATACTTCATGTCTATTCTTGAGCAAATAAATCCAAGTAAACTTGCTATAATCATCAATAAAGCTTACATAATATTGGTGTTTGCCAACAGAAACAGGAGCTGGACCCCACACATCAGAAAACACTTGTTCCAAAGGAACAGTGGAAACACTAGTAGAAGTGGGATAGGGTAATTGATGACTCTTTGCTTGTTGACAAGGATCACACACATAGGGATTTATTTCTGGAGAATGCGAGAGATTATGTTTCCTAATGATTTGTTGAACAATAAAAGAAGATGGATGCCCTAATCGACGATGCCATGTGGATGAAGACGGCTTGGTGGTGATGAAAGCATGCTTGTGGGACTCAGCGGCAATGGGAACAAGGGGATATAAGCCGCCATGACAGGGACCTCTAAACAGAATTTCCTGAGTTTCCTGATCCTTGATCAAAAAGAAGAAAGGGTGAAATTCAACAAATGCATTATTATCAAGAGCAATTTTGTGAGCTGATAAGAGATTTTTGGTGGCACTAGGAACATGCAAAATATTTCGCAATTGTAAGGAACTGTGAGGGGTATGTAATGTTGAATGACCAATGTGCTGTATTGTCATACCTGTGCCACTAGCATTGTGGACTTGATCACGACCCCTGTAGTCATCCCGAGTATGCAACTTGTTCAATTCTGCTGTGATATGATCAGTAGCCCCAGTGTCCATGTACCAGTTTGTATCCACACCATAAGCAGCCTTCTCATTACGATTATCATTGCGATTTTCATTACGATTGTTGTCCTGATTGTTGTTTCTCCGAGCCTCATAGCGCCACCAGCAGTCACTTGCAGGATGGCCATACTTTTTGCAGATTTGACAATCAGTATCAACGAACGGTGTAGGGGTTCGTCCACGACCACGACCACCCCTAGGTGCACCACGGTCATCACGAGGACGCCCACGGTCATCTCTGTAATATCCACCGCCACCATCTCGACGCATATCACGATCATCTCGTCTGTACTGACCACCATCATCCCTCCGATCTCTATACTGGTTACCATTATCACGGCGGTAACCATTGTCATCTCGATAGCCACCATTGCTTCTATATGCGCCCTGCTGTTGTTGTTGTCCATAACCACCATAGGAACCTTGTTGTTGCTGCTGTCTGTAGCTACCATAGCCTCCCTGCTGCTGCCGGTTATCATTGCCTCTAAAACCACCAGACATTCGAGACGCTGCATTGGCGGAGGACTGGAAAACAAGGCCACTTTGCCCGGATTCAGACAACGAAGACTGTCTGTACTCGTAAGCCTGCAGCTGTGCACACATATCCGTGAGAGAGGTGCTAGGGACTGCATTTATCGAGGCAACAAAAGGAGTGTACTCGCTATCCAACCCCGCAAGGATGTATCCTTTCAGCTCATCCGAATCCACAACCTTCCCTGCTGCTGCTAATTCGGAGACAAAACCACGCATCTTGGCAATGTATTGTGCTGCAGTCATGTTTGCCTTCTTTGTGTTGCTCAGAGCACCACGTAGCATGTTGATCTTGGCTCGAGATTGGGAAGAAAAGAGGGCATCAACAGCGGCCCAAACTTCATGCGAGTGCTCGAGACCTATCACCTGAGCAAGAATATCAGGACCGAGTCCTTTCACAAGAAAGCTTAGCAGGGTTTGATCACGCGCGAGCCAAGTGTCGTACGCAGGATTTGGAACTTGAAACTTCTTGTGTTCGCTGTCTTCCTTCTCTAGGGTTTTCGGCGGGGCGAGATCGGAGCCATTGAGGAGGTCCATGACCTGCGCGCCGCGGACTGCAGGAAGGATCTGCGCCTTCCAAAACAGATGATTATCATTGTTCAATTTTTCCGTCGGAGGCGATCCGAGGGCGGAGGCAAGGTTTGCCGCAGCTGTCGAGGATGAAGCCATCAGATCGGACTTGTCGGGTTTCTCTGTCTCTTGATCGTCGAGGTTCTCTTTCTCTGTCTCTTGATCGTCGAGGTTCTCTGCTGATCGATGGGTTGTTCTTCTGCTGATTTGAGGTTGTCTAGGTTCTTCTCTTGATCCTGCACCGGCGGAACGTCGGCGGGTTGTAGAACTCCGCGATCTCGCTCGAGATCGACTTAATCGGCGGAGCCTCGCTCTGATACCATGTACGACGATGAGAGGAACCGTGCCTTTTCGCTGGCCGGGTTACGTGTTAATATATAGGTGGAAAATCCACACGGGTATGGTATATTACAGGAGTTGTATCGGTATAGGAGATCTAGTCCGATACGAATACAGAACCGAAACAAACCAACGCAATAGCTCTAACACAAAGCATACAAGTTATATGCAACCTATTTCAGGGAGTCCTACCAGCCAAGTCAATGAGGTTAAGTTTCCCTGTGACAACAGCGTTGCTGACCCTGATGGAGAGCACAGCGTGGCTCCTAGTTGAGACATCGTTCAGTTCTGTCTGGGCCGCATTCCTCCGATCCTCACCTTTGGAGTAGACTTGCTGAAAGTCCTCCATGGATCTCACAGAGACCTTAAAACCATCCAAAGACAATAGTAAGCCTGCAAAGCCACAATGCCCCCAAACACGTTCAAAAATGACCCAGCCCCAGAGCATTACCCAAGCCAAGCCCTTGAGCTGCAGGTTACCATCTTGGTCATCCAAGACCATCATATCCTTTTCCTTGGGCTCAAGAAGGTCGTAGCACCGTCCCATGTACACCTCATAGTAGGAGATTTCCACGGAGCATGATGTGCCGAGCCTCAGGACAGTTGAAACTGTTAGCCTAAGCAAACTTGGTTGCTAAGCTAGATGCACTACAAGATTTCACATGCATACACGTGATAGATTCCATGCATGCACAGACCACACAATGCATGTGTGAACGTGTGACTTTGGAACTCCACTAGCAAGTCAAGATGGTAGCAGGCCATCATAGTATTTGCAGGGATAAATGTCAGGAGATAGAATGGCAGAGGATATGCGGCTTGACTCTATAGGCCATGTTCACACTCTAGCTAATAATTCTAGTACCAGCATGTACTACTATATATAGTAGTCGCTATGTAACCCAGAACTACACCAAGTAGTACGTGAAGTGAATCAAAGCATTAGTTTGCTTCAGCTCTTGTGTCCCTCCTCTCTTCTCTGTGTGTGAGTGTGCTGTGTTTCCTGCCCAGCAACAACATCTGGTATCAGAGCGTTTGGTGTTCGATCCAACGCTTAGTAGTCGTGCGGTGTTCGATCCGCGGCGGCGATGACAGGAAACGGCGGCGGTGAGAAGTCGGAAGTGTCGGGTACCAAGAAGGTGTCGGAGGACACTCTAACCGCGGCTTTCAAGCAGCTATCCGTCGGTGACGGCGCTGCTGAGGCGTGCGTGGTGGAGAGGGTGGTCCATGAGCACGACGGGTCAGGCCCGACGTTCGTGCTCACTCGCACCAACTACGTCGATTGGGCGCTCGTCATGCGCGTCGACCTGCAGGCGAAAGGCCTGTGGACCGTGGTTGACACGGGAGTTGGTAGCGAGCGCGACGACCGGCGGGCACTCGGCGTCATCTTGCGGAATGTACCGCCAGAGATGTACGCACGCTCGCGGTCAAGGACTCCGCCAAACTGGCGTGGGACGCCGTGAAGACGATGCGTATGGGCGTCGAGCGCGTGCGCGAGGCCAAGGCGCAGACGCGGCGCGCCGAGTTTGAGGTCCTCAGGTTCCACGACGGTGAGTCGGTGGAGGCCTTCGCCATGCGGCTCACCGGCATCGTCAACGACCTCGAGTTGCTGGGTGATCCCGTGTCCGAGCACAAGGCGGTGCTCAAGTTCTTACGAGTTGTCCCAACGCGCTATCGACAAATAGCGATGGCCATTGAGTCGTTGTGCGACACCAAGAACATGAGCATCGAGGAGTTGTGTGGTAGTCTTGTCGCCGTGGAGGAGCGCTACGACCTCGGAGACGAGGCGGCGCACACTTCAGCGACCGGACGCCTACTCCTCACGGAGGAGGAGTGGGCGGCACGGCAGCGCGGCCGAGAGCGTGGTGGGTACGCCTCCACTGGTGGAGACAAGAAGGGAAAGGCTCCGGCCAAACCCACGACGCCGGCCAGGGACAAACCCACACCGAGCGCTGGCGCCAGAGGCAACGGCAAGAAGAAAGGGGACTGCCGATACTGCGGCATCCCTGGCCACTGGGCCAACGAGTGTCGCAAGAAGAAGCGCGACGAGGAACGCCGGGAGCATGCGAACCTGGCGGTCGGCAAGGAGGATGACAAGCCTGCACTCATGCTGGCACACGTCGTCAATGTCGACAAGGCGCACGTGGAGCACGGCAACCAAACTGTGTTCCTGAACGAGCCGCGCATGGGACACGGCGAGGAGGCCGTGTTCCTGAACAAGGAGAAGGTCTTCCCCAAGAGGACGACCGGCGATATTTGGTACCTCGACACGGGTGCGAGCCGTCACATGACTGGCTCCAAGGAGGCGTTCACGATGCTGGACGAGAGGGTCCGTGGCACGGTGAAGTTTGGAGATGGGTCGCTTGTCACCATCCGTGGTAGCGGCTCCGTCCTCTTCAAGTGCCAGAATGGCGAGCACCGCGTTCTCACTGAGGTATACTACATCCCCGAATTGAGAAGCAATATTATCTCACTCGGACAGATGGATGAAGCAGGATGCAAGGTCCTGATTGAGAATGGCGAGCTGCACATCTATGACCGGACGCGGAAGTTGCTCACGCGTGTGTCGCGGAACAAGAACCGGCTTTACACGGTTAACCTGAACTTGGCGGAGCCAGTGTGCATGCTGGCCAAGCTCGATGACACGGCATGGCTGTGGCATGCTCGCTACGGCCACCTCCACTTCCGCGCACTCCGGGACATGACGCGCAAGAATATGGTGCTCGGCGTGCCCATCATCGACCAAGTTGAACAGGTCTGTGATGGATGCACGCTTGGAAAGCAACATCGGAGGCCATTTCCCCAAGTTTCCTCGTACCGAGCCAAGGAGAGGCTTGAGCTCGTGCACACCGACTTGTGCGGGCCGATAACACCGGCTACACCCAGCGGCAAAAAATATTTTTTGCTTGTCGTTGATGACTTCAACAGGTACATGTGGCTGGAGGTGCTTAGGAGCAAGGACGGAGCGTTCGCTCGCTTCCGCAAGATCAAGGCACGCGCGGAGGCAGAAAAGAAGTGCAAACTTCTCGCCTTTCGTTCTGATCGCGGAGGTGAGTTCAACTCCGGCAAGTTCAATGCGTTCTGCGACGAGCACGACATCAAGCACTTCACCACGGCGCCATACTCCCCGCAGCAGAACGGTGTCGTCGAGCGCCGAAACCAAACCGTCGTCGAAATGGCGAGGTGTCTCCTCAAAAGCATGGGCATGCCTGCCATGTTTTGGGGAGAGGCGGTGCGCACGGCGGTGTACATCCTGAACCGGGCAACAACCAGGAGTCTCGATGGGAAAACCCCATATGAAGCCTGGCATGAGAAGAAGCCACATGTGCAACACTTCCGTACATTCGGTTGCACTGCACATGTGAAGAATATCGGGCCGGGGTTGAACAAACTCTCGGACCGATCGACGCCGATGGTGCTGATTGGCTATGAGGAGGGGACATACTGCTACAGATTGTATGATCCCGTAACTAAGAAGCTGCACCTCTCTAGGGACGTGGTGTTTGAGGAGCACCGTTCTTGGGAATGGAGCTCGGGAGACGCAACAGTGGAGCGTAGGAGCACGCTTGTTGCTCCCGCGATGTTCACAGTGGCATACGAGGTGCATGAGGAATACACCACCGGGGGTGCAGGCGGCAACCCCGGGACGCCGCAAGAAGTGGCTACGCCGGCGGCATCGCCGGAGCCACGTACACCTGCGGCAGCCACTCCGGCTCATGGCGGTTGGGCGACTCCGCTCGAGCATGACGCCAACCTCGACTCCGAGTTTGGACCGCGTCATTACCGGCGACTCGATGACCTGTGCAATGACACTACTGAAGTCGAGGCGGAGTATAGTGGCTTGTGCTTGCTCGCAGCCGACGAGCCGGCAAGTGTGCAGGAGGCACTTGGCGAGGCTTGTTGGAAGCAGGCCATGGACACTGAGATGGCGGCAATCCTCGAGAACAAGACATGGGAGCTCACGACACTCCCGGCTGGCCAACGAGCGATTGGGCTCAAGTGGGTCTTCAAAGTGAAGCGTGACCCCGCCGGCAACATCGTCAAGCACAAAGCCCGTCTAGTCGCAAAAGGCTATGCGCAGCGACAGGGGGTGGACTTCGACGAGGTGTTCGCGCCAGTGGCGCGGATGGAGACGGTACGCCTACTACTTGCACTCGCCGCACACGCCGGGTGGCAAGTCCATCATATGGACGTCAAGTCGGCATTTCTCAATGGCGAACTTGCCGAGGAGGTGTACGTACATCAGCCAGCAGGCTATGAGAAGAAGAACAAGGAGGGTCATGTGCTACGCCTCCGGAAGGCGTTGTACGGACTCCGGCAGGCGCCACGAGCTTGGTACGCCAAGTTGTACATGTCACTCATGTCACTTGGGTTCGAGCGTTGTCCAATGGAGCATGCGGTGTACAAACGGACTGCAGGGGACGGCTACCTACTCGTTGGGGTGTACGTCGACGACCTCATCATCACCGGCTCCAGCATCGTCGACATCACCGAGTTCAAGGCCGAGATGCAGAGGTTGTTCTGCATGAGCGACCTTGGTCTCCTCAGCTACTACCTGGGGATCGAGGTCAAGCAAGGTGATGGCGAGATCACTATCGGGCAGAGCGCCTATGCTGAAAAAGTCCTGGAGACAGCGGGCATGAGTGACTGCAATTCATGCCACACACCCATGGAGTGCAGACTCAAAATTGGGAAGAAGAAGGCCGGCGCCGCAGTGGATGCGACGCGGTACCGGAGCATCATCGGTAGCCTCCGCTACTTGGTGAACACGAGGCCAGACATATCCTACGCGGTCGGCATCCTGAGCCGATTCATGGAATCACCGGCGCAGCAGCATTGGGCTGCAGTGAAGCGGCTACTGAGGTATGTTCGTGGCACGACGAACTACGGCTGCAGGTACAAGAAGGGAGACACAGCGGTGCCGACGCTAGTGGGGTACAGCGACAGCGACCTTGCCGGGGACGTCGACGGCCGCAAGAGCACTACTGGGATGGTCTTCTTTCTCGGGACTAGTGCGGTCACTTGGGCATCACAGAAGCAGAAGGTGGTGGCACTCTCCTCTTGCGAGGCTGAGTACGTCGTTGCAGCTACTGCATCATGTCAGGGGGTGTGGTTGAGCAGGCTGGTTGCCGAGCTGCTCGGAACCACTCCGGCCAAGGTGAAGCTCATGGTGGACAACAAGTCAGCGATTGCGCTGAGCAAGAACCCGGTGCATCACGATCGGAGCAAACACATCGACACAAAGTTCCACTACATTCGTGAGTGCATCGAAGAAGGCAAGATCGATGTTGCGCATGTTGGCACTGATGGTCAACTCACGGACATATTCACCAAGGCGTTGGGCAGGGTCAAATTTGTGAAGATGAGACAGAAGCTCGGCGTCTTGAATTTGGCGTGATGGCAACAAGTTTGAGGGGGTGAATGTTAGCCTAAGCAAACTTGGTTGCTAAGCTAGCTTATGCACTACAAGATTTCACATGCATACACGTGATAGATTCCATGCATGCACAGACCACACAATGCATGTGTGAACGTGTGACTTTGGAACTCCACTAGCAAGTCAAGATGGTAGCAGGCCATCATAGTATTTGCAGAGATAAATGTCAGGAGATAGAATGGCAGAGGATATGCGGCTTGACTCTATAGGCCATGTTCACACTCTAGCTAATAATTCTACTACCAGCATGTACTACTATATATAGTAGTCGCTATGTAACCTAGAACTACACCAAGTAGTACGTGAAGTGAATCAAAGCATTAGTTTGCTTCAGCTCTTGTGTTCCTCCTCTCTTCTCTGTGTGTGAGTGTGCTGTGTTTCCTGCCCAGCAACAACAGAAACCGCCAAGGGGATGAGCCCTGGTAGATCCTCCGTTCCCTGTGCAGCAAACGGTTTCAGCATTACAGGTTGGTTCCTAACCAGTGCTACATTTCGTCAAACACGTTGAGGGCAGAATCCAAGAAAGGAACCCGCACCTGCATCGTGTAGGTCTTGCCGCTGCCGGCGGCCCCACAGGCAAAGACTGTGGCATTGACACCCTCGAAGACGCCCGGGATCACGGCGCTGACCTCCCTGTCAAATATGTCGCGAACCGGATCCTCATGGCCGAAGAATCCATCCAGCTTGTAGCACTCGTTACGGCTGCAGAGTTCAGGAATGAGTCGGTGTACCAACTAAGGAGGAACAAGCGAGGACGATCAGCTAAATAATAAGTAGTATTGCTTTTTTTTATGATGAAAACGAAAATCAAAATCACCGTTACTAATGGCAGTAACCATCAACCCACCAGTATCATTAACCTCGGTTTTGCATTGGTACGGATTATGATAATCTACAAAAATTAATGGAAGCCCAACTTGTAATGCGCTCTCAAAAAAGCTAGTAGAAGAGATAGAATTGGCCATCGGCATAGGTACAATTAGGGTTGCATTTTTTTTGGGAAGGGAGCTCGGAATTGGGGAAAACAGTTCGAGTGCACAGGAACAGCTCGGTGGATTCTACAGTGTGGTACCTGGTGCGCGGGTCCTTGAGCTGGACGGTAACCTCGCTGCCGGGGTGGCCGTCGATGAGGGAGACGCAAGGCGCCTCCGCGGAGCCGGCCTCCGACGGGAGGAATGGGCGCACCCGCATCACGACACGCACCGGCTGGGAGGAGGAGGAGGAGGCGCCGGCAGCTCTGGCGCTCGCCATCGATGGAGATTGACACAACTAGGGCCGGGCGGGGCCGCAGGGGAGAAGAGGGAGGAAGGCGGCGAGCTTGGTTGCGTGTGGCAGTGTAGAACTGGCGCAGGCGCGAAGGTTGCTGGAAGCTTTGGGATTTTCTGTTTGAGTTTTGAATATGTGTGGCGGCCCGGTGAGGTGTAGTGAACTGATGATGGACTGATGGGCGTCGGCGGTATAGCTTGGGCGCTGCATTAAAAAAATACTAGAAAAAAACTAAGCCCCGACTTTAAATTAATAAAGTCAGTCGGCCACAAGATACAAGGTGTTGAGGATAACCTCTGACAAAGCAGAATAAGGTTGAGCAAAACAAGAAAATGGGGTTATAGTATCGCGCACCAAACCGTTGCGTAAGACGGGCACCCACCAAAAGGAGCAGGATCGGACAACTAGCACCGAGGTTGACAACGGAGCGGAAAACGGGAGAAGAAAGACCAGAGCCTCCAGAAGACGTCGAGCATGAAAGAGAGGATGCCGAGCAACATAGCGCCAACCGGGGGCTGACAACCAAGGCCAGGGTCGGACCCTGTCCAAAACCAGTGGTGATGACGTCGTCAGACATGCCCTCGTGGGGACGAACCCTAGCCCACCGCAACATAGACATTGGTGAGCACCTAACCCTTGCATAAAACGCCCAACCACCAAGAAGGGTAGGATCGGACCACCAAGTCGCTCGGCGAGGAAAGCACCGAAGACTGCAACGCCTCCATGGGTAGGAGAAAGGGCGAAGGCGGTGGAACCCGGGGGGGCCCACACCCATAGTTGGCGCGGCCAGGGGCGCGCCACCCGATGGTGTGGCCCCCTGTTGCCCATCTTCGACTCCTCTTCGGTCTTCTGGATGCTTCCGGGGAAAATAAGACTTCCGGGTTTCGAATTTTCCAATTCCGAGAATATTTCCATAACAAATTTTCTGAAACTAAAAAAAACAGCAGAAAACAAGGAACTGACTCTGTGGCATCTTGTTAATACGTTAGTCCGGAAAACGTATAAAAATGCTATAAATAAGGGAGAAAACATGTAGCAACTTTTCTGAAACTAAAAAAACAGCAGAAAACAAGGAACTGACTCTGTGGCATCTTGTTAATACGTTAGTCCGGAAAACGTATAAAAATGCTATAAATAAGGGAGAAAACATGTAGCAATTGGCATAATATGATCAAGGAGCATCAGAAATTAGGGATACGTTTATGACGTATCAAGCATCCCCAAGCTTAGTTCCTACTCGTCCTCGAGTAGGTAAACGATAAAACAATAATTTCTGAAGTGACATGCTACTAACACAAACTTGATCAATCTAATGTAAAAGCATATGCACGCTGAGATCATAAAACTTTAAACACATGCATGATAAATAAAACTTTAATAATAAAGCATAGCAATTACTTTGCATCACGAAAAGTAACTCAAATAAAGAATCATGAATAATAATGCAAAGAAAGGTAAATGTGTGTTTCAGGTATAGAGAAAACATGGCAAAGGGATATTTCGATAGTCCTTAAGAGTGGGGAAAAACATAAATGTCAGGACACCTTCAGAGTTCATGAAGAAGACTAGAACAAATAATTTAAGAACAAATGATATCACATCATGAAGTAATTATTGATGTTTATGGGACAAATGCACATAAAACACAGAATAGCAAAAATGCTCTCTCAACTGTGCATAAAGTTAGAAGATGGAGACTCAACATAAAAGTAAAAGAAAGGCCCTTCGCAGAGGGAAGCAGGGATCACTCATGTGCTAGAGCTTTTATTTTATTAAAAAGAGGTATTAAAAGTTTGACACTCCTCCCATCCATCTTTCACAAACCATGCCTAACCGAATCCTCGGGTGCCTGTCAACAATCACATACCGTGGAGGAGTGTCTATATTTTGGGAGATGTATGCTAATGTCAACGAATGGTAAACAGAAAATACAGTACGTCACAAGTCAACTGGATTCACAAAAGCGGATCCCGTGGTGAAGGACGCAACTGGTATAGAAGGTCATCCCTCTTTCTCTTTTGTTTACACAATTATGCTTTGATTGATAAATCAGGGGCAAAAATAGTGAAGAGAAATTGTATGCATTAATTTGGGGCTGGGCACCCCGCTGCCAGCTCTTATATCATTCGGATAAGCGGATGAAGCCACTAGTCCTGGGTGTGAAATTCAATCAACAAGTGATATAAATATTCTCTATTTACGTCCTCATGAGCAAAAACAGGAACATAAAGCAGGAGTAAGTTTGAAGGTTTTAAAGGTAACACATGAGCAATTTACTTTAGAATGGCAGTTAAATACCACATGTAGGTAGGTATGGTGGGCACCATGGGAAAAACTTTGGTTTAAGGGAGTTTGGATGCACGAGTAGAGGTCATACTCAGTACAGGTGGAGGCTAGCAAAAGACTGGGAGCGACAAATCAAGAGAGCATAAGAACCATAATCATGAATAGCGACATAAGCATCATTAATTAAAACATAAGCAGTATCACAAGTTCAAAAACTAAGTGGTCATGGAGGCTATTCGTGACTGGTTTGTAGTCATAAACATGGTGTGAGCATGCGCCAAGTCAACCAAATAAAACATTCGAAGGAGAATGCCATATATTGATGCTTTACTATGACAAGAACAACTCATGAATCTTTCAATACATACTAAACACTCTCAGCTATTTGAGGATAATCATGCTACTCAATAACCACAAGGATTTAAAACTAAAATAACATTTAGCATGGCATGAAAAATTCCTAGCCACAGTCTATACAAGGTTCTACTAGTACTGTTATAAATTCTACTTCAAGCAGCAGTTTTCTTTCTCCCAACAAGCACCATACGAAACATGCTTTAACAAAATACTCTTTATGATACAGCAAGAAAACATGAGAGTACTCACATAATACTACTAAAACTAACAGCTCTAATAAGAGATGCATGCAAAACAGGAGCTGAATAAATGCAGCAGCTAGACAGAGACTAAGAATACAACGTATTCTCAAGAAAAAGTGGAGCGTGTCACTCTCCAATAAAAGAATGTTGGGGTCCAACCCAGCTTATTATGAAAGTAAAAACAAACTGAAAGAAAAAGCGAAAACAAACTGAAAACAAAAATAAAAGACGCTCCCAGTAAAGCACATAAGATGCGACCGAATAAAAATATAGTTTCACTAGAAGTGACCTGATAATTTGTTGATGAAGAAGGGGGTGCCTGGGGCATCCCCAAGCTTAGACGCTTGAGTCTTCTTGGAATTTGCTTGGATGTACCACCGTGGCATCCCCAAGCTGAGGATTTTCACTCTTCTTGATCACATCATACCATCCTCTTCTCTTGACCCTTCAAAACTTCCTTCACATCAAAATTCTCACAATCTTCATTAGCAATGTTAGTGCAATTGAAATAATAAATCCACATGGTTCAGTTTCAACACAAGTCTAACACTCAAAAACACATTAGCTACTGTCACAACTTCTTTCAAAACTCTTTTTCTCAAAAGAACACCAAAAGAAAGAGATTAAGATGCAAATGCGATAAATGGCAGAAATCTGTCAAAAACAGAACAGCATGTAAAGATCGATTATTTCAAAAATCTTCTGTTACTCAAATCAAAAAGTGGTCTTCTATAAACAGTTGCGTATATAACTCAGGATTAAGCATAAAAAATTTCAGGTCATTTTGAATTTTCTGTTATTTTTAACGGAATTTACAGTGGACAGCAGAAATCTGTTTCCTGCGCAGAAATCCGAAATATAGGCTCAACTTTCCACTAGTGGCTTTACTTGGCTCAACAAAAACTCAAAAGAAAAGATACAGAGGGATTGATAAGGAAATAGACAACACCCAGGTGCAAGCACACCAAATAAAACAAAGGAAAACTGAAAGAAAACAGAGAAATAAAACGGGTTGTCTCCCGATAGCGCTTTTCTTTAACGCCTTTCAGCTAGGCATAAAAAAATCAACTCAAGTATTTTCAAGTGAAGAAGCATAAACATCATATTTTTATATAATAATAGAGTCAAAGGGTAGCTTCATCTTATTTCTAGGGAAGTGTTCCAAACCTTTTTTGAGGGAAAGTTGATATTTAATACTCCCCTCTTTCATATCAATAATAGCACCAACAGTTCTAAGAAAAGGTCTTCTAAAAAAAATAGGACAAGAAGCATTGAATTCAATGTTAATAACAACAAAATAAACACGGTAAAGGTTATTATTAACCATAATAAGAACATCATCAATTCTACCAAGAGGTTTCTTTTTAGCATTATCAGCAAGATGAACATCCAAATAACAGTGTTCCAACGGTGGTAAGTCAAGCATATTATAAAGCTTTTGAGGCATAACAGAGATACTAGCACCAAGATCACAGAAAGCATTGCAATCAAAATAATTTACTTTTATCTTAATGATAGGCTCCCAACCATAATCTAATTTTCTAGGGATAGATGTCTCAAGTTTCAATTTTTCTTAACTAACTTTCATGAGAGCATTGGTAATATGTTTAGTAAAGGCCATATTCATGGCACTAGCATTGGGACTTCTAGTAAGATTTTGTAGAAACATAATAACTTCAGAGATGTTGCAATCATCAAAATCAATATTATTATCATCAAAAGTAATGGAACCATTATCTCCCACATTTCTAAAAATTTCAGCACTTTTATCAGAAGCAATTTCAGCAGTTTGAGGCAATTTAGCACGTTTCACCAAAGGAGTAGGGACTTTATTAACACCAACTACTTTACCATTGATAGTAGGAGGTTCACTAGCACTAGGAGCTTCAGTTTTACTAGTGGTTGTGATAGTGCAAACTTAAGCAATATTATTCTTTTCAGCCAGTTCTTCTTCTCTTTCCCATTTAGCACGTAATTCAGCCATCAATCTAACATTATTGTCTATTTGAACTTGGATGGCATTCAAAGTTTTACTTTGTTTAACATCTTATGGCAAAACCTTTAGTTTTAGAAAATCAACATCAATAGCAAGGCTATCTACTTTAGAGGCAAGAACATCTATTTTACCAAGCTTTTCCTCAACAGATTTATTAAAAGCAGTTTGTGTGCTAATAAATTCTCTAAGCATGTTTTCAAGATCAGAGGTAGAGCTTTTATTACTATTGTAGGAGTTGTCATAAGAATTACCATAACCATTATTAGGAGGATAGGGCTTATAATTGTTTCCACCAAAATTATTTCTATAAGCATTGTTGTTAAAATTATTATTTCTCATAAAGTTCATATCAACATGCTCTTCTTGAGCAACCAAAGAGGCTAAAGGAACATTATTAGGATCAACTTGAGCTTTACCATTAACAAGCATAGAGATAATAACATCAAGCCTTTCACTTAAAGAGGAGGTTTCCTCAACAGAATTTACCTTCTTACCTTGTGGAGCTCTCTCAGTGTGCCACTCTAAATAATTTATCATCATATCATCAAGAAGCTTTGTTGCATTGCCCAAAGTGATGGAAATAAAGGTACCTCCAGCAGCTTAATCCAATAGGTTCCTTGAGGAGAAATTCAGTCCTACATAAAGGTTTGTATAATCATCCAAGTAGTCAGTCCATGAGTGGGACAATTCTTCACCATAGTTTTCATTCTTTCCCAAACTTTAGCAACATGTTAATTATCAAGTTGTTTAAAATTCATTATGTCACTTCTTAGGGATATAATCTTAGCATGAGGATAATATTTTCCAATGAAAGCATGTTTACACTTAGTCCATGAATCAATACTATTTCTAGGCAAAGATAGCAACCATTCTTTAGCTCTTCCTCTCAAAGAGAAAGGAAATAATTTCAGTTTAATAATATCTCCATCCACATCTTTATATTTTTGCATCTCACATAGTTCAACAAATTTTTAAGGTGGGCAACAACATCATCAGTACTAACACCAGAAAATTGTTCTTTCATCACAAGATTTAATAAAGCAGGTTTAATATCATAGAAAGTAGCAGTAGGAGCAGGTGGAGCAATAGGTGTGCAAATAAAATCATTGTTGTTTGTGCTAGTGAAGTCACAACACTTGGTATTCTCAGAGGAACTCATTTTAGCAGAATAAAAGCAAGCAAATAAATAACAGCTATGAAGTAAACTAATTTTTTTGTGTTTTTGATATAGAGAAATAAACTAATTTTTTTGTGTTTTTGATATAGAGAAATAAAAACAAGACAAAAATAAAAAAATACAATAACAAAATAAAGAGATTGAGAGACTCCCCTTGCCAGAAGACTTCCTTCTCCCCGGCAACGGCACCAGAAAAAGTCCTTGATGGTGCAGATCTTGCACTCGTTGGGATACCCCAAGAGGAGGGTGTGATGAGCACCGCGGCAGGAAGTTTTCCCCTTAGTTAAGAACCAAGGTTATCAATCCAGTAGGAGAAAGAGGGCCTTCGGAAGGTTGATGCCACTGACGGTTGTGCTGGCGCTTCACCGGTGTCAACAACAACGTGGAACCTGCACACAACTCAACCAAAATACTTTGCCCCAACGGTACAGTGAGGTTGTCAATCTCACCGGTCTTGCTGAAAACAAAGATTAGACGTATAGTGTGGAAAATTAGTGTATGCTTGCAGAAAGTAAAGAAAGCAGGAAATTGTTGTGGTTTGTTTAACAGTGTGTAAAATGGACCGGGGTTCGTAGTTTCACTAGTGGTGTCTCTCCATAAAAGATAGCATGTTGGGTGAACAAATCACAACTGGGAAATTGACAAATAGAGGTTGCATAGTGCACAATATGACATGAATATAACTATGCTATTTAGTGCGGGCATTACAACAAGATACATAGACCGACATCCATCTGCATCTATGACTAATAATCCACCCTCAGGTTATCATCTGAACCCCCTCGGGTATTAAGTTGCAAGCAACAGATAATTGCATTAAACAAAGTGTGTAATGTAAGCAATGATTATGCACGCGGGCACTCTCACCGCTGTGTTCTCCCTAATGGTAACAACACATCCTCCCCCTTCACGTTTTTGTCACTCAAGCAAGGCAACAAGGAGGCATGAACCCACTATCGATCATAAATACTCCCTCTTGGAGTCACTAGCAACTACTTGGCCAGAATAACCACTAGCAACGGAGAGCATGCAAGATCACAAATAACACATGCAAATAAAGACTATAATCAACTTGGCATAAGGTCAATATTCATCGGATCCCAGCAAACACAGCACAGAGAATTACATAAGATCAATCTCGATCATGATAGGCAGCTCACGAGATCTAAACATGGAGGCATATGAGGAGAAGACAACCATCTAGCTACAGCTACGAACCCGTAGTCCAAGGATGAACTACTCAGCATCACTCCGGAGGCAGGCATGGTGATGAGGAGGCCTCCGGTGATGATCTCCTCTCCGGCAGGGTGCCGGAAACAGCTTCAGAACCCCCCTGATTTGGGGTTGACGGTGACGGCGGTTGCGGAACTTTTTCGGGGATTTTGATCCGGTGTTTAGGGTTTTCCATCCGGGAGGCTTAAATAGGCGAAAGGGCGAAGGCGGTGGAGGCCGGGGGGCCGCGCCACCCTATGGTGTGCCCCCCTGTTGCCCCTCTCTGGCTCCTCTTCGGTCTTCTGGATGCTTCCGGGGAAAATAAGACTTCCGGTCTTCGAATTTTCCAATTCCGAGAATAATTCCAGAACAACTTTTCTGAAACTAAAAAAACGGCAGAAAACAGGGAACTGGCTCTATGGCATCTTCTTAATAGGTTAGTCCAGAAAACGTATAAAAATGCTATAAATAAGGGAGAAAACATGTAGTTATTGAAATAATATGATCATGGAGCATCAGAAATTAGGGATATGTTTATGACGTATCACAGGCCTCCTCACCTCATCTCGGTGGTGGAAGATCTCGAAGACCCGGCTGTCGCCGAAAAACAGTTAGCTGTAGAGCGGCAGCCCGGGAAAGAACAGATTGCTCAAGGTGGTGGCCATAATGTTGCCCTAGTTCACCAAGAAGGACAAGGAGGCAACCGAGATGGTCCATCTCGGCACCCGGCTGCCAAGACGGTTTAGCCTCAACCCGGTGTCGGACCGGCTGTTTAGCCACGAGTGGTTGCCCCTGTGGTCAACCCGTTTCCCCAACCCGGTGCCGGACGGCAGGGCCAGTACAATGATGGTTACTCAGCAATGGAGCAAGCCGGGTACCAGAGAAATGATCGCTATGCTGATGCTGGAGGTGTTGGAGCTCGGTTGGGGGCACGAGTGCTGCAGCCGAGTGACGCAAGATACAAGCTCGACAGAATCTATCTGTCGGAGGAGATGGAGTCGCAAGGCCCACCTGGACCGCTTTGTTTCGGTCCCAGGATCATGAATGAGCCGGCTGTGCCCAAGTTGCAGCTGGCGAGAGAGACCAAAACCTATGATCGCAGCACCAAGCCGGAAGATTGGCTGAATGACTATGTCACTGCCGTGCACATTGTCGGTGGTAACCGCAGATGGGCGGTGAGGTACGTGCCCCAAATGTTGGCGGGGCCAGCCCAAATTTTGCTGAACAACTTGCCAAGAGACAGCATCAATTGCTGGCTTGATTTCTCGGAGGCATCTGGTGGGACCAGATTAATAGCGAGGGGTTTGGCCAATTGCCTCCTCCTCCGCCTCTGCCGGCTCCGGGTTCCAACATTCAGCCTATCCAGGCAGCAGCTCCCAGGCCTGCCGAGAATCAGAGAAGGGAGAATGTGAATCAAGTGGCGCAGGGGGCCAACAACAACAACAACCACTTCAACCGGAACAACAACAACAATGACAATGCTGGAGGCGGAGGCCACAATCAGTATCAGGAACATCATCAGAGTTACATGGTGTTCACTAACGAGCCGGGAAACAAGCAGAGCCTGCGCAGGCGGGCAATGGAAGTAAATGCAGTGATGCCGGCAGTGCCGGATTACATGCACTGGTGCGACCAAGATATCGTCTGGTCTCGGGCTGATCATCCCAGGATCATGCCCAATCCGGGTAGCTATGCCCTGGTGGTGGACCAACCTTCATTGGGCCCAAGATAAATGTGAAGTTCAACAAGGTGTTGATTGACAACGGCATCAGCATCAATATTCTGTATCGAGATACCATGGAGAAACTCGGGTACACCGAGAACATGCTGCTGCCCAATCGGACTACCTTCCACGACATTGTGCTGGGAGTATCTTTTGCTCCTATTGGTAGGGTTTGGATTGATGTGCTCTTTGGAACCAGGGAGGACTGCCGGACTAAGTACTTGCAGTTCGAGGTGGTTGATCTACAATGTAAGGAATACATGCATGAGTCAATTCAGTTGCGAGTCGGCAAGACGACGCCGAAGCATGAGACTGTGAGTGCAAAGCCTGCGATGACTATGGAAGATTACGTCGAGGTAAGTCAAAATTGTCAATGGTATCATATGTTGCTGCTAAACTGCAATTTGCATTATCTGTTCTTCAAAATGAGTCTTGAATTTTTCAGGTTATGCCCCAGTGGGCCGATGGTAAAGAGGACTGTAACATCCCTGTTCTTGCTAACAGAGAGGTGTGGTGTGTGTTCATGTCATAGCATGCATGAAAAAAAATTTGAACCAAGTTTTAATTTGAATTTTAAATGAAACTTGCCCAAAAACCACTTAAAGTGATCACACAAATTTTGTTCTAAAAATAATCTCAATTTTGGAAAGCAAATACATGGTGAGCTTGCAAATTTCATGAGCTTTTCAAAAATGATTTTTGCCAAATTTTTCCTTTGCAAAAAGGCCCTCAAAAGGTTGTTTTCTGTTCTGGTTTTAAAAGGAAAAGGACTGGTTTGCAAAATCTCAAAACTTCACGGGGTTACTGGGAGGTGGCCCTTTCTGTCGTCTTCCTCCCGCGCGCGCCAGGCAGGCACACAGCACCGTGGCGTCGACCGCCGCTGCCAGCTCCTCCTTGACTCCCGTCGGAGGAGTAGACGTGCGAAAGACGCCCTCGACCTCCTCTGTTGCCCCCGTACTCCCCCGTTCTCTCTGTGACTATCGCGGAGCCTGAACCGAACCTAACCCTAGCTCCGGCGATAACCGCCGCTCGCCGCCGCTGTTCCCGGCCATCCGCGGCCACGGCGAGCACCCCATCGGCACCGCAACCTCCTCCTCTACCTCCCCGTCAACCACCGCTTCCCGGGATGGCCGCACTATGGAGAATCGGGTGCATCTTCCTCAAGTCCGGCCGCCCTGCGCCGAGCTCGATGCCGCCGATTCCGGCCCCCTCTCGCCTCACCGACCGGCTCCCCTCCTTCCTGGTAATCCCAGGAGCGTGTAGGTGCTCCTGTCTTTCTCCCTATCCCTCCGTATCACCTTGCCGCCGTCGTTCGTGTCCCGCCGCCGCGGTATGCTCGCCGCCGGCCAACTCCGGTGACCATTTGGTCCACCGCTGCCACCCTTTGACTCCCCTTGAACTCCTCTACCGCGTGATGTAGTTCGATTTCAAAATCGTGCACCGAATCGTGGGATTGAGCCAAGCCAGAGCCTTTGTGGCCATTGATGACGTCATCTCGACGTCATCCTGATGTCACGAATCCAGTTTTTCTAATTTACAGAAAATGATTAATTTTAGATAATTAATAACTTCTGTTTTATTAATCAGAAAAATAAAAGAAAAGTATGGAAATGTTCAGAAAAGTGTAATTCACCCAAATATACCATTTTCAATCATGTTTGAGACAGTTGATTTTTGAACATTATTTTAATGTTGTTTAATCTTTTAAAATAGAAAAATAAGTTTTTATTCAAGAAAATTAGAAAATTAAAAGTTATATGTCAAAATGCTCAAAATGTCAAAAGCAATCTATTCATGATGTTTTCAAACCCATTTGAGCAATAAAAATTGTGTTCACTTTCAGAATCGCCCGAAACCCCCTCCGGGGTCTATTTCGGGATAAATTCCAGTAAAATTCCATATCTGCCATATAAATCCTAGCAACCCATCGAGCATGTTTAGGGTTTCATCGAAGTGCATTAACTTGCTCATGCATACATATTGTGCATTGCATCGATGCCATGTTTGATTGTTGTTCTTCTTTTCGGTGTTGTTCCCCCTCGGTAGAACGCGACTCCGAAGTGAAGGCCAGCAACCCCAATGGCGAATACTTGATCTTAACCGACAAGTCAAGCACTTATTCCTGAAGTCTTTCTCTGGTTTTCTTGAAGCAAGGCAAGCATAACCTCTTATCTGCCCATATATGATCTCGAAAGATTTTTCATTCTCGTACAAATGCATTCGATTCCAATGTATCTTGAGTCAATAGATAGAGTTACCCTATTTATTTGCATAACCCAGATATCATGATTCAATGCTCCTATCAGACATAGGATTTGTTTATGTGTATCGCCAGAGCCTTAAATATGCCATGCTTAGTCGTACATGCCTGTTATCTCTGCTCCATCCGGTTGATGAATCAGAGCCGCAAATGAATCTAGTATGGTGGTATGTTGTGGAAAGTTAAGAGAATTTGATTAACATGATCTAAAGGTGTGGATGACGAGACCACAGAGGGTCTGTGGTGGTTGTCTCGTTCATGCCCCTAGGAGCGAGTTCTCGTCTTCGAGCCAAGACTGAGCGTGCATCCACACGAGGGATTGGTTTCCCCTCGGTCTCAACTTGCCTAGCTTGTTCCATGAGTTGCCTAGTTCGGGCTTTCCATTTCGATTTGCGGGGATATCAAAACGTTTTCAAAACTAGGACGTGGCGGTGCAACAGCCTGTGGCGAGACAGTAGTTGAAGCACCGCTCACAACGATAGAGACCCGGCAGGAGATGGCCACTCCCTATTGGCGGACCATCTCTACTCGGAGCGACTCATGGAATAGGCGAAGCAAGGGAAAGGTCGTGGTCAACCTCCATCTGCCGGCACTTCCCGGAATAGTGCTAATGTCTGGCATTAAGAGTTGGTTGGCACGTGTGGTTAAAGTTGTACACCCCTGCAGGGTTAAATCTTTTCAAAAAGCCCTGTCCGCGGTTAAGGACGACTTGGTGGCGGATTCTGTGATCATAGACAACTTAAACGGAATGATTAAAACTTGTTGATAACGAATGAAGGATGCCTCCTCGGAGATGCCGAGAGGGGTTACCTTGTAGCATGAGTTACCGGAACAACTTGATGTGGTGATCTTTGAAGCACGAGGTGCTGAAATGATGTTGGTGGATGAAAAAGATGATGATTTCAGTAGTGGAATAGCTTTCTCATCTGTTTTCAAAATACTCCATGAGACGTGCTATTCCTCCCTCAACTTGGAAAATAAAGATGGCTTTACGCAAAACAACCTTCATAACTCTTCCTAAAAGAAGCAGATATATAATAGGTTAACTAAGTCTTGTTGAGTACCTCCCGTACTCATGTTTGCTTCAATTTGGTTCAGGTGGAGTTCCTCAGTTCAGTGGTGTTTCGACGTGGACATCGACGAGTAGTTCGGGGTTCCCAGGTAGCAGCCTGGAATCTATGGGCTGGGACGTCGCCTTATGTTGCGGCCTCTTAGGCCTTTTTGGTTCTTGTTGATTAGCAACATAGTTTGCCTTCCGTTGTCTGATGTAATGTTGGGTCGTGTGACCTCTGCTTGTAAGCTATACTCTAGTAACACCTGTTTAATAAAGCTTCATGTTTAGAGTACTGCTTTGATCGGTTGTTGGTTTCGAGCTCATTGTTATACAGTTTTGGCTATGCCTGCATAGTTGTCGCAGTCGAGGGGTTGTGGAGCCGATGATCCATGTCCGAGCCCGCCTGTCGACTTGATCGGCCTGGGGCGAGGTAACCCCAGTAACCCTCGATTGTTGTTGCACTTTCTGGACACATAGCAGCTCTGTATAGCTTTGGTCCCGTTCCTTCAGTTTCATCCGACTCGTGGACGCTTGGGTATGCATAGTTGGTTATGACTAGCATGGATACAAGGAGTAGTAGACCGGGGATCCGGACTACGTGCCGATGAATCCGGTCTGCCTGCCGTTATTTGTTGCGGCCGGGGCTGGTAACCCTGAAGCCCTTGTGAGTCCATGGCTAGGAGCACATAACAGTATGTATATCTCTGGGTCCGGGGTCTGACAAGGACGCATGGAAGGCGATGGTGGCATCGATGTGGCTCGGGGAGGACGAGGCGTTCAAAGCCTTAAGCGAGCGGAACAAGGCAAACCGCGGCCACGAGGGGACACACTGTGCGGGAGCCCGCAACCATGCTAGCTTCAAGGAACATTTTGTATGTGCACACATCGAACAACATGCATTTTTTTCCCGTCATGTTTCTATCTGGTATGCATAACATTTCTTTGGCGATGCAGGAGTCCATCACGGGGAATGTCCCTATTACGGAGATGGAAGCATGGTCGAAGATGAGGATCAAGAAGGCCGATCCATCCAAGCCCCAGCCCTCGCTTCCAGAGTACTTCGGCAACGCCGAGGAGGACATAGCTGGTTACACGAAGGCGTTTCAGGGTTTTCATCCTCACGTGGAAAACCCTATTCAGGAGGAGACCGACGTGAGGGCTTTGGTCGTGGGCGGGCGCGGCAGGCAGCATGGACGTCTTAGCTGCCTTAACCAGGTGATCCCGCGTACTCCTGAGTTGAGCCTCACGTATATCAAGGCCACCCTCACCGCCGACGGCCCCGTTGTCCCTCCTCCTCGACGGACTTCCAAAGCTTGCGTCGAGGTAAGTTCTTCTCAATCTCATTCCCTTTTCGACATTTCTTCCTTAGTAGCTAACTTGACGAGATTCAACTTTCATCGAGATTCATTTTTCTTGAAATTGTAGTGTGCTATAGGAGATGCCTACGATGCAGCTATGGCGGAGTACAATCTTAGGTATGACGAGTGGGAGAAGATGCAAAGGGCCTATAAGGTCTGGGAACGAGCGCGCGATGAAGTAAGTTTCACCATTTTCTTTCTGCAAATGATGACAAGTCTTACTTCCCTCTACTTTGAACCTTTATTTCTGCAAAGTCTAACATCAAAAATATCTTTTAGGCGGACGACACGTTTTATACCACTGGAGTGCGGCCCACAATAGAAGTTAGGCGACCACCTATGCCTGATTTGCCGCCACGGTTTCCAACGAAGGAGGACTTCACTCGCGGAGCCTACGTGAGTACACCGGTAAGTTATATGCCAAACCAGTCGTTACCGCTGTCATGTGCCCGCCACGTTAGAGTTGCTAACTTCTGCTAAAAAATGTATGTAGGGATCGGGACACTCCGGGGCTACTCCCTTCGGCCGTGCTGCTGACTCGCCAAGTCGCACGATCACACTGTTTCATCACGCTCCCGGTGCTTCGCCGAGTCCGTCGCGCGAAGCCGATGCCCATGCTACTCCCTCGCCGAGTTCGGGGCATGGTTCGACGGCGGCTATCCACCGCGGAGTGTCGCCTATTTTCACTCGGTCCGAGATGGGCACTTCGAGCTCCCGCGAGGTCTAGCTAGGATGATGATGTTTGTATTGCACTATCGATGATGTTCGGATGATTTTGTACCTTGTACGATGTTTGGATGATATGGATATGATGTTTGGATCTTCTTTGTATCATTTTTATCGTGTTTTTAAATTTTCTGCAATTAAATTCGTATGAAACAGCACCGGAAAAAAACAGCACTCAAAAAAAATAGCCAAAACTGGCAAAAAAATAGCCAATAGGCCGACGGCATTGCCGTCGGCGTCCAATATGCGGCCCAGCAGGCTGGCCATTATGGCGGCCCATAGGCCGACGGCATTGCCGTCGGCGTCCTCTCTCGCGCGCGCAACCAGCAGCGGGCACGTGGCCCATAGGCCGACGGCATTGCCGTCGGCGTCTACGCGCGTCCGTTTCCGTTCGGTCGCTCCGTTCTGACGTGTGGGCCCCACCTGAACACTATACGCCGACAGGCCGTGAATACGCCGACGGTGTCATTGCTTCGCCGACGAGGAAGAACGCCGACGGCGATACGCCGACGGTCCCCGTCGGGCTTTCAATACGCCGACGGCCATCTGCCTTTCGCCGACGGCTGTTCACCGTCGGCGTATCGCCAGTCTCCTGTAGTGTTAGTTTCCTTGGGTCGAGTTGTACGGTGTGGGGTCGTCCCATGGGGGTTCTGTAAATATCAACTATCTCTTTTCTATCAATGCATCGCGCAAAGCTATTGCGTTTTCGCGAAAAAAAAAATGTGTTGTGAGGTACTAGCAAAAGCGCCAGCAACATGCCGACTATCAACAACAGTACAGCTACTACTACAAAGTCACGATGTGGTGCACAGTCGCCCACTCACTTGTTCAGATAGCCGGAGCGACAAACCGCATCAATTCGAAACAAAATACAAGACACGGTCTAGTTCATTCAGCGGCGGCGCTGGCTGGTATCTCCGGCATGTAGAACGTTGTCCAGCGATTGTTTGAAGATTCCAGTGGCCGTTTGAAGGACCATGCCTTGTATCTGTTTTGATAAAATAAATTAAAAGGCAAAAATATGCTGATCGTGTTATTACGTGCATAAATCATACACAAAGGACTACGATAAGGTGCCTTAAGGAAGTCGGTAGAAGACTTACTTCTTTTGATGTCATGCTTATATGTTCCAAGTCTGAAAGCTGCAAAGTCATGTTGTGTTAGGAGACGAATTTAGTCGCATTCACTTGGCCTCAGTATTAAGTATTTCATACTGTACAAATCTTACAGATTTGAATGGTCTGGGTGAATCCTCCCGGAGCTCAAGAATGTAGCCTGCTCTCTTTTCACCGATTCCCTAGGGAAAAACATGGGAACATTAGTAGGAAAAAACAGGCTTCTGTACCATCAATCAGATTATTATGAAACATTGGGACCATACTTTCAATTGCTGTAGCTCTTCCCTGCATCAATGTATAAGCAAAGTGAATAATTAGACAGGATAAAGATGCCAAATATGTTTGACAGAGAGCAATCCAGCTTCATTTTTTTTTTTTTTGATAAACCGATCCAGCTACATAAAGTAAACTATACAAAAACATGGAGAGTTTAAACTTACTTGCTCGCATCATTTAAGAACTGAAGATATTGTGGAATAAGAGATTCCTGTATAAGACAGAGACATTTAGAGATCGGTAGTAAACTAAAACTGGTTGCTGATGTATGAAAAAGAAAGAAAATCATGCAGACCATCAGGTTAGATGCGTGTGCACTAAATTTATCGAGAGGTGTTGCACTTGAAATCGTCCCAACTCTGTTACATGCTCCTGTTGGAGTTTTGGGCTCCAGTGAAGGGGGGAAATCGATATCATCGTATGTCTTCTGCTTGGAAGAAATGGGAGAAAGGAATTTGCTGAGTGGTGATTCAAACGTGCCCTCTCTGCATGGAGTTGATGAAGGGAGCACCGCTGCATAAAACATGGTATAGTTTTTTTTTTTGAGAAACACGGTACAAACGCAAGCGCTCATATACACGCGCATACACTCACCCCTATGAACGCATACACGCACAACCTACCCCTATGAGCACCTCCGAGAGACCGAGCCGGCGGGTCTTCAGATTGACGAAGTCACCACAGGCGCCTCGCTGTCGACGGGAACGTCGCCTCCCACTGAAAGAGTATTCCGCCTAAATGCAACACACATGTGTCAAATCTAGGGTTTTGAACTCTGCTGGGCTAGGGGTACAACCACCCTCCTAACCATCCAACCACAGGTTGGTTTGCAAAACATGGTATAGTTCTAAGACCCTCCCATAATAAAACATAGGTCAAGTTCCAAAATTTTCTATAAGTATATTGCAAGTAAATTATTTATGATTAGTTTCCATTGAACAGCTACCTTCTGTCAATTGAACAGTTTCGTTTCTATTCCTAGGCGATTTGCGAACATGGTATAATCTGCACTGATGCAAGTCTGTTGTCGGTTTACATTTCAGCCTCAGTAGTCTATCTTTGGCATTTTATTTCAAATATAGCAACATGAAAAGCTTACCATGGTCATTAAAATTTTCCTATTCTATTTCTTGGCTAGTAGATTCAGAAATATATCTTCAGTACAAATGTATAACTCTTTTGCATGTTTCGGAATACATACCTTTCTTAATTGTCTTTGCTGCATGGACTACAGAACCAAACAGCACCCTGTAGGAAAAAGATAAAGTGCTAAGACCTAAGAATTATGTATAATATCATGTGGTATGTAGGCTTGTACAACTGTACTTACTTTCTTATGCTGCCATCATCTTGGTTCATTACTTTAGCCCTACTAGAAACCCTGGCAGATGCCGGTTGTTTCATATGGCCTGAACGGCCAGCCAGACTTACTGTGTAACGTGCTTTATGGTATTCCATGGGATTCTGCAACAAACATAATGGTATTAGCAAAATTTTATAATCTGTGAGATGAGACGTCTAGAGCCGAAACTCACAAGGCAAGCTATCATCAGTCATCACAGCGCGGCTATCAACTCCTAGAGAATCTTGCAGTATGCAGGTCAATTTACTGTCTCTGAATGGTATCCATGGCTCATTATTCTTGAGAGCTGAAAGGACATTAGACAATGCAAACAGCGAAGAACGGATCCCTTTATTGCCCGTCCTTGTGTTGTCATCGTTTCCTGGAATGAACAAATAGGCACATCATGGTCTTAAACTAGAAGTACAAAGTGTACGACGATGAGAGGAACCGTGCCTTTTCGCTGGCCGGGTTACGTGTTAATATATAGGTGGAAAATCCACACGGGTATGGTATATTACAGGAGTTGTATCGGTATAGGAGATCTAGTCCGATACGAATACAGAACCGAAACAAACCAACGCAATAGCTCTAACAGCCCCCCTTAATCTAAACCTCTAGATAGGTTTAGATTACGCTTAAACTCATCTAAATCTTTTACTCCTAATACCTTGGTAAAACCATCAGCAACTTGATCTTTGGTGGATATGAACTTGATGTCAAGCAACTTCTCAGCAACTCGCTCTCGAACAAAATGATAATCAATCTCAATATGTTTAGTTCTGGCATGAAAGATAGGGTTAGCAGAAAGGTATGTGGCACCAATATTATCACACCAAAGGCATGGTCGTTGAGACATAGGAACTCCCAATTCTTTGATTAATGCTTCAACCCAAATCATTTCAGCTGTGGTATTTGCCAATGCTTTGTATTCTGCTTCAGTACTAGAGCGTGAAACAGTAGCTTGTTTACGAGCACTCCAAGAGATCAAATTTGGACCAAAGAAAATAGCAAAACCACCTGTAGACCTTCTATCATCAAGGCATCCTGCCCAATCTGCATCTGAAAAACCACTAAGAAGAGTGGAAGAGGATCTCTGAAACGTGAGTCCTATATCAATTGTCCCACTGATATAACGAAGAATTCGTTTAACTGCTGTCCAATGACTCGTAGTTGGAGCATGTAAATACTGACACACTTTATTCACCGAGAAAGACAAATCAGGCCTTGTAAGGGTTAAATACTGTAATGCACCAACTACACTTCTGTAATTTGTACTATCCTCAGAATTAAGAGCTGTACCATCTGTCAGAGATAATTTTTCTGAGGTGGACAAAGGTGTGGGACAAGTAGTACACATCTGCATCCCAACTTTCTTTAGCAAATCAATAGCATATTTTTCCTGAGTCAAAATAATTCCACTAGCAGATCTCTTTACCTCAATTCCCAAGAAGAAATGCAAATCACCAAGATCTTTGACTGCAAAATGAGTACCAAGATTTTTAAGCAAGGCTGTAGTCGCTTTATCTGATGAACTGGCCACAATGATATCATCAACATAGATCAATATAAACATAGTAATACCTGACTGCTTATAGAGAAATAGTGATGTATCAGCCTTGGAGGGTATGAATCCAAAATCTTGCAGTTTTGAACTCAATCTTGAATACCATGCTCGTGGAGCTTGCTTCAGACCATAGAGAGATTTATCCAGTTTGCAAATATGATTGGGAAAACAAGGATCCTCAAAGCCAGGAGGTTGCTGCATATATACTTCTTCCTCTAGAAAACCATGAAGAAAAGCGTTCTTGACATCTAATTGTCGTAGACTCCATCCTTGAGACACAGAGATAGCAAGAACAAGACGAACAGTAGCAATTTTAACTACGGGACTAAAAGTGTCCTCATAATCAATACCATACCTTTGTTTGAATCCCTTAGCAACCAACCGTGCTTTGTATCTCTCAATAGTGCCATCAGCATGTCTTTTGATGCGATAAACCCATTTGCAACCAATCAAATTTTTGTTTGGACTAGAAGGAACTAAATGCCATGTTTTGTTTTCCATCAAGGCCTTGTACTCATCATCCATTGCTTGCTTCCACTTCTTATCCTCAAGTGCTTCGGAAAGATTACTAGGCTCACCTGTAGAAGTATACAGACTGTACCGAACGGTGCTGCCCGTCCATTTATTTTTATACGGGATGGTGCCATCTGTCCACTTACGGGGTTTTTTAATACCTTGCTGTAAACGAGTTCTCGCAGTGATCGGTGCATCCACAGAAGATCCGGGAGTATCAGGAGTATCCGAATCATTTTCCTCATGATTGGAGCCATCGGAGTCATTATTCTCATGATTGGAGCTGTCGGAATCATTGCGCTCATGATTGAATGCATCAGATGCCGTGTCATGCGCATCAGCTGCTGTGCCGCCTGCATGTGCTGTCCCTGCATGCGCATGGGTGGGCAGTTGTCGGGACGTAGCAGAGACATCCCCCGAGGCAGGCGAGGCGGGGAACGAGCCAGAGCCCCGCGCACTGTCAGTGCTGTCGGCCATGCGGGAAGATGATGGCGTGGCAGAACTTGATTGGTGCGGAGAATTTGATGGATCCGAGACTGATTGCTGCGCGGAAGACGAAGGTGATTGTCCAGAATCTACAGGCGTATCTGTCTCGAGAAACGTGCTGGACGTTTGTTGCTCATTTTCACCTGTTTGTCCACTGTTTGAGCTGCGGTTTTCGGAGGAATCTGTAGAAAAATGAGTAGAATCTGCAGGGGACTCATCAACACGCATTAGAGCATCAGTAACAGGGACAATATGCAATTGATCATCAACATGTGACCCCTCACTAGAAGACAATGAAGATGTTAATTCTTCGGGTAATAAAAGAATTTCAGCACGGAGTCTAGCACCCGCATTCGGATGTAAAGCTTTGAAGGGAAATATGTTCTCATCAAATACAACATCTCGTGAAATATAGACACGTCCAGTGGATATATCAAGACATTTAACTCCCTTATGCCGAGGACTATAACCTAGGAAAACACACTGTTTGGAACGAAAGGAGAGTTTACGTGTGTTATAAGGACGAAGGTTGGGCCAGCATGCACAGCCAAAAATGCGAAGAGAATCATAGTTTGGTTTGACTTGGAGGAGTTTTTCAGCAGGAGACTCACAGTTTAGGACTTTTGTAGGAAGAAGATTTATGAGAAAGGTGGCAGTAAGAAAAGCCTCATCCCAAAATTTTAAAGGCATGGAGGCATTGGCAAGGAGAGCAAGACCAACCTCAACAATGTGTCTATGTTTGCGCTCAGCGGAACCATTTTGTTGATGGGCATGTGGACAAGATACATGATGTGTGATCCCAACCTTTTGAAAGAAACCATGAAGTTTTTCATATTCACCACCCCAATCAGTTTGCATGGTGATAATTTTGCGATCAAATTTTCTTTCAACAAATTGTTGAAAATTGAGAAAAACTTGATATACTTCATGTCTATTCTTGAGCAAATAAATCCAAGTAAACTTGCTATAATCATCAATAAAGCTTACATAATATTGGTGTTTGCCAACAGAAACAGGAGCTGGACCCCACACATCAGAAAACACTTGTTCCAAAGGAACAGTGGAAACACTAGTAGAAGTGGGATAGGGTAATTGATGACTCTTTGCTTGTTGACAAGGATCACACACATAGGGATTTATTTCTGGAGAATGCGAGAGATTATGTTTCCTAATGATTTGTTGAACAATAAAAGAAGATGGATGCCCTAATCGACGATGCCATGTGGATGAAGACGGCTTGGTGGTGATGAAAGCATGCTTGTGGGACTCAGCGGCAATGGGAACAAGGGGATATAAGCCGCCATGACAGGGACCTCTAAACAGAATTTCCTGAGTTTCCTGATCCTTGATCAAAAAGAAGAAAGGGTGAAATTCAACAAATGCATTATTATCAAGAGCAATTTTGTGAGCTGATAAGAGATTTTTGGTGGCACTAGGAACATGCAAAATATTTCGCAATTGTAAGGAACTGTGAGGGGTATGTAATGTTGAATGACCAATGTGCTGTATTGTCATACCTGTGCCACTAGCATTGTGGACTTGATCACGACCCCTGTAGTCATCCCGAGTATGCAACTTGTTCAATTCTGCTGTGATATGATCAGTAGCCCCAGTGTCCATGTACCAGTTTGTATCCACACCATAAGCAGCCTTCTCATTACGATTATCATTGCGATTTTCATTACGATTGTTGTCCTGATTGTTGTTTCTCCGAGCCTCATAGCGCCACCAGCAGTCACTTGCAGGATGGCCATACTTTTTGCAGATTTGACAATCAGTATCAACGAACGGTGTAGGGGTTCGTCCACGACCACGACCACCCCTAGGTGCACCACGGTCATCACGAGGACGCCCACGGTCATCTCTGTAATATCCACCGCCACCATCTCGACGCATATCACGATCATCTCGTCTGTACTGACCACCATCATCCCTCCGATCTCTATACTGGTTACCATTATCACGGCGGTAACCATTGTCATCTCGATAGCCACCATTGCTTCTATATGCGCCCTGCTGTTGTTGTTGTCCATAACCACCATAGGAACCTTGTTGTTGCTGCTGTCTGTAGCTACCATAGCCTCCCTGCTGCTGCCGGTTATCATTGCCTCTAAAACCACCAGACATTCGAGACGCTGCATTGGCGGAGGACTGGAAAACAAGGCCACTTTGCCCGGATTCAGACAACGAAGACTGTCTGTACTCGTAAGCCTGCAGCTGTGCACACATATCCGTGAGAGAGGTGCTAGGGACTGCATTTATCGAGGCAACAAAAGGAGTGTACTCGCTATCCAACCCCGCAAGGATGTATCCTTTCAGCTCATCCGAATCCACAACCTTCCCTGCTGCTGCTAATTCGGAGACAAAACCACGCATCTTGGCAATGTATTGTGCTGCAGTCATGTTTGCCTTCTTTGTGTTGCTCAGAGCACCACGTAGCATGTTGATCTTGGCTCGAGATTGGGAAGAAAAGAGGGCATCAACAGCGGCCCAAACTTCATGCGAGTGCTCGAGACCTATCACCTGAGCAAGAATATCAGGACCGAGTCCTTTCACAAGAAAGCTTAGCAGGGTTTGATCACGCGCGAGCCAAGTGTCGTACGCAGGATTTGGAACTTGAAACTTCTTGTGTTCGCTGTCTTCCTTCTCTAGGGTTTTCGGCGGGGCGAGATCGGAGCCATTGAGGAGGTCCATGACCTGCGCGCCGCGGACTGCAGGAAGGATCTGCGCCTTCCAAAACAGATGATTATCATTGTTCAATTTTTCCGTCGGAGGCGATCCGAGGGCGGAGGCAAGGTTTGCCGCAGCTGTCGAGGATGAAGCCATCAGATCGGACTTGTCGGGTTTCTCTGTCTCTTGATCGTCGAGGTTCTCTTTCTCTGTCTCTTGATCGTCGAGGTTCTCTGCTGATCGATGGGTTGTTCTTCTGCTGATTTGAGGTTGTCTAGGTTCTTCTCTTGATCCTGCACCGGCGGAACGTCGGCGGGTTGTAGAACTCCGCGATCTCGCTCGAGATCGACTTAATCGGCGGAGCCTCGCTCTGATACCATGTACGACGATGAGAGGAACCGTGCCTTTTCGCTGGCCGGGTTACGTGTTAATATATAGGTGGAAAATCCACACGGGTATGGTATATTACAGGAGTTGTATCGGTATAGGAGATCTAGTCCGATACGAATACAGAACCGAAACAAACCAACGCAATAGCTCTAACACAAAGCATACAAGTTATATGCAACCTATTTCAGGGAGTCCTACCAGCCAAGTCAATGAGGTTAAGTTTCCCTGTGACAACAGCGTTGCTGACCCTGATGGAGAGCACAGCGTGGCTCCTAGTTGAGACATCGTTCAGTTCTGTCTGGGCCGCATTCCTCCGATCCTCACCTTTGGAGTAGACTTGCTGAAAGTCCTCCATGGATCTCACAGAGACCTTAAAACCATCCAAAGACAATAGTAAGCCTGCAAAGCCACAATGCCCCCAAACACGTTCAAAAATGACCCAGCCCCAGAGCATTACCCAAGCCAAGCCCTTGAGCTGCAGGTTACCATCTTGGTCATCCAAGACCATCATATCCTTTTCCTTGGGCTCAAGAAGGTCGTAGCACCGTCCCATGTACACCTCATAGTAGGAGATTTCCACGGAGCATGATGTGCCGAGCCTCAGGACAGTTGAAACTGTTAGCCTAAGCAAACTTGGTTGCTAAGCTAGATGCACTACAAGATTTCACATGCATACACGTGATAGATTCCATGCATGCACAGACCACACAATGCATGTGTGAACGTGTGACTTTGGAACTCCACTAGCAAGTCAAGATGGTAGCAGGCCATCATAGTATTTGCAGGGATAAATGTCAGGAGATAGAATGGCAGAGGATATGCGGCTTGACTCTATAGGCCATGTTCACACTCTAGCTAATAATTCTAGTACCAGCATGTACTACTATATATAGTAGTCGCTATGTAACCCAGAACTACACCAAGTAGTACGTGAAGTGAATCAAAGCATTAGTTTGCTTCAGCTCTTGTGTCCCTCCTCTCTTCTCTGTGTGTGAGTGTGCTGTGTTTCCTGCCCAGCAACAACATCTGGTATCAGAGCGTTTGGTGTTCGATCCAACGCTTAGTAGTCGTGCGGTGTTCGATCCGCGGCGGCGATGACAGGAAACGGCGGCGGTGAGAAGTCGGAAGTGTCGGGTACCAAGAAGGTGTCGGAGGACACTCTAACCGCGGCTTTCAAGCAGCTATCCGTCGGTGACGGCGCTGCTGAGGCGTGCGTGGTGGAGAGGGTGGTCCATGAGCACGACGGGTCAGGCCCGACGTTCGTGCTCACTCGCACCAACTACGTCGATTGGGCGCTCGTCATGCGCGTCGACCTGCAGGCGAAAGGCCTGTGGACCGTGGTTGACACGGGAGTTGGTAGCGAGCGCGACGACCGGCGGGCACTCGGCGTCATCTTGCGGAATGTACCGCCAGAGATGTACGCACGCTCGCGGTCAAGGACTCCGCCAAACTGGCGTGGGACGCCGTGAAGACGATGCGTATGGGCGTCGAGCGCGTGCGCGAGGCCAAGGCGCAGACGCGGCGCGCCGAGTTTGAGGTCCTCAGGTTCCACGACGGTGAGTCGGTGGAGGCCTTCGCCATGCGGCTCACCGGCATCGTCAACGACCTCGAGTTGCTGGGTGATCCCGTGTCCGAGCACAAGGCGGTGCTCAAGTTCTTACGAGTTGTCCCAACGCGCTATCGACAAATAGCGATGGCCATTGAGTCGTTGTGCGACACCAAGAACATGAGCATCGAGGAGTTGTGTGGTAGGCTTGTCGCCGTGGAGGAGCGCTACGACCTCGGAGACGAGGCGGCGCACACTTCAGCGACCGGACGCCTACTCCTCACGGAGGAGGAGTGGGCGGCACGGCAGCGCGGCCGAGAGCGTGGTGGGTACGCCTCCACTGGTGGAGACAAGAAGGGAAAGGCTCCGGCCAAACCCACGACGCCGGCCAGGGACAAACCCACACCGAGCGCTGGCGCCAGAGGCAACGGCAAGAAGAAAGGGGACTGCCGATACTGCGGCATCCCTGGCCACTGGGCCAACGAGTGTCGCAAGAAGAAGCGCGACGAGGAACGCCGGGAGCATGCGAACCTGGCGGTCGGCAAGGAGGATGACAAGCCTGCACTCATGCTGGCACACGTCGTCAATGTCGACAAGGCGCACGTGGAGCACGGCAACCAAACTGTGTTCCTGAACGAGCCGCGCATGGGACACGGCGAGGAGGCCGTGTTCCTGAACAAGGAGAAGGTCTTCCCCAAGAGGACGACCGGCGATATTTGGTACCTCGACACGGGTGCGAGCCGTCACATGACTGGCTCCAAGGAGGCGTTCACGATGCTGGACGAGAGGGTCCGTGGCACGGTGAAGTTTGGAGATGGGTCGCTTGTCACCATCCGTGGTAGCGGCTCCGTCCTCTTCAAGTGCCAGAATGGCGAGCACCGCGTTCTCACTGAGGTATACTACATCCCCGAATTGAGAAGCAATATTATCTCACTCGGACAGATGGATGAAGCAGGATGCAAGGTCCTGATTGAGAATGGCGAGCTGCACATCTATGACCGGACGCGGAAGTTGCTCACGCGTGTGTCGCGGAACAAGAACCGGCTTTACACGGTTAACCTGAACTTGGCGGAGCCAGTGTGCATGCTGGCCAAGCTCGATGACACGGCATGGCTGTGGCATGCTCGCTACGGCCACCTCCACTTCCGCGCACTCCGGGACATGACGCGCAAGAATATGGTGCTCGGCGTGCCCATCATCGACCAAGTTGAACAGGTCTGTGATGGATGCACGCTTGGAAAGCAACATCGGAGGCCATTTCCCCAAGTTTCCTCGTACCGAGCCAAGGAGAGGCTTGAGCTCGTGCACACCGACTTGTGCGGGCCGATAACACCGGCTACACCCAGCGGCAAAAAATATTTTTTGCTTGTCGTTGATGACTTCAACAGGTACATGTGGCTGGAGGTGCTTAGGAGCAAGGACGGAGCGTTCGCTCGCTTCCGCAAGATCAAGGCACGCGCGGAGGCAGAAAAGAAGTGCAAACTTCTCGCCTTTCGTTCTGATCGCGGAGGTGAGTTCAACTCCGGCAAGTTCAATGCGTTCTGCGACGAGCACGACATCAAGCACTTCACCACGGCGCCATACTCCCCGCAGCAGAACGGTGTCGTCGAGCGCCGAAACCAAACCGTCGTCGAAATGGCGAGGTGTCTCCTCAAAAGCATGGGCATGCCTGCCATGTTTTGGGGAGAGGCGGTGCGCACGGCGGTGTACATCCTGAACCGGGCAACAACCAGGAGTCTCGATGGGAAAACCCCATATGAAGCCTGGCATGAGAAGAAGCCACATGTGCAACACTTCCGTACATTCGGTTGCACTGCACATGTGAAGAATATCGGGCCGGGGTTGAACAAACTCTCGGACCGATCGACGCCGATGGTGCTGATTGGCTATGAGGAGGGGACATACTGCTACAGATTGTATGATCCCGTAACTAAGAAGCTGCACCTCTCTAGGGACGTGGTGTTTGAGGAGCACCGTTCTTGGGAATGGAGCTCGGGAGACGCAACAGTGGAGCGTAGGAGCACGCTTGTTGCTCCCGCGATGTTCACAGTGGCATACGAGGTGCATGAGGAATACACCACCGGGGGTGCAGGCGGCAACCCCGGGACGCCGCAAGAAGTGGCTACGCCGGCGGCATCGCCGGAGCCACGTACACCTGCGGCAGCCACTCCGGCTCATGGCGGTTGGGCGACTCCGCTCGAGCATGACGCCAACCTCGACTCCGAGTTTGGACCGCGTCATTACCGGCGACTCGATGACCTGTGCAATGACACTACTGAAGTCGAGGCGGAGTATAGTGGCTTGTGCTTGCTCGCAGCCGACGAGCCGGCAAGTGTGCAGGAGGCACTTGGCGAGGCTTGTTGGAAGCAGGCCATGGACACTGAGATGGCGGCAATCCTCGAGAACAAGACATGGGAGCTCACGACACTCCCGGCTGGCCAACGAGCGATTGGGCTCAAGTGGGTCTTCAAAGTGAAGCGTGACCCCGCCGGCAACATCGTCAAGCACAAAGCCCGTCTAGTCGCAAAAGGCTATGCGCAGCGACAGGGGGTGGACTTCGACGAGGTGTTCGCGCCAGTGGCGCGGATGGAGACGGTACGCCTACTACTTGCACTCGCCGCACACGCCGGGTGGCAAGTCCATCATATGGACGTCAAGTCGGCATTTCTCAATGGCGAACTTGCCGAGGAGGTGTACGTACATCAGCCAGCAGGCTATGAGAAGAAGAACAAGGAGGGTCATGTGCTACGCCTCCGGAAGGCGTTGTACGGACTCCGGCAGGCGCCACGAGCTTGGTACGCCAAGTTGTACATGTCACTCATGTCACTTGGGTTCGAGCGTTGTCCAATGGAGCATGCGGTGTACAAACGGACTGCAGGGGACGGCTACCTACTCGTTGGGGTGTACGTCGACGACCTCATCATCACCGGCTCCAGCATCGTCGACATCACCGAGTTCAAGGCCGAGATGCAGAGGTTGTTCTGCATGAGCGACCTTGGTCTCCTCAGCTACTACCTGGGGATCGAGGTCAAGCAAGGTGATGGCGAGATCACTATCGGGCAGAGCGCCTATGCTGAAAAAGTCCTGGAGACAGCGGGCATGAGTGACTGCAATTCATGCCACACACCCATGGAGTGCAGACTCAAAATTGGGAAGAAGAAGGCCGGCGCCGCAGTGGATGCGACGCGGTACCGGAGCATCATCGGTAGCCTCCGCTACTTGGTGAACACGAGGCCAGACATATCCTACGCGGTCGGCATCCTGAGCCGATTCATGGAATCACCGGCGCAGCAGCATTGGGCTGCAGTGAAGCGGCTACTGAGGTATGTTCGTGGCACGACGAACTACGGCTGCAGGTACAAGAAGGGAGACACAGCGGTGCCGACGCTAGTGGGGTACAGCGACAGCGACCTTGCCGGGGACGTCGACGGCCGCAAGAGCACTACTGGGATGGTCTTCTTTCTCGGGACTAGTGCGGTCACTTGGGCATCACAGAAGCAGAAGGTGGTGGCACTCTCCTCTTGCGAGGCTGAGTACGTCGTTGCAGCTACTGCATCATGTCAGGGGGTGTGGTTGAGCAGGCTGGTTGCCGAGCTGCTCGGAACCACTCCGGCCAAGGTGAAGCTCATGGTGGACAACAAGTCAGCGATTGCGCTGAGCAAGAACCCGGTGCATCACGATCGGAGCAAACACATCGACACAAAGTTCCACTACATTCGTGAGTGCATCGAAGAAGGCAAGATCGATGTTGCGCATGTTGGCACTGATGGTCAACTCACGGACATATTCACCAAGGCGTTGGGCAGGGTCAAATTTGTGAAGATGAGACAGAAGCTCGGCGTCTTGAATTTGGCGTGATGGCAACAAGTTTGAGGGGGTGAATGTTAGCCTAAGCAAACTTGGTTGCTAAGCTAGCTTATGCACTACAAGATTTCACATGCATACACGTGATAGATTCCATGCATGCACAGACCACACAATGCATGTGTGAACGTGTGACTTTGGAACTCCACTAGCAAGTCAAGATGGTAGCAGGCCATCATAGTATTTGCAGAGATAAATGTCAGGAGATAGAATGGCAGAGGATATGCGGCTTGACTCTATAGGCCATGTTCACACTCTAGCTAATAATTCTACTACCAGCATGTACTACTATATATAGTAGTCGCTATGTAACCTAGAACTACACCAAGTAGTACGTGAAGTGAATCAAAGCATTAGTTTGCTTCAGCTCTTGTGTTCCTCCTCTCTTCTCTGTGTGTGAGTGTGCTGTGTTTCCTGCCCAGCAACAACAGAAACCGCCAAGGGGATGAGCCCTGGTAGATCCTCCGTTCCCTGTGCAGCAAACGGTTTCAGCATTACAGGTTGGTTCCTAACCAGTGCTACATTTCGTCAAACACGTTGAGGGCAGAATCCAAGAAAGGAACCCGCACCTGCATCGTGTAGGTCTTGCCGCTGCCGGCGGCCCCACAGGCAAAGACTGTGGCATTGACACCCTCGAAGACGCCCGGGATCACGGCGCTGACCTCCCTGTCAAATATGTCGCGAACCGGATCCTCATGGCCGAAGAATCCATCCAGCTTGTAGCACTCGTTACGGCTGCAGAGTTCAGGAATGAGTCGGTGTACCAACTAAGGAGGAACAAGCGAGGACGATCAGCTAAATAATAAGTAGTATTGCTTTTTTTTATGATGAAAACGAAAATCAAAATCACCGTTACTAATGGCAGTAACCATCAACCCACCAGTATCATTAACCTCGGTTTTGCATTGGTACGGATTATGATAATCTACAAAAATTAATGGAAGCCCAACTTGTAATGCGCTCTCAAAAAAGCTAGTAGAAGAGATAGAATTGGCCATCGGCATAGGTACAATTAGGGTTGCATTTTTTTTGGGAAGGGAGCTCGGAATTGGGGAAAACAGTTCGAGTGCACAGGAACAGCTCGGTGGATTCTACAGTGTGGTACCTGGTGCGCGGGTCCTTGAGCTGGACGGTAACCTCGCTGCCGGGGTGGCCGTCGATGAGGGAGACGCAAGGCGCCTCCGCGGAGCCGGCCTCCGACGGGAGGAATGGGCGCACCCGCATCACGACACGCACCGGCTGGGAGGAGGAGGAGGAGGCGCCGGCAGCTCTGGCGCTCGCCATCGATGGAGATTGACACAACTAGGGCCGGGCGGGGCCGCAGGGGAGAAGAGGGAGGAAGGCGGCGAGCTTGGTTGCGTGTGGCAGTGTAGAACTGGCGCAGGCGCGAAGGTTGCTGGAAGCTTTGGGATTTTCTGTTTGAGTTTTGAATATGTGTGGCGGCCCGGTGAGGTGTAGTGAACTGATGATGGACTGATGGGCGTCGGCGGTATAGCTTGGGCGCTGCATTAAAAAAATACTAGAAAAAAACTAAGCCCCGACTTTAAATTAATAAAGTCAGTCGGCCACAAGATACAAGGTGTTGAGGATAACCTCTGACAAAGCAGAATAAGGTTGAGCAAAACAAGAAAATGGGGTTATAGTATCGCGCACCAAACCGTTGCGTAAGACGGGCACCCACCAAAAGGAGCAGGATCGGACAACTAGCACCGAGGTTGACAACGGAGCGGAAAACGGGAGAAGAAAGACCAGAGCCTCCAGAAGACGTCGAGCATGAAAGAGAGGATGCCGAGCAACATAGCGCCAACCGGGGGCTGACAACCAAGGCCAGGGTCGGACCCTGTCCAAAACCAGTGGTGATGACGTCGTCAGACATGCCCTCGTGGGGACGAACCCTAGCCCACCGCAACATAGACATTGGTGAGCACCTAACCCTTGCATAAAACGCCCAACCACCAAGAAGGGTAGGATCGGACCACCAAGTCGCTCGGCGAGGAAAGCACCGAAGACTGCAACGCCTCCATGGGTAGGAGAAAGGGCGAAGGCGGTGGAACCCGGGGGGGCCCACACCCATAGTTGGCGCGGCCAGGGGCGCGCCACCCGATGGTGTGGCCCCCTGTTGCCCATCTTCGACTCCTCTTCGGTCTTCTGGATGCTTCCGGGGAAAATAAGACTTCCGGGTTTCGAATTTTCCAATTCCGAGAATATTTCCATAACAAATTTTCTGAAACTAAAAAAAACAGCAGAAAACAAGGAACTGACTCTGTGGCATCTTGTTAATATGTTAGTCCGGAAAACGTATAAAAATGCTATAAATAAGGGAGAAAACATGTAGCAACTTTTCTGAAACTAAAAAAACAGCAGAAAACAAGGAACTGACTCTGTGGCATCTTGTTAATACGTTAGTCCGGAAAACGTATAAAAATGCTATAAATAAGGGAGAAAACATGTAGCAATTGGCATAATATGATCAAGGAGCATCAGAAATTAGGGATACGTTTATGACGTATCAAGCATCCCCAAGCTTAGTTCCTACTCGTCCTCGAGTAGGTAAACGATAAAACAATAATTTCTGAAGTGACATGCTACTAACACAAACTTGATCAATCTAATGTAAAAGCATATGCACGCTGAGATCATAAAACTTTAAACACATGCATGATAAATAAAACTTTAATAATAAAGCATAGCAATTACTTTGCATCACGAAAAGTAACTCAAATAAAGAATCATGAATAATAATGCAAAGAAAGGTAAATGTGTGTTTCAGGTATAGAGAAAACATGGCAAAGGGATATTTCGATAGTCCTTAAGAGTGGGGAAAAACATAAATGTCAGGACACCTTCAGAGTTCATGAAGAAGACTAGAACAAATAATTTAAGAACAAATGATATCACATCATGAAGTAATTATTGATGTTTATGGGACAAATGCACATAAAACACAGAATAGCAAAAATGCTCTCTCAACTGTGCATAAAGTTAGAAGATGGAGACTCAACATAAAAGTAAAAGAAAGGCCCTTCGCAGAGGGAAGCAGGGATCACTCATGTGCTAGAGCTTTTATTTTATTAAAAAGAGGTATTAAAAGTTTGACACTCCTCCCATCCATCTTTCACAAACCATGCCTAACCGAATCCTCGGGTGCCTGTCAACAATCACATACCGTGGAGGAGTGTCTATATTTTGGGAGATGTATGCTAATGTCAACGAATGGTAAACAGAAAATACAGTACGTCACAAGTCAACTGGATTCACAAAAGCGGATCCCGTGGTGAAGGACGCAACTGGTATAGAAGGTCATCCCTCTTTCTCTTTTGTTTACACAATTATGCTTTGATTGATAAATCAGGGGCAAAAATAGTGAAGAGAAATTGTATGCATTAATTTGGGGCTGGGCACCCCGCTGCCAGCTCTTATATCATTCGGATAAGCGGATGAAGCCACTAGTCCTGGGTGTGAAATTCAATCAACAAGTGATATAAATATTCTCTATTTACGTCCTCATGAGCAAAAACAGGAACATAAAGCAGGAGTAAGTTTGAAGGTTTTAAAGGTAACACATGAGCAATTTACTTTAGAATGGCAGTTAAATACCACATGTAGGTAGGTATGGTGGGCACCATGGGAAAAACTTTGGTTTAAGGGAGTTTGGATGCACGAGTAGAGGTCATACTCAGTACAGGTGGAGGCTAGCAAAAGACTGGGAGCGACAAATCAAGAGAGCATAAGAACCATAATCATGAATAGCGACATAAGCATCATTAATTAAAACATAAGCAGTATCACAAGTTCAAAAACTAAGTGGTCATGGAGGCTATTCGTGACTGGTTTGTAGTCATAAACATGGTGTGAGCATGCGCCAAGTCAACCAAATAAAACATTCGAAGGAGAATGCCATATATTGATGCTTTACTATGACAAGAACAACTCATGAATCTTTCAATACATACTAAACACTCTCAGCTATTTGAGGATAATCATGCTACTCAATAACCACAAGGATTTAAAACTAAAATAACATTTAGCATGGCATGAAAAATTCCTAGCCACAGTCTATACAAGGTTCTACTAGTACTGTTATAAATTCTACTTCAAGCAGCAGTTTTCTTTCTCCCAACAAGCACCATACGAAACATGCTTTAACAAAATACTCTTTATGATACAGCAAGAAAACATGAGAGTACTCACATAATACTACTAAAACTAACAGCTCTAATAAGAGATGCATGCAAAACAGGAGCTGAATAAATGCAGCAGCTAGACAGAGACTAAGAATACAACGTATTCTCAAGAAAAAGTGGAGCGTGTCACTCTCCAATAAAAGAATGTTGGGGTCCAACCCAGCTTATTATGAAAGTAAAAACAAACTGAAAGAAAAAGCGAAAACAAACTGAAAACAAAAATAAAAGACGCTCCCAGTAAAGCACATAAGATGCGACCGAATAAAAATATAGTTTCACTAGAAGTGACCTGATAATTTGTTGATGAAGAAGGGGGTGCCTGGGGCATCCCCAAGCTTAGACGCTTGAGTCTTCTTGGAATTTGCTTGGATGTACCACCGTGGCATCCCCAAGCTGAGGATTTTCACTCTTCTTGATCACATCATACCATCCTCTTCTCTTGACCCTTCAAAACTTCCTTCACATCAAAATTCTCACAATCTTCATTAGCAATGTTAGTGCAATTGAAATAATAAATCCACATGGTTCAGTTTCAACACAAGTCTAACACTCAAAAACACATTAGCTACTGTCACAACTTCTTTCAAAACTCTTTTTCTCAAAAGAACACCAAAAGAAAGAGATTAAGATGCAAATGCGATAAATGGCAGAAATCTGTCAAAAAACAGAACAGCATGTAAAGATCGATTATTTCAAAAATCTTCTGTTACTCAAATCAAAAAGTGGTCTTCTATAAACAGTTGCGTATATAACTCAGGATTAAGCATAAAAAATTTCAGGTCATTTTGAATTTTCTGTTATTTTTAACGGAATTTACAGTGGACAGCAGAAATCTGTTTCCTGCGCAGAAATCCGAAATATAGGCTCAACTTTCCACTAGTGGCTTTACTTGGCTCAACAAAAACTCAAAAGAAAAGATACAGAGGGATTGATAAGGAAATAGACAACACCCAGGTGCAAGAACACCAAATAAAACAAAGGAAAACTGAAAGAAAACAGAGAAATAAAACGGGTTGTCTCCCGATAGCGCTTTTCTTTAACGCCTTTCAGCTAGGCATAAAAAAATCAACTCAAGTATTTTCAAGTGAAGAAGCATAAACATCATATTTTTATATAATAATAGAGTCAAAGGGTAGCTTCATCTTATTTCTAGGGAAGTGTTCCAAACCTTTTTTGAGGGAAAGTTGATATTTAATACTCCCCTCTTTCATATCAATAATAGCACCAACAGTTCTAAGAAAAGGTCTTCTAAAAAAAATAGGACAAGAAGCATTGAATTCAATGTTAATAACAACAAAATAAACACGGTAAAGGTTATTATTAACCATAATAAGAACATCATCAATTCTACCAAGAGGTTTCTTTTTAGCATTATCAGCAAGATGAACATCCAAATAACAGTGTTCCAACGGTGGTAAGTCAAGCATATTATAAAGCTTTTGAGGCATAACAGAGATACTAGCACCAAGATCACAGAAAGCATTGCAATCAAAATAATTTACTTTTATCTTAATGATAGGCTCCCAACCATAATCTAATTTTCTAGGGATAGATGTCTCAAGTTTCAATTTTTCTTAACTAACTTTCATGAGAGCATTGGTAATATGTTTAGTAAAGGCCATATTCATGGCACTAGCATTGGGACTTCTAGTAAGATTTTGTAGAAACATAATAACTTCAGAGATGTTGCAATCATCAAAATCAATATTATTATCATCAAAAGTAATGGAACCATTATCTCCCACATTTCTAAAAATTTCAGCACTTTTATCAGAAGCAATTTCAGCAGTTTGAGGCAATTTAGCACGTTTCACCAAAGGAGTAGGGACTTTATTAACACCAACTACTTTACCATTGATAGTAGGAGGTTCACTAGCACTAGGAGCTTCAGTTTTACTAGTGGTTGTGATAGTGCAAACTTAAGCAATATTATTCTTTTCAGCCAGTTCTTCTTCTCTTTCCCATTTAGCACGTAATTCAGCCATCAATCTAACATTATTGTCTATTTGAACTTGGATGGCATTCAAAGTTTTACTTTGTTTAACATCTTATGGCAAAACCTTTAGTTTTAGAAAATCAACATCAATAGCAAGGCTATCTACTTTAGAGGCAAGAACATCTATTTTACCAAGCTTTTCCTCAACAGATTTATTAAAAGCAGTTTGTGTGCTAATAAATTCTCTAAGCATGTTTTCAAGATCAGAGGTAGAGCTTTTATTACTATTGTAGGAGTTGTCATAAGAATTACCATAACCATTATTAGGAGGATAGGGCTTATAATTGTTTCCACCAAAATTATTTCTATAAGCATTGTTGTTAAAATTATTATTTCTCATAAAGTTCATATCAACATGCTCTTCTTGAGCAACCAAAGAGGCTAAAGGAACATTATTAGGATCAACTTGAGCTTTACCATTAACAAGCATAGAGATAATAACATCAAGCCTTTCACTTAAAGAGGAGGTTTCCTCAACAGAATTTACCTTCTTACCTTGTGGAGCTCTCTCAGTGTGCCACTCTAAATAATTTATCATCATATCATCAAGAAGCTTTGTTGCATTGCCCAAAGTGATGGAAATAAAGGTACCTCCAGCAGCTTAATCCAATAGGTTCCTTGAGGAGAAATTCAGTCCTACATAAAGGTTTGTATAATCATCCAAGTAGTCAGTCCATGAGTGGGACAATTCTTCACCATAGTTTTCATTCTTTCCCAAACTTTAGCAACATGTTAATTATCAAGTTGTTTAAAATTCATTATGTCACTTCTTAGGGATATAATCTTAGCATGAGGATAATATTTTCCAATGAAAGCATGTTTACACTTAGTCCATGAATCAATACTATTTCTAGGCAAAGATAGCAACCATTCTTTAGCTCTTCCTCTCAAAGAGAAAGGAAATAATTTCAGTTTAATAATATCTCCATCCACATCTTTATATTTTTGCATCTCACATAGTTCAACAAATTTTTAAGGTGGGCAACAACATCATCAGTACTAACACCAGAAAATTGTTCTTTCATCACAAGATTTAATAAAGCAGGTTTAATATCATAGAAAGTAGCAGTAGGAGCAGGTGGAGCAATAGGTGTGCAAATAAAATCATTGTTGTTTGTGCTAGTGAAGTCACAACACTTGGTATTCTCAGAGGAACTCATTTTAGCAGAATAAAAGCAAGCAAATAAATAACAGCTATGAAGTAAACTAATTTTTTTGTGTTTTTGATATAGAGAAATAAACTAATTTTTTTGTGTTTTTGATATAGAGAAATAAAAACAAGACAAAAATAAAAAAATACAATAACAAAATAAAGAGATTGAGAGACTCCCCTTGCCAGAAGACTTCCTTCTCCCCGGCAACGGCACCAGAAAAAGTCCTTGATGGTGCAGATCTTGCACTCGTTGGGATACCCCAAGAGGAGGGTGTGATGAGCACCGCGGCAGGAAGTTTTCCCCTTAGTTAAGAACCAAGGTTATCAATCCAGTAGGAGAAAGAGGGCCTTCGGAAGGTTGATGCCACTGACGGTTGTGCTGGCGCTTCACCGGTGTCAACAACAACGTGGAACCTGCACACAACTCAACCAAAATACTTTGCCCCAACGGTACAGTGAGGTTGTCAATCTCACCGGTCTTGCTGAAAACAAAGATTAGACGTATAGTGTGGAAAATTAGTGTATGCTTGCAGAAAGTAAAGAAAGCAGGAAATTGTTGTGGTTTGTTTAACAGTGTGTAAAATGGACCGGGGTTCGTAGTTTCACTAGTGGTGTCTCTCCATAAAAGATAGCATGTTGGGTGAACAAATCACAACTGGGAAATTGACAAATAGAGGTTGCATAGTGCACAATATGACATGAATATAACTATGCTATTTAGTGCGGGCATTACAACAAGATACATAGACCGACATCCATCTGCATCTATGACTAATAATCCACCCTCAGGTTATCATCTGAACCCCCTCGGGTATTAAGTTGCAAGCAACAGATAATTGCATTAAACAAAGTGTGTAATGTAAGCAATGATTATGCACGCGGGCACTCTCACCGCTGTGTTCTCCCTAATGGTAACAACACATCCTCCCCCTTCACGTTTTTGTCACTCAAGCAAGGCAACAAGGAGGCATGAACCCACTATCGATCATAAATACTCCCTCTTGGAGTCACTAGCAACTACTTGGCCAGAATAACCACTAGCAACGGAGAGCATGCAAGATCACAAATAACACATGCAAATAAAGACTATAATCAACTTGGCATAAGGTCAATATTCATCGGATCCCAGCAAACACAGCACAGAGAATTACATAAGATCAATCTCGATCATGATAGGCAGCTCACGAGATCTAAACATGGAGGCATATGAGGAGAAGACAACCATCTAGCTACAGCTACGAACCCGTAGTCCAAGGATGAACTACTCAGCATCACTCCGGAGGCAGGCATGGTGATGAGGAGGCCTCCGGTGATGATCTCCTCTCCGGCAGGGTGCCGGAAACAGCTTCAGAACCCCCCTGATTTGGGGTTGACGGTGACGGCGGTTGCGGAACTTTTTCGGGGATTTTGATCCGGTGTTTAGGGTTTTCCATCCGGGAGGCTTAAATAGGCGAAAGGGCGAAGGCGGTGGAGGCCGGGGGGCCGCGCCACCCTATGGTGTGCCCCCCTGTTGCCCCTCTCTGGCTCCTCTTCGGTCTTCTGGATGCTTCCGGGGAAAATAAGACTTCCGGTCTTCGAATTTTCCAATTCCGAGAATAATTCCAGAACAACTTTTCTGAAACTAAAAAAACGGCAGAAAACAGGGAACTGGCTCTATGGCATCTTCTTAATAGGTTAGTCCAGAAAACGTATAAAAATGCTATAAATAAGGGAGAAAACATGTAGTTATTGAAATAATATGATCATGGAGCATCAGAAATTAGGGATATGTTTATGACGTATCACAGGCCTCCTCACCTCATCTCGGTGGTGGAAGATCTCGAAGACCCGGCTGTCGCCGAAAAACAGTTAGCTGTAGAGCGGCAGCCCGGGAAAGAACAGATTGCTCAAGGTGGTGGCCATAATGTTGCCCTAGTTCACCAAGAAGGACAAGGAGGCAACCGAGATGGTCCATCTCGGCACCCGGCTGCCAAGACGGTTTAGCCTCAACCCGGTGTCGGACCGGCTGTTTAGCCACGAGTGGTTGCCCCTGTGGTCAACCCGTTTCCCCAACCCGGTGCCGGACGGCAGGGCCAGTACAATGATGGTTACTCAGCAATGGAGCAAGCCGGGTACCAGAGAAATGATCGCTATGCTGATGCTGGAGGTGTTGGAGCTCGGTTGGGGGCACGAGTGCTGCAGCCGAGTGACGCAAGATACAAGCTCGACAGAATCTATCTGTCGGAGGAGATGGAGTCGCAAGGCCCACCTGGACCGCTTTGTTTCGGTCCCAGGATCATGAATGAGCCGGCTGTGCCCAAGTTGCAGCTGGCGAGAGAGACCAAAACCTATGATCGCAGCACCAAGCCGGAAGATTGGCTGAATGACTATGTCACTGCCGTGCACATTGTCGGTGGTAACCGCAGATGGGCGGTGAGGTACGTGCCCCAAATGTTGGCGGGGCCAGCCCAAATTTTGCTGAACAACTTGCCAAGAGACAGCATCAATTGCTGGCTTGATTTCTCGGAGGCATCTGGTGGGACCAGATTAATAGCGAGGGGTTTGGCCAATTGCCTCCTCCTCCGCCTCTGCCGGCTCCGGGTTCCAACATTCAGCCTATCCAGGCAGCAGCTCCCAGGCCTGCCGAGAATCAGAGAAGGGAGAATGTGAATCAAGTGGCGCAGGGGGCCAACAACAACAACAACCACTTCAACCGGAACAACAACAACAATGACAATGCTGGAGGCGGAGGCCACAATCAGTATCAGGAACATCATCAGAGTTACATGGTGTTCACTAACGAGCCGGGAAACAAGCAGAGCCTGCGCAGGCGGGCAATGGAAGTAAATGCAGTGATGCCGGCAGTGCCGGATTACATGCACTGGTGCGACCAAGATATCGTCTGGTCTCGGGCTGATCATCCCAGGATCATGCCCAATCCGGGTAGCTATGCCCTGGTGGTGGACCAACCTTCATTGGGCCCAAGATAAATGTGAAGTTCAACAAGGTGTTGATTGACAACGGCATCAGCATCAATATTCTGTATCGAGATACCATGGAGAAACTCGGGTACACCGAGAACATGCTGCTGCCCAATCGGACTACCTTCCACGACATTGTGCTGGGAGTATCTTTTGCTCCTATTGGTAGGGTTTGGATTGATGTGCTCTTTGGAACCAGGGAGGACTGCCGGACTAAGTACTTGCAGTTCGAGGTGGTTGATCTCCAGAGCCCTTATCATGCTCTTCTCGGCAGACCAGCTCTGTCCAAATTCATGGCCTCTACTCATGCGTCCTATTTGAAGATGAAGCTTCCCATCCCCAATGGCATTATCACCGTCTCGGGTGATTAGAAGCATCCTCTGGAGTGCGCATCAGCTCGATCTCGGTTGGCCGAATCAATGGTCATTGCGGCCGAGAAGAAGAAGATACACGAAGTGGTGGCCATGGCCCAGGCAGCTCAACTCGGCATGCCCGGGATGCCTAGCACTCAGCATGGTGCCACTTTCCACGCCTCTCAGGAGACCAAGAAGGTGCAGATTGACCCCGAGTTCCCAGAGCGTGTCACCATTATTGGTGATTGGTTGGAGGAGAAATAGGAAAGCGGGCTCATCCACTTCCTCCATGAGATACGGGATGTCTTTGCATGGTCCAATCAGGATCTTTCGGGTGTCCCGAGGGAGTTGGTTGAGCACTCTTTGCATGTGAGGCCGGATGCCAAGATGGTAAAGCAAGCCCTGCGTCGTTTCGCTGCTGAAAGGAGAAAACCATTGGTGACGAGATCACAAGGCTGTTAGCAAGCGGATTATCATGGAAGTACTGCATCCGGATTGGCTGGCCAATCTGGTCATGGTCGAGAAGAAGAAGGATGATCCTATGGTCGCTGTGGTGTGGCGCATGTGCATGGACTACACCGACCTGAACAAGTCCTGCCCCAAGGACCCATTCCCACTGCCTCGAATAGATCAGATGATTGACTCCACAGCCGGATGTGAACTCTTGTGTTTCATTGATGCATACTCTAGTTTCCACCATATTCCCCTAAACCCGGCTGATCAAATAAATACTGCTTTCATTACCCCGTACGGGGCTTATTGCTATCGTGTCATGTGCTTTGGGTTGAGAAATGCTGGGGCCACATACCAGAGGTGCATGCAGAAATGCTTGCACGAGCAAATAGGAAAAAATGTGCAGGTGTATGTGGGTGATACAGTCATCAAGACCAAGGAGAAACACACACTCCTAGAAGATATCCAAGAAAGATTCGTGAACTTGTGAAAGTACCGGATGAAGCCGACCAAGTGCACCTTTGGTGTCCCAACATGAAAGTTAATCGGTTTCCTCGTGTCCAGCCGAGGTATCAAGGCCAACCCCTCCAAGACAAAAGCTATTGAGGGCATGTCTCTCCCGAGATCCTTGAAGGATGTGCAGAAATTTACTTGGTGTCTGGCTTCCCTTAGCTGGTTCATTGGGAGAATGGGCGAGAAGGCCTTACCTCTGTACCAGCTCATGAAGAAAAGTGACAAGTTCGTTTGGACACCACAAGTCGATGTGTCTTTCCGAGAACTCAAGACCATGCTGGTTACAGCTCCAGTTCTGGCTTCTCCCCTGCCTAAGGAGCCAATGTTGCTCTATATTGCAGCTACCAACTGAGTTGTCAGTGTGGTGGTAGTAGTGGAGCGAGAAGAAGAGGGCAAGTCAGTGCAGAGGCCAGTGTATTATCTTAGTGAGGTGATCTCCAACTCGAAGCAAAACTATCCGCACTATCAGAAGATGACATATGTAGTCTATATGGCTGCCAAGAAGCTCAAACATTATTTCCAGGAGCATCCGATTACGGTGGTGAGTACTGCACCCATCTCGGATATTATGGGCAACAAGGATGCAATTGGCTGAGTAGCCAAGTGGGCAATTGAGCTAGCTGCTTATACCCCATTGTTTGCAAGAAGAGAAGCCATAAAATCTCAAGCCCTGGCGGATTTCTTTGTTGATTGGGCCGAAATGCAATATGACCTCCTTTGCCGGAAACAAATTTTTGGCGAATGCATTTCGATGGCTCCAAGGTGAAAGAGGGTCTTGGTGCTAGCGTTGTGCTCACCTCACCCAAGTGGGATCAACTCAAGTACGTCCTGCAAATACATTTTGCGGCATCCAATAATGTGACCGAGTATGAGGCCCCAGTCCATGGACTAAGAGTGGCCAAGGAGATTGGTATCCTCCGGATTATATGCTATGGCGACTTGGATCTGGTGGTTCAGCAAGCCTCAGGGACCTGGGACGCGTTGGATGCCAATATGGCTTCATATCAGTTCCTTGTCCAGAATATGTCGGGATTCTTTCATGGGTGTGAGTTCCACCACATTCACCGAGCTGAAAATGATGCTACTGATGCTCTGTCCAAGTTGGGCTCTTCTCGGCAGTCCATCCCAGCAGAAATTTCTTTGGAGCATCTCAGGAAACCTTCCATCAAGCCTTCTCCCGAGTCGGATTCGATATTCGTCCCGGTAGTGCCCGAATCAGAATCTATTCCCATAGAGATTGATGAGGGGATCATGAAGGAGAACTCGGGGACTGCTCCTCCCATCTCGGGGACTGTCACATTCATCTCGGGGACTGCCTCGCAGTACTCGGGGACTCGAGGACTCGTTTCCATCTCGGAGCAAGTCATGCCGGCTGATCCAATGGAGGTGGATGAGCCAGTGTTTCCTAGGGCGATACCGAGTTAGACTCAACCCATATTGTCTTATCTGGCGGATGGCACTTAACCGAGTGACGAGATCTCAGCCAGGCAAATATAGAGAAGATCCAAAGGCTGCACCATCATCAACAGAGAACTACACAAGAGGAGTACCACAGGCGTGCTCCAGCGCTGTGTTGAGCCGGAAGAGGGAGAAGAGATTCTCAGAGAGATACATCAGGGGGAATGTGGGCACCACGCCTCATCTCGGGCTCTAGTGAAGAAAGCTTTCCGGCATGGATTCTTTTGGCTCACTGCCTTGCAGCAAGCAGAAGATCTAGTGAGAAAGTGCAATGGGTGCCAGCGATATGCAAGCAAGATACATATGACACCTTCCGAGCTGAAAACTATTCCCATCACTTGGCCATTTGCAGTTTGGTGCTTGGACATGGTGGGGCCCTTCAAGCCAGCTCGGGGCAACATGACTCACATTCTGGTCATGGTTGATAAATTTACCAAGTGGATTGAGGTGAAGCCAATCCGGAAGTGTGATGGAAACACAGCTGTGACCTTTTTGAAGGATATTATCCTGAGATATGGCTACCCGCATGGGATCATCTCGGATAATGGAACAAATTTTGCTGAGGGAGCCTTTGCTCGGTTCTGCAAGAAGAAGAGGATCCGGCTAGACATCACGTCAGTCGCGCATCCGAAATCAAATGGGTAGGTTGAAAGAGCTAATGGCTTGGTCCTATCCAGAATAAATCCTAGGATAATTGAGCCATTACAGCGAACCCCAGGTTGTTGGCTGGATGAGTTGCCGGCGTTGTTGTGGAGTCTAAGGACTACCCTAACTGATTAACAGGATACACACCATTCTTCCTGGTATATGGAGCAGAGGGCGTGTTGCCCACTGACCTTGAGCATGACTCATCGAGAGTAACCATCTATAGAGAGGCAGAGGCAGAGGCAAGAGAAGCCCGAGAAGATGATGTTGATTTGCTAGAAGAAGCAAGAGAATTAACTCTGTCAAGATCAGTTGTATGTCAACAGAATCTGAGACGCTATCATAGCCGGAAAATAAGCCCAAGGGTTTTCCGAGAAGGAGATTTGGTGCTTAGGTTGGTGCAACGCACGGCCGGAATGCACAAGCTTTCCCCTCCGTGGGAAGGGTCGTTCATTGTGAACAAGGCTCTACACAATGATGCATACTACCTCATTGATGCATAGGAGCCACAGAAGAACAGGGCAGATAAATTTGGAGAGGAAACTAAGCGCCCCTAGAGTGTAGCTCTACTCTGCCGTTTCCATTCCTGAAAAAGCATTGTATGTATCTCCTTACCGGGTTGAAATCCAAGTCGGCACTCCGAGTAGGAACTCGGGGACTGCCTTTGCCTAACTTTCTCTGTGTTATTTACTTCTTACTTTGCTATGTCGGTTAATCATCTCGGAATTTCGTGCGTAAGTCTAGTAATGTGTTTAAACCTAAGGGCCAACTCTTCGACTTTGCTGTTGTCTGCAACCCGGCTTCATGGCAAGCAAGAGAACAAGCCAAGGGTCAATGAACACACGAAAAACTACTAAGGAAAGAAAGAGTTAATCAACCGATATAAGTTGATTTTTTCTTTCGTTTTTTCGGCTAAGTACTGGGCAGTTTTAATTTCAATCTCAAAGTTGTGAAGTATTATAAACTTGGTTTTTGAAATCTTGTGACTCGACTATCAAAAAGCCACAAGTGGCAGGCAAGAGCAAAGACAAAAAAAGTCAGGTGGATAAGAAAACCAACTCGGGGACTCGAATTAACGCAATCTGGCATTCAGCCAGTCTTGCTCGAACTTAAATAGAAACTGAGTAGCAAACTGTGAGATAAGTATTTGTTACAACCGCACCCGGCATACCGGGGATCTAATAAAAAGTTTGATAATGAAAGGCAGATATTTAGGCCGTGGCCAAAGGAGTTGAATCTGCATCAGCACCTGTCGGGTTGGAGGACTCGGTGGCAAGCTCGGAAGCAGCAGTCGCAGTGGGAGGCTCGGACGTGGCGTTCTCGGCTGTAGGCTCTAAGGTTGTCAACTCGGGAGCAGGCTCCGAGATGACCATCTCGGCGGCTTTGTCTGGCTCTTGCTCGGCCTGGATTTCCTCATCCACCTCCTCGGAGTCGCTGTCATCCTCGATCCCTTTGTCGCCCTCGTCGCCCTCCTCATCATCGGCCTCATCGTCTTCGGTCTCGCTCTCGGTGTCGGGCTCAGTGGGGCCATCCACAAATTCGTTGGTGTCGGCATATGAGGCCAACCGATATGTTGTTCCTAGCGAGCCCGGATACGATCCTCTTCTGTGGACCATCTGGATCCGTTTCGCGTCTTCTAGAGTTTGTTGAGGTCGATATTTTCATACCAAGAGAGAATGAAGTGCAAGGCCTCGTCTGCGCCAGCTAGAGCTGCCGAAGCACGCAATTTCTTAAGGTGCTCCTTGACATAGTCCAGCTTCGAGGCCAGCTCGTGGATGGATTCGGGGGGCTCAACTCCCGGCCAGAAGAGCTTGTGCAGCCGGATAGAAGTGGAGACGAGGTTGGTTCCCAATCCCTTGAGGGGCAGAACTCGGGCTTTGATGCCCTCAATCTGGTCCTCAATGGTGACGGTCTCCGTGACGTCGTAGCCAACGTCAGCCCGTACTTGCCTGGCCCTTGCAACAACCCTCTCGGCACCAAAATCCAGGTTAGGGAAAGCCCCTAAAAAGAAAGATGTCCTAGTTAAAACAAGAAATCAGCTGGATGGATTATGTCGAATAGAGCAAGTAGGAAAAGAGCAGAGGAAAAGATGAAACTTACATCTCAGTTCTAGGGTGTGGTCCTTGAGCCTGTTGAACCATATGTCGGCGTTGGCATGGTGTTTGTCCAGTAGGACGCGGGAGCTACTCACCATCTGGTCGAGTGCGGTACTCCGCTCTTTGAGGACCTCAATCTCCTGTAGCAACTCTAGCTTCTAGGCAGCGACTGCATCCCTCATCTCGGTTTTCTCCTTCTGGCCCTGAAGCACCAGTTTTATCGCATCGGCCAGCTCTAGCTTAAGCTTGGCCACCTCATTCGTCTCGGCTTGAAGATCTTCCTCAAGCTTGGCCTTGCTGTCCTGGATCTGTTGTTGTATCTCGACTAGAGAGAGACACTCCTGGTGTTTTTCAACAAACAGTTTGTGCTCATCTCTATAGAAAACAGTCCAGTTAGCAAAATGGTGGGAGCATTGAAGCCGAATAAGAAGAAAGAAGAAGGGGCTTACTCTCTAAAGCCGATATCTTGCTCTGGGCAGATTCTGCCAGCACGGTGCAGTCCTGGTGCTTCTCGGCAAAGATCTGATGCTCGTCTGCATAAAAAAGCAAAATTAACCAAAGAGAAGGAAAAGCGTAAACATAAAACGCAAAGATAGAAAATACGACACTTACTTTCCAGAGAAGAAATCTTGGTGACAGAATCTGTCAGCTGCTTCTCCAGGATAGTTGTGAAAGAGAAAACAGAAACCGAGTTAGAAAACTGGTGCAGAAGAAAGCATATGCAGTATCTCGGTATGGAAAAAGTTACCTTTTCTCCCTAGTTCCTCCTGCGGGTTCTGGATCTGCTCTTTGGCATCTCGGTGGGCCCAGAGAAGCTTCTGGTAGAATAGGGTATGAGCCTCGGTGCAAGTCTGAAGAGAAACAAGAAAAGGGTTAGTTGGAAGATTCGACCCGAGTAGACTTCAACTTGGTCGAGTATTGCTTACTCGGCCCAACTCTCGGGGACTGGATACAGGTGTTGATCTCGGATTCATAATTCGCAATCTTGGAAAAGCAAAAAAGGGAAATTGGTGCTTACCCGGGAGGTGAGCTCGGAATCTTCAGCGGCAGTGCGCAGGCAGTACATCTTGTGCGCCAGTGTGCTACTGGAAGCTGAACCGGCATGGATATTGCACCAAAATCGGCCCGGTTCCATGCTTTCCGGTAGTGGTCCAGCTGGCCCAGTTTCTTCCCGTTTTAGACGGAGTCGAGGTGGCTAATCCGGTCTAGGGTGGCATCCAAATCCTCCCGCAGCTCCACAGCAAGCCCCTGGTGCGGCACGAGCTAGGTGTCTGTGTTAATCGCCAGAGTGTCGGGTTTCGCTTTCGCCTTGGATTTCTTTTGCTGCACCTCCTGCTGCTTCGGCCAGTGTATCGGAGCTTTTACAAGTCCCCTCGTGGCCTTGGTACGGCCCTCTCCAGCAACTTCTCCCTGCGACGGTGCAAACTTGGCTTCCTGCCGAGTGCGAGGGGGATTTCCTGTTGGCCCTGCTGGTCTTCTCGGTGGCGTTGGGCTGGATGCTGCTGCTGCTGCTGGAGGAGTTGGATCTGTTGCTGTGGGGACTGGGCTTGCTGCTGCTGGTGGAGTTGGGCCTGTAGCCGTTGGTGCGGTTCCGGTTGCTGCTTCTGATGTTGTTGTTGTTGCTGCGGCTTCTTCTGTTGTTGTTGCTGCTTCAAGTGGTGTTTTCCTCCTCGGCGGGGTTGGTAGTGTTGCTGTTGTGGATGTTGAAGGAACTTGCTGCTGCGGTGCTTGCTGCCACGCTGTTGCTTCTGGTTGTTGCTGCTCTGGTTGCTGCTCTTGGTTCTGCTCGGTGGCCGACTCCGGCTGTTCTGGAGTCTCTTGAATGTCCATCTCGGCGCCCATGTCGCCTGCGCGAAGATCCTGGTCTTCTTTGTCCGGGAGGGGCATCTCGGACCGATCAGCAGTGTTGGTGTCCATGTCCTCGGCATCAAGGTCAATAATGCTGCGGGCGTCGCGAAGCGGGATCACGGGAGGGAGTGCGCTACTCGGTCCCGCGGGCGCCTCAGAGAGTTCAGCGTCAATTAGATCACTGGAGGAAAGGAAAAAAAAATGGGTAAAGAAAATGCAAGTACAAAGCATCTCGGTCAAAAGAGGCAAAAGAACAAAGAATATGCAAACATAAAGCATCTCGGAAGTAACTTACCCGCCAACCGTAGGCCGTAGGTTCTTTCGGTGTTTTGCCGTGACCTTGCCACCCTTGGGCCCCTTGTTCCTGGATATCTTGTGCCTCTTGGATGGAGGCTCGACGGCGCCGCTTCCGGCCGTCTTCTTCAATTCCACAGGGGAGCAATGGGCACGGGCATCGCCTCAACCACATGTTCTTCCATGTCAGCTGGGAACAAGAAAAAGGAATACGCAAATGAGATCGAGAAGGTGCCAGATACCTCCAAAAGAATACAATCGTCATCGCTATCACCTTCATCATGCTCGGACCAGTCCCGGCTTGAGCGGGAAGATGAGCGAGCGGGATGGGAAGTTTGTCCTGGTTGTCGAACTGCTCGACATCGTCCTCAGTCCGGTCAGGTTTCCAGTTATCTGAGACCGGCTTTTTTCCCTCTCTCTGGCGATCAAAGTGCTGCACATGCAAAACACAAATCATAAATAGTGGAACTAAGTGAACTCGGAGGATATCGAGATGCACTCTACTCGGTAGGGTATGCGAAACATAGAGCATAAGGAAGTAAATGAACTCGGAAGATACCGAGATGGAAGCAACTCGGTAGGATGGCAAATACTTACTCGGCGTGCCAGCCTCTCTCGGCTGTATGGCTCGAATCCCCAATCTCAAGTCTCCATGAGGGTGGCCTTGGCGATGGACTTGGCCCAGATGGCCACATTGGACCCTGGACCCTGGACCCGGGGGTACTCGGTACAGTTCCGGTAGACGATCATGGTTGTGCCACATTGGGTCATGGTTTTGGGGGCATTTGAATTGGCAGTGTTTTTAAGAACTTGTTGGCGGAAGTGGAAATACTTAGCCCAGATATCTACCGTGGGGTAAATGCCAAGATAAGCTTCCGAGAAGGTCACAAAGGTAGAAATCATACTAATAGCATTGGCAGGAAGATGATGGGGTTGCAAACCAAAGTGGTGAAGGAATTTCTGCATAAACTCGGAGATGGGGAGGCCAAACTCGCGCTTGAAGTGGCTTAGGAAGACGACGCATTCGCCCTCTCCGGGTTGGGGCTCCATCTTGTCGTCAGGAGGCCTGCAGATCACGCCCGGCGGCACGCGACGAGTGTTGAGTAGCCACTGGATGTCTGTGGCGTCCACATCGGAGCCCTCCCAGGCTCCGCGGGTGGACGCGGGCCCTTCAAGGTTGAGGTCGTTCACGGGCTCGATCTCCATCGGGGTGCGGCTGGATCTCGGCTCCTCCGAGTTGCGCGTGAGCGTAAGGGGGAGCTCGGGTCGCAGAGGACAAAGAAGAACCGAGGTGGCGCGGAAGACAAACGACGTGGCGTGCTTTCCGCGGCGAGGACGTCGAAGAGGAGCAGCGAGGGAGGAAGTAGTACTGCGGTGGCGCTAAGTGGTGAAGATTTACAAGAAGCAGGGAGATTCTTGTGCACTGCTGCGCTCTGGTGGATTGTATCGCGCGGCGGTGCGGTGTTCTCCTCTCCGCGCGGTGGCGGTCCACGACATACGGAGGAGCGATGAGCTCTATGTGCGCGCGTGCGAGGAAGAAGGAGAAGAGGCAAATGGCGGGGAAAATGAGACGACGGGCGAGGCGTGGGTATTTATACCCCCTAAACGCAATAACTGCTCCGGGTCAGATGCAGGAATGATCGTGGATTCATGGGAGTTACTGTGTCCAGAGAAACGCACATAGCAAAGTTATCACGCGTAATTGGCGCAGTAAATCCCACGTCTTGCGACGTAGGCACTTGAGTGCTTTCTGCAAATGGACGCGACGGCGTGTTGGCCCAATGTGCAGTGAGGGGCGTGGGGCGTGCACTGCAACCGCATAGGAACCGAGACGAAGTGGGCAGCGGCTCTACGCCACGTGGTAAGCCTTCCACGCGGAGATAACTAGGCAATCTCGCCTTGCGCGGAAAATATGTGGAAAATTGACTAAGTGCTGGGATCTCGGTAAAATCTAAAGCAGCGTGGCCAACTCGGTTGTTAGTGAAAAACTCATTATGAAGGGTACGAGAAGAATCTGAATTCAAGGTGAAACTCGACCGAGATGGGAGCATCTCGGATAGACATTTTGGAAGAGATTGGTTTAAGCTGGCACGGCCCAGCGTACGAGTCCACCGGACCATACCAGCTTCGGGGACTAATGTCGGGGGGCTACCCTCGAGTAGGGGCAAGGTTGGTAAGAAATGGTGTTTGAGGTACTGCCTGCCGAGTTGGGACGTACCGAGTTGGATGGCTACCGAGATGGAGCTATCTCGGTAGGAAGGACAAGGATCCAAGTGAATAAAGGAGTATTCTCCGGACTGACCGAGTAGCGCTTGGTGAGTCCGGATAGACAAGGATCCTGCTCTCCTCGGAGGGAGGTCAACCAAGCCGTTGTAATCCCGCGTATCTAGGGAGAGTACGAGCGTGCCGTTCAACTTACTAGGCGTGATGATGCGTATGCATACGATGGTACAATGCGCTGTATGGGCGAGGCCACGTCCTGTCTCTAACAAGGGGGACAGGACATGGCAGCGACCACGACAGCAGAGACTTCCGGCGTCTGTCAGCGGAGAAGCGGAAGCGTGCACTACGGCACAGTGTGTAGTCACCTAATCTTGTACTATTAGTTGGTGGCCAACAGTATATAAGGTGGCCACACCCCTCCTGTGGTGAGGGTCGCCCCGTTGCGTGAAGAGCTGAGAATCTGAGAGGAGAAGTGTTGCTAGTTTATTTAGAGAGAGATAGCAGTAGAGTTTCTTCTGCCTCTAGCTCCTTGAGCTTGAGGAACACTTGTACTCGATCACCAAATATACAAAGAGAGAGGCAGGAGTAGGGGTTTTACCTCCACACGAGGGCCCCGAACCTGGAAAGATTGTTTTTTTTGCAATGTAGATAGCGCGCCAGCTAGGTGTGCGATCCCTCCCCGGATACCCACAGTGTCCATCGGCCCCAAACTCAAGCCATCCCATGGCATCTGTCTTTACCTCACCACGACACATTGCGAAATCCTTCCTTGAAGGTATCCCATGTCATTCCTTCTAAGGGATGGGTAATCTGATAGGTTTCCCACCATAATGCTGCTGGTTCTTCAAGCAAATGAGCAGCGAATCTCACCTTTTTTTGCTTTCGTGCACTCACAAGCCACTAAGTCCTTGTTAATAATGCGGAGCCAGTCGTCTGCCACAATTGGCTCAGACGAAGAGGAGAACTTAGAGGGCTTTAGTCTTGGGAATCTAGCAAATCTATGCACTCGGGGTTTCCGTGTTGTTATTGTTGGCAATCGCAATTAACTGAGTCATCACTTGGATAAGATGAGCTTGAGCAGTCATCATATTTTGTAGTGCATCATTGTTGTTGTCATGGTCATGACGAGGAGGCATCTGTGGGGTTTTAGGATGGATGGATAGAGGTTAGAAAGATAGCTAAAGGAGGTTCCTACCCAAACACAGCAGATCAAGGAAACTCATCTTACAAACATCTAACAATCATTCATCATGCCAAACACGATTTAGCAAACAGCCTAGTATTTTCACACCACACTCAATTTGTATGATCAATACACTAATACGTTAACGTTGTTCTAACAAAGTAACTAGATTGGTGGTCTCGTCTATATCTTCTTGAATTTTCTTCAAATTCTTCTCTCAGTGCATTGAGGTGTTCTTGATTGTTGTGAAGTCTAAGTCTACCTCCAAGTTATTCAAAATCTTGAGTGTAGGTCTTCAGGTGGTGAAAATACTTCTTGTACTTCATGGTATGATCATCAACATTCCTGTCTTGATGGTATTGGAGAGGTAGGTCATCTAAGAGAATGAAATTTTGAAGGTGAATAATAGATGAGATGATATGAGAAAAATTAAGATGAGATGTTTTGTTTCTAGAAAGTTCGGACATAATAAAAATTTCAATCCTAGGGTCTTTTCCAAACTTAGGGTCTCAAATCCTATAGGCAACACAATGCTCTGATACCATTTTGTAGCGTTCCCACATTTAAATAATGTAAGAACATCTGTGTTATTGTGCTAGTCCCTGGATCAATTGCTAGCACCACACTACAAGATGAAATATCATGCAAATGTATCAAATTCTATTACATCGCATGATCCAGTATTTACAAAATAATATTACAAATTGCATAGTATTAGAAGGCTAGCTGAAAACAAAGTATTACAACAGAAAACATTGAATAACATTGAGCCCATCTTCTTCATGCGCCACAGGCAAAACATGTTGGCGGTAGACTCGAGATCCTAAACGAAATCCTCACTCGTCTTCACAAACATCTACAGGACGGAATATGCATCCATAAGGGAGTCAATACAATTTAATGTATTGGCAAGTAACACTATGGTGGATATAAATGGCAAGACTAATACTACATGCTTGTTTGGATGAGTGGAGTTTGGCTAAGTTTGCATAAAGCCAGTTTTCTCCTATCACTTTTGAAAAACAAACTTTTCTTTTCAAAGGGTGGCATCATTGGACTAAAATCCAAGCACCACAACTACTGTTCACTTGGTCAATTTTTATTTATTGAAAATGGTGATGTGATTCTTCCGTCCTTCCTTGTCCAGCTGCTCGTAGTTGTCCATAACTAGGGACACGGCTAAGATCTTAGTTTGTTGACTCTGCAGAGTTTGTGCACTTTCACCTTCAGCCTCAAATCAACCCAAATATCCTATACACCCTGAGTGCATTAAGGAAAGGAGAAGAATTTGGACGAGATCTTTCAGAAGCAAGAATTCAACCCAATGGCAAGACCCGTTCCTCCTATAATTATGCTACATCTGCTTGTCAAGCCCAGGCCGAACCCTCACAACTTAGTTGATCAAGACAGATCCCATATGACTAAAGGCTGCACTAGAAGCAATCTAAACTTAGGGAATATCATAATCACTTTGTTCCTGGGTGGCATTCCTTCAAGTGAACTCCCCTCAGGGAGACACTCAACTATCAACAGCCCCGCACTACAAATCCACCCAGGTGGTTCATTGAAGTTGTTACTTAGAGTTTTTCCACAACATCAAGTAAAACAATTTTTGTAGCAAGGCTAAGCATCAACTAAGTACCAAGTCTTCAAAATAACAAGGTATAAGGATGGCTACACGGATCTAGCATAGCATAATATAACTTAGTAAAATTTCCTATCATGCATACTACTCAAAATCAACTAATGCATATAGAAAACAATGGGTAGTTGAATGGTCTGTTACTTCCCTTGTTGAAGTTGGTGAAGAAATAACAGTCTCTTCACAAAAGATCGTCGCTCTCCGTACAATCTATACATTGGAAACACAATAACAAAATAAACAAGCATACTAGCAATCAAACATACACGTGAAGAAACATACAAAGCAACAATCATAACAAAATGGGTTCAACCAAGTTGGCTTGGGAAAGGTTAGGGTTTGAGTTTTAAAATATTTATTCCATAATGGTTTCATACTTGTTAAGGAGTTTTCAAGGGTTTACTTGGGATGGACTAGGTTGAGTTTGATGTGATCTAACTTTATTATAACCATACTTGTCGAGGAAGTTCCAAGAGTTCACCAAGGGTGATCATATCACTTCTTCAACTAAAGTAGCACATAACAATGTGTAACACTTGGTCATTTTCATCAAGACCTTTGGGTGATATACGTTAGTCTCTCCATTTTGGTTAGGGTAGGTCTAGATTCAACTAACTTCATAACAATAGAGAAAATAAGATAAAGTCTTGGGATTTTCCATTTGGGTCAATGGTTGGACAAAAACAACTTTCTAAATGTTCAACTTGTATGGATTTCTCCATGTATTCACATGCTTGTCTTCTTGAAGATCATCTTCATGCTTCTATTTTAGTCTTGTTCCTTGGATGAATTCTTCTCTTGGTCTTGGTGGATTCATCATGGCTTTCTCACTAGTTGGTCCAAGTGGGATGGGCACAAAAATACCACTAGGTCAATTTGAAAAGAAAGGAATTAACAAAGATAGAAAGAGAGAGGAGCATGTTTTCTTGATTTATTCACACACTTGTACTTCCTTGAGTTTCTTCTAGTTGATGTGGAGTCCAAGTCCTTCCTTCAATTTCTTCAATGATCTTCCTTGTAGCTCTTCATGTTGCCACCAAGTTGAAAATGGAGTTCCTTCTTGTGGTTGAGTCTTGACTTCCATTTTGCTAACTTGATGGATTCTTGAAGCAAGAATAGGGGAATGGAGAAGTAGATAGAAAACTATGGTACTAGTGTTTGAGGTTCACTACTTGGTCTTTTATATGGTTTACATACTAGGGACTTGGTCTTGGCTCCAAAATAGCTATAACATCAAAGGTAACACGGATAGAGCAATTCTAAGACTTAAACAACTAGGTGGACTACTTATGATGGAAGGTTGGCTAAATTTACATGGTCATGGTCCAGGGGTGTCCAAAAAGGTTTAGGCACTGATATCTCTGGTTCAAGGTTACAAAATGGAGCAATTTTGGTTAAGGAACCATAATCTAATTATTTGTAGAACTAAATCTATGTCAAAATTACTCAAGTAGACAAATTAATTCTAAATTTAAATTTAATTTGTTCAAGGTTTAGTTTGGGACAAATAATATGAAAGTACACATCTTAAGGTTTCCAAATATATTTTATTTGCAATTTTTGGATTTTTCGAATTTGAATTATGCCAAAACTCATCAAACAAGCATATTTGAATTTGAACAATTTTTAAATGGTCAATTTTGAATTTGGCCGGTGGAAAAAGTTTCTACATGTTGTGCTGATTCCAAAAAGTCCATGTTTGCTAAATTTGGAATTATGGATCAAAAGTTATGATGATTCAAAGTTCTAGGGACTAATCTGCAAAATTTCCATTCTTATTTTATTCGGAAATTAATCTAGAGACGGTCTGGGGTGCTAAGCGCTGCACTGGGCGGCATATAAGGATTTGGCTTGTGCTGGTTTCACGCTGCGCTGAGCGACGGATAGCATTATAACGCGCAGCTGACTAGACGCTGAGGTGACACGATCTGATTGACCCGTACCCCTTCGCTAAGTGATTTAATCACGCGCGTCAGATCTGGATCTAACAGAGGAGAGAGGAGGAGGGAGAGAAACTCACCGCCAGTAGGGTTTGTGGTCACCGGAATTAATGGCTGCGGTGGTGGCGCTCTCGGGAGTGGATCGCGGCAGCACTGCGATGGTTCTCCGGCCACGCTGATACTACGGGGAGGTTGAAAGCGCATGGTGCCCCCATATGTGGTTTTGGTAATTAATGACAATCCTTATGGACTAATGTTTGCATTGAGTTATCCTTGTAGATATTGTCCAAAGGAAATAATGGAGTTCATGTGTTGAACTCTATTAGCTTCCTTGATGGCCATTGTTACATTCAAGGATTTATATGAAGAATGGTCATGGTTTGAGTTGAGCCTATTGCTAGTGTGTCTTGAAGAAAAGTATTAAGTGATCCTTCATTATTATCTTCAAGACATCATCATTTGAAGTGAGAAGAAAAGATACAAGGTTGATCAAGCAAGTGATCAACCCGTTTTTCCTCTCTCTCTCCACCATTGTTGACTTTGGAAAGCTTGCTTCTCTCTCAATCCCTCCAATGATTCTTGCATATCTTTGAGGGAGAAGTTAGAGGAGATCTAGATCTACATTTCCACCAATCCATTCTCCTTCTTAGTGAGGGAAACCTAGTAGATCTTGATCTTGGAGTTCTTGATTTTTCTCCATTGTTCTTCCTCTCTTATTCCCCCATGAGCATTTGTTGCTTTGTTGGAATTTGAGAGTGGAGGATTTGAGCACTTGTGCTCTTGCCATTTGCATTGGTTGTATCGGTTTGGTCTCTCCACGAGGATTCGTGGAAGTGAAAGTTTGTGAGCTTGTTACTCTTGGGTCTTGGACCCTAGACGACTTGTGGTGTTCTTGGGAGCCTCCAATTGAGTTGTGGATGTGTGCCCACAGATTGTGGTGATGCCGAGATCCTCCAATTAAGTTGTGGATGCGTGCCTCGGGTTTGAAGGTTGCCAATAGTGGAAGGTGAACTAGGCCTTTGTGGCGGGGTTCATCGGAGAATAGGGTGAGGCCTTTGTGGCGTTGAGTAGGCCTTTGTGGCGATCTCACACCCCTCCAACGAGGCGTACTCCCCTTGTGGGAGGAACTCGGGAATACATCATCGTCTCCATGTGCCTCGGTTTGTATACCCGAGATTTTTACTTATGCAATTTACATTGTGATAGCCTTCGAGCTTGAGTTATATATATTGCTATCACCTTGTTACTTGTCTTGCTTAGCATAAGTTGTTGGTGCACCTAGTTTACCATAGAATATTTAGGTTGTATGCTTGTTAATTTAAACACCTAGTTTATTTCCGCATTTAGCAAGCCTTAACCGGAAAAGTTTTAATCGCCTATTCACCCCCCCTCTAGGCGACGTTGTTGTCTGTTCAATTGGTATCAGAGCCTCGTCTCTCTTTATTAGGCTTTACATCCTAGAGAGTACGATTTCGTTTAGAGAAATAGAGCACGATCCCGATTTTATATTCTATGGTAGAAATTATGATGTTTGGAAAACTCGCATTCTTAATTTTCTTACGGACATGGGTGCGAAGTATGTTAAGAGAATTGTAGATATGGATTTCCTCCTCCAAAGAATTCTCAAGATTTATCTTTAGAGGTTGAGGAAAACTCTTATCTTGATACTCTTGTATCTAATGGTCTCTTGTGTGTTTTGAGCGATGTAGTTATTGATTCAATCATGCCTTTTTGGAACGCTCATGAGCTATGGACAAAACTTCAAGATATATATGATGTGTCCAACATTATTGAGGATGATTGTTCTTCATCCACTTCCGTCCGTGATGAGTTCACATCTTTCTCCACTCCACCAACATGTGATTTGTCACAAGGTAATGATATGGTGAGTGGTGATAGAAATTGCATTGTGGATAATGAAATTTCTATTGACTATACTACATCTCTATCCCATTGCAATGATCTATCTTTGGACTTAATATCTTCTAGAACTCAAAGTTCCATACATGCTAGTATTGATAGTCCTTGCATATCATGTAATAGTTGTTCAACTAAATCTCATGATGATATGCTTCCTATGTCTTGTTTTCATGGAAACAATGCTTCCATTTCCTCTAGTACTTGTGTGGCTAACAATGTAGAGGAATCCCACTTTTTGGTGGAACAAGACATGGACCTTATTGGCGCTTCAAGTATATCTTCATCATCTCCATCCATTTCTCATATGTGCCTTATGGCTAAGGATTCAAAGGTATCTCCACCTTTGGAACCCACTACATCTTGTGATGATGAGGATGAGGATTTATTTTGTGGAGAGTATGAGGATGAGGTCTCTTTAATGGAGAAGGGTGAGTTGGTTCTTCTTGATCTCCCTAAAGGTAGTAAAGCTATCACTCCTTTGGGTGAAATATTGGCCTTTTCTATTTATAGCTCTAAAATCATTGAAAAGAAAGGTGAGATTGACAGAAGTGATGCCGATGAAAAGGCATCCCTCACTATGTCTGTTGAGGAAGAGTATGAGCTTCAAATTACTCTTGAGGAGAAACTTGAATCTATTGAGGAGCTCTATAATGAACAAATAACCTATCTCACTAAAGCACGTGACCATACTAATGCTAAATATAAAGTGCTTAAAAATGAAAATGTTGAATTTGTTGTTGGCAATGTTAATCTTATTGAGGAAAACTCTAGGTTGAATAATGAGCTTGCCAGGTTTTGTTCTTCTATTTCTAATGATGCTTGTGCTACTAACTCCACATCTTGTGAAGCATCTATTTTTAAGGAGAATGTTGAGCTAAGGGCTCAACTTGACACTACTACAGAAATGCTTATAGCCTCCAGGTGGTTAGTGACGGGTAAAACTTGGCCTGTCACTAGTAAGTATTACCAGCGACGGGCAAGGATCAGCCTGTCACTAGTAATAAACACTAGCGACGGGCGTATAAAAGTGACTGTCACTAGTATTTTTTAGGAGAGCGGCTGAACGGAAAAGTTATTTAGTGACAGACATCTATAAATGTCTGTCACTAGTAACACTATAATTAGTGACATACTCAAAATGTGCATGTCACTGGGTTTTTCATAGAGTGTATCTCGAAGGGCAAATCTATTAGTGACAGGCATGATGAATGCCTGTCACCGGTGAAGGAATTTTCCCAAGTTCTTTTTAGAGGAACGACAGGGCTTTGGGCTTTTATTAATCCACTCGCATAATGTTCACCAAAATATATTTATTATGTCATTCGTGGTAATACGTTTTCGTCCAATTGAAAATATGTTTCCTTTGCAACAACTTAAGGACCAAATATGTTTTATTTTATGTCTGTACATCGTCGTTCCCCGTCAATGGCTAAAATAGAGTTTATAGCGGGTACGCTACTCTGCTTGCTTGGACATGCGACCGACATGCATGGCACGCTTGCGGCGCAAGGCGGATGCATGCACGCTGGTGATTGGCGTAGCGGCAGGGGCAGGGGCAGGGGCAGGGAGCAAGGGAATTGAAGGACGAGCTGGGAACGCATGTTGAGATCGCGAGGGATGTGGTATCAGGATATGGTTGCCCTAAACGGTAAGAATCCTAACGGCCTTATATGTTTTCGACGGTTCCAAGCGACCACGTCAGGAGAGCTCATGTCGGACGTCAGGAACATGAAAATATGAATAGAGGTTAGTAGCACACATTGATCCATCCGCCTTTTGATTGGTCCTCGTGGAAACTTGATTGGGACTGTGACCGGAGTTTCGGGTTCAAACCACATGACAAAAATCAATGCAGAGAGCAAAATTCTCCTGATCCATGCTCTACCAATGAGGTCTCATAAAGCCAACACCCACTAATCACCGATCTTGACCGTTGGTATCAAATAGATCTAACGATTATATTAAACGAGCGAGAAGCGTGAAACTTTTTTTAGAAAGCCCGCCACGAAATTACGTTTTTTTTTTTCAAAAATTTGGAGCGCACTTAGCACCAAAACTTCTCAAAAGTAAAAACAAAACCACCGACAACTCCTCGTTCCCCACTCACCTCTGAAAAATTCTCTCTCCCCCCGATCTGATCATCTGAATCGCCCCGCCGCCTCTCCACCTCGCCGGCTGGCCCCTACACCGCCCCCTTCTTCTCTCCCAGCCATGGCCGCTCCTCCCCCAAGTAGCTACCTTTCTCCTCCCGCAGCAGCAGACCGAGCGCCTCCGGGCTCAGCCACGCCGGCGACCGATGCGGCGCCGCCCGGGAGCCACATCTTCGCAACAAAGACTAGGTGCCCAGGATTCCGGCGAGTCCCCTCCACCGCCGCCTCTTCTCCTACACCATCGGGCGATACTCCCCGCCGGACCAGATGCGCTCGTGTCCTCCTAATCCACCTCCCCTCTTCTATAATCCCCACATCGCCTCCGGAATCCCCTCTATCTCACTCAGCGCCTTCGCCATGGAGGGCTTTCTCCAGCACCGTCGTTGTGCTCACCGGCCGTCGTGCCCGTCTACATGCCAACGCCGCCTCGATGTGTGCTCACAGACCGCCTCCAAGATCCGTGATCGGCAACCGTCGTCGGCATGGAGGGCGCCCTCCAGCGCCGCCCGTACCAGAGCCATAAATGGATTCCAGCCGCGCCCGGGTTGATGCTGCTCGTCCACGGACACAGGCCTCCGCCATGGAGGGCGTCGTTGACGACCTCGACTCCCTCCCGACGGTGTCCTCACCGTGGTGCACCTGCCGGTGATGTTCGTCGGCCAGCACTCTATCCCGTTGCTGCCAAGCCCTCTTCTCATGTCACGAATTTGATGGCCGCAACCGCCATCATCTGCATCCACTGCAGCTACCACTAGATCTGAAGGTTGCTAGCTTACTGCCGCACGTACTTACCTTAAGCTGTTTGAGGAAATGGCAATTAGGTGAGAACAACAGTTTATTTCTTTCATTATACTGCCTGTTCCGCACATACTGACCTTGCACCTGTGAATTGCCCTTAACTTGTTTGAGTAAATGCCAACTAGACTCTCACTGTTGTGTGCTCTGTTAATTATTGTTAAAATGTGATTCAGGCAATATAGTTACTTGACTGAGTACCGCGCGACCTGATTCAAAGTGGGGCGTGCTCTGTGAGAATGTAATTATAGTTTATGTATTTCTTGTCTACCAGGAAAAATGATAGTAAGTATAGATTACGAAAAAATATATATGATGTTACTTGTTTTTCCTGTAGCTGTGGGTGTATCATTAGAAAGAATAAGTCTTGTCTCGATAATGTCTATTAGCATCAGATTTCATGTTTCTTACAACGTTACTACTTATATATTTTTGCTTATAGGGAAGATGCCTAGGTAGCTCCTGTCCTGTCAAGGAAAGGACGACGGTAACATTTCTTTTGGTGATGGCGGCAGGGTTCAGTTCCTATCGGCTCAAGGTGAACACATAAAGACTTGGGCACCAATCCAACATTCTTGTTAACGTACAGCTCGCCCCTTCCGCTCCCTCTTGGTTTCATGTTCAACTTCTTCGGTCCCCTCGTGTTGATTGTTTGTGCCTTTGTGGTATGAACTTATGCATGTCTATTGGTGTGCACTTACCCTTCTCTTCTCTCACTTTTTTTGGATGGCAGGAAAACCAGTACTGAAGTTGAAAGGTTTGTACAATTTTGTTAGGATGGAAAGCCCGACTTTTCCCCATATTCTGCTGGGAGTTGCAGTCCCGACATCTCTATTTCCAGTCGTAGCTCCGGCGGCAGCTCAAAGTCGATGTCCGTGCAACCGTGCCTTCTGCTTGGCTTTTCTTGCCACATAATTTATTCTTCAGATTGCCTCAAATACTATACAGGTAGGTCTCATGAATATTGATTAGATTACTAGGATATATGTATGCTTTGATTTTCTATCATGATATTGGGTAGTCCACTCATTGCATAAGGAACGGTGCTCTAACACTGAACCAAACTATTGCGTAGTAGTAGGTTCTGTATTGTACCAAAGAGATTTCTCCATTAATGGTGACAACTGCTAAATTCCCCATGTAGAAAAGGAATCACTTATATTCCATTACTTTCCAATCTAGGTGTTCCGCAAAGATACCACAACTATGCTCTCCAGGGAGGAGTTATTCAAGGACATATTGAATAAAGTAGCAAATGCATGGAAGCACATTGTCGAGCTACGTCTTATAGGTCCATGGATGTCCAATACTAACCCGAAGCTTTCTTGAGCATTTGTTCTATGCAATGGTCGTGTTTTTTCGTTGTGGATTAGTACAAGAGGAAGCAAATTTACTAAGGCTATACGTCGACCAACCTTGATATGTTGATCTCCATTTGGTATGTCTATTAGATTCTCCATATATCCTTATTGCATACAACGATTAAGCATTTGGCTGTTATTCACTTGTGCCTTACACTATGCTCGACAAATTGCTCCTCAAAATGTGTAGAACTCCTTTTCACTTTGGGCCTTCATTTTGGTAACATTTTATGAAACTCATCACATTTTCAACACATAGATCTTTTGTGCGGGCTTCGTCACATTTTTCTACAGATAGATCTTTTTGTGCGGGCTTCATCACATTTTTCAAGTCGCCCCTTCCTACCGGCTGCATGTTCCTTTGGACAGATTATATTAACCCATTGGTTTCCTCTTCTTTTGTCCCCTCACTTGCCCCTCTCGAACAACCTGCTCGCCATGGCTATTGCCTGCTTCTGCTGGTGCTGCTGGAAGTGAGCACACTCAACCTCGGCATCCGTTCGAGCTCCCAACAGCGAGCTCCCACGTGTCTCCATCTCTTCTATTGGCCCTCTTGCATTTGAATTCTTTATCTGCTCCATGTTTTATGCAGCTCTATTAGTAGGGCTTTATCTGATTTCAATTGAACCCAGTCCGTCATTGTAATGATTTTTTAATTCGACTATACTGGCATCAATGCGAAACATGATTTGTGCATGTCTATTTGCAGTGCTTAATCTCGGTTTCAACAGCATCCAGTCCATCATTGTATCTTCATCTGAGTATTCTCGCAAGAGCACGGTACATGATTTGTGATTCAAATGGCTTACAAGGTTGCTGTGAAAAAACCCAGTAGATATATACTCCTGCTAGTAGTATACTATATAGTTGCCTCATGGAACAATATCAGTATTCATTTCGTTGGCGCTCTTTGCAATTTTCTTACCCGTTTTTTCTACCCATTTCAGGTTTTTATGCTCTTGTCGGTTCGTAGTCGTTTGTCTCCTTCCAACCAGTCCGTTACATAAGAGGTACCTACTCAGGTTAATTTTGTTTCGTCCAGCAAACAATATTCTAAGCTGTATGTCTAAAACAAGCACCTTCTAACTGTCCCCTTTCTTCTACTTTCCATGTTTTTCTTTCCCATATTTTGTTGTACGTTCGGTATTAAATATATAATCACCATAATCTCTAGACCTTTTTGGTTATAGTGTACTTTCTTCAAGTTATATCGGCAACGGACTGTATATATTCTTACCTGAATACCTGGTGACACCACATGACAATGGAAGTTCACCAGTTGACTCCCTAAATCACTTCACGATGTTACTCTTTCCACTTACAACCTAATGCTTGAATTCTGTCTCAAAAAGCATTCTACCATGCATTCCGATATACAAACTATGTGGTAGACATATTTGTCTCTTCATGCATTTCTCTAAATACATTAAAATCGTTTCTAATGCCCGCCGCAATGCCCGGGGTATCCACTAGTTATAGCTAAATGTATGATACTGCTTTTGGTTTTTATTTCTTTTCTATTACCCTTGATACTTCGAAATCAGAGAATCTATTTAGAACAACTAATTGTGAATAAACTTGTAGTTAAATGGATTTTAATGTGTCACGTACACTGACGTGCAAGTTACTACTAGCATATATAGTCATATACTTCATACTTGTACCATTTTCATATTTTAGGTGATCGTACTGAAGTCTTTGCTTCTCCCAACGCTGGAGAACTAGCACCTACTATCCATTCGGACGTGATGGCGCTAATGCAACTGAAGATTATTTTGGAATCCCACTAACATAGTAATCTATTGTAAATTTGATTTTTCTTTTGTCAATTAGTATGTCTTTTGGATTGCCCAAATATTGCTAAGTGGCGTGCTAGCTGCTATGTTAAATTGACAATTTGTAAGCAAATTCGAGATCTAATACATTGATTTTAATTTTTTTTAGCACCTACTTGCGATTTAGGAATCAATTAGTATGTCTTTTGGATTGCCCAAATATTGCTAAGTGGCATGCTAGCTGCTATGTTAAATTGACAATTTGTAAGCAAATTCGAGATCTAATACATTGATTTTTTTTTTGTACCAAAATTCAAACATGTGACAGGCAGAATAATGGACCCGTCACAAGAAAACCCATAGGGCCGTGGCCTTAGATCATAACTAGTGACATGCATTTCTGTTGCCCATCACTAGTGTACACATGCTAGTGACACAGAAAGGCATGTCATTGGTGAACATACTAGTGACTGGCACTTGCCTGTCACTACTAACCTCATACCAGTGACTAGTCATCAGTGATAGACGTTTTGCCAGTCACTAATGGGCCTTTTCAGCCTGTCACTGATAGCCTATTCTGCAGTAGTGCAAGTGTGGGAAATTGGAAGAAAGTCATGAAAATCTATCTAGCTCTCATGAGGATTTTCTAGCATCCCATACCAAGCTAAAATTGGCTCTTGAGGCTATCACTACAAAGGTAACATCTTGTGAGCCTCATGTGGTTACTAGCAAAATATCTTCTAGTAATGCTATATTGACTTGTGCTCGTATTAGTAATTCATCCTCTCATAATGTTTCTACATGTTGTGATGAATTGCTTTCCTTGCCTTGTTTCTCTAATAATGAAGCATCTACTTCCTATAGCTCTTGTGTTGATTCTAACCATGTAGAGGAAATTAAAGAGCTCAAGTCCCAAGTCACTTCTTTGAAGAAAGACTTGGAAAAGAGTCGTGAAGGGAGTTCCACCCTTGACAAGATGTTGAGAGTGCGAAGACTTCCAAATGACAATAGTGGACTTGGATTCAACTCCAATATCAAGAACAAGTCCATGGTTGACAAGAAGAAGGGCCAAGAACAAGTCAAAGATCCGGCCAAGATTATTTGCTTCAAGTGCAAGATTGAAGGGCACCATGTTAGATCTTTCCCTTTGAAGAAGTCTCTAAGTGAGAAGCAACTAAGGAAGTGGCCTCTTGTTCAGTCTCATGCTCAACCACGAGTTGAACAATGACCACCTCCTAAGAAGACTCAAGCCAATGCTCCTCAAGTTGAGGAGCCTATTAAGAAGAAAGAGAAGAGTCGATGTTGCTACCTTTGTCGTGAGAAGGGACACCTTGCTTCTTCATGCACTAATGGTACATTATCCAACCTTATCCTTGTTGATGATGTGTATTCCATTCGGAAGGATAATGTGGGCAATGTGTTTGCCAAGTTTGTTGGTACTCAAAGTGGTGTCAAGAAAAGAACCATTTGGGTTGCCAAGCCTATTGTGACTAACCTCTTAGGACCCAATTTGGTTGGGGACCAACAAGCTCAAACTTGATCAATAGGTGTTGTTGGAGGGCATTGGAGACTTGGCTATCTCATGAATAATTAAGGGATCTTCATCATTTATATTTCCTCAAGCCAAGTCATGTGGATTATATATATCTCTTATCCAATGTTCCTCCTTGCGGTAACTTGTATCTAATTCATATATTCATTGAAAGTTGCATGCTCCCTTGCATATGTTAGTTTTGTTTCTAGCATGTGTTTGTATATGTTGTGCTTACTACTTACCTATCTTGAGTAATCTAGTTATGTTTGTTGGTTTGCATTCCATCTACTTGTGTGCTTTGTGTTGAGCCTTCATTGCAATTCTTGATTTTTTTTGTTGGCTCTTTGAGAGATTAATGGACTATCCCATTTTGGGGAAGTAATATGCTCTTGGCACTTTACTATCCTAAAATGTGTTTACATGAGGAATACCACTTAGTGTTGATATATCAATATTATCTTGTCTCTATATGGTATGTCTTCCTCATGAGAAATTCAAATTCTAATGTCCATTAATTTTCTCTTGTTGGATTTATTTTCTTTGCCTCTTGTTAAAAAAAATGGATTATCACATTATGGGGGAGTAATAAGCTATGTGCATATTACAAGCCTATAAAATGTGAACATGTGAGGTATTGCCACCTAGAATTAATATTGTTAGTTATCTTGTTTTTATGTGGCATGTTGCTCAAACAAGTTCCATGTTTTATTAAATGTGTTTTTGTCTCTCTTGTTTTGGTATCTTGTTTGTAAGAGAGTTTCTTGTTAATTTGTTTTTTCGGGTTTTATTTGAAACCTTCAAGAATCTCTATCTAAGCATGTTTTTCTATTCCTATCTTTTGTCATATCCTTATGTTTTGTGAATATGATTGTGAACAAATCTACCACCGATAAATATCTCCACACATCTCTTGTCTTTGACAAGTGATAATAATTTGTGGTAAGTTTATTGATCATATTTACTTTGGCCTTTGCTCAAAAAAAATTGCTTGTTTCTTGCCAATGTTTTTTTGGTTTAATTCCCTTGTGTCTTCCTTGCTCTACTCAAAATTTGTGTTGTGCTTTCTTGTGGTAGGAAAATCAATGATCCTATACTTGTGCACTTATGTTAAAAGTCATACTTCTTTGGGTTGCACTATTCTTGGGGAAGCTATCCTACATTGAGTAGATCACCGTTCTTTATATTGGTATTGCATCTAATTGTTTTTTTAAACATGACTAGTGTTTGAATAATATATATGGAGAGTAATGATTCCATTGTGTGCATTTTGTATTCAAATGCAAGATCATAAATAATGCACTATTCTTGGAAGAACTATCCTATATGCGTTTGAACACTTGTTGTCTTTAAATTTGTATTTTATCCCAATGACTTATCTCTTTGGAAGACGAACATTTTTCGTTTTGGTACTTTGTGTGCTATCATGAAAAGTGTAGAGGGTTTGTTTATTCTTTGATGTTTTTTTGGTATCTTCTCTATTTGGTTTTCTCAATCATGTGTTGATTTGGGTCTTGATATAATTTGGAGAATTCTCTTTCTTTTAACTCTTATGAGTGGCTTATTGGTTTAATTGGTTTTTTGTCCAGTTTGTATCTTGTTTTGGTTCTTGAAAGTTTTGTGCATGCATATTTACTATGTATATCTTTTGGCATGCTTACTTTCGTTGATCCAATATATAGGATAAACTCCACCAAATCCTAAATGGCTAAGATGTGCATGAAATTCAAATTCATATCAATATGCACATATTTATGTGGAGTTTGTCCTATGTATTGTAGTTGTTCTAACTACTTTGGACCCAATGAGTTTGGGTACCATTTTGTACTTGAATTTTGTTTTTAGGTACAATGGAGATACATTGTTTTATTGCTCCATTCATAAGGAAGGTGTTCTCACCATCGTATTATAGGAGTCAAGCCATGATGATTAAAGAACTCACATCCTCTTCATCACCAATGTCTTCTCGATAACAAGTATCTATCTCATGCATACATTTCTATCTTTCAACCTTGTGTAGGTTGTATATTGGCATGAATTCCTTTTGTTGCATTTCATTTGGTCCTTGCAAGTGTATTATCAAAACATCTTTATTGCAAATATGAGTAAGCCGGGATGATTACATATCTAGGGGATATTTATAATCATTTTAAGATCTACCAATCCCAAGTATATTAATCTAGCAACTTCTACTCGAAGTCTCTCATATGCAATATTTATGAATTCTCAAAAACCATTTGAATCTTTTGTGATATGCGTTACCTTTCTCGAAGCATTCGAACTATCACTTTTTCCTTGTGATATTTGTGATGCTTTGATGAGTTTTGTTTGTTCATCTATATCCCCTTAAGATTAAACTAAGCTTAGTTCTTTGCTTTCAAGCAAAAATCTTATTGGTATATTTATGAACCTCTCTTGGATATCATGTTCTTCACCTTTGTACCTATTTTGTGTGTGCATGTTTCTTTGTGGATATAAATCTTTGTGATTGGTGTCCACTTAGAAACTTATACACACGGCAATAGTTACATATTTAATTGATATTCTTTTTCTTTAGTGACCATGGTGTATTGCTTTATATTCTTTGGTGGTTCCTAAAAGGCACAAGCTTTGCTTTTCTTTTGGTATTCCTTTTGCATCTTAATAAGCTTGTGGACCTATGTGTTTTATCCTTTGATGGTTTGTGTGTATGGGAAATACATGATATGCACTATGTGCCTCCTTTATTAAAAGGCTATGTTGATTATTTTATCATCCTATTAGTCTCCTAAAAATGTTTTTCCTTGTCACACCCATCTACTTCGGTTGAGTAAGTCTTTATTTGTCGCTTCTTGATCTTAATTTCTCAATTTTTTGTTTGTTTGCAAGTTGCTTTGCTTCATTTCCAATCTATTCTCTTGCTCTTGTTTGTGTTCAAAATTATCTAGAAGGGAGTGATGATTCCATGTTGTGCACATTATATAGTAATTAAAATCTAACATTGTGCATGTACCTTGGGGAGATCCCTCTTGATTTTCTAGAACACTTGGTTGATCTTATCATAATATTGTTTTTGGTCAATCGGTTTTTCGGATCCTTTGGTTGGTTGCTTCTTTTTGAAAGTATCCTTCAATTTGTCTTTTCTTATAAATCTTTGGATTCTCAATATAGTTTGATCTCCCTCCATCTATTCATAGTTGGATATATGCACATGATTTCACTCACATCATGAGGAATGCATACACTATGGGGGAGCTCTTACTATATTGGCCTTCTAATCTTTTTGCCCATTTCGGCAATGGATGCCAATGGTGGAGAAGTTTAGAGGGTTTAAGGGAATTTGATTTATGCTTTAGTTTCGTTCTTAAGCATTTTCATTTCCATGCTATTTCATTCTTCCTCTTAGTTTAGCATGGTTGCTTAATTCAACATATAAACCCTCGTAAAAAGAGATTGTTATCAATTACCAAAATGGGGGAGATTGAAAGCGCATGGTGCCCCCATATGTGGTTTTGGTAATTAATGACAATCCTTATGGACTAATGTTTGGATTGAGTTATCCTTGTAGATATTGTCCATAGGAAATAATGGAGTTCATGTGTTGAACTCTATTAGCTTTCTTGATGGCCATTGTTACATTCAAGGATTTATATGAAGAATGGTCATGGTTTGAGTTGAGCCTATTGCTAGTGTGTCTTGAAGAAAAGTATTAAGTGATCCTTCATTATTATCTTCAAGACATCATCATTTGAAGTGAGAAGAAAAGATACAAGGTTGATCAAGCAAGTGATCAACACACAAAGCTACAATTTGTACCAAGTGGGATTGTGTATCTCATGGTATGGTAAGAAATTGTAAATATAGCTTTGTGAACTAACCCATCATATGTGTGTGTGGCATCTCTATGTGTGGTTAGGTATTTTTCCATGGGCATGAACCAAAAGGAAGATTTCATATAGCCCGTGGTCTATGTCGTCGTCAAGCGGTGTTTGTCATCTAGCTTTACGTGGAAGCTCAAGTGAAGCATCTAGAAGATATCCTATGCTTGATGCTTGCCACCCTTTTGGAGATTGTGGCCTTGTGAAGATTTGTCGAGAAGGGTCTCTCCCATAATGGTGTATGGGGGAGCTAGTCTCTCCCATAATGGTGTATGGGGGAGCAACTTGCAAATCTTCATCAAGTGGAGCTTGTGCTAGCAAGCACGATCAAGAAAGAAGATCCAACTTGAGAGATTCAAGATCGTCATCATCTATATCAAGTGAAATGCTCAATTCAAAGGTATAATCTTGATAGGTTTTCTATTTTACCAGTCTCGTGTCTTTGGGAGACCGGGTTATAGGATAGATAGTCGTACTATCAAGAGGGGCTCTCAAGTGAGTAACGTGATCGAATTGTTGTGGAGAGCTCAAACCTTTGCATACTTGCATATCATCTTTCTTGGTTCTTATTTGGCTTTTGTCTCCTTTGGGTTTTAGTGCTTGTCGTGATCTTCATGGCAAGCCAAGGTTTATCGAAAACGGTTTTGGTAAGAAAAACTTGTTGCGTTTTCGGTGGTGAAAATATCCGGTTCACCTTTGAGAATGTTTCCACACCTTCCATGTGTGGTAACTTCTCCATTCCTGTTTGTTTGGATATTCCTTGTTATTACCTTTCCAACCCATTTGGATTCACCTAATTCGGAGTTCATTCGCAAAAGTTATGTGTGTTTTCGTGTTGGAGGTTTTACCGGGTGTTCCTATTTGAGAGGTCTAAACCTTTACCTATTTAGTTTTATCTTCCATTTATGGACAATGATGTTTCTCTGCATATTCTTGTAGTGCTCGTCGTTGCGATTTCAACGAGCCCAAGAACATTGAAAACGGAGTCCATATATAAAAGTTATAGCATTTCTCGTATCGGTTTTCAGTCACACTGTTGCAATCCGGAATTATTTCGGACCATCCGGAATTATTCCGACTTGGTCGCGAAAAACCTCTGTTGTAATCCGGAATCGCTTCGGAATCATTCCGGGCCATTCCGGACCACTCCGGAATCATTCTGGACCATTCCGGAATGGACGGAAAAAGTGGAAAACGACTAGTTTTTGAGCACCTATTTAAGAGGTTTTCTTCCCCAAAGTCCCCAAGACTTTCCCAACCCGTTTTTCCTCTCTCTCTCCACCATTGTTGACTTTGGAAAGCTTGCTTCTCTCTCAATCCCTCCAATGATTCTTGCATATCTTTGAGGGAGAAGTTAGAGGAGATCTAGATCTACATTTCCACCAATCCATTCTTCTTCTTAGTGAGGGAAACCTAGTAGATCTTGATCTTGGAGTTCTTGATTTTTCTCCATTGTTCTTCCTCTCTTATTCCCCCATAAGCATTTGTTGCTTTGTTAGAATTTGAGAGTGGAGGATTTGAGCACTTGTGCTCTTGCCATTTGCATCGGTTGTATCGGTTTGGTCTCTCCACGAGGATTCGTGGAAGTGAAAGTTTGTGAGCTTGTTACTCTTGGGTCTTGGACCCTAGACGACTTGTGGTGGAGCCTCCAATTGAGTTGTGGATGTGTGCCCCAAGATTATGGCGACGCCGAGATCCTCCAATTAAGTTGTGGATGCGTGCCTCGGGTTTGAAGGTTGCCAATAGTGGAAGGTGAACTAGGCCTTTGTGGCGGGGTTCATCGGAGAATAGGGTGGAGCCTTTGTGGCGTTGAGTAGGCCTTTGTGGCGAGCTCACACCCCTCCAATGAGACGTACTACCCTTGTGGGAGGAACTCGGGAATACATCATCATCTCCATGTGCCTCGGTTATTTCTATACCCGAGCTTTTTTACTTATGCAATTTACATTGTGATAGCCTTCGAGCTTGAAGTTATATATCTTGCTATCACCTTGTTACTTGTCTTGCTTAGCATAAGTTGTTGGTGCACCTAGTTGACCATAGAATATTTAGGTTGTGTATGCTTGTTAATTTAAACACCTAGTTTATTTCCGCATTTAGCAAGCCTTAACCGGAAAAGTTTTAATCGCCTATTCACCCCCCTCTAGGCGACGTCGTTGTCCGTTCAGAGGTGCGACATGGAAAGGGAGTCTTCTGGCGTGCTCGGTGGGCTCCAGTTCGGTCTCCCGCGTCGGAGATGGACGGTGGCAGACAGCAGCTGCGGCGTCGGGTGTCATCGGGGGTGGTCTCCTGCTAGGAAAAGAACACAAAAAAGGCATGAGGAGGTTCAGGAGGTTGAGGGGAAGATAAGGAGCACGAAATCGGCCGCGGTGACCTGCTGCTGTGGCCGAAAACGATGACGAACGGCGACGCCCAGTACAGACTCCGGCGAACAATTTCTGTGGCGTCAGGGCACAAATCGAGCAGCCACGGGAGGGTAAAATAAGAGCAGGAGTAGGGATTTAACTTGGAGGGGTCGGGGCTAGCTTTGATGGCCATAAACGCTCGAATCAATCCGAGGAAGAAACGACAGCTCATGCGTTACTAGAGGTTGAAGTGACAGTGACGTTAACTGACGTCATCAATCATTTTTTTCCTATTTTCTTATTTCCATTATAACTTTTGATTTAAAAATCTTTTTAGCCTCAAATAAATTTCTAAAATCTTGAAATAAATTTTTCTTTCAACTAAGCACATTTGAAAACTATTATGGACACATTTTAATTTTTTAGTTTTGAAATTATATATAATTCATTAATAGCACTTAATACCATTTTAAATTAGAAAGATAATAAAATGAGGTTTTTGATTAAATAAAATTTTAGAGACATTAAACAGGTCAAATACTATTTTTGAAAGTCATTTCACTTGACTTTCATACTTTATATTTTTAAGATATGAGTGATTACTAATAGCAACTTAATGTCATTTAAATAAAACATACCAAATAATTAGTATTGTTGACAATTAAAATTCTAGAGAGTTACCACTATTGAAAATATTGTTTCCCAAGTGTAACACATTTTCATCACAGAATAATTTATTGGAAAACATTTTATAGAATATGGTTTGTTAAATAAAGATAATAATTATTGAATAAGTACAATTTATTTGAATAAGGTTAAGGGTTTATGGAATAGAGGTATAATGGATTCTTATTTTCAATATTATTGAAATATGTGTTGTTTCGTTTTGTTTTATTGCATCTCATTTGGTTTTTGGTGACTTGCATTATATGAAAAAAAAAGTTTCAAAATTTTGTGATTTTTGCACTATCTAAAAATCAGGGATGTTATAGGAAAATAATATTTGTTTATAGTAGATGAAAGAAACAGTGATGGCTGTAGTAAAACAGTAGCAGCAGTATGAAAACATAGATTGCAGTGGTTGTATAATCAGTATGAGGAAAATGGACCGGGGTCCACAGTTCACTAGAGGTGTCTCTCCCAAGACAGATAGATAGCATGTGTGGTAAACAACTTACAGCTGGGCAATTGCCAGATATAAAGGCTGCACCGTAGTGCATATGCATGACATGATGATTACTATGTGATTCATGCGGGAATTACAAAAAAACTCATAGACCGTTATCCAACCACATCTATGACTAATAATCCACCCTCACAATGGCATCCGAGCAATCCTTGGGTATTAAGTTGCGAGCAACAGATAATCGCATTAAGCAAAGTGTGTAGTGTAAACAATGTAAACATCGTTGTTTTCTCCCTAATGGCAACAACACATCCTCCATGAGTCACGTTTCTGTCACTCGAGCATAGATGCAAAGGAGGCATGAACCCACTATCGAGCATAAATACTCCCTCTTGGAGTTGCTAGCATCTACTTGGCCATAGCATCTACTAACAACGGAGAGCATTCAAGGTCATAAATAACATACACATGAAGAGAACATGATAGATGATAATCAAGAGACATAACATTCAATATTCATCGGATCCTAGCAAACACAACATGTAGCATTACAATAAGATGATCTTGATCATATAGGGAAGCTCACAAGATCTAAACATGAGGCATAAAGAGGAGAGAACAATCATCTAGCTATTGCTATGGACCCATAGTCCAAGGATGAACTACTCACGCATCATTCCGGAGGTGTGCATGGTGGTGTAGAGCCCTCCGGTGCTGATTTCCCCTCCCAGTAGGGTGCCCGGGAGAACTCCAAAACCCTCCCAAACTCAGGTTGACGATGACGGTGGCCTCGGGTGTTTTTCGTGGAAAAGGTGGATTGTTTTAGGGTTAACCTTCCGACGGGAATAAATAGGCGAAATGGCAACGTCGGTGGGAGGCCAGGGGGCCCACACCACCCCATGGCGCGGCCAGGGGGCGTGCCGCCCTATGGTGCGGGGCCCCTGTGGCCCCCCTCCGAGTCTCCTTCGGACTTCGTGGATCCTCGAGAATTCTAAGACTCATGGCCTTCGAATCTTCCAATTCCGAGAATATTTCCAGATTTTTTTTTCTGAAATTGAAAACAGCAGAAAACAGGAACTGACTCTGTGTCATCTTGTCAATAGGTTAGTCCTAGAAAATCGATAAAAATGACATAAAGTGTATAGCAAACATGTAGCAAATAACATGAAAAGAACATGGAACATCAGAAATTATGGATACGTTTATGACGTATCACCCCCTGCTCGTTAGGATTCAACCCATGTGGGGATGACACCCGAGCCTCTGCACAAGTGACGAAGGCACTTCAGGTTGACAGAGCGACTTTGGCCACAATTGTCGTTCTTGTGTATAGAGCGAGGAGCATCTCTGTGCGCGCCCGAGCCTTAACCGAGGCTTTCCCCTTTGGTGCAAGGAGACCAATCCACCACTACAAGATGGAGGGAGCATCATCAGAGCCCCCACCTCCCTGCCATGGACGGTGGCGCTGACCTTGACGACCGGCGACAACCTATATGGCAGTACTCCTCAGTGTACTCCTTTGGCACCATGTGGTAGCCCTTTCCCGCCCAATGAGCGGGAAAGAGGGCCAAGTGCCGGTATAAGAAGGGTTCTCCCACCTCCGTGGAAGAAAAAGGAACAACAGAGTAGCCAAAACCCTAGGAGAGCCCCAATGGTCTGTCCCGAGCTCAAGCTCGCACTTTTACTGTACACATCGTAGTGCAATCCATCAGACAAGCAGGAGTAGGGTTTTACACAACCATGGTGGCCTGAACCTGGGTAAACTCTCCGTGTCACCATTGTTTTCCCTTCACGGTTTCCCCTCCCAAAGCCTGTCGAGGTGCGTCAGAACGTGGTTAGCCCCCAATGATCGAACCTCTAGAAGCCACCCTGTCTTGGACAGATCGGCCTTCTCCAACAAAGTCAGCAGAGTTCAAATTATGGCGGGGATCACCGCCAAGTATTCTGAGATTGTGTTTGGTTTAATTGTATAGATGCTACTTGTGTGCATCCGTATTTCATATTAGTATGGGCTAGACAGAGTTTGAAAGTTGTGGTGACTCGAACCCATCGTAGTTAGAGATGTAGAATAGTGGTAGGTTAGTATAGTGTGTGGGGGTTTGGGAATCTACTTCTTATGAATTCTGGCTTGATCTTCTATCCTTCCATGTTACTAATTGTGTATCATGGTGTTTGGGGTTGATTAGGCAACACAGGTATAGGGCACAAACCTCGCGGGGGTTCAAAACTAAGATCTTACCCGTGTTCCATTGATTAGGAACAAATTAGCAACTAGATGGGAAACTATGACATATCTCGCTCATCTTGATTTATTAATTATTGAAATTTGACTATGGTTTTATTGGAGAAGTGCCTAATGGTGTTTCAGTGTGCTAATCCAAAGGGTAGGAGCACTTTGCTATCAAACAAAGTGTCCAATTATGTGAAAAATCTACTATCTATTCAACAACAGGAAAAATGTCTTTATGCAAATTAGCCTTGAAACTCCACCAAGCCAAATATTCATGTAGATTAGTAACTTGCCATTATTATACCACCATAGTGTCACTTGCCAGTACAATAAATTGTACTGACCTCCTTCGGGGGCTGCATATTCCAATTGCAGGTTTTTCCGATTCAGAGTGATCTTCGTAGGTGATTTAGTTTAGGTTCTCGAGTCTATAACCAACATGTTTTGCCTATGAAACATGAAGATGTTGAGGCTCGTTGATGTACTATGTTTTCTGCTGCAGAACTTTGTATTTACGCTAGCCTTGAGCTATGCAAATTGTAAAACCATTTTGTAAATTCTGAATCATGCGATTTAATAAAGATATTGACGCAATTGCCTGATATTTCATCTTGTACTGTGGTGCTAGCAATTGATCCAGGGACTAGCACAGTAACACAGAGGTTCTTTCTTTTATTAAAAGGTGGGAACTCTACAAATATGCTAGAAGATAATGCGATTTTTTGTTATCCATTCATAGAAATAAATAAGGCATTATGGAGTTGGGATCTTAACCTAAATGAAATTATCAAAGTGTCTGTCATCATCAAGGACGTTCAAGAGGCTTAAGAACTCAAGAAAGTCACTGGGATCACTAAAGAGTATTTCTAATACTTAATGTGAACATTGTATTGTTAATTGGAAATATTTTTGACATAGTAAAAGGTTTTGTTGAAATTATATTTCAATGAAAAGATTAAAGGAAATATAATGTAAGTATTGCCACTATGGAAGTGGGTCAGTGATAATGTTTGAGCAGAAAGTTCGTGATAGAACTTGCCTGCATGGGACAGAGTATGGTTCTCGTTTCCCATTACTTGTCTATGTTGGATAAAACATGTTAAAATCATGTAGCTAAATTGTTGGAAACAACCATTAGCATCTTAGTGCAAACCAGGGGAAGGATTTCTTTTAAAATGTAATACTTAAAAAAGCATGTTTATTCATAGTGAATAGACATATGATAGGTGATGCGCATTAATGATTAGATCAGTCATGTACACCATAATATGTACACAAACCATATATGAATTTTATTCTAAGTGTTATGAACATAAATATGACCATGTTGATGACCAAGGAGAAGATAACCTTATGAGGAATATAAGGTACACTTCACAATTGTGATAAATGCAGAGACAACTTAGTGTACATTGGTGCACTAATAAAGAGTTTGTTCCATAGTCACGGAGTCAATCAACATAGTGTTAATAAGGTGGCATAGTGGGATGGAAGAAATTGCATGATTAAACTTGGAGGGTAAATCCAAAGTTCAACACTATGATATAATCTATAACACCCTGTTCAAAATATCGGCCGATATTCCGATAAATCGGCCGATTTATCGCTTATCGGTGTCTAGCCGATAAGATAAATCGACCGATATTTCGGCCGATATTCCGATATTTCGGTTGATATTCTGATATTTAGACTGATATTCCGATAAATTTGCCGATTTACCACTTATCAGGGGTCGAACGATAAGTTCACGATAAGCGATATCTTGAACATTGCTATAACAATAGCGGTAAGAGGTGATACACTTTGGAAGTGTAAAATTTAAATGTTTTTATATAAATTATTCACATAATTGGAAAGGGTACTTTACATTAGAAACAACAATGTTGTGAACAACAGACTGTCTTCTTAGTTAAAGCACCAAACATTTAAAACTTCAAGGATCATTAGAGATCAAGGGGAGAAGTGATTCACCGAGATATGAAAATACACATGGGTCTGAAATTCAGATCCAAGGACAAAAGTCTACACCACAACCAACAACGTAATGACACTGGGTGTTGGGTTAAGAAACTAAATTATTGTTCTTGTGCAAGTGGGAGATTGTTGGATGTATGCCCAAGAGATAACAATATACATCATTTTCATGATTAATGTATTATGTTTTATGTTATAACTGCTATGGTCACTCAATATGAGATTTAGAGGAAAAACTCATACGAACATGTAGAAACATAAACACGTCGTTGTAACAATTTGTCATGTCTGACAAACAAACTCCATAGTATTAGATGACCACATTTTCCTGGTCATGGATATTTCTTATGTCAATATTAATGGGAGCATATTGTTGTTTCAAAATTGTGGATGCGTAGAGCCAAGTAGTTGAGATACGACGAGATTAGTTTTTCTAAATAGTATCGTCACAAGATGGTTATTTTCTTGCTTCCTTAGACCATAGGAATATACGATGATGTTCACCGCAAAGATCATTTTTGTATAGTCAAGTATCACACCGTAAACTGGATGATCGAAAAGGCTAGTTCTTATCATCATGATAGTTCAAAATTAGGAATTACTCCTCTAGATGATAGAGAGATACATCGAGGATCCACTCGGTGAAATAGTATCGGTAAATAAGTCCGCGCAGACAAACACATGACACTAGTCATGAGGATACTATGGCACAGTAAAGAGTAAAAGGAATCATACCGGACATCGACAATAATGTGATATGGTGATTAAATATTTTAATCACGGTCTTAGCATTCATCTCGTCTTGACTTATTGATTAGTATTGCGAAGTACTAGGAACATGCTTTGTCGGATATATACTGAATAGGGGTATAGAAGATGGTAGACAAAAGAGCCGGACTACCAGGGTGGCCTACATGGTAATGGGCTTAGGTCCATTGGGCGGCCCAGTAGTCCGACGCGCAGAAGCCGGATTCTAGAAGAACCCGGATCACGGCCCACGTGATCTGGCTTGGAGGAGAAGACGGATTCCTTACTTTCCAAGTTACAAGTTAAACGTAGTCTTCTAGGTTTCTTGTTCTGTAAGCCCTAATCCGGCTATTATATAAAGCCGGACGGGAGATAGATTAGATAGGTTCTAGGTTCAAGTTTCACAAGCTAAAGCTCTACGCAACTCGCCGAGAAGCTCATCCTCGTCGAGTAGCTAGATCTATTCCCTCACACTGTAACCCTGTTATACGGGCTTTAGTCCCAATTAGTGAGAAGTGCAGGAGTAGGTACGCCGTACTGTCGCGACGTACCGAACCTGGGTAAAATCCCGTGTTCTGTGTTACCACGCTATCCCGTTACCCCACGTCTCTACCGTAGTCTCATGGCACCCCAGTCTATGAAAACTACTACGATGTCTCGACAGTTGGCGCCCACCGTGGGGCAAACGACGTCAGGCGTGAAATTCCGATCTGGGATACTCGGCGGAATTGGAAGATCGATCACTGTCGGAAGCCTGGAATTCGACGACGACGTCGGGCGCTTCCTCGACAACGGATCCTACATACCGGCGCAAAACCACCTGGTAAGTGCCTGCGTGTTACCGATTGGATCTGCTAACATCTTTATCGGACTAACTGCAGAGGCAATGGGGTTTTGCGGTGGAAGCAAATTTATCCCACCCGCCCTATACCCAGTCGAAGATGACTATGATGCCGTATTCTGCTCAGGTCGCCGACAAAACAGTGATACGCACTTTATCGGCATGGTGCAATCCGAAATCGCTGAAAACACGGATGACGGAAATCCCGTGCAAGAGGCAGATAACAACCTACCCGTCATAGAGACGGAAGAACCAATACCCGTCACAGAGACGGAAGATCCGACATCCGTCAACCAGACGATGAACTCGGAAGCAGAGTCCGTGCTTGCCGCCATTGAGGCGAGATTGGAGTCGGAAACCGGATCGGATAACTTCGACTCCGAAGACGAAGACGAGGATGCCTTCGTAAGAAAGGTTAAGTCCTTTCAAGAGGGATTCCATGAAGTACTAATGGCAAAACCAGCCGATACAACGGGTGCCGACAGCCAGGAAAGCCCTAAAACCCCTCCGCCAGTGGAAGAGAGAGAAGACGGAGAAACTTCTCCGATATTCCCTAATGTCAAGGAGATGACAGAGGATGAACCTGTCAAAAAACCTCCGTCTTCCAAGAAAAAGCACCGTGCTTCTAAAAAACTCCAGTACAAACTCCGGAAGAAAAAGTCAGCTGATCTCGCTGATGAAAACCTGGAAGTTGGAGATATTAGTGGCACAAAGCCCGCGGAAAAGAAATCTAAGGAAATCACCGCTCCGCCAATGACAGAACTGGAAGAGCAAGAACTATTACAAACACCAGTGGGACCAGATGAACCCCCTGAGATGCTGGAAGCCAGGAGACAAGCTTTCCAACGGCAACAACAACATCAGCTTAGATCTCGGCAACATCTCCAACAAACCCATAATGACATCAAAGTCATGAAGGAAGAAATAGAGGAGTACGAGAGAAAGCATAGATCTACCTTAAAACCTACTAGGTTACCCGGAATCGCAAAACCGGAAGAACTGCCGCCAAAATAAAGGTTTTATAACCCATCTTGGCAAAAGCAGTTAAACGGCAAAGATGCCAAGGGCGAACCAATATACAAAACCGCAGCGGAAAACGCGGAAGCAGCGTTTGCCATCCTAAATAACGATCTGTACTCCAACGGGGAAAAACTCCAAGGGGTGTATGCTTTCCTAGGAAAAGCATTACAGCAGCAACAGCGAGGACAAGAGCGATCAGGGAGGCTGCATGATAATTCCGCCCTCTGCAAAACAGTTACTTGCGCTGCTGGAGCACCTGGACCGGAAGAACCCGAAGATTCGGATAAAAAAGAGGATCCGAGAAAAGACAAGAAAAACCCCGACAACCGGGACGCAGCGTCTAGAACCGGACCTCATCTCCCGAAAGATGGATATAAACCACACGATCGGGAAGACAAACACCGGAATGACGGCAAAATAATGCCACCTCCGAGAAACCCAGCTGAAAAAGCTGGAAGATACGATACACCTCACAGACGTCAAAGATCTCGGACACCGCCTAAAGATAAGGAAAGGTACAGGAGCAGGACTCCACCTAATCCCAGGGGGCGTGACAACGGAAGAGATAGAGATAACCTCGGAAAAGCGCATCCGCGCAACAATGGAAAAGAAAGGAGCAGATCCCCTTCTGTCCATTCAGCCGGGAGATATTCTGCACATATTGATAGAGCAGAAAAGGATGATCTATACTTTGGTCCTAAGTGTTTTACTGACAGGATCCGAAGGATAACCCTGCATTCTGGCTTCGCCAAAGTTGGTCCAACCTACCAAAAATATACCGGCATACAAACCCGGATACCTGGCTTTCAGATTATTACACAGCCGTCCAAATCAACAACGGGACAGACCTGGAAGCTGTCAAGTTTCTTCCCCTAATGTTGCTAGACGGAGCCAGAGATTGGATCAATGGTTTACCATCAAGAACTGTCGACAGTTGGGATGATATGGCGAGAGTATTTACTCAGCATTTTCGGGGAACATACAAACGCCCAAATAGCATCAACCAGCTGAACCGTTGCACCCAATTTGAAGATGAACCATACGTGGATTTCATCTCCAGATGGACTGCAATGAAGAATAGTTGCTCTGGAGTAACTGACGTACAAGCAATGCATGCTTTCGTCAATGGCCTAAAACCCGGACTTGTACCGTTCATGGTTGGTTCTAAAAAGCACAAAGATCTCGGATCTATGCTTACAACCGCTAACGAGCATGCTGCAGCCGAAGATGATATCAGAGCAAGAGGAGGCAATATTGAGTCACTGATACTGGCCAAGAAAACACCTCGTTCTGATAAAAAAGGAACTCCGGAGTCAACAACAAAGCCCAAGGAGGTCAACATAGCCTTTGGAGGAGAAAAGGTGAACAAGTGGAAAGGCCGCAGTCCAGATCCAATCAATTACACTCCCGAAGAATGGGAGAGAATTAAGTCGGAACCCTGCGTCCACCACTCTCAGTTTGGGAAACCAACCCACACAAACGCGCAATGCCGGCTAAACAAGCATATGAAAGGCAATGCAGGATCCGGAAATAAAGGGAAGGGTTCCAAGAGGAAACCTGCCAAACAAAAGCCAGAAGCTGAAAAAGAAGACAGTGAATCGGACACTGATGACAAAATCCAGGAACAACAGCGAAAAGGCGAACCCAAATTTCCGAGAGTTGACGGAGAAGCAATGTTAACTTTCCTAGCAACCCCGTCAGCAAAGGTGGCCAAAAGAACACTTCGAGAAATAAACGCGGTTGTTCCTGCGACCCCGAAATTCTTGAAGTACTCCAACACACCGATAATCTGGGATCTGTCAGATCATCCCGGAAATATCCCTGAACCCGGCACACAAGCTCTTGTTGTAAGCCCTATTGTTCAAAACACTAGGCTAAGAAGAGTGCTGATGGACGGAGGATCCAGCATCAACATAATGTACCTGGATACACTGAAGCACTTGAAGATTTCCGAGTCCCAGCTCAACTACAGCAATATACGCTTCCACGGCATTGTTCCTGGCAGGCAAGCACGATCCCTAGGAGAAATTTCCCTAGATGTCACCTTCGGAGATAAATATCACTTCCGGCAGGAAAAAGTATCCTTCGAAGTAGTGCCGTTCAAAAGCGTGTATCACGCAATACTCGGACGTCCGGCTTTCGCCAAATTTATGGCAAGATCTTGCTATATCTACAACAAGCTGAAGATGCCAGGACCCAAAGGAGGAGTAATCACCATTGCCGGTGATTTCAAGCTGGCAAACGAGTTGGAGAAAGAAAACGCCCTTTGCGCTCAGAGAGTTATAGCAAGGGAGGAACTGAAGGAATTAGCCAAGGAGGTATCGCCGAAAGAAATGCCGGCAGGAAAAGAAACTCGGAAGCCAACAGATAGCTTCAAGGCGTCCGAGAATACAAGACAGGTAATCCTAGATCCCAAAGATCCGACAAAATTTGTCGTCGTAGGGACTGGGATGACCGACAAATAGGAAGGCGAGCTCATCAAGTTCCTCCGTGAGAACTGGGATATTTTCGCCTGGTGTCCAGCTGACATGCCAGGCGTACCCAGGGAACTTGATGAGCACCAACTCAAGGTTATTCCCGGATCAAAACCCGTCAAACAAGGTCTCCGTCGGTTTGACGGAAGAAGACGGAAGGCTATTGGCAAGGAAATTATCCGGCTTTTAGCAGCGGATTTTATCAAGGAAGTAATCCATACTGATTGGTCCGCAAATCCGGTATTAGTGCCGAAGAAAGACACCACTGCTCTTAAAATGTGTATAGATTACACAGGATTGAACAAGTTGTGTCCGAAAGATAGGTTTGCGTTACCGCGAATCGATCAAATAATAGACGCCACTGCAGGCTCTGAGCTTTTATGCTTTTTGGATGCATACTCCGGGTACCACCAAATACGCATGAAAAAGGAAGATCAAATCAAGACTTCTTTTATAACCCCGTATGGGACGTACTATTACGTAACCATGCCTTTTGGCCTGAAGAACGCAGGTGCAACCTACCAGCGTTGCATGCAACGCTGTTTGCATAGTCAAATTGGCAGAAACGTCCATGTTTACGTGGACGATATCGCTGTCGTAACCAAGGAAAAAGATACACTCCTTGAGGATTTGCGAGAAACCTTCGAAAACTTGCGCACTTACAAGATGAAGTTGAATCCATCTAAGTGCGTATTCGGGGTTCCCTCAGGAAAACTTCTGGGTTTCATCGTTTCTCACAGAGGAATAGAAGTTAACCCGGAAAAGATCAAGGCAATCTTGAATATCTCAAAGCCTACATGTGTAAAAGATGTCCAAAGATTGACGGGTTCTGCCACAGCCATCAGCAGATTCATCAGTTGGCTGGGGGCTAAAACCTTACCACTTTACAAGATGCTGAAAAAATTCGACAAAGTCAAGTGGATTGCGGAAGCCTGGGAACGTATAGAAAGTTATGTACCTTTCCGTACTTAGTTCAATTTCTATGTAAACATCTTTTGAGATCATGAAATAAAGTTGTCGGAATGCTGTCATCCATATTATTTATAAGTGCAAAGTGTTTCCGCCTGATCTATTTCCCAATGATCTTACAAATTTCTCAACGTTAACCCGAATTGTGCTTGCGTACTCGGCGTTACAAAACTGAATGATTTTTCAGCCTGTTAACGGCTAAGGGAAACTTGAATTGCCTGCGCACCCAAGTTTCACTTAAAAAACTTTCCTTAAATTCTCTAAGTCTTATCTGATTGTGTGTGTGTGTTGGGTTACTGGAACTAGTTAGTAAAAATGCCTTTAGCATGATCCATGTTTCCGAGTTTCAAAAACTGCTTGGTTCGTCCCCAGTTACTCGGCATGAAGATTCATATTGCTATTTGAGCCATTTCAAACACTAAGGACAGTTAAGGCATATACACCAGAGAACTTAGAAGATAAAGGAATGGTAAAATATGAAAAACTTGCAAAGATTTTCATAATTTAAACTGCAAAAGATGGAAGTTTCATTCATATAAAAAGAAGCATTACATTTTGGATTACATTGAGAGAATAGTAATGCTCCTATTGTCTACTTTTTCTATCCAGGTTCCAGGTGACCCTTCAAGCATCTGACTCCTCCTCGCTGCTTTCGTCTTGAGGGATTGGAGGAATCTCTGCTTCTGGATAGTTGATGGAAATGTTTACCATGGAGGAAATCTGGGTGGCGTGGCCCTTGACTTCACCAAAGATGGTGTTTTGCTGCATATCCGTGTATCCTTGAGGGACACCGGACGCCACGCGCCAGGATTTAGCACTAGGATAGTGCATGCGCATGAGGCCAAGAGCCATGCGCGCACCACCCCGTGCAGCGGAGCGAAGGAAAGATTCCTTAGACTCCGCCACCTCCATGATGGCACCCGGAAGCTTTTCAACCTCCGAGCACTCCCCAGATTTCTCGGGAAGAAACTTGTCTACTAGCTGCGTTGCAGCAGCCTTCATCAAATTCCATGTCTCCCCGAAAGCTCGGATGCCTGCAGCCCGAGTGCCATCTGGGGTATCTCCTGGTTTTTTCCAATAAAACACCCAAAAGGGTTAGACAGAAAACCAGAGAAAGTAAAACATGGAAAAATGGTACATAAGTTAGAAATTTACCAATGAGCTTGTCGATCTCGGAAACTTCCTCCAGGCGAAGGTTCAGAGCATCGGTCAAATCCCGGATGGTGGATTTGTCCTTCTCCGCCTGCTCGGAAGCCTTGGAATTGGAAACTCCAAGGGCCAGGTTGCTGGCTTCCAAGTCTTGTTGAGCTTTCACAAGGTTCTTGTGAAGCTCAACATTCTCCTTGCGGAGAATTTCGGCATTGCCAGAATCTTCTGCTGCTTGTTTAGCCTCAGCTAATGCAGCTGAAAAGCAAGGGAAAAATCCGAGTTAGCTAGCTTCTCGGAAAAAACTTAGGCAAATGATTGAATCGGAAATTTCAAAAGGAAAATGTTCACCTTGTGTTTCCGACAATGCGAGCTTAGCTGATTCCAGCTCTGCTTCCCTTTCTTCAAGAATAGAGAGAAGACTTCTAACTTCTTTATTCTTGATGGTAAGCTTCCGGAAAACTTCCCTGTTGATGGCTTCCGAGGTTTGCTGAAACATGGCAAGGAGAAGAATGAGTACAAAAAGCATCAAAGCAAAAAGCACGCATTTTAATTAATGCTTGGGGGCTAGAGTTATATACCTGGCTCATGCGCTGCAAACCTGCCAAGTTTTCTTTGAATTCTTTCGCGTATTCCGCGAAGAGATTTCCGGCTGCGTCCAAGCCGTCATTGATAGCTTTGAAATCCTTGTCAAAGGTGGGAATTTCCTCGTCGAAAGTCCGAGTTAATTTTTCCACCTCTGGGGCCGCCCTTTCCCTCGTGTCCGGGTCGGACACAATGGGCTGGCTGGGCTCCGGGGGCTTGGTGGTGGGGGCTGCAGTAGGCTCTTTTGCCCTCGTGCTTGGCGTATCAGGGGCGACGACAGGAGAAGGTTGGCTGCCTCGGCTGGAAGAAACCTTGAGTTTCTTCAGCTTCTTCGGCTTCAGGCTGGAGGGGGGCAGGCTAAAAACCAAAACCCGGAAAAGGTTAAAACACCAAAGATGGACGAAAAAGATCCCATAAAAGAAAAACCCAGAAGAAAATAACCTGGAAGTGGCGACGGGGATTCCGTCAAGATCGATAATTTCATCCGAGGAAATTATCTTCTTGCGCTTGCGCCCACCTGTAGCGGCGGTGCGTAGCGCATCCAGCTCGGCCTCGGAGGCTAACTCCGAGTCTGGAAGATCCGCAAGCTGTCGGAAGAACCAATCAGAATCAAAAAGGTAGATTATCCGAGAATTGAGATTGTACCCAAATGACGGAAAACTTACCTTGGGAGCTGGGTTGTCGGCCGTGTACATTGGCCGACTAGCTTCATATTGGTCGCGAGATGCGACCAACTGGTTGATGCGCCGTCGAAGCTCCTTTTGAGGCCAATCCTTGTCGGTTGTCCGCATAGGATCTTTGGCTCCCGTATACTCGCACAGAAGGCGGCCTCCGTGGTTTGCTAATGGCTGGATCCGCCTATCCAGCCAGCAAAAGACCGTATCCATACCGGTCAAAGGAGGTTTGGAGGAGGTGAGCTTGGCGATGCGCCTCTTGATCCTTAACAGATCTGGCGGCAGAACTTGGACGGCTTCTGTTCCCCAGTTATCCTGGGGAACGGCGGCAGAGTTCACAAAAGGTGGAACCCCGACGGCCTTTTTAGGAAAAGGCACGTCGGGATGATAGAAGAAAGAACCCGTCCAAAATTTGACGGATTCTGAGGTCTTAATCTTGGGGAACCAATCCTCTCGGAATCTTCGAAGAGTAAAGGATATGGTCCCGCAAGTTGGGAGTGCGCCCTCCGAAGAGTTCCGCTTAACCCCAAAGCAGTACATCCAGAAGTCTAGCCTAGGTTCTATCCCTAAGTAGCCTTCAAACAGGGCCTGAAAGCCGGCCATGTAAAGAATAGAATTGGGGGGAAGATTGTGGGGCTGGATGTCGTAATGGGAAAGAATTTGGAGGAAGAAAGAAGAAGGCGGAAGCCCCATACCTCGCAGGAGGTGGGAAGTGAGAAGTACCCGTTCGCCGTTCTGCGGCGTTGGCTCGGTCTCTTCCTCCGGAAGCCGCCATTTCTTCTTAAGTACCAGGCCCTCCTTCTCCAGGTTTGGAAGGAGAGCCGGAGGAATACTGCAGGCAATCCAGTTGCCTGCAGATTCAGCTTCCTCCTCCGCTCCGGCGGTGGCGGCGGCGGCAGCCTCCGCGGCGGCGAGCTCGTCGCCGAGGAGCTCAATCTTTTCCTCCACCGTTTCGGGTGCAAACGGTGGGGTTGTCGCGGCGCTTGATGATGCTATGTCCGCGGCGGCGGAAGTGTTCTCTCCGCCCGCCGCGGAAGCCGTGGTCTTCTCCGGCTCACCGCCGGTGGGCTTTTGCGCTCCCGATTGCGGATCTAGGTCGTTGACGAGCTCGTCGATGGCGGCGCGGGTCGGTGAAGGCGGCGAGGATGCCATCCTTTGGTGGTGCGTTCTGCGTGCTTGGAAGCTAAGTGCGCTTGGGGCAGGAAACTTGCTCTCGAGCTCGCGTCAATGGCGTGGGCAGTGTGGGAGTGAGGAAAGTTTCGGAGGAGGACGATGATGGCTATTTATAGCCAGATATCCGTTTAGATACGTGCCAACGGCTCTTTTGACCGTTGGATGTTCGACGCGTGTCGCTCGCCGGAAAATCCGGGGAACGAAACGACAGGGGAATGATGGCTATCTCCTCGTTTCTCGTGAGAATCTGTCAGAGATACGTTGCAGGGTTTCCCGCGTGAAACCAAGCGGCGCTTGCGTCAGCATGATTAAAGCGCTGATGTCATAAGTTCCTTTTCCGCGAAGGATCGCGAGAAGAAAAGCCGGATTTTCATAGTTCCTAGTTTTATGTTACCATCTCCTTCAAAAGGAAAGAAGAAAGAATCAAGACTGCTGAATCAAGTTTTCCCGGACAAAATGTATTTGACGAAAGGCAGAGTATCAGAGTTTTGATCCTTCCTGGGGGCTACTGTCGGATATATACTGAATAGGGGTATAGAAGATGGTAGACAAAAGAGCCGGACTACCAGGGTGGCCTACATGGTAATGGGCTTAGGTCCATTGGGCGGCCCAGTAGTCCGACGCGCAGAAGCCGGATTCTAGAAGAACCCGGATCACGGTCCACGTGATCTGGCTTGGAGGAGAAGACGGATTCCTTACTTTCCAAGTTACAAGTTAAACGTAGTCTTCTAGGTTTCTTGTTCTGTAAGCCCTAATCCGGCTATTATATAAAGCCGGACGGGAGATAGATTAGATAGGTTCTAGGTTCAAGTTTCACAAGCAAAAGCTCTACGCAACTCGCCGAGAAGCTCATCCTCGTCGAGTAGCTAGATCTATTCCCTCACACTGTAACCCTGTTATACGGGCTTTAGTCCCAATTAGTGAGAAGTGCAGGAGTAGGTACGCCGTACTGTCGCGACGTACCGAACCTGGGTAAAATCCTGTGTTCTGTGTTACCACGCTATCCCGTTACCCCACGTCTCTACCGTAGTCTCATGGCACCCCAGTCTATGAAAACTACTATGATGTCTCGACATGCTTAACAACGAACAAGTTTAGCAGATTTATTCATATAACTTGTAGGAGTCAATATGGACGTCCACGGTCCCAATGTTGATTATTGATTGGTAAATACGTTTTCCAATCATGTCTACTAGTTATCGAACCTGTAGGGTTCACACACTTAAGGCGTCAGAGTTTGTTGTTTGCATTGATTGGTACAAAGGAGAGTAGGGTATCATTCGGTTAATTCCGACGTGATATAATTAATATTCAAGAGAGATCACAGAGGACATGGGATCTCCCGGGATGTTGGAAATATGTTTCTGACATCAATCAGGAATGGTCGATGTCGTTACGATATCACAAAAACAAGTCTGGTGTCAATCAGAGTCGTTTGAGATAATTTACTATGAGAGAGAAATATGTTGCACATTTTATGGAGAAAGTGAAGAGGGACATGAGATGTCCGAGAGATTTTATAATTTAAAGATAACACTGTTAGATAGAGCCAATGATTTTATCTATAGGGATTATATGGTTCTGGATGAGTTTCGGAGGACTTTCCATAAAAGGGGGAGTGCAGGAGGGGGACAGTTTTCCTCCTATGGCCGAACCAAATTTTGGGGGGCTGCCAGGTGGGCCCCATGGACTCACATTGTGCACCACCATCCCCTAGGATTTTCCCTGATTTATACGATAAATAAATGAGCTAGAAGAAGAGGAAAAGAAAGAAGGGAAAGGGGGGTGTTGGACTCCATCTAGGAGTTCAATCTGAATCCCCCTAGGGTACTAGGTGCGGCCAAGGGGAGGGAGTCGAAACCGACCCCTCCCCCCTCAAGGAACGTGCCCCCTTGTCCACCTATATAATCCCACCCCCTCCTCTCTTTTGACGACACACAATTGGTCCTCGGGCTTCTCTCTCTCTCTCTCTCTCTCTCTCTCTCTCTCTCACTCTCACTCAGAATTCGAGATCTAATTAGAGACACTCTAATTTAATTATAGCCCCCAATTAGAACCTATCTAATTTAGAGACACTTCTGAGGCAGCCCCAAAGTTGGGGTGACCTCGGGGGCATGTGAAAAAAATTCGGGTGGCTCGAACTGATGGGGTGTACCGCCGAGGGCATTTTTCATGTTCGGACCCCTTTGGGCCTTTGGATGGGGGCTTTGGAGTGTTCCAGTAGAGATTCTATAAAAAAAAAACATAGCTCAATGGGCCTCCTCAAACAAACAATTCATCCCTGGATTGTCCAATTTTTAGTACCAAACCACCACACTTCGAGGACAGTTTAGACCGAGCGGACAATTGCTCTCATCCTCCTAGGTACGCCTCCATGTATCTCCAGCCTCACCCATCAGCCTCTCACCATCCCACGTGTCCTTTTTTACATCGATTCACTCTCGCACCCATTACACTTCCACTTCACACCGTGCCATGTCGGTTCCACTTCCAAGGCTTTTTTAATCCAGAACCGATCGGGTTGGGAACTAGTCACGGTGGGGTACCACGGGTAGTATAATGCATGTCATGGTGGCAGAATTACCGATGTGATACTGCCATCATAGACAGATTCCTTAACATAACGCAATTTAAGACAAGATGAGTCTACAGCCTAATAAATACAGTACTGTGATACCACACACATGTTGCTACCCATTATGGAAGTAATGCCATAGACTAGTATCATACATGATACTAGTGTATGATACTGTTTGATGTGGCTAGCCTTAAAGTAAGGTTAATAATACATCTGGTTTCTGGCTATATGTTATTGACATGTCATATGTAGTTGGCTTAGAGCATCTCTAACAGCTGCCCAATATAGGGCAGTGTTGGAGAAAAAAGGGCCAAATAGGGCAGTTTTGGGCCAAAAACATGCTCCAATGGCTGCCCTATCATCATCAGTTGATGCAAAAAAAAATTAAGGAGGTGCCCTGTTTTTGACCCAAGTGCCCCAAAAGTGCAACAATCCAGCGACTATCCCAAAACGCGTACCACACACGCGCACAACCCAACTGCCACTCGGAACATTCACCACCCTCTCCCGCCCACCCCTGCACAACGTCTGCATCGCCGCAGTAAGCCGCACGTAGCCCCGCACCTGCCCAACGTCCACCATTAGACCCTCCCGCAGACCTAGATCACCGGAATTTCACCGCCTAGTCCCCGGAATCGCCCATGTGCCACCGCCGCAGGCGTTGTCGAAATCGAGCACTCTGCCGATGATTTTGTCACTGCCGCGACCCCACTGCCGCTCCATCGCCTTCCTTACGTCGGCTGCAACTCGCCACGACAACAACACTACTTAGCAGCGACCTGCCCGGTAACGACACTGCCACAGACCGGCTCGGCCGCACGCAAGGTTTTTGAGGTAATGTGTAACTCAAACTTTTTTGTTTATTTTTTGTTATAGTTTTAGGATTACGATTTTAATAGTAGATCAATTTGTTTGTAGATGGTTTTGATTGAGGATTCGTTAGATGAAGAGTACAATTTGGAGGATTAAGACGACATTGATTTGAATGTGCTTTTGCTCAAGAGGAAGAAGCCCAAGCAAGGAGGTTCGGTCTATGGCTGTGAGGTGATTCAGAGGGAACACACTGAAGCTGACAACAAGCTCATGCGCAGCTATCTCAACCCCAATCTGATTTTCCTCGAGTGTTTCTTCCGTCGTTGGTTTCAGATGCCTCTCAGATTGTTCAACCAAATTGTCGAGCGTTTGAAGGCTCGTGAAAGTTTCTTCGTGCAAAAGATGAATGCCTCCGGAGAGCTTGGGCACATCACATTTCAGAAGTTGACTGCCGAATTGCGGGCTAGCATATGGGATCCCGGCTGATCTTGCGGACGACCAGTTGGCCATGAGTGAGAGCCAGAGCATCAAATATGTGAAGCGGTTTGCAGCTGCAATGGTTGAAATCATTTCGCCGTGAGTTTCTAAGAGCTCCCAATGCTCATGACACAGTAGGATCTTGGAGATTAGCAAGTCTCGAGGATTTCTAGGAATGCTCGGCTCCATAGATTGTAAGCATTCGAGGTGGAAGAACTATCATGCAGCATAGCATGGACAGTTTAGAGAGCAAAAAAAAGGACTCCACCATTATCTTAGAGGCCGTGGCGGATCAAGAGACTTGGACATGGCATGCATTATTTGGAATACCCAGTTCATGCAATGATATTAATGTTATTCAACGATCTCCTATGTTTTCCAAGCTAGCTGCCGGTCACTCAACACCTGTCATTAATAGGAAAAAGCCTATAGGGGAAACCTACTAGCAGCAAGCCAGTTTAGCGACACGCTTCTGGTAATTACTGGTAACGGGTGTGTATGTGCGTACGCTTCTAGAGAGACATATCGGAAGTGTGTCATTACGCGCTCATGCTGCCAGTATAGTTGGCCAAGCGCTCTGGACGAAGCAGCCACTAGTGGCAGCGTGTGGCCATGCGGGTATGATGTCGATAATCTGTTCTCTAACATCGTTTCTTCTAGGGCACATGCTGCTAGTACCGACTGAGCTCTATTTAGGGCACTGTACACCCCCACACACCCGAATCCTATCAGATCGAACACATCCTCTCTGGACGAGCCCTCCCGCCGCTTGTCACCCCGCTCCGTCGCCCCGCCCCGAGCGCTGACCCCGCTCCATCGCCTCACCCGGGCGCTGCCTCGGCCGCTCTGTCGCCACGCCCCGAGCGTCACCGCGCGCCGCCGTCTCCCTCCCCGGCACGCATTGACGTCGTCTTTCCCTACCCCGAGAAGTTACACACATGTGGATCCCCTCCCCTGCTCCGATGTTTAGATTATATCTATGCCAACACATTTAGGTTTAAATTGTATATATCTAAGGCAGATTTAGATTTACATTGTATCTATGCTAACATGTTGTTAATGTATTTACATAATCTAGTTTTAGTGTTATATTAATGATGTTGATATAGATAGTTAGTGTTAGTGGATCTAGATGGATTGATCGCCGGTGTTGCATATAAGGATCATATAATTAGTGATGTTTTAATTAAAAAATTTCAATGGGTATAAGGAGTATGTTGCATTTCTGGTCATATAAGTTGCCCGGTGAGGACATTTCAGACCAGACAACTTCTATCACTGCCAATGTTGCATTATCTTTTGTACCCCATTGATGAATTTTAATTAGGATATTTCATTAATTATTGATATGTTAATATCTCATCTCGTAGACTCAAAGCCAAGAGAGTATATATACGTTCACGATCCATGAAGAATGGCTGGGGCTGAGTTAGTTGATTCAAAAATTTGTGTACTCGGTCGTGGAAAAAGACTACGAAAAGAATAAGGCTTATAGCAACAAAATCTTGTTGACCCTAATTCTTTTTATAGTCTCTCTTTATGGCCGAGTATGATTTTTTTGAATCAACTAGAACTAACCTAGCCATGGCTTCATGGATCTTGGAAGTGTTTCTCCCCTTTCTACTTTGGCGATACGAGAGAGATATTTAACACTACTAGGCGATTCATGATCTATTTACTGATATCCTAATTATCTTATCTCGTAGCCTCAAAGCCGAGAGGGGATATATATGTTCACCATTCATGTAGCATGGTTGGGGTTTGCCATAGAGATAGATTACGCGATGGATCAGGGTTCATAGCAACAAACTAATGTGGACCCTAATTCATTTTGTAGTCTATCTCTACGACCGGCCATGGCCATGCTATATGGATCTTGGAAATGTTTCTCTCCTTTTGACTTTGGCGATACGAGAGAGATGTTTAACACTACTGGGCGATTCATGGTCTATTCACTGATATCCGAATTCACTCATCTTGTAGCCTCAAAGCCGAAGAAGGGATAGATAAGGTCACAATTCATATAGCTTGGCTGGGGTTCGCCGTAGAGAAAGATTATGAAATGAATCAGGGTTCACAACAACAAACTAATGTGGATCCTAATTCCGTTTGTAGTCTATATCTACGACCGGACCTAGCCAAGCTATATGGATCTTGGAAGTGTTTCTCTCTTTTCGGCTTTGGCGATACGAGAGATATTTAACATGATGCGATTAATGATCTATTTATTCATATCCTAAATATTTCATCTCGTAGACTCAAAGCCGAGAGGGCATAGATACGTGCACGACTCATTAAGCATGACAATGTCTTAGTTAGTTGTTTCCAAATTGCGTACTGGGTCGTGCTGAAAGGTTACAAAAAGAATCAGGGTTTATAGCTACAAACTCCTGTGGACCCTAATTCTTGTTGTAGTCTTTCTTCACGGCCTAGTATGATTTTTTTTGAATAAAAATAGCACTGACCTAGCCATGACTTTCATGAATCTTGGAAGTGTTTCTTCCCTTTCGATTATGGCGATGCGAGAGAGATGAGATACTTAACGGGATTTACTTGATTTTATATACGTGTTTCATGATCTATCTTTTATTACATGCGGAACTGAAAAACCCGGCGGCCAGAGCAGAGCCTGTATACCTAACCCATACTGAAAACATTTTTCAGTCGCCCCTGAATGCAACCCTGAGACCCCTACATCTAGCGGTCGAACATGCATTTTCAGTTCCCAATCCAAAAGTCCTAGCCGCCGAGGACGAGAAATCACTCCCCTCTCCGTTGAGAAATCACTCGGAGTGGGCACAACCGCAGACGAGGATGTGGCGCGGCGGCCATGCATCCACTTCAGGGCGCCACAACGACGGCTCGTCAGACGATGAGGAGTACAAGAAGGCACTCACGTCTGCGGTCGCCTCCGATGCCGCTTGCAAGTACACCAACCAGGGGAGGTCTCCCCCGCCGCGCTTCCAATACAACGCGCTAGTGGAGCTCGAGCGCCAGCGGGCGACGCGGCCGGGGGGGGGGAGCTCATGCTCCACGAAGCCTCTACCTTCGGCCCCACGATTGGGCTGGAGGACTTCCTCGCGGAGGGCGACGAAGACGCCGTTCTCACCATGCTCCTCGCCCGCACCGCACGCGAGGAGGAGGAAGTTCAGGAGCGCCGCCGCGAGGCTGAGGCCCTCAACCAGAGGGTGCTCGAGCAAAGGTTGTCCCTGGCGGCAGACTTTGAGGCGAAGCGGGCGGAATGGGAGCGTGAGTGCGTCGAGCAGGAGAGGCGCTACGTCAACCTCGGCCCCAAAGAGTAGGTACATACGCCCACAACCATGGCCCTGGTGAGGCCGTTTAAGTTTAGTTCACCTCAGTTTTAGGTTTAACCGCCACTGATATAGGTTTATGCCCTCTATTTAGCTCCGGTGAGATGTGGTATGATGTATCGCCGGCGACTATCTTTTTTTTGAAACAAGGCAAAAGCTTTGCCTTTTATATTGATAAAGTAGGAGAAAACAAACAAATGCCTAAGCCACAAAGGGAAAAAGGAAAAAAAACTAAAACACTCGAGAGGATCACAATCGGTCGGTCCCGATACCACCGCCTTAGCCAATCATCTCCGCTAGACTTTTTGCACCTCCCATGATCCAGTTTTTACCCTCGTCTTTGATGCGTTGGACGAGGTTGGCTGGCGTCAAGAATTTGTTGTTGAACACCCTCGCGTTCCTTTCTTTCCAGATCTCCCAAGTGATGAGAGTGATCGCAGTTTTGAGCCTCTTACGTGACGAAGCCGTCGTGGCTACCAAGGCCTTCGAGTAGTCGCAATGCATTGGCTTGTCAGAACCGAGGCTTGCCAACAGGTTTGGATATTTTAACCATCTTGACGCCTCTGTCCATATTCTTCTGGATAAACGACACTCAAAAAGGATGTGTCGAGCCGTTTCAGGTTGGCACCTACATAGTTGACAGTTCGGATGATGAGGCCATTCCCTCATGGCCAAGCAATCAGAGGTCCAAAGTCTGTTTTGGACAGCAACCCAAGCGAAGAAGCTGCATTTTGGGGGGGGGCCAAGTCTTCTAAACAATGTTCATGAAGGTGCAGGTGGAGGAGCCCAGAAACTGAGCTTTATAAGCTAAGCGTGCCGTGTAAATGCCGTTGCCCGTGAGGGTCCAAGTGATGGTGTCGCTGATCCCAGGAGTGAGAGTAACCTCCTCGATTAGTCCCCAGAGTTGGACAAACTGAGCTAAGTGCTGAGCCGTGAAGTTCTCGACGGAGAGATCGAAAATCTACTTGAGTCCCGTGAGCGCATCAATGACCTTCCTATTTTTGAGTTTGAAGCTTTGAAGAGATCAGGCGCGATGGCCTTGGGAGGGGTGCCATCAAGCCAAGAGAAAAACCAGAAGGACGCCTTTTGACCGTCGCCAATCGTCACTTTGGTAGCCGCAATGAAGATTTGACGTTCCAAATCGTCATTTGGTGTCTCCGACCCCACCCAAGGCTTATTAGGGGAGGCCCATTCATGCCACAGCCAGCGAAGGCGTAGGGCCCTGGAGAATTTCCCCAGGTTGAGGATCCCGAGGCCGCCAAGCTTCTTTGGCCAGCAAACCTTATCCCAGTTGACCTTGCATTTGCCCCCCACTCACAGAGTCGCTGCAGTTCCATAACATGGCCCTTTGGAGCTTGTCGAATGCCTTGAGAGTGCGTTGGTCAGCTTTGATGGCGGTGAGAAGGAAAATGGGCATCGAAGAAAGGACCGATTTCACAAGAGCCAAACAGCCAGCCCTATTGATGAGTTTGCCCTTCCATGGCTGAAAGCGAGAGGCGGCCTTGTCGATGTAGGGCTGGAGGTCCACCCGCCTGAGCCTTCCAAGATCCAACGGCAACCCCAGATACTTGATGGGAAACTGTGAAACTGTTGCCAGGAAGTCCATCAGGATAGCATTGAGATCAATCTCCAAACATCTGATTGGGGAGATGGAGCTCTTGGCGACGTTTGTGACCATACCAGTAACTTCTCCAAAATTTTGCAAGGTGGTGGCCAGATTGGCGATGTCATTAGCGGTAGGGACCAGAAAAATTGCAGTGTCATCCTCATACAAGGAAACCCGCATGGCAGCCAGCCGGTCTGGAACCGGCTGTAAGAGGCCCGAGTCGGTGGCAATCTCCATGATCTTGTTTAGGGGGTCAATCCCAATATCAAATAGAAGAGGCGATAAAGGATCCCCCTGACGCAAGCCACGACCGTGCTGAATGTCCAAACAGGGAATGACATTCAGCATGACCCGAGAAGTGGTGGTGGAGAATAAGATGGAGGCCCATGCGCGCCAGCAAGGAGGAAACCTCACCGTTGCATGATGTCGAGGAGATAATCCCAACTAGTAGAGTTGAAAGCCTTGGAGATGTCAAGCTTAAGAAGTAACATTGGCGAGCGACATCTGTGGAGATGACTGGCGGTGTTCCGGACATATATGAAGTTATCATGGATAGTTCTTGACTTGATGAAAGCACTCTAGCAGCGCGAAACGAGGTCGTTCATCTTGGGACTCAGACGTCGCGCCATAGCCTTGACGATGATCTTGGGGATAATGTGAATCAGGCTAATAGGGCGGAAATCCGTGACAGAGTCAGCCCCCTCCTTTTAGGGAGGAGAGCAATGTTGGTTGTGTTGATGATGTGGAAATTATTGACATTCAACTCGGAGAAGGCGTCAAAAACGCGCATGATGTCCATCTTGATGATATCCCAGCAAGACCTAAAAAAGGCTGTGGTGAAGTCGTCTGGCCCAGGTGCCTTGTCAGGCGGCATCTCCTCAATGGCGGATTTTATCTCTTCGACGGAGAAAGGGAGGGCAATATTGTCAAGGTTCTCCACGAGTAGATTGATTGCGGCACAATTGAGGTCAAGGGGGAGGCCCTAGAACACGCACGAAGTGGTCTGAAATCAGGGATGCTTTGTCATCGTGATTAATAACCCATCCATCATTTTTTGCTTTAGCCTTTGGATGTGGTTCTTTCGTCTGCGGGAATTGACTCGGAGGTGGAAGAATTTGGTGTTGGCATCTCCTTCGCGCAAGAAGTTAATTCTAGACGCTTGTCTTTTCCGAGATCGATCCAACACGGCGAGTCCTAAGACCCTTTTCTTAAGGCCGACATGAAGGGTATTCTCCTCCAGGGATAGAGGTCTAGAATCTTGAGCAATGTCGAGCTGGAGGATCACGTCGAGGGCCATAATGAACTGGAGCTTGTGGTTGGATAATAGGCCCTTGCTCCAAGCACGGAATTTAACTGATGTCTGGTTGAGGATATGGACCGGCTGTGTGTGTGTTCGGCTCGTTCCATGCCGAGAGCACAACTTCCTTGAACCCCGGCATCTTAACCCAGAAATTTTCGAAGCGGAAGGAGGGTGGCTGGCGCGGGCCACTTTGTTTGGAGAGAAGAAAAAGACAATGATCGGAGAGCAAAGAGGAGAGCGCGTGCAAGGCGTGATTTCCGAACGCCAAGTCCCAGCTAGCGTTGCAGAAAGCCCGATCAAGCTTGACCAGAGTTGGGTTGTCTCTTTCATTGCTCCAAGTGAATTTCCTATTCTGCAGCTTTAACTCTTTGAGCTGACAGGTGTTGAAAGCCTGGCGGAATTGTCCCATTAGGCGCAGGTCCAGGTTGGAGTTGTTCTTATCTGACGCTTGGTAAATAAGGTTGAAATCCCCAAGAATGAGTCATTTTTCGTCATTAGGAGGAGCACTTGCGATTGCTTCATCAAGGAAGGCTCTTTTATCAGCATCGGCGCAAGGACCGTAGACGTTGGTAATCTTGAAGGATGTACCATAAGCCCGAATGCGCGCATCGGCAGAGAGTAGGTGCGTCCCAATATGGATGTTCGTCATGTCGACGTGGGCATCATTCCACAGGAGAAGGATGCCCCCTCGAGTTCCCGTAGCAGGACGATGAGCGAAGGAACTTAGGCGAAATCCCCCAATATAAGCGGTCGTCGCGTGGTCGATGAAGTCAAGTTTGGTTTCTTGTATGCATGCAATGCGGCAGGGGGTGTTTGCCAGCGTAGTGTGGACGGTGTCTGATGTACGGAAGCTCTGAATCTTCGCGTCCTTTTCAATTTTGCAAATTTATAGTTCCATTTTCACTTGTTGTTCTGCCCCACGCTGACCGAAAAATGCCTGAAAACGCGAACTGTATTTAGGTTTGTGCAAACCGAAATTACAATATTGCAATTATTTCCAACATGCAGTCGTTTCTTCGAAGACATTTTCGATCATTTTTGTTTGAAAAAATAGCGGTGGTCTTGCTTGCCGCATAACCAGGACACACTGAAACACTTGTACTGACTTACAATCAACTCATTCGCAATATTTATGACTTATACTCCATTGATGACCTCCCTTTATTACCTAACAGTAGTCGGTCCATCACTCCATCGATCGAAGCAAGCAGCTACGTACGACATGGGTGGCACGCCGCGCAGCAGCATCGGCCACATCCTGCCCGGAGCCGGCTTTTTCGCCGTCGGCCTATGGCACCTGTTCAACCACGTTAGGCTCTTCTCCCTGCGCCCAGACTCGTACGTCGCGCCGGTCTGGTTCCCCGTGACTGGCCCGCGCTACCTTGAGCCCGCCCTCGTCATCGCCGGCAGCGCCGTGGAGTTGGTGATGGAGATGTTCGTGGACCACTCGACCTTCCTGCCGTTCGACGCCGACGGCTCCATCCCGTCCGACCGCCTCCACAACCACGAGCACGCCATCATCTGCCTCGCGCTCATCATCTACGCGGGCGCCGCCGTCCACCTCGACCGCGCCCGCGCTCCGGGCCGCCGCGCGCTCTGCCTCCTCCTCGTGGCCGTCGTCTTCGCGCAGGAGCTCCTCGTATTCCACTTCCACTCCACGACGCACGCCGCCGGCGTGGAGGGACAGTTCCACTGGATCCTCGAGGTGGTCGTCGCCGCGTGCCTCGGCACCGCGCTCCTCGGCGTGGGCTTCCCGCGGAGCTTCGCGGTGAGCCTGGCCCGGTCGGCGTGCATCATGTTCCACGGGGTGTGGCTGGCTGTCATCGGCGCCATGGTGTGGATGCCGAGCATGGTGCCCAAGGGCTGCTCGCTGGCGCGGGAGGACGGCCGCGACACCGTGCGCTGCCACGACAAGGCCAGCCTCCACCGCGCCAGGGCGCTCGTGAACCTGCAGTTCGGGTGGTACCTGTCCTTCATGACGTTCCTCGTCCTCGCGATCTACCTCTATGTGTGCAACAAATACCCTGCCGAACAAGCGTACGCGCGGCTTCTCCCGAAAGCTGTCGACGAGGAGGAAGGGGAGGCGCACAAGTTCGGGCCGCCGCCCGACGGCGGCGGCGACGTGCATGTGAATGGATTCGGGCCATTGGAGATTGAGGTGTAAATGTGTCAAATTGTACGTAGCTAGGGTCCTGCAGATGCATTATACAGTGATTGCTTGAATATCCACATTGGATCGACCTGTTCTAGGTAACTAACTGCCTATTTCCAGCACATTTTTAGACGGCACTCGCGACAAAACGTGTGTATCAATAGCAAAAATTGTAACAAGCTAATGTGGGTTGAATGAAGATGAAAGTCAAATGAGTGGAGTACCATCTGCCCTGGTGCGCTTTTGTATTTATGTTTGCTGCAAATGGTGATGATTGTTATCTAGCTATTTTGCCAGATAGGATATGTCTGGTCCAGGGTTAGTAATCCATGGCTATTTAGTTGGCAGACTGTTTTCTTTTCAAGGCTTGTTGTTGTGTAGTATCAATCAAATGTTGTTTAGTGGGGGGAAAACAGCACGTTATTTGTTGTGGTTTGATACTGACGACGGCATGTCTAAGAACAGACTAGTACGATATTTGTTCTTAGCGTATGAATCATGCATTGTTGTATTTTTGCTTCACTGAATCTCTTTCCTGGGCTAGTCTAATATCATCAGTTTATCTAGCAAGACTATCCTTTGTAGTATCTGGCTTTTATATGCTGAACTGTGTAGTGGTGGGTATGTTTTTCAGGTTATTTGGCAATTGTACACCTTCAGTTTACTCTGTTTTTAGAGTGAAATGGTTATTAAACCCACTGCTTGTGTATTTCTTAGGAGTTTCCTTCATTGCTAGCTAGTGCAACACAGTTGCTTAACAAGAATTGTGTTGTAGCTTTCCTAAATAAATGCTCTTTTGTACACAAAAGGTTTCAGCTGTATAATTTTTGTGCTTGTTGTAGAATTTGAACGCCTTGTCCATTTGATGGCATGAACCTGACTGGAAGCATAGAAAGAACCACCCATGGTTTTCGAGTCGATGGATAGTCACTGAGTCGTTTTCTCAAAATCATGTCGACTGGTGACTAATCAGGCTTTTGTCTACTATAGATCGAGTCGCAGGCTCAGCGACTCACTTTTGAGTCGTGAGCCACCAATTGGTTTTGCTCTAAAGAAGTAAAATATTGTTTTTGTGTTGTTGAGCAAGGGTTTGCTGTAAAAATATAGTGCGTGCTTGCTCCATTCATTAATCTGAAAGGATTTTGTACCATGATGACTGGGTGGTGTTGACTGTGGATGTTAATCTTTTGATGTGCCAAACAACCTGAATGATCAATGTCGATCAAGTGCTGGCTGATTAGTGGGTTGCCGTGGACAGTTTTAGTGTAGCAACTAATTAAACTAAATGGTAGAAGCCTTTAATTTAAATCCTCTTGTCATCTACTCCCTCCGTCTCAAATTAGTTGACGTGGATTTGTTAAAATATGCATTTGTATCTATACACTAAAATACGTGTCGATGCATTCATATTTTGACAAATCTACGTCAACTAATTCGGGACGGAGGGAGTATTTGATGCTATGGTTGTATAAACACAATTACTACTGATACATGGTCACCAAGTTGTACTTGCAGCCATCACATGCTACTTACCAGTATAGGAATATCATCACTTGCTGAAGATTTCTTGAAGTGGGATGCTTGGCCTGGCTCTATAGTAGACATTGTCCGTGTGTGTTTTTTCTGATCATCATTTGGTTGGTGTGTTGTCGTGCAGGTGAATAGGGGACTCTCTGTTGGAGTAGGGTGCGGTTGTACTCGAGCAGGCTGAAGTAGTGAGCACCTGCAGATTGCCGTGTCTTTTGGTGAGAAATGTATCCTGTTGATGTGTAAAAAGAAGCTATGATATAGAAGTTTCATGGCTGCGTTAATATTTACTATTTAAATGTTCTTTTTGGGCTGAAGTGTGTGTCATGTGTGTTGAGGATGAAATTGCAAAGTCATTTTGTGTCTGCATTTCAAATGTTAGCACCTGATTTTCGGAAGAGCGTGATGGTAGGGAGTAGTACTTGTTAGAAAGAAGTCTATATAGATCTTCCACAAAACGGACGGAGCACCCCCAGAAGTCTAAATTGGTGCACATAATCCCCTCGACTATTGTGTAGTCAAATAAAAACTGGTGAATGGCCACGTATGCTCAGCTAGCTCGCCATGATCCCTCTGCCGTTCATCCCTTCTGACGCAGAATCGGAAAGACGCTGGAGACGACGACGTGCATGGTTGTAGACACCGCCGTACCTGTAGACGCCAGGCGGAGGAGGCCGGAGAGCCACTGAGCCAGGCCATGAAGAAACAGCAACGAGCAACCACAGGGCTGCGGCGGCAGACGGAAACAGCAACGAGCCCGGAACCCACTTTTCAAAACAGCTAAAGATTTTCGATCATTTTTGTTTGAAAAAATAGCGGTGGTCTTGCTTGCCGCATAACCAGGACACACTGAAACACTTGTACTGACTTACAAGCAACTCATTCGCAATATTTATGACTTATACTCAAGGATGACCTCCCTTTATTACCTAACAGTAGTCGGTCGATCACTCCATCGATCGAAGCAAGCAGGTACGTACCACATGGCTGGCACGCCGCGCAGCAGCATCGGCCACATCCTGCCCGGAGCCGGCTTTTTCGCCGTCGGCCTATGGCACCTGTTCAACCACGTTAGGATCTTCTCGCTGCGCCCAGACTCGTACGTCGCGCCGGTCTGGTTCCCCGTGACGGGCGCGCGCTACCTGGAGCCCGCCCTCGTCATCGCCGGCAGCTCCGTGGAGTTGGTGATGGAGATGTTCGTGGACCACTCGACCTTCCTGCCGTTCGACGCCGACGGCTCCATCCCGTCCGACCGCCTCCACAACCACGAGCACGCCATCATCTGCCTCGCGCTCATCGTCTACGCGGGCGCCGCCGTCCACCTCGACCGCGCCCGCGCTCCGGGCCGCCGCGCGCTCTGCCTCCTCCTCGTGGCCGTCGTCTTCGCGCAGGAGCTGCTCGTGTTCCACTTCCACTCCACGACCCACGCCGGGGTGGAGGGGCAGTTCCACTGGATCCTCGAGGTGGTCGTCGCCGCGTGCCTCGGCACCGTGCTCCTCGGCGTGGGCTTCCCGCGGAGCTTTGCGGTGAGCCTGGCCCGGTCGGCGTGCATCATGTTCCACGGGGTGTGGCTGGCCGTCATCGGCGCCATGGTGTGGGTGCCGAGCATGGTGCCCAAGGGCTGCTCGCTGGCGCGGGAGGACGGCCGCGACACCGTGCGCTGCCACGACAAGGCCAGCCTCCACCGCGCCAGGGCGCTCGTGAACCTGCAGTTCGGGTGGTACCTGTCCTTCATGACGGTCTTCGTCCTAGCGATCTACCTCTACGTGTGCAACAAATACCCTGCCGAACAAGCGTACGCGCGGCTCCTCGCGAAAGCCGTCGACGAGGAGGAAGAGGGTCACCAGGAGGCGAACAAGTGCGGAGTGTCGCGCGATGGCGGCGGCGAGGTGCATGTGAATGGATTCGCGCCACTGGAGATTGAGGTGTAAAAGTGTCAGAATTGTAGCATACAAAACCATGCTAGGGTCCCGCAGATGCATTGTACAGTGATTTCCACGTTGGATCGATCGGTCGTAGGCGACTAACTGCCTATTTCCTGCTCACTTTTAGACGGCACCGGCGACAAAACGTGTTTACCAATAACAAAAATCGTAACAAGCTGAACGAAAAAAGTAGGCAAATGGGTGGAGTACCAGCTGCCCGCTCGGATCGAGTCCTTACTCCCAAGGCAATTCCGCTCGGGGTTAAGTGTCCCGGGCTTATATATCTCAGCCGTTCGTCTTTGCTTAAAGCTTGGTGCATCGACATGTGTATATTGCACAAAGTTTAAAATAGCTTGACGCTACGTCTATAGTGTTTTCATCACTATGCCGCTAAGTGCATTAGCGCGCTAAAAGTTACCAAAACTCTTAAATAGCGCGCTATAGTGCGAAAATGCTTTACGTCGAGCGCGCGAGCGCTCGCTCGCTTTTGCGATGCGCTGCGAGCCGCGCATTTCCACTTTTTTTGTCCTCTTCCCGCTAATATTTGCTTAGCTGTCTCGTAGAGTCCTACGTGGTATAATTTCTACAGACATACAGTTACGTTATGTGAGCTCTTTTTTTTAGCTGGCCATGCACATGCACCAAAAGTCCTTATCTTTTTTTATCTATTCCTTTCTTCTCTTTTTTTCATGTATGAATATGTATTTTTAGCCGGCTCTGTGTGCAGACGCGGTCGAAACACGCGCGCGTTGTGGCCCACTCTGGATTAGCCTCCCGTTACCGTTCTATTCCCTTCGTGGAAAATACGTGTTCTATTTTTTTATCCCACTCATCTATTCCCTTTTTTTTAGCTTTCAATGAATTTAAATTGTTTGAAAGCACGTCCCCATTCCCCCTTCCCTTCCCCTACATATTTCCTCTGTCTTCGGTGACGTCGCCAACGACAGTCCATCTCCACCGTCGATGACCGCGTCCTCTCCCTTATGGGCGACCCGCGCCTTCTCCGCCGTTGAGAACCCTCCTTCTCCATCGCCGAGACCGGCTTTATCGAGCGAAGAAGACTTCCACTCTCATCCGCCTATCACTTCGGAGGCTGCCGATACTCACCTTTCGTCGCGAGCGCAACTCCGATGAGTCACCAGCTCAGCCCAGCACTCATGAAGCATCTGAATCTCGATGCCGTTTTCTTCAGATTTCTTTTTTCCCATGGCTTTTGATTTTTGTTCTATTTTTTATGCATCAGGGTCGCCCACCATGTACGGATCTGAACGAAACGCGACGGTATACGGCATCGACACTTTCTGAACGAGATTTCCTGGTTATTATTTCGGTTAGTGTTCTTACACTCTGGAAATTTGTATCGGCTTGCTATAGGAATTTTTTAAATTTTTAGCGTCTGAATTTTTTTGTGTCGTCTGATGTAATCATAAGGGTAGAGTTCTATCCAATTCTACCTGTTATTAGACCACCGTAGTTGTTGTGATTAGCTCCATTCATTTTTTTCTCCCTGATTTTGTCTGTATATATAGTTTGGCAGAGGTTGCAACTAGATTTTTGTTGTCATGAGTAGTCATTTTTGCAGTTGATAATTTATCTAGGTAATGAAATCTGAATTGTGTTTCTGATGCTAGGACATAGTTAGAATATTTTTACAGAGATCAATTGTTAGTTAAGGTGGCCATCAACAGTTTGTTGTGTGTCTGTATATAAATACAATTTCTATATAAGCTTCATGCATGCTTTTGTGTGTGCAGGTTTCCCTTTTCTTGTATTTTCTTGTCAAAATGGCCGGTAAACGGAAGTGTGAGGCGCCGAATGTGGAAGGTCGATTGACGAAGATATGGATCCTGGACCCTGCGGGTAAGGACACCCCGTCTCAGGCCCAAGGTTAAAAGAGGATCCCTTGGAGTATTCTAGATGGCCCACGTGAAGCCCACCCGCAAGACTTGCGGGTCAAGACAAGAACTCCTATACGTAATCTACTAGGACTCATGTAACCCTCTCCTGGCTGCATATATAAAGCGAGGAGGGAGGAGAGAAAAAGATCATCCAATGAGGGAACAACTAATCCCGATCCAATCTAGAGAGAGGAAGATACAAGCCACAACTAGACTAGGCAATACACGGGATACCCCGTACGCCTCGCCATGGCATCGCCATTGTAAACAGCTCGACTATTTCACCATAATACAGATCAGACAAGCAGGAGTAAGGGTTTTACCTCTACGAGGGCCCCGAACCTGGGTAAATCTTTCTCCTTGTTAGCCGTCGAGGTCACCAGCGCGTACATCGTTCCTCTACTCGAAACCCTACCGGCTCATCCGAGGGATTTGTAGAATCAGAGATTCGACAATTGGCGCCGTCTGTGGGAACGACACGCGTTGGATCTACGGTCTCGCCGGCCTCATCTACATCAAGCTTCGGGTCCTCCACCCCATGGATTCTATCTACTCTCGGCTCCTTCAAACTTCATCGAGCACTCGCCGGCCTCGCGCACGGCCTTCATCATCTACAATCGAAAATCAACACCGTTCTTCACGCGCAGGCTACAGGACAGCAACAACGTGCATATTGCGGACGCCATCAACGGCGGCTCGAAACTCATCTGGAAAATTCCTTCGGTGGAAAGATGCGAAATCAAATTATCTACAGTCTCCAAAAAGAATCGGCGAATTCCGACGGTTAGATCTCCGTGGATGACCCGAACACCAAAGCCCTGTCAGAATCTGACGGAACTCCGCGCGACTTCGGGAAAACAATTCTCACAGTCGACTCGGAAATCAATTCGACAATCACACCGTTGAACAGCTATGGAATACAATCCCGCACCACTCCGTCTTTTTTGAGCCAATTCCAACGGTTAGATCTCCGTCAGCGGCTCGCGCACTGCGACACGTTTTGGATCTCTGCGAGTCCGCGAATTCAAGTCGCAGATCCGTTTTCGTCAATCTGCGAGTCGACACAAAGATCAATCAACAAAACATGGCGACTCGCCATAATAGTGCCCGGGGGCTCGACATCAACATTGCCCTCCGTGTACACACAACAAACATCGCGACTCCGCCGCGTCGACTCTGTCCGCTGCGTCGAGTCCTTCGGTCGAACATTGCGACTCCGCCGCGTCGACTCGGTCCGCCGCGTCGAGTCCTTCGGATGAACATCGCGACTCCGCCGCGTCGACTCGGTCCGCCGCGTCGAGTCCTTCGAGCAAACATCGCGACTCCGCCGCGTCGACTCGATCCGCCGCGTCGAGTCATTCGAGCAAATATCGCGACTCCGCCGCGTCGACTCGGTCCGCCGCGTCGAGTCCTTCCGATGAACATCGCGACTCCGCCGCGTCGACTCGGTCCGCCGCGTCGAGTACTTCGGACAAACATCGCGACTCCGCCGCGTCGACTTGGTCCGCCGCGTCGAGACCTTCGGACGAACATCGCGACTCCGCCACGTCGACTCGGTCCGCCGCGTCGAGTCCTTCGGGAAGCATCGCGACTCCGCCGCGTCGACTCGGTCCGCCTCGTCGGGTCATTTCGGGAAACATCATGACTCCCCCGCACAACTCCGCTACATCAAATCGTCTCGACTAAGCGTCTCGGGGGCTGTCCTTTGCCGCAGCCACACTCGTTGCTCGAGGGCTATGCTGCAAAGTAGACGCACTCGAGAATTCGCCGCAGCCGCACTCGACACTCGGGGGCTGAGGCGCGAAACAGCCGCACTCGACACACGAGTCCGGTTCATCGATTCCGGCAACATCACTCAGCACCGCCTCGTCGACCACGACAGTGTCATACAAAGACCTGACACTCGGGGGCTGCGCCCCGTAAACTATATGTATACTCGACACCCGTCATTTTGCGCGTTACACTACACATTTACGCGCTACAATCCGAGTAGCTGATGCTGCCTTAGGTCAACCCTTGACTCCGACCCGGTTTGCAGCAGCAACTGACAGGTCGGCAAGGAGCATAGACAATGGCTATCAGGCTAACGAAAGGGCACAGCGTACGATGCAAAAGTGTCGCGTAGGATCAAATCATTGCCTACCAACAGGCCATACTCGACTCTGCGAGTCGATAAATTGAACCACAACGTCGGCTGCAACTTCGACAGTCGACACATATCCTCCGTTCGGAGTCAAGAGTCGACACGTCGAGCCAACAGAAGACAAGCACACGGGGTTAGCTTCAGAACAACTTGAGCCTATGCCCGACTCTGCAAGTCGAACATATGTAACACCTGGGGTGTTACCTGTTTGTTTGTTTGCATCATATGCATCATATGCATTGCATCATGTTTGCATCACAACTGAAATTTTCAAAACAATTTAAACTTTCACCCTTGCTCCAAATTTTGCACTTTCAAACTTGCAAACTAAATCACTCAATTGTTTTTCAATAATTTGAAATTGTTTAAATCAATTGCTTGTTAATAACTTCCCCCTCCTCTTGTTAAAACCCTACTGGCTAACTCAAAAACTTTAACCCAAATCTTTCATTAACTTGTTGGGTTTAATCAAACAACTATTTTCAATTAATTAAATCACCTTCATTTTCAATTTCAAATCTATTATCAAAATCAGTACCTTTTTGAATCCATAAAGTTCACCACACTTTTGTATTCTTAAAATCACTTTAAAACCTAGGGGTAACCCTATTTAAAAGCATGTTTGCATAATGGTTTTGAAACTTATTAAATGGAATCTATTTATTTCCAAAAAAAAATCCCAAAAGCAACCTTATTTGAAAATTCACCCAACCACTTTAAAATTCCACCTAATAATTCCAATTTTGAGAATAATGCTAACATTGCTTCCATCTTGTTGTTTTGAAGGTAATAAAATTATTCAATGAAATAACCACCCCAAAACCCCCCCAAATCCTTTCCCTCTCTCTCTCTCATTCATTCGTTTACAAAAAAAAAAAAAAAAAAAAAAAAAAAACAAAAGAATAAAGAAGAAAACCCTTTGGGGGCTGGGGAGGCAGGCCAAGCCCACCTACAACCCAGCCCACCATAGACCGTTCCCAAGCCCAGCCCCAAATCGGTGTCTTCCTCGTACGGACAGGACATGCTGTCACTGTCGATCCCCATGGACCCCTACCTCACCTGCCCGAGCTCCCCTATAAGACCCCAACCCATGCCCTAGCCTAGCCCTACTCCCCTCTACCCTCGACTCCGCCGCCACCCCCCTCTCCCTCGACGAGCTCGGCCTCCGATCTCTCTGCCACAATCGCCTGATTCCATCTCTGAACCATAACCGGAGCCCCACCTATCTGAACATTCGACGACCACCGTCACCTCTAGGCGCTACCACCCAGCTTCTCCGCGGGAATGGGTTCCCGGCACCTTCCTCGTCGTCGTCGACACCCCAGGGTGCTCGGCGGGGGTCCACAGCGCCGCCACCGTCCGTGTGATGCCGCCGGCGACGTCCACTACAGCGACCCTCTGCTACCTCTGCATCGGAGGTGAAATTCTTACCTCCGCCCACCGTCCTCTCTCCCGCGGCTTCCCAGCGAGCACACTCACGTACACGACCACCTGCCCGATTGCCTCGAGTTCGCACACGAGCCACTCCCCGTCGCTGCGACAGTTCCCTACGCCGTCTGTTTCTGAACCGAGTGTAGCTGCTGGTGTTGCAAGTTTCAGAAACGCTGTCGTGCTTGTAGAGTTTCAGATCGCATATGCACCATAAGCCAGCTAGCCAACACCGTGGACCTACATCCGTTCGGCACCCTGGAGATCCACGGCCTAACCTCGCTCCGAATCGAAGATCTCTTTTCCTGCTTCCTGTAGATGCAAGTCTGCACTTTTGGTTCTGTCAAAATTCAGTAATGCGCTCAATGCCCACCTTATCTTCCGTCAGTCCGCAATGGTAACACAACCACACGAGTAGCGCATTGGTACTGCATCTAGTGCGCGCAGCGATCGGTTGCGGGTTCGAGCCCCCCCGCAAGCACAGTCCTTTTTGGGTTATTTTGCCTCCGCGCGGTCGGCCCACCAGTCAGCGACGCCACTGCCACGCGTGCGCGCATGCGCCACGCTGGCCGCAGGGGCCACAGAGCAGAGGCTTAGGTTAGGTTACCCTCGGTACGAAAAGTTTCTGCGCAAAATTTCTGAATTTCCAAATTCATTTTAAATAGCAGAATTAGACCAAAACTTCAAAAGTCCATAACTTTAAATCTATGTATCCAATAAATAAAAACTTTATATGTTTTCTGTTCAGAATTTAACAAACTTTCCAAATATTCAACTTGTGTCCTGTTTTGAACTTTCAAATTACAATTTGAATTCAAATTTAAATCATTCAATTGTATTTTGCTAAATTCAATAACTAATTATTTATAAATCCAAATCATGCAAATAAAATATGTTTTCAGTACCATTTTGAATAAGCTATTCAATTATAATTTTTGTTTTCTGTTTTGGATAATTAAAATTGCTTAAACAATTTGAATCTTGTTAAATTCAATTAAAAATTGTTTAATATTGTTTAATTCCTAATTAAATAATCCTAAGTCCAATTTCAAAATGTGAAACATGTAATCCAACTAAAATTTGATGTTCTTTTCAAATATCAACTTTGTTATTTGTTTTGAACATTTTAAATGGTTGAAAACAACAAATACTTGTGTGTTCCCTTTAAGGCACCCAAAATTCCCTAAGTTAATAATAACATTCTAAATTGCTACACCCCATTTCAATTTAATTCTAATGTTGTTATTTTGCTGTCTCCCTTTTGCATGCATCATACTAAACCACTAACACCTGTTGATTAGTTGGAAAACAAATAATTTAACCATAATTCATGGGCTTTTCCTATGCAACTCAAATTGCATATGGGCCCATTTAAATTTGTGTAACTTGTCAACTAGTTTATTTCTATGCATCAATTAAATTGTCATGCATCCATATCTTGATCATGCTGGATCTTTTGCCGTAGTAGTAATTGTTGCATCCGGTGTTTGTTCGAGGTTCGTTGCTTCTTCTCGGATAGGACGTTGAGATGATGTGAGCAACGACAAGTTCTGCTACCTTGCGGGATCTCAGGCAAGTATACTCACTTGCATGCCATATGGCTGCCTTTCATCACTTGTTACCGATTCTTTCCGTTGCTTCTTTTCTGCTAGCCTTAGTTGTAGTTGTTTCTGTTACGAACCTATCACATGAATCCTTTAACCCTGATATTGCCTCACCTCCACTCCTATAACCTTTGCTTGAGCCCGTGTCTTACTATCTTGCTTAGGTTGTTTTGCTCGAGTCTGTTATCCGTTACTTTCTGTTATTACTCCGTTATGTTCTGGGGGGCTCGTTGTTTAATCAATCAATCAATCATGCTAATGTTACTCTTAATAATAAATTTGATGATAAGGCACCGGCAGGAGGCCCTTCGTGGTTTTGAGGCCTGCTAGTGTCGACCCTAATAGGAAAAGGGTCTTGTCTACTGATCCATGATGAGCGCACTACCCGCATTTGGGGAGTATGGGCTCCCCCTCAGTTTGACCCGATTCGCATCTCGTCCAAATCGCCTCATTTAGTTCGGGTTTTCCATTTGCTGCATGCATGATTTTGCGAGCCCTTGGATCCCGGGTGGAACTTTCGTAGTCGGCATATAGGGGGACACGGTCTTAGAGTGCTATGAGGGTCCATTTTCTTCTGGGCCCGAGTAGCCGTGCGCCCAAGGTGCTTTGGGCTTGATGCGAAGAAGGGTTGGATTGTGTTGAGTGCCCCGCTTGGTGGAGTGGCCGCTCCATCTGGCGGGATATTCATGAGTGTCGGTTACTATGGTGCAACCCTGCAGGGATAATCTTCTCGAGAAGCCGTGTTTTCCGCGGTTATGGATTACTTGGTGAAAGTACTGGCTAACAAGTACTCAGGACAACTTAAACATAATGATCAACCATGTTACACCCCATGATGAACAACTTGACTAGTAATAGGTTTATTCACACAATAACTTGATTCACCTTTAATACAACTGTGTGAGTTATCCTCGGATTGCTTCTTTGGCTAAAGGGGCGAGATCCAGGATGGGTTTGTTTGGATTTACTTTCAGTTGGTTACAATCCTCGATCTTATCCCCTTTCTGATAGTTGGAAGTTGTAGTATTTCTCTCTGTAGTTGGTTAGTGCAGCCTGCTGTCACATAGTTGCAATAACCCCTTCCTTTCCGTTGATCCTAAAGTATTTGTATCTTGTGATGACTGGCTACGCCGGTAACTTGTGAGTATGGGTTTTATCCCCCTTGCCAGTACTTAACCGTACTGACCCACGAATCTCTTTCGTGGCTGCAAATTCCAAATTGCAGTCAACAGGTTTGAAGTCTGACGACGTTAGCTTGGGAATCCCTCCGGCTTGGCCTGGGCAGGGATTGGACGCCTTCGGTTATCTTCAGGACTCTTAGTCCAATTTGGATGTTGTCCGTAGACGGACGTTTGTTTCTTCCGCTGTTATTTGGATCTTTGTATTGTATCAGTTGTAACCCCGGCTCGTTGAGTCATCTTGTATCTATCTGTTTCTGTTGTAATTGTGGATTATTCGTGAACTATTGTAATGTTATCATAAATGGCAACCTGGAATCGGTTATTATGCGGATTTGGCGGGAATGCTGAAATCTGCATAGTGCCCGATCTCGGGGCGTCACAAATGGTATCAGAGCCTTGGTTCCGATTCCCGATATTGTTTCGATACGAATGGTTATCGAAGCAACGGGTCCGCAAAGCCTGTAGGATAACCTCGCTAACGGTCGTTGTTTCTAGAGTGTCAAAAGCTATTTCTGCTAAACTATTTTGGAAAAACATCTCAATAGGATTCTTGTTTTCTCCTTACCCCTATTCTATTTCCCCTCCCATCTTATTTGTTTTGGAGTCTCCCCTCTTGTCTATCTTTCAAAGTGTTAGGATCCTACGTGGGTGGACGTTTCCTGAGCCTTTAACCTAATAGGTTCGATCATCGGAAGATTCCTGGTGGAAGAACATCGTCGTCAGCCCGAGCAAGAATCTCTTGTTAGTGGTGTCGAGGAGATCAACCGGAAGCACGAAGAATCGATAGTCTAACTTCTTTCCCCTCCCGGGTTAGCAGGTGGATTGCGAGGGCGCAATCCCTTGTTAGTGGTGTCGTCTGTAACACCTGGGGTGTTACCTGTTTGTTTGTTTGCATCATATGCATCATATGCATTGCATCATGTTTGCATCACAACTGAAATTTTCAAAACAATTTAAACTTTCACCCTTGCTCCAAATTTTGCACTTTCAAACTTGCAAACTAAATCACTCAATTGTTTTTCAATAATTTGAAATTGTTTAAATCAATTGCTTGTTAATAACTTCCCCCTCCTCTTGTTAAAACCCTACTGGCTAACTCAAAAACTTTAACCCAAATCTTTCATTAACTTGTTGGGTTTAATCAAACAACTATTTTCAATTAATTAAATCACCTTCATTTTCAATTTCAAATCTATTATCAAAATCAGTACCTTTTTGAATCCATAAAGTTCACCACACTTTTGTATTCTTAAAATCACTTTAAAACCTAGGGGTAACCCTATTTAAAAGCATGTTTGCATAATGGTTTTGAAACTTATTAAATGGAATCTATTTATTTCCAAAAAAAAATCCCAAAAGCAACCTTATTTGAAAATTCACCCAACCACTTTAAAATTCCACCTAATAATTCCAATTTTGAGAATAATGCTAACATTGCTTCCATCTTGTTGTTTTGAAGGTAATAAAATTATTCAATGAAATAACCACCCCAAAACCCCCCCAAATCCTTTCCCTCTCTCTCTCTCATTCATTCGTTTACAAAAAAAAAAAAAAAAAAAAAAAAAAAAAACAAAAGAATAAAGAAGAAAACCCTTTGGGGGCTGGGGAGGCAGGCCAAGCCCACCTACAACCCAGCCCACCATAGACCGTTCCCAAGCCCAGCCCCAAATCGGTGTCTTCCTCGTACGGACAGGACATGCTGTCACTGTCGATCCCCATGGACCCCTACCTCACCTGCCCGAGCTCCCCTATAAGACCCCAACCCATGCCCTAGCCTAGCCCTACTCCCCTCTACCCTCGACTCCGCCGCCACCCCCTCTCCCTCGACGAGCTCGGCCTCCGATCTCTCTGCCACAATCGCCTGATTCCATCTCTGAACCATAACCGGAGCCCCACCTATCTGAACATTCGACGACCACCGTCACCTCTAGGCGCTACCACCCAGCTTCTCCGCGGGAATGGGTTCCCGGCACCTTCCTCGTCGTCGTCGACACCCCAGGGTGCTCGGCGGGGGTCCACAGCGCCGCCACCGTCCGTGTGATGCCGCCGGCGACGTCCACTACAGCGACCCTCTGCTACCTCTGCATCGGAGGTGAAATTCTTACCTCCGCCCACCGTCCTCTCTCCCGCGGCTTCCCAGCGAGCACACTCACGTACACGACCACCTGCCCGATTGCCTCGAGTTCGCACACGAGCCACTCCCCGTCGCTGCGACAGTTCCCTACGCCGTCTGTTTCTGAACCGAGTGTAGCTGCTGGTGTTGCAAGTTTCAGAAACGCTGTCGTGCTTGTAGAGTTTCAGATCGCATATGCACCATAAGCCAGCTAGCCAACACCGTGGACCTACATCCGTTCGGCACCCTGGAGATCCACGGCCTAACCTCGCTCCGAATCGAAGATCTCTTTTCCTGCTTCCTGTAGATGCAAGTCTGCACTTTTGGTTCTGTCAAAATTCAGTAATGCGCTCAATGCCCACCTTATCTTCCGTCAGTCCGCAATGGTAACACAACCACACGAGTAGCGCATTGGTACTGCATCTAGTGCGCGCAGCGATCGGTTGCGGGTTCGAGCCCCCCCGCAAGCACAGTCCTTTTTGGGTTATTTTGCCTCCGCGCGGTCGGCCCACCAGTCAGCGACGCCACTGCCACGCGTGCGCGCATGCGCCACGCTGGCCGCAGGGGCCACAGAGCAGAGGCTTAGGTTAGGTTACCCTCGGTACGAAAAGTTTCTGCGCAAAATTTCTGAATTTCCAAATTCATTTTAAATAGCAGAATTAGACCAAAACTTCAAAAGTCCATAACTTTAAATCTATGTATCCAATAAATAAAAACTTTATATGTTTTCTGTTCAGAATTTAACAAACTTTCCAAATATTCAACTTGTGTCCTGTTTTGAACTTTCAAATTACAATTTGAATTCAAATTTAAATCATTCAATTGTATTTTGCTAAATTCAATAACTAATTATTTATAAATCCAAATCATGCAAATAAAATATGTTTTCAGTACCATTTTGAATAAGCTATTCAATTATAATTTTTGTTTTCTGTTTTGGATAATTAAAATTGCTTAAACAATTTGAATCTTGTTAAATTCAATTAAAAATTGTTTAATATTGTTTAATTCCTAATTAAATAATCCTAAGTCCAATTTCAAAATGTGAAACATGTAATCCAACTAAAATTTGATGTTCTTTTCAAATATCAACTTTGTTATTTGTTTTGAACATTTTAAATGGTTGAAAACAACAAATACTTGTGTGTTCCCTTTAAGGCACCCAAAATTCCCTAAGTTAATAATAACATTCTAAATTGCTACACCCCATTTCAATTTAATTCTAATGTTGTTATTTTGCTGTCTCCCTTTTGCATGCATCATACTAAACCACTAACACCTGTTGATTAGTTGGAAAACAAATAATTTAACCATAATTCATGGGCTTTTCCTATGCAACTCAAATTGCATATGGGCCCATTTAAATTTGTGTAACTTGTCAACTAGTTTATTTCTATGCATCAATTAAATTGTCATGCATCCATATCTTGATCATGCTGGATCTTTTGCCGTAGTAGTAATTGTTGCATCCGGTGTTTGTTCGAGGTTCGTTGCTTCTTCTCGGATAGGACGTTGAGATGATGTGAGCAACGACAAGTTCTGCTACCTTGCGGGATCTCAGGCAAGTATACTCACTTGCATGCCATATGGCTGCCTTTCATCACTTGTTACCGATTCTTTCCGTTGCTTCTTTTCTGCTAGCCTTAGTTGTAGTTGTTTCTGTTACGAACCTATCACATGAATCCTTTAACCCTGATATTGCCTCACCTCCACTCCTATAACCTTTGCTTGAGCCCGTGTCTTACTATCTTGCTTAGGTTGTTTTGCTCGAGTCTGTTATCCGTTACTTTCTGTTATTACTCCGTTATGTTCTGGGGGGCTCGTTGTTTAATCAATCAATCAATCATGCTAATGTTACTCTTAATAATAAATTTGATGATAAGGCACCGGCAGGAGGCCCTTCGTGGTTTTGAGGCCTGCTAGTGTCGACCCTAATAGGAAAAGGGTCTTGTCTACTGATCCATGATGAGCGCACTACCCGCATTTGGGGAGTATGGGCTCCCCCTCAGTTTGACCCGATTCGCATCTCGTCCAAATCGCCTCATTTAGTTCGGGTTTTCCATTTGCTGCATGCATGATTTTGCGAGCCCTTGGATCCCGGGTGGAACTTTCGTAGTCGGCATATAGGGGGACACGGTCTTAGAGTGCTATGAGGGTCCATTTTCTTCTGGGCCCGAGTAGCCGTGCGCCCAAGGTGCTTTGGGCTTGATGCGAAGAAGGGTTGGATTGTGTTGAGTGCCCCGCTTGGTGGAGTGGCCGCTCCATCTGGCGGGATATTCATGAGTGTCGGTTACTATGGTGCAACCCTGCAGGGATAATCTTCTCGAGAAGCCGTGTTTTCCGCGGTTATGGATTACTTGGTGAAAGTACTGGCTAACAAGTACTCAGGACAACTTAAACATAATGATCAACCATGTTACACCCCATGATGAACAACTTGACTAGTAATAGGTTTATTCACACAATAACTTGATTCACCTTTAATACAACTGTGTGAGTTATCCTCGGATTGCTTCTTTGGCTAAAGGGGCGAGATCCAGGATGGGTTTGTTTGGATTTACTTTCAGTTGGTTACAATCCTCGATCTTATCCCCTTTCTGATAGTTGGAAGTTGTAGTATTTCTCTCTGTAGTTGGTTAGTGCAGCCTGCTGTCACATAGTTGCAATAACCCCTTCCTTTCCGTTGATCCTAAAGTATTTGTATCTTGTGATGACTGGCTACGCCGGTAACTTGTGAGTATGGGTTTTATCCCCCTTGCCAGTACTTAACCGTACTGACCCACGAATCTCTTTCGTGGCTGCAAATTCCAAATTGCAGTCAACAGGTTTGAAGTCTGACGACGTTAGCTTGGGAATCCCTCCGGCTTGGCCTGGGCAGGGATTGGACGCCTTCGGTTATCTTCAGGACTCTTAGTCCAATTTGGATGTTGTCCGTAGACGGACGTTTGTTTCTTCCGCTGTTATTTGGATCTTTGTATTGTATCAGTTGTAACCCCGGCTCGTTGAGTCATCTTGTATCTATCTGTTTCTGTTGTAATTGTGGATTATTCGTGAACTATTGTAATGTTATCATAAATGGCAACCTGGAATCGGTTATTATGCGGATTTGGCGGGAATGCTGAAATCTGCATAGTGCCCGATCTCGGGGCGTCACAAATGGTATCAGAGCCTTGGTTCCGATTCCCGATATTGTTTCGATACGAATGGTTATCGAAGCAACGGGTCCGCAAAGCCTGTAGGATAACCTCGCTAACGGTCGTTGTTTCTAGAGTGTCAAAAGCTATTTCTGCTAAACTATTTTGGAAAAACATCTCAATAGGATTCTTGTTTTCTCCTTACCCCTATTCTATTTCCCCTCCCATCTTATTTGTTTTGGAGTCTCCCCTCTTGTCTATCTTTCAAAGTGTTAGGATCCTACGTGGGTGGACGTTTCCTGAGCCTTTAACCTAATAGGTTCGATCATCGGAAGATTCCTGGTGGAAGAACATCGTCGTCAGCCCGAGCAAGAATCTCTTGTTAGTGGTGTCGAGGAGATCAACCGGAAGCACGAAGAATCGATAGTCTAACTTCTTTCCCCTCCCGGGTTAGCAGGTGGATTGCGAGGGCGCAATCCCTTGTTAGTGGTGTCGTCTGTAACACCTGGGGTGTTACCTGTTTGTTTGTTTGCATCATATGCATCATATGCATTGCATCATGTTTGCATCACAACTGAAATTTTCAAAACAATTTAAACTTTCACCCTTGCTCCAAATTTTGCACTTTCAAACTTGCAAACTAAATCACTCAATTGTTTTTCAATAATTTGAAATTGTTTAAATCAATTGCTTGTTAATAACTTCCCCCTCCTCTTGTTAAAACCCTACTGGCTAACTCAAAAACTTTAACCCAAATCTTTCATTAACTTGTTGGGTTTAATCAAACAACTATTTTCAATTAATTAAATCACCTTCATTTTCAATTTCAAATCTATTATCAAAATCAGTACCTTTTTGAATCCATAAAGTTCACCACACTTTTGTATTCTTAAAATCACTTTAAAACCTAGGGGTAACCCTATTTAAAAGCATGTTTGCATAATGGTTTTGAAACTTATTAAATGGAATCTATTTATTTCCAAAAAAAAATCCCAAAAGCAACCTTATTTGAAAATTCACCCAACCACTTTAAAATTCCACCTAATAATTCCAATTTTGAGAATAATGCTAACATTGCTTCCATCTTGTTGTTTTGAAGGTAATAAAATTATTCAATGAAATAACCACCCCAAAACCCCCCCAAATCCTTTCCCTCTCTCTCTCTCATTCATTCGTTTACAAAAAAAAAAAAAAAAAAAAAAAAAAAAAAAAACAAAAGAATAAAGAAGAAAACCCTTTGGGGGCTGGGGAGGCAGGCCAAGCCCACCTACAACCCAGCCCACCATAGACCGTTCCCAAGCCCAGCCCCAAATCGGTGTCTTCCTCGTACGGACAGGACATGCTGTCACTGTCGATCCCCATGGACCCCTACCTCACCTGCCCGAGCTCCCCTATAAGACCCCAACCCATGCCCTAGCCTAGCCCTACTCCCCTCTACCCTCGACTCCGCCGCCACCCCCTCTCCCTCGACGAGCTCGGCCTCCGATCTCTCTGCCACAATCGCCTGATTCCATCTCTGAACCATAACCGGAGCCCCACCTATCTGAACATTCGACGACCACCGTCACCTCTAGGCGCTACCACCCAGCTTCTCCGCGGGAATGGGTTCCCGGCACCTTCCTCGTCGTCGTCGACACCCCAGGGTGCTCGGCGGGGGTCCACAGCGCCGCCACCGTCCGTGTGATGCCGCCGGCGACGTCCACTACAGCGACCCTCTGCTACCTCTGCATCGGAGGTGAAATTCTTACCTCCGCCCACCGTCCTCTCTCCCGCGGCTTCCCAGCGAGCACACTCACGTACACGACCACCTGCCCGATTGCCTCGAGTTCGCACACGAGCCACTCCCCGTCGCTGCGACAGTTCCCTACGCCGTCTGTTTCTGAACCGAGTGTAGCTGCTGGTGTTGCAAGTTTCAGAAACGCTGTCGTGCTTGTAGAGTTTCAGATCGCATATGCACCATAAGCCAGCTAGCCAACACCGTGGACCTACATCCGTTCGGCACCCTGGAGATCCACGGCCTAACCTCGCTCCGAATCGAAGATCTCTTTTCCTGCTTCCTGTAGATGCAAGTCTGCACTTTTGGTTCTGTCAAAATTCAGTAATGCGCTCAATGCCCACCTTATCTTCCGTCAGTCCGCAATGGTAACACAACCACACGAGTAGCGCATTGGTACTGCATCTAGTGCGCGCAGCGATCGGTTGCGGGTTCGAGCCCCCCCGCAAGCACAGTCCTTTTTGGGTTATTTTGCCTCCGCGCGGTCGGCCCACCAGTCAGCGACGCCACTGCCACGCGTGCGCGCATGCGCCACGCTGGCCGCAGGGGCCACAGAGCAGAGGCTTAGGTTAGGTTACCCTCGGTACGAAAAGTTTCTGCGCAAAATTTCTGAATTTCCAAATTCATTTTAAATAGCAGAATTAGACCAAAACTTCAAAAGTCCATAACTTTAAATCTATGTATCCAATAAATAAAAACTTTATATGTTTTCTGTTCAGAATTTAACAAACTTTCCAAATATTCAACTTGTGTCCTGTTTTGAACTTTCAAATTACAATTTGAATTCAAATTTAAATCATTCAATTGTATTTTGCTAAATTCAATAACTAATTATTTATAAATCCAAATCATGCAAATAAAATATGTTTTCAGTACCATTTTGAATAAGCTATTCAATTATAATTTTTGTTTTCTGTTTTGGATAATTAAAATTGCTTAAACAATTTGAATCTTGTTAAATTCAATTAAAAATTGTTTAATATTGTTTAATTCCTAATTAAATAATCCTAAGTCCAATTTCAAAATGTGAAACATGTAATCCAACTAAAATTTGATGTTCTTTTCAAATATCAACTTTGTTATTTGTTTTGAACATTTTAAATGGTTGAAAACAACAAATACTTGTGTGTTCCCTTTAAGGCACCCAAAATTCCCTAAGTTAATAATAACATTCTAAATTGCTACACCCCATTTCAATTTAATTCTAATGTTGTTATTTTGCTGTCTCCCTTTTGCATGCATCATACTAAACCACTAACACCTGTTGATTAGTTGGAAAACAAATAATTTAACCATAATTCATGGGCTTTTCCTATGCAACTCAAATTGCATATGGGCCCATTTAAATTTGTGTAACTTGTCAACTAGTTTATTTCTATGCATCAATTAAATTGTCATGCATCCATATCTTGATCATGCTGGATCTTTTGCCGTAGTAGTAATTGTTGCATCCGGTGTTTGTTCGAGGTTCGTTGCTTCTTCTCGGATAGGACGTTGAGATGATGTGAGCAACGACAAGTTCTGCTACCTTGCGGGATCTCAGGCAAGTATACTCACTTGCATGCCATATGGCTGCCTTTCATCACTTGTTACCGATTCTTTACGTTGCTTCTTTTCTGCTAGCCTTAGTTGTAGTTGTTTCTGTTACGAACCTATCACATGAATCCTTTAACCCTGATATTGCCTCACCTCCACTCCTATAACCTTTGCTTGAGCCCGTGTCTTACTATCTTGCTTAGGTTGTTTTGCTCGAGTCTGTTATCCGTTACTTTCTGTTATTACTCCGTTATGTTCTGGGGGGCTCGTTGTTTAATCAATCAATCAATCATGCTAATGTTACTCTTAATAATAAATTTGATGATAAGGCACCGGCAGGAGGCCCTTCGTGGTTTTGAGGCCTGCTAGTGTCGACCCTAATAGGAAAAGGGTCTTGTCTACTGATCCATGATGAGCGCACTACCCGCATTTGGGGAGTATGGGCTCCCCCTCAGTTTGACCCGATTCGCATCTCGTCCAAATCGCCTCATTTAGTTCGGGTTTTCCATTTGCTGCATGCATGATTTTGCGAGCCCTTGGATCCCGGGTGGAACTTTCGTAGTCGGCATATAGGGGGACACGGTCTTAGAGTGCTATGAGGGTCCATTTTCTTCTGGGCCCGAGTAGCCGTGCGCCCAAGGTGCTTTGGGCTTGATGCGAAGAAGGGTTGGATTGTGTTGAGTGCCCCGCTTGGTGGAGTGGCCGCTCCATCTGGCGGGATATTCATGAGTGTCGGTTACTATGGTGCAACCCTGCAGGGATAATCTTCTCGAGAAGCCGTGTTTTCCGCGGTTATGGATTACTTGGTGAAAGTACTGGCTAACAAGTACTCAGGACAACTTAAACATAATGATCAACCATGTTACACCCCATGATGAACAACTTGACTAGTAATAGGTTTATTCACACAATAACTTGATTCACCTTTAATACAACTGTGTGAGTTATCCTCGGATTGCTTCTTTGGCTAAAGGGGCGAGATCCAGGATGGGTTTGTTTGGATTTACTTTCAGTTGGTTACAATCCTCGATCTTATCCCCTTTCTGATAGTTGGAAGTTGTAGTATTTCTCTCTGTAGTTGGTTAGTGCAGCCTGCTGTCACATAGTTGCAATAACCCCTTCCTTTCCGTTGATCCTAAAGTATTTGTATCTTGTGATGACTGGCTACGCCGGTAACTTGTGAGTATGGGTTTTATCCCCCTTGCCAGTACTTAACCGTACTGACCCACGAATCTCTTTCGTGGCTGCAAATTCCAAATTGCAGTCAACAGGTTTGAAGTCTGACGACGTTAGCTTGGGAATCCCTCCGGCTTGGCCTGGGCAGGGATTGGACGCCTTCGGTTATCTTCAGGACTCTTAGTCCAATTTGGATGTTGTCCGTAGACGGACGTTTGTTTCTTCCGCTGTTATTTGGATCTTTGTATTGTATCAGTTGTAACCCCGGCTCGTTGAGTCATCTTGTATCTATCTGTTTCTGTTGTAATTGTGGATTATTCGTGAACTATTGTAATGTTATCATAAATGGCAACCTGGAATCGGTTATTATGCGGATTTGGCGGGAATGCTGAAATCTGCATAGTGCCCGATCTCGGGGCGTCACAACATAGCCTCGGGGGCTACTCCCATCGGGAGCACTGCCGTGCACCCGACAAATCGAAGAAGCAACGTTACAAGATCTTTGAGTCTATGCCCGATTACAAATAATCGCACATAGACTCGGGGGCTACTCCCATCGGGAGCGCTGGCCGCGCACCCAATGAGCGCTACACGCTCACTCGACGTACTCCCATCGGGAGCATCTAACACGCTAGCCGCGTATCTGAGGAGCTCTGTCAGATTTCTTCGTCCATGTCCTTATTTTGGTCGTACAAACCGCATATTAACTCGGATGAAGAAAAGCAAAACATCAAACTTGTCCGTCTCGACGAGACGCATATGACAACGCGGGCCAATTCGCGAAATCAGAACATCTTGAAGACTTTTAGGGTCCATCTTCTTGTGTGGACTAGGTGGCTGGGCGTCCGCGCCAACTACACGACTTCCACGTCGTCGTGCGACTCCGCCACGTCCGCGTCAACTACACGACTTCCTCGTCGGCTCCGTCCGCCGTGTCGAGTACACCTCCACCGCGTCGACGTCATCCGTCTCGTCGACTCCGTCCGCCGTGTCGAGTACACCTCCACCGCGTCGACGTCATCCGCTTCGTCGACTCCGTCCGCCGTGTCGAGTACACCTCCACCGCGTCGACGTCATCCGCTTTGTCGACTCCGTCCGCCGTGTCGAGTACACCTCCACCGCGTTGACTCGGTCCGCCGTGTTGGTACACCTCCACCGCGTCGACTCTATCCGCCGTGTCAAGTACACCTCTACCGCGTCAACTCTATCCGCCGTGTTGAGTATAGCTCCACCGCGTCGACTCTATCCGCCGTGTCGAGTACATCTCCACCGCATAATTACGTCATTGCGCACCTCATAACACGAAATCTCTTTCGTATGGGCATATCAAGACGCGAAATTTCTTTCGCATAGTCACCTCATAACACGAAATCTCTTTCGTATGGGCATATCAAGACGCGAAATTTCTTTCGCATAGTCACCCTGACACGAAATCTCTTTCGTATGGGCACATCAAGACGCAAAATCTCTTTTGCATAAACTCCCTAACACGAAATCTCTTTCGTATGGGCATTCTAACACGAAATCTCTTTCGTATGGACGCGAAATTTCTTTCGCACAGTCACCCTGACACGAAATCTCTTTCGTATGGACGCGAAATTTCCTTCGCATAATCACCCTGACACAAAATCTCTTTCGTATGGGCACATCAAGACAAAATTTCTTTCGTGTAAACCTCATAACGCGAAATCTCTTTCGCACAAGATCAAGAAGGAAGAACTCTTCACCCGAAGAATCGCAAGAACTTGACCAAGGTAAAATTGCGAGTATGCGGCTCCCGCAGCTCTACCACATGATGTATTTACACATCGTGACGTGAAATCTCTTTCACAGGAAAAAAATACCCTACACACGAAAACTCTTTCGTATGGGCACAACATCCCAAACATGAAAACTCTTTCATATGGGTATAAAACTCCTAACACGAAAACTCTTTCGTATGGATAAAACTACTCGAGTAGGCAGAACCTGCTATTCATTTACATGATGTTTGCACATCATAAACCTGGATTGTTCAGCCGACTAGGCACATCCGGATGCCGTATTCTTTCGAGTACGAAGGTAAGACCCAAGGATCTCTCTTTTGGGCCTGGAATCGCACTCAAGCTGCGTCCTCCGGTAAACTTTCCGTGTCAACAACACGAAGAAAAATCCTAGCGGACGCGCCGGGTACCCCTTTAGGTTAAGTTCGACTCGGTAAGACCTCCACGGCCCAGTCGCAACGATCACCTCGCCGGATTCGAGTCGGAGGTCTCGAACTCGTGTAGGCCAGAACCGTTTTTGCCCTAGATGCAATTAATTGGCCCTGATCTTTCGGGAGAGCCAAGCGACTGAGCCACATCCTTCTGCGAAAATAGCCAACACAAGGCACATTTAACACTCGATGCTCGAGTACAGAAGCGCTTCGCGCACAGGGTATACACCCTCAAAAACAGACGATTGAATGACCAATCGAACAAATCAGGAACGGACTTTGAGTGTTTACCCGACTATTCTCAGTCGAATAAACACTCGGGGGCTACTGACGAAGATATGGATCCTGGACCCTGCGGGTAAGGACACCCCGTCTCAGGCCCAAGGTTAAAAGAGGATCCCTTGGAGTATTCTAGATGGCCCACGTGAAGCCCACCCGCAAGACTTGCGGGTCAAGACAAGAACTCCTATACGTAATCTACTAGGACTCATGTAACCCCCTCCTGGCTGCATATATAAAGCGAGGAGGGAGGAGAGAAAAAGATCATCCAATGAGGGAACAACTAATCCCGATCCAATCTAGAGAGAGGAAGATACAAGCCACAACTAGACTAGGCAATACACGGGATACCCCGTACGCCTCGCCATGGCATCGCCATTGTAAACAGCTCGACTATTTCACCATAATACAGATCAGACAAGCAGGAGTAAGGGTTTTACCTCTACGAGGGCCCCGAACCTGGGTAAATCTTTCTCCTTGTTAGCCGTCGAGGTCACCAGCGCGTACATCGTTCCTCTACTCGAAACCCTACCGGCTCATCCGAGGGATTTGTAGAATCAGAGATTCGACATCGATTAGCCGCAGCTAGTGAGCGTGCTAGGAATCGGGTATTTCCAATCTGTTTAGTCAAACATTTTTTAAAGAATGTTATCAGGTGTGATGAGGGGAAATTACCAATGCCAATAACCTACTTTTCGATAAAGTTATCAAGTGTGGCGAGGGAAAATTATCAGACTAAAAATCAATTTCCGTTTTGTTACCAAGTGTGACAAATGAAAATTACCAAACCTAATTTGCTATTGAAAATGTTACCAAGTGTTCTGAATGAAAATTACAAACAGTTAAAATACTACATTTTTTAAAGAATGTTATCAAGAGCGATGAATGAAAAATAACAAACCTTGAAAAATTTATATATTTTTAATAATGTTTTTACCAAGTATGATGAATGAAAATGACCAAACTTGTAAAATAATATTTTAATATTTTTTTTAATAATGTTTACCAAGTAAGATGATTGAAAATTACTAACATTTAAAAACCTATATTTTTTCTAAGAATGTTGTTAAGGGGTGATGAATGAAAATACCAACTTTTAAAAAATAATGTTATCAAGGGCGATGAATGAAAATTACCAACTTTTTTAAAAACTACATATTTTTCAAGAATGTTATGAATTAAAAATACCAACCTGCGAAAATCTAGATGAGAATATTACCAAGGGTGATGAATGAAAACTACCAACTTATTAAAAACCTACATCTTTTCAAGAATGTTACCAAGGGGTGATGAATGAAAATCATCTACCTATCAAAAACCTATATATTTTTCAAGAATGTTAGGGCATCTCCAGTCGTTGCGCCCCCTAGGGCCCAAAACGCCGCCGTTTTGGGGCCGCCGCGGCGCTAAACGGCGCTATTCTGGAACCTGGGGGGCAGACTTCGTAGTCGCTCCCCGAGCCCAAGATTCGGCCCAAACAAACGCAATTTGAAAACTAGCGTTTTTTATTGAATTTTGCGAAGTGTGTGCATATTCGGCACGAATTTAAGAAACTAGAACGGGAATTTAAACTAAACTAAAGCTACTGATGAAGGCCGACGCTCGCGGCGATGGCCTGGCTATAGTCGACGTAGTCACCGTCGTCGTCGTCGTCGTCGGGACCGTCGCCGGGGCGCTTGCTCGTCCCCTGTCCGGCGTCGCCGCAGCCGGAGCTGCCCCACCCGCTCGCCGCGAGGGCTTGCTGGATCTCGTCCTCGTCGTCGGAGTCTGGGTCCAGGACGACGTAGGCGGCCTCCTGCGGCGGCGGCGGGGAAGGGACGCGGAGGCGGGCCGCGTTGGCGGCGGCCTCCTTGTCGCGCGCGGCCTTGAGCTTCTCGGCCTCCGCGAGCAGGCGGCGTTGGAGCTCCAGCTCCGCCGCGGTATTCTCCCGCAGGCTCCACGTCGCGGCGGCGTCGTCGTCGAGCGGCTGGCGCGTGTCCAAGGACAGCTGCTCCGCGACCTTCTGGTCGGGCCACTCGTCCTCGTCGACGTCCTCGGTCTTCGGGCGAACCACGCGTTCGAAGTGTGGCTCGCCGATGCGAAGGGCACCGCCGCTACGCCTGCGGGCAGGCGCGCCGGAGTTCAGGAAGGGGGGGAATAGAGAGGGATTGGGCGCCAGAGGAGCTCGACGTCGCCGAGGAAGAGGAGGCGCCCGTCCGACGCGCTTCCCACGCCTGGTTCTGCCGGGGCGGCATCTCCAGGCGTGGGTCGTTGCCGGCGTGGATGTGGTCGAGGACCCACTCCACGGTCCTGTTGGGGCCGCTCCACCAGCGGCGGCGCCCGTTGGCGTTCAAGCGGCCGTCGACCGGGCCGTTGTCGTTGAGGGAGGCAATCTCCCTGTCGTGGCGGCTGGTGAGCTGCTGCCACCAGAACTCGTCGACGCCCGTCTCCGGGAAGCGGTCGGGCTCCGCCATGGCGTCGCGCATCTCGCGGATGGCGCGCCGGAACTCGGGGTCCGTGTTGGGGAGGGGAGGCACGAGCACCCCGCCGCCGCTGAGCGCCCAGCGGCTCTGCCCAGCGCCGGAGCTCGGGAGGCGCATGTCCGGCGGGCACGGGTAGCCCGCGCGGTACAGCGCCATCGCCTCGCTCCGGCGAAGGTGACGGCGTGGGAACCCGTTGGCCGCTGCGCCGTCCTTGTAGCTGGCCATTGCGTGGAGAACGGGGGAGAGGAGAAGAGAGGGGAGCGCCGAGGGGAAGAAGAGAAGAGGAGAGCGCCGGTGGAAGAATGGCGAGCGCGGCGAGCGGCGGGGGGATTTTATAGGCGGCCGGGCATTTACTGCGCGCGCGTACCCTCGCTGCCGCCCGCCACGCCATTACGCCGGTAGCCTTTGAACGGGCGCATGCACTGGGCGACCGCCACGCCATAAACGCCGGCAGCCTTTTGACCGCGCGGAAGCCGAGAAGATGATCACGGGGCGGTTCTGTTCCCGCGCTTTCCCGTCGCGTCACTGACAGAGCTGGCCCGCGCGCGCGGCCGCGCAGTTTCGCCCCCCCAGGCCGAACCCAGCGGGCTGGGTTTGGCCTGGGTGCCGCGGCGTGAAATAGCATCGAAACGGCGCTATTTGGGCTTCTGGGGGGCCGAGTGGTGAAGAAACGACGCTATTCGCCGCTTCCGGCGCGAAAAAGGCCCCCTGGGGGTGCTCTGGGGGGACGGCTGGAGATGCCCTTATCAAGGGTGATGAATGAAAATTACCAACCTATGAAAAACTAGCTGAGAATGTTATCAAAGGGTGATGAATGAAAATTACCAACCCGTGGAAAACTAGTTGAGAATGTTATCAAGGGTGATGAATATAAATTACCAACCTTTCAAAAATCTAAATATTTTTACAAGAATGTTATCAAGGGTGATGAATGAAAATCGCCAACCTGTGAAAAAAAATTGAGAATGTTTACCAAGGGTGGATGAATGAAAATTACCAACCTATTAAAATCCTATATATTTTCAAGAATGTTATCAAGGGTGATGAATGAAAATTACCAACCTGTGAAAAACTAGCTGAGAATGTCATCAATGGCGACGAATGAAAATTACCAACCTATGAAAAACTAGTTGAGAATGTTTATCAAGGGCGATGAATGTAAATTACCAACCTTTTAAAAACCTATATATATTTTTATTTTTTTCGAGAATGTTTTCAAGGGTTGGAAATGAAAATCACCAACCTGTGAAAAAATAGCTAAGGATGTTACCAAGGATGATGAATGAAAATTACCCACCTTTTTTGAAAAACTAGTTGAGAATGTTATCAAGGGTGATGAATGTAAATTACCAACCTTTTAAAAACCTATATATTTTTTTCAATAATGTTTTCTCAAGGGCGATGAATGAAAATTACCAACATGTGAAAAACTAGCTGAGAATGTTATCAAGGGAGATGAATGAAAATTACCAAACATGTGAAAAACTAGTTAAGAATGTTTACCAAGGGTGATGAATGAAAATTACCAACCTTTTATAAAACTATATATTTTTTCAATAATGTTATCAAGGTTTATGAATCAAAATTACCAACCTTTTAAAAACCTATATATTTTTTACAAGAATGTTATCAAGGGCGATGTGCTTGGTAACATCATCAACTAATTTTTAGCTTGATAAGATGTGTTTAGATACTTGGTACCACATTTACTAGTTTAGTATTGGTGACTTTTTTTGTTTTGGGTTGGTAACATCATCTACTAGTTTTTAGCTTGGTAATTTGATAGGCCACACACATCGTCTTCGCGCCAGTTTCGAGGACGTCACAATGAGCCGCCCTGTCGTACTACAACGTAGTTCAGGGTCCCGCCGTGTTTCCCCACGTGGCGGTGGTAACGCCCGCGATGGCTCGGCTACCCCCACCAATTTTAAATAGAGGCTCCTTGTCTCTCCCGCCTCGCAATTCTCCGCGCCGCTCACCTCTGTCTCCCACGTGCACCGTCTCCCCAACACTCGCCACTCGCCGCCGCGAATTGCATCCAACAGGATTTCACCGGCGAACGGCATCAGCCTGTGCTCACTACTGAAGGAAGAGGCAGAGACATTGTTCCGTGCGTGGTACCCGAGCCCCCCGGATGCCAGCCACGACTACACCCTAGGCGTCAGTGGTGTACTGGTCCCTGATCCTCCTCGGGCGCGAGACAGGGACTAGGGCGCCCACGTGATGTAGCAATACACGCGCGGGACCACCACCGAGCAGCTTCTACAGCCGAAAGTGGACCCGGCAAATGAGGATCACTACGACGCTGAGTTCTGCCGCATCCACGCCGAGCGGATGAACTGGAGGGATGGCTCGGGACCGACGCCCTTGGCGAGGGAGAAGAACGTCCCCGGGCACCACACATTATGGAGCGTGCCAGCGCGCACACTCCATGCCCTCATGGACCACATCGCAGCCTGCCGCGAGCGCCTCGAGACGCCCCCGGAGTACTTCGCGTTGGCGCCGCCACTGATGAACCAATGGGAGCCAAGGACGACCGCGACCCTGACGACATCTTCCTCACGCTCTTCCTGCTCCCGCTCGACGCCTCTGTCGCATGTCATGCCCCCAAGATTGAGCCGGGAACGACGGAGAGGAGTCGCATGTGCACCCTCGTCATCAACAATGGTGCCGCCTCCCTCTCTACCGGGCACAACCCATCAAGAAGGTGGAGGTGAAGATGGAGACGCCATCTACACTGATGCAAGAGTTAATCAACGCACAATAGTGGAACGGCTCCGCCGACGACCATGAAGGCAATGTTGCCACGTACTAAACGTCCATGAACGACGTACCGTCCTGCTCCTGTCGAAGGAGTGCGCGTGGACGCTCCAGGACGACCTGGCGATCATCGAGGCGACCGCCGCCGACCTCGACGACAACAAAGACGGTGGCGGTTTTAGCACCGACGCCAACGACGGCGAGGTGGGGCCGAGCAACCCATGCGGCAGCGACGACGGCAACACCCTCTAGAAGGAGGAGTATGCCGTCATCTGGCATTATCGCTAGATTATTTTATTTTTAGTTAAATTTTGTTCAAATTTGTTAAAATCCTAAGAATTTAACTAAAATTTGGTTGAAATTCAAGTTTGATTTTTTTCCAATTTTTTTAGGGGTCGGCGAGTCGGGAGGGGCGACCCTTATTTGTGTCGTTACGCCCCCCTTAGAGCGCCGAGTGGAGATGCTCTAAGATAGCTAAGCCCGATCGGTATATCGTAGTAGACATTTATGTTAAAAAAAATTCTAATTTTTTTACACTAGTTGGAAGTGAGATTTTTCCATCTCCCACCCCTTTTTTATTTTACCCTAAAATATCACTAGCCCAAAAAGGGAATTAGTTTTTGACCCACTGGTTTTTTTCAAGTAAAATAAAATATTTTCTTTGTTTTGCCTATAAAAGGGAAGAGCCGTTGCTCCTTTTGTTATTCAAATCGTGCTTAAGAGAAAGGAAAAATAGTCGACGTCTTGGGCAAAGTTTTTTATACTAGTCGGAAATGTATTTTTTTTTATTAGATAGTGGGAATTTTTACACTAGAGAGATGATCCTCGTCTGCTAGAAGTTTAAAAGGTATTTTTGTATGACCGGTGTCCCCTAGAAGTTTGCGTTTATGAACTTTTTTAATTCATTTTTAAGTTGTACTCTGTTATGAGGTTTTGATGCAGTTTTCTTTTTGAAAGCGGAAATAATATACTTTGTGTTTTTGTTTTGGCTCTACGAATTATATGTATTTTTCGTCTTCAAGGAGAACTCGTCCATGAACCCATATATGTATTACTCGCGCGATCATTAGGAAGTAATCCCCCTCATATTTTTTGAGGCAGTAACCAAAAATACCAACCTAAAATCATTATTCACAACTTTTTTCATCAAAAGCGGGATGAATTAAATTTATGAACTATCATCTTTTTTTAAGAATGTGTTTATCAAGTATTGTGGAAGATGAAACTTTTATACATCGGGATTGTTCAGTGTTGTTTCAATCGGGCTGCGCACTTATCAGAGACAACAAATATTTTTTATGATAGTTCGAAGTGTTTTTTTTATACTAGTCGGAATGTAATTTTTTTATTTTTTTAGATAGTGGGGAATTTTACACTAGTTGAAAGCTAAAAAATTTATACTAGTTGGAAGTGGAATTTTTTATATTAGATATCTCCCATCCTTTTTTTCTTACCCTAAAAATTAACTAGCCCAAAAAGGAATTTAATTTTCTAGGAAAAATTGATTTTCTGTGAACAAATAGCTACAGGTGGGAAAAGGGAATAGAAAATTAAAAAACGAACGGACCCCGTACGTGTTTTTGCGTGTTCACGTAAGCAGTCACGCGCGCGCGCGTTCTGTCCGTAAAAAACGGGTGCCCCGTTCCGGCTTTGCGCTCGCGGGTTGACGTAACCCAAAAAAGGGAATACGCGCGTAAGAAGAAGTTTCCTAATATAGTAAGTCCTGGTTTGTCGGAAACCGATCGAGAGTTACCTCCCTGTCGCGCGCTCGCGCGCTAGCATAGCCCGCTATAGTGGCGATATAGCATCGCTATAACTTTTTTCGCAGGTTCCTGCTAAATGTCTTAGCCCGTTATTTTAAACTTTAATATTGCAAAGAACCTCTACAATATATTTTCTATTCGGTAAATAAAAAACACCTCCGATCTATCCACTTCTCAATAGAAGCAAATCGGGTTGGCACTTAGCTCTCTACCGCCGCCACCGCCGCCAACCGATTTTCCATCTCCGACCACCTCCGGCCAAGGCAAGTACACACCCAGAAAGTTCACGGCGTTCTCTCTCCATCCATCCCCAAAAGACCGACTTCCGGGTAGCCCCGCACAAGGGCAGCTCCGGAGGACCCCGATCTAATATAGAAGGCTGCCGGAATTTCCACCACAGGTCGCTGCCGCCAACCAGTGATGGTGGCCACGCCATGGCTGTCGAAGATGGCGGGCGGGGCTCGCCTAGCCTGCTGGATTCCCTTCACGCGGGGGTTCGGCTCCTTGGCAGCACAGGTGGAGGTCTGGCGGCTGGACGGAGGCGCTCCGCCATGCGCGGCGTCTGTGGTCTCGCTGCAGGGACGCATGTATGAAGCTTAGAGGAGAGAGCGTGCGGTGATGACCGGAGGCGACGGCGCGGAACCTACGGCGATGGCGTTGCAGCCTTCCTCGGGTAGTTGTCACGTGTGCCTAGTCCGCTCGATCTGTTTGCCGGAAACTGTCCAGCGGTGTGGGCGCCTGCTCACATGCTCGAAAAAAGGCGGCAGTCCTAGGATTCCTCTTGCGCCAAGACAAAGAACTGCCTCACGCATGTCCTCTTTGATCTGGCCAGAGTGTCGGGTTTCGGAAGGCTCTGTCCACGATCTCCCACGGGTGTTAATGCCTGGAGATTGCTGGATCAAGTGGGATTGGGTCACAACACAAGGAGCGACGCGAAGCTCTCCTTCTGTTGCCACTATGGGAAAATCCATGGTGAAGTGAGAGGTGGAGAATGGCATGGAAGGTGAGACTGGTGGACTAGTAATGGTGATTGGAGTTTTTGCGTCGATGAGGAGTTGGCTCGGAGTTTCAGAATTATGTCATCGGTATGAAAGGGCGATAACATAGGTGAAGTTCAAAGTCTAACCTTCAAAATGAAAATCCAAGGTCTGGTCTTAATTGGTTGTGCCTGGCAATGGCCTTGTTGAAGGCATTATTTTGAGAGCGGGGACTATCTCCGGGGTGAAAACTCAAGATCTTCGACCGGACAACGACGGCTCTTGTGCATTGTTTCCTTATAGGCGTTTCTTTTGGAGAAATTGGACATCAAATGTTGTCTTGGTGGTGGTTGTGCTGCTGCTGCATGGAATGGAACTCTATAGCGGGGCTTTTTTTTTTTTGGTTGTGTGCATCCGTAATGCCATTAGGGTATTGAGTTGGTGGAGGCTAGGTGCAATTGGTATCTCGCGATATTAATACTCGTTTAAAAAAAACAGGGTGGAAAAGGGGAAGAACAAATCCAATCATTAGAAACTAGTGTATCAAGCTTGAGAAGAAGTGAAAAGCAAGCAAATTTTTATTTAATGAGGGATAAAAGACACAGAGAACACCCCCTCTATTTGCCAATAGCTTTTGCCTTCCTCCTTTTCATTTCATGTCGGTTCAACCGAGCAAATAGAATCCATAAGCCGGTTATAGATGTAGTAGCCTTCGATTAGGTCCTTTCAATAGACTTTCCGTAGCTCAATACTTAGAATATACCAATGTACAATGTGGCAATGGATTCTAAACTGACTCACGGGGCTGGGATTCCTTAGAAGATTCTTTGACAACCGATCTGTCCTGAATGTTTCGCTGAGATTCCTTAGAACTTGTTCTATCAATCGTGGAAGGTTTTTGGTGACAAGACCTAGAGATATTGATGACACACAAGTATAGGGGATCGCAACAGTCTTCAAGGGTAAATATAGCCCAATTTATTGATTCAACACAAGAGGAGCCAAAGAATACTTATAAGTCTTAACAACCGAGTTGCCAATTCAGCTGCACCTGGAGCATAACTTGCTTGACACAATTTATTAGTAGTAACACTGATATGGGGGCAGCAGTAGTGTCATAGTAACAACAACAGTAAGATAACAGTAGCAATAGTAACAATGAATGTAAACATAGTGGACAACAATGCTAAAACACCCTAAGAGAAGGGATGAATGTAATGGTGTTGCATGAATGAGATCAACCACGTAATAGACTTAACAAAGGGAAACACACATATATAAGAGAGCATCCAAGTTACTAACAAGCATAGGCATGTATCTCGGAAATAGTTGTGTGTGCTTGCAATAAGAACTTGCACAACATCTTTTGTCCAACCATCATGTTGTTGCGGGGCCAATTTGGAACTAATGGTAATTAAGGTACTTGTTTCACCAAGCACCTGATAAAAGCATTAACACTCAATGGATACATGTAATCCTCAAACTAAAATTCATCCCCTCTGATATCCCAACATGTCACCTTGGGGTCTCGGGTTCCGGACACTAATAGGTGCATACGACTCGTAGATATGATCCAAAAAAAACATTTATATTCATGAAAACATAACATATTCAGATCTGAAATCATGGCATTCGGGCCCTAAGTGACAAGCATTAAGCACTCCAAGTTGCAACAACCAGAATTAACGACAATAGTGTATACTAGGAATCATGCGCTATCAATGTCATGAACCATTACATGATCAATCACATCCAATCCCTACCATACTCTCTGCCCACAACATGGAATTACTCACACATCGACGGGGGAAACATGGATGGTTGATGGAGAGACATTCGTGATGACGATGGCGAAGATCCCCTCAAATCCCCGTCTCGGGAGAGTGCCAAAACATGAAATTCTGTAACCCGACTAGGGTTTCGGGTGGTGGCGGAGCTTCGAAATTTATTTAGGAAAATACTTTGGGGGCCTTCTGTTTAAGGTCGAGGGGGAATTTATGGGCGAAGAGGCGACGTCAGACCGCGGTCAAGGCCACGAGGTGATCTGTAGGCGTGGCCAAGGGGGTTGATGACCCACAAGTATAGGGGGTGTATCGTAGTACTTTCGATAAATAAGAGTGTCGAACCCAACAAGGAGCAGAAGGTGTTGACAAGCAGTTTCGATGAAGGAATAACTATAAATACTGGAAGATAGATTTGTAGGGGTTTTGATATTGCACATAAATAAAGTGCGAGTAAATAAAATGCAGTAGTAATAATTGTAGCAAGTGGCCCAATCCTTTCTTCAGCAAAGGACAAGCCGGTGGGTTTACTTATGATTAACAAACGTTCTCGAGGACACATGGGAGGTTTCTGTCAAGTGCTTTTGTTCCATGCAACTGAATAATTTTGGTGTTTTGATAAGTGTTCTGTGGGTGAACCTATGGTAATGTACCGTCCCATCCAAGACTAATACATACTTGTGATTATACCCCTTGCAAGCATCCGCAACTACAAGGAAGTAATTAAAAAGTAAATCTAACCACAACTTTAAACTCCGGGATCCTACGCTCCCTCGTGTAATGGTTTTCTAAAGGGGGTTTAGGTTTATGTCACTCCGGCAACCCCACAATTAGTAGCCAAATACACGATGCATTCCCCTAGGCCCATAAATGGTGTAGTATCATGTAGTCTCCGTTCACATGACACCGCTACAAGAATAACACCACAACTTAAATATCAAACATTAAATATTACTCAACATTACTTCACTACTAACAACTTGACTTCTCCCATGTCCTCAAGAACAACACGAACTACTCACAAGACATTATGTTGATCATGATCAGGGGTGTTATAATGGATGATAACAATCTGGTCATAAAGTGCAAACACCGATAAATCTCACAAGCATCAACTATTAACAAGTAATCCACACCGGGAGAGAGATCTAATGCAAAACAACGATAGAGGCCCCTAATTTTTACAGCGGGATGACGGTGGATGATAAGGGTGATGGTGCTGGTGGTGATGATGATGACGATCTGTATGATGCCCGGAGTGATGACGGTGACGATGGCGGTGATTGCCCCTCTCCGGAGAGGAATTTCCCCGGCAGATTTCTCCCTGCGAGAGAGCTTTTCTCTCTCGGATGTTTTTCGCCCCGAGGCGGCGGCAGAATAATTCTCCGACGATGGTATTAGGCTTAGAGTTTCCTCGGGGACAGGCACGCAAAAGATATCCCCCAAAGGTGGGCCAGGGTGGCCACACCATTAGGTGGCGCGACCAAGGGGGGCGTGCCACCTCATGGTATGGGCCCCTGGTGGGCCCCCTCTGGCTCTCCTTCTGGCTGGGTTCCTCCTCTGAACTTCTAGGACACCCTTGGTGTCCCACTTCTTCTTCTGATCTTCTGAAATATGGTATCCCGGCGGTGCATTTTTCCATCAGATTCCTGGTCCCGGTGTTTATTCTCCAAAAATTATAAAACATGCAAAATAAGATAAAATAACATAAGAGATGCATCATAACATGAAATATATAAATGAATAACAAAAAATTATGATATAAAATAGTGATGCAAAATGGACGTATCAACTCCCCCCAAGCTTAGACCTCGCTTGTCCCCAAGCGGAACTGAACTCAGAAAACATGACCATAGGTATATGGAGTGAAGAGTCGATAAATAAAATACGGACAAGAAGCATCACATGTATATAAGCACCAATCATTATAGATAGCAACTTACTCTCATATAACCTAACTTGAAACGAGTAGTGGGAGTCACAAACAAAGATGCAAAATAGAGAATCAAAATTGGTAATGGCAAACTTCATTCTTGGTCAGAGAACATTTAGTGATATCATGTTTACCTTAGGTGAAGTATTTATAACAAGGTTTATCTTGTAGAGCTTAACATGTTTAATTATAACAATTCTTTACAATGATTCATAGCTTTTCAAAGTAATATTCATTTAGATAATAAAGCATGTGCTAAACAAAGAAGAATAGAAAACACGATTGAATAAATCAACATATAGATGGTGAGATCACAACAACTCAAATTCTTGCTGGAGACAGAAAGAAATGGGTTTACTGACTCAACATAAATGTAAAAGATAGACCCTTCGCAGAGGGAAGCATGTATCACTCATGGGCTAGAGCTTTTATTTAATAAAACAGAGGTATAAAAGTTTGACACTCCTCCCATCCATCTTAAACAAACCAATGGCTAACCGAATCCTCGGGTGCCTGCCAACAATCAGAAACCGTGGAGGAGTGTCTATATTTTAGGAGAGGTGTATGATAGTGTCAACGAATGGTAAACAGAAAATACGGTATGTCACAAGCCAACTAGACTTCATAAGAGAGGCTCCCATATGAGGGACGCAACTGGTGTAGAAGGTCAACCTTCATTCTCTTTTGTTTACACGATTGTGCTTTGACTCATAAATCAGGGGCAAAAATAGTGATGAGATCTTGTGTATTAGTTTTGGGGCTAGGCACCCCGCTGCCAGCTCTTCTAGCATTTGGATAAGTGGATGAAGCCACTAGTCCAAGTGGTTGAAGTTCAATCAACGAGTGAGATAAAGATTCTCTATTGACGTCCTCATGAGCAAAAACAGGAACACAAAACATGAGTAATTTTGAAAGTATTAAAGGTAGCACATGAGCAATTTACTGGGAGTGGCGGTGAAATACCACATGTAGGTAGGTATGGTGGACACAAATGGCAAGGTTTTGGGGCTCAAGGTTTGGATGCACGAGAAGCATTCCCTCTCAGTACAGGGTTTTTGGCTAGCAAGGTTGGGTAGCAAGCATAAGAGTTGAGGGAAAACAAAAAAAATATACATATGATGAAACCATTCATGTAATCTTGATTGAATTCCCAAGCGATCTTAACTTGTGAATACTAAGTTTACGAGCTAATAGGCAAATTCCTCTTTCTTATGCTAGCATCTCAAATTATTATTTCTCCTGACCCAAGCTAAGTTTGCCAAAACCAACTAGATTAACATGATGATCTCTAGAGTGATACCAAATACTAACAACGAGCTCAACCACATGACAGAAATTGAAAACTAAAATGATGTGTGCAGAAAGTAAATGATGAAACTTCTCATTAATATTTCAAACCGGCAACTCACACCGCCGGATACAACGATAACCAACTAAGGAGAGATACTTCCATACTGCAAACCATCCTATATGATAACCTCTCTACTCATGATATGACTTTACTGAAAAGGTAAAAAGATGAAAGATAGTGATGTGATGTCGCGGCACTCCCCCCAAGCCAAAACCAATGACGAATCAATTCTTCGGTGGTGGTGGTGAATCCTTCTCGATGAGATTATCAATTGATTTCTTCAGATCTTCAATTGCGAACATAAGCATGCGCATCACCTTTGTATTGCGGTCAGTACAATTTTCATGCCTGTCGAACTGTGAATCCCAGCCACCAAGATTTTTCGCCCACTCTTCCTTAGGTTGAGAGCTTCCTTCATCTGCACGGTTAGTAGGATTGATATCCCACATAGAGGGCAAATCCCTCTAGGGCACCTTTTTGTACTGATAATCATGAATTAATGAGTGGAAGTAGTTATTGACCCCCGCAGCAGGCGTCCTTGATGCTAAGGAGTGACGTGGAAACTTCCCTCTGGTGCTCATCCGCGCGCCTCTCTTGAGCTTCAAGGTGTTAGCTGCCACACTAATGCTTGCGACGGTGGCGCGTTGATGCACTCGTGAGTTCTCTTCTACATCTCCTTCAGCTCCACTCTCGATCTCCTCCTCCTGCTCTAGGTCTTGGCCATCATCTTCCTTCGGTCCCTTCCCCTTGTTATCGTTGGCGGAGAACATGATGCTTCTAAAACCGAAAACAGATCCTGGCAGAAACAGCTCGAAACAGAAACACAACGAGTAAACGATATACGGAACTCAGGGGATCCGGGGGGTTATATAGCAAAAACTTTCATAATGAAAGAAAAGTCCAGGTCGAAAACGAGTCGGACAGGGGCTCCGGGGCGCCCACACCATAGGCTGGCGCGGCCAGGGGTGGGCCTGCGCCACCCCATGGTGTGGAGCCTCCGAGCTCCGTCTCCGCCTCGCTTCCGGATCATAATTTTTCATATTTTCCAAAAAAGAGTAGAAATAAAAGTTGGAAGATGTTTCACGAACGTTTTCTTACCAAAACTGATACCTATTCGAAAAATGACTCAGCAGTTTCTGAAATATGCTTCTTAATAAACTCCTCCGGGATCTTGGCTTGAATACAATCAACATTTTCATTATAAGGATCTCCAGAAATATAATGCTTGAGTCTTTGGTCATTCACCACTTGTGAAGTGTTTTCTTCAAGGGAAACAATTTTAATTTCCCCCGAACGATATACCTCTTCGATAACAAAAGGTCCTTCCCATCTCAAGAGTAATTTTCTTGCAAAAAATCTAAGACGGGACCTATACAATAACACTTTCTCACCAACATTAAATTATCTTTTAATGATTCTCTTATCATGCCACCTTTTAACTTTCTCTTTAAAGAGCTTAGCATTTTCATATGCTTCACTCCTCCATTCATCTAAAGAACTTAAGTCAAGCAACCTTTTCTCACCAGCAAATTTAAAATCTATATTTAGGTGTTTCATTGCCCAATAAGCTTTGTGTTCTAATTCTAGGGGCAAGTGACAAGCTTTTCTATAAGGAGCCATGCCCATAGGATTTTTATAAGCAGTTCTTTAAGCCCACAGAGCATCATTTAATTTCTTAGCCCATTTTTTTCTAGATTTGTTAACAGTTATTTGCAAGATAGATTTGATTTCTCTATTTGATAATTCTACTTGCCCACTAGTTTGAGGATGATAAGGTGAGGCAATTCTATGATTAACATCATATTTAGCAAGGCTTTTTCTAAAACCACCATGAATAAAATGAGAACCCCATCAGTCATAAGATATCTAGGCACACCAAACCTAGGGAAAATAATGTCTTTGAGCATTTTTTTTAATGAGGTTTCACCATCAACACTTTTAGTAGGTATAGATTCTACCCATTTAGTAATATAATCAACAACAAGAATAATATGAGTGTAGCCTTGTGAAGGAGGGAAAGGACCCATAAAGTCAAAAACCCCACAATCAAACAGATCAATAACAAGAGAATAATTCATAGGCATTTACTTACGTCTAGAAATATTTCAAACCCTTTGACATTGATCACAAGATAAAATAAACTTTCTAGCATCTTTAAAAAGAATAGGTCAATAAAAACCTGATTGTAGAACCTTATGTGCAGTTCTATCTCCAGCGCGATGTCCTCCATAAGCACTACTATGACATTTTCTCAATATCTCTCATTGTTCATTTTCTGGAACACATGTTCGCATAATACCATCAACACCTTCTTTATATAAGTGTGGGTCATCCCAAAAATAATGCCTCAAGTCATAGAAGAATTTTATTCTTTGCTGAGCTGTAAAGGTAGGAGGCAAATACTTGGAAAAAATAAAGTTAGCATAGTAAGCATACCATGGACTCTCTTGAGAGCTCACATTTATTGCAGCTAACTGTTCATTACGAAAACTATCATTAACAGGAATAGGGTCATCAGGGATATTTTCTAATCTAGACAAATTATCAGCAACATGATTTTCAGCACCCTTCCTATCCACAATATGTAAATCAAATTCTTGTAAAAGAAGCACCCATCTAATAAGCCTAGGCTTAGCATCTTTCTTTTCCATTAGGTTCTTAATAGAAGCATGATCAGTATGAATAGTAACTTTAGAATCGTCAATATACTGCCTCAATTTATCACAAGCAAAAACTACAGCTAAGAATTCTTTTTCAATAGTAGCATAATTCTTTTGAGCAACATCAAGAGTTTTACTAGCATAATGAATGACATTTAACTTCTTATCTATCTGATGTCCAAGAACATCACCTACAGCATAATCACTAGCATCACACATAATTTCAAATGGTAAATTCCAATCAGGTGGTTGAACAATAGGGGCAGATATTAAAGCCTTCTTTAAAATTTCAAAAGCTTCTCTACAATCTTCATAAAAAAATAGGTACATCCTTTTGAAGAAGATTAGTAAGAGGCTTTGATATTTTAGAGAAATCTTTAATAAACCTTCTATAGAAACCAGCATAACCAAGAATACTACGAATACCTTTGACATCCCTGGGACAGGGCATTTTCTCAATGGCTTCAACTTTAGCTCTATCAACTTCAATACCTATTTCAGAAATTTTATGTCCAAGAACAATTCCTTCATTAACCATGAAATGGCATGTCTCCCAATTAAGAACAAGATTAGTCTCCTCACATCTCTGCAAAACTTTATCAAGATTCTGCAAACAATTATCAAAAGAAGTTCCATAGACGGAGAAATCATCCATGAAGACTTCCATGATTTATTCACAAAAACCATGAAAGATAGCAGACATGCATCTTTTGAAAGTAGCAGGATTATTACATAAACCAAAAGGCATACGTCTATAAGCATAGGTTCCATAAGGACAAGTGAAAGTTTCTTTCTCTTGATCAAGCTTTCTAACAGCAATTTGAGAGAACCCAGAATAACCATCAAGAAAGCAGAAATGAGTTTTATTAGACAACCTTTCTAACATTTGATCAATAAAAGGCAAAGGATAATGATCTTTATTAGTAACTTTATTAACCTTCCTAAAATCAATGCACATCCTATAACCAACAACTACTCTTTGAGGAATAAGTTTATTATTTTCATTTGGCACAACAGTCATCCCTCCTTTCTTAGGGACACAATGCACATGACTAACCCATCTACTATCAGCAATAGGATGAATAATGCCAACATCAAGGAGTTTCAATACCTCGTTTCTTACCACATCCTTCATCTTAGGATTTAAATGGCGTTGATGTTCCACAACTGGCTTTACATTAGGTTCAATATTAATAGCATGCTGACATAAAGTAGGAGAAATACCCTTCAGATCATCAAGAGTATAACCAATATCACCTCTATGTTTCTTCAATATTCCCAATAATATCTCTTCTTCTTTATCATAAAGTTGAGAACTAATAATAACACGATATAATTTCTTATCATCAATATGAGCATATTTAAGATTATCAGGCAAAGGCTTTAAATCAAAAATAAGATCCTCCTTGGGTCGTAATGTGGTACCCAAGTCTTCTACAGGTAAATTATGTTTCAGCATCATTGGCCGATGTAGGAAAATCTCGTCAAGTTCATTTCTTTCTTCCATAAATACACACTTTCGTGGTCTTCCATGTATTGCTGCAAAGGATTGTTTGGAGCAAGAGCAATAGCAGCCAATTGTTCAACTCTATAATTCTCATTAGGTAATTCAGCTTCATAAGGTGCTTTAGCAAATTTGGATAAATTAAATTCATAAGAACCTCCATCAAACTTTGTAAGGATTTTCTCCTTTTTACAATCTATACCAGCACCACAAGTGTTTAAGAAAGGTCTACCAAATATAATCGGACAAGTATCACTAGCAGAAGTGCCTAGTACTAGAAAATCAGCAGGATATTTAGTTTTACCACATAAGACCTCCACATCTCTAACCATTCCGATTGGAGAAATAGTTTCCCTATTAGCAAATTGAATAATCACATCAATGTCTTCAAGTTCACAAGAACCATTATTTCTTTATAAAGCTCATAAGGAATAGAACTAGAACTAGCACCAATATCACACAACCCATAATAGCAATGATCACCTATCCTAACAGATAGCACATGAACACTAGGTCTCCTCGATTTACTAGGATGAGAGACAATATTAGAAGCGTCTTCACAAAATATAATGTGTCCCTCTTCTATATTTTCAGAAACAAGGTCCTTTACTATTTCTATTGTGGGTTCTACAGTTATTTGTTCCTCGGGTTCTACAAGTTTTCTTGCACTTTTATTAACCACACTAGCTAACATATAATGTTCTTTTACCTTAGCAGGGAAAGGCATTTTCTCAATATAAGGTTCAGGCACAATAGAATCAACAGTATGAACTTCTATATCTCTAGCAGGAACACAATTAATACTCCCTCCGTCCTAGTTTATAGGGCACATATATCAAATCTCTTGGACCAAGGTGCTAGTTAATTGGGGCTAATATCTTGCATGAATTGGTGGAGAGGGATAGTGAGATGCAACCATCCACTAATTAGAAGATAATTAATGCGAATGTGCCTAAGAGGTGGGACAACATGTTTTTGAGATTGTGCCCTACAAACCAGGACGGAGGGAGTAGTATCTTTATAAGGTGTATGGTACTTATCCCATTCCTTTTTACGAATATCAATGTCAGAAGCAAAAGCCTTATATAAGTTTGCAGCAACTTGAGAATCAAGACCATAAACAACACTAACATTATGAAAATCCTCGGATGACATAAAAGTTTCAATGCATTCATAGTCATATTTATACCCGACTTTCTACCTTTGTCGTTATCCAATCCTTCAGTGTTTTCTTTAATAGAAGATCCCATTTAGCTTCATCCTTCATACGCGTAAATGATCCAGAACAAGAAGCATCCAATAAATCCTTATCATGAAGAGGAAACCTTGCATAGAAATTACTAATAACAATATTACTGGGGAGCTCATGAATGGGGCATTTGAGCATTAGTAACTTCAATCTCCCCCATGCTTGGGAAATACTCTCTTCGTTATGAGACCAAAAATTATATATATAATTCCGATCTCTATGAATTTCACTGGGAAGATAGAATTTAGAATAAAAGAGAGGTACAATTTCCTCCCATCCAATAGTCTGGCTATTTTTCAGCAGTTTGAACCATTCAGCGGCTCGGCCTGTCAATGATATAGAGAATAATTTACTCTTCACTTGGCTCATTGTAATACCTGCACACTTGAACAACTCCCATAATTCATGTAAAAAGAGCAAATGATCACCATGCTGGACAATTCCATCACCTGAATATCAGTTATCCCTAACATGTTTAACAATCTGTATAGGTATTTTATAAGGATCCAAATCATCAGGAGGTGGGTCACTTACTACCCTAGCAGTGGTAGCAGTGCCCGCAAATAAGGACTCAAAAGGAGATCCAAACATAGTGTAATAAAGCAGTAGACAGTGATAAAAAACAGAACTAATAGCAGAAGCTTCCTTTATCAATTCCACTTCCCAATAGCGCTTCACTCCCCGGCAACGATGCCAGAAAATAGTCTTGATGAACCACAAGTATAGGGGGTGTATCGTAGTACTTTCGACAAATAAGAGTATCGAACCCAACGAGGAGCAGAAGGTGTTGACAAGCAGTTTCGATGAAGGAATAACTGTAAATACTGGAAAATAGATTTGTAGGGATTATTTATATTGCAGATAAATAAAGTGCGATTAAATAAAATGCAGTAGTAATAATTGCGGCAAGTGTCCCAATCCTTTCTTCAGCAAAGTACAGGTCGGTGGGTTTACTTATGATTAACAAACGTTCTCGAGGATACACGGGAGGTTTCTGTCAAGTGCTTTTGTTCCACGCAGCTGAATAATTTTGGTGTTTTGATAAGTGTTGTGTGGGTGAACCTATGATAATGTACCGTCTCATCCAAGACTAATACATACTTGTGATTATACCCCTTGCAAGAATCTGCAACTATAAGTAAGTAATTAAGAAATAGATATAGCCACAACTTTAAACTCTGGGATCCTACGCTCCCTCGTGTAATGGTTTTCTAAAGGGGGTTTAGGTTTCTGTCACTCCAGCAACCCCACAATTAGTAGCCAAATACACGATGCATTCCCATAGGCCCATAAATGGTGAAGAATCAAGTAGTCGACGCTCACATGACACCACTAGAAGAATAACACCACACTTAAATATCAAGTATTAAATATTACTCAACATTACTTCACTACTAACAACTTGACTTCTCCCATGTCATCAAGAACAGCACGAACTACTCATAATACATCATATTGATCATGATCAGGGGTGATATAATGGATGATAACAATCTGGTCATAAAGTGCAAACACCGATAAATCTCACAAGCATCAACTACAAACAAGTAATCCACACCGGGAGAGAGATCTAATGCAAAACAACGATAGAGGCCCCTAATTGTTACAGAGGGATGACGATGGATGATGAGGGTGATGGTGCTGGTAGTGGTGATGATGATGATGATGACGATCTTGATGATGCCCGGAGTGATGACGGTGACGATGGCGGTGATTTCCCCTCTCGAGAGAGGAATTTCCCCGGCAGATTTCTCCCTGCCAGAGAGCTTTTCTCTCTCGGTTGTTTTCCGCCCCGAGGCGGCGGTGGAATAATTCTTCGACGATGGTATGAGGCTTAGGGTTTCCTGGGGGACAGACACGCAAAAGATACCCCAGAGGTGGGCCAGGGTGGCCACACCACCTAGGTGGCACGGCCAAGGGGGCGCGCCACCTCATGGTGTGGGCCCCTGGTGCCCCCTCTGGCTCTCCTTCTGGATGGGTTCCTCCTCTGAACTTCTAGTACACCCCCGGTGTCCCACTTCTTCTTCTTATCTTCTGAAATATGGTATCCCGGCGGTGCTTTTTCCATCAGATTCCTGGTCCCGGTGTTTATTCTCCAAAAAATTATAAAACATGCAAAATAAGATAAAAATAACATAAGAGATGCATCATAACATGAAATATATCGATGAATAACAGAAAATTATGATATAAAATAGTGATGCAAAATGGAGGTATCAGGGGTCGTGGCATCAGGTCTCTGGTGTCCCTGTGCCCCCCCCCCTAAAAAATCCTAAAAAAGTTCCAGGTCATTCCGAGAACTTTCATTTTTTGCCCTTTTCTACAATACGCACACAAATAAAGAGGAACTGGCACTGGACCCTGTGTTAATAGGTTAGTCCTGGAAAACATAGTAAAACATGGAAGAACATATATAAAACAAGCATGGGGCATCAAAAATTGTACATACATTTGGGACGTATCAGTATACCCAAGCTTAAATTCTTCTCGTCCTCGAGTAGGTAAGTGATAACAAATTAATTTTTGAAGTGAGTGTGACGCCCCGAGATCGGGCACTATGCAGATTTCAGCATTGCCGCCAAAATCCACATAATAACCGATTCCAGGTTGCCACTTGTGATAACATTACAATAGTTCACGAATAATCCACAACAACAACAGAAAAGATATATACAAGACGACTCAAACGAGCCAAAGGATACAACTGATACAATACAAAGATCCAAATAACAGCGGAAGAAACAACATAGTGTCCGACTACGGACAAGATACAACTTGGACTAAGAGTCCTGAAGATAACCGATGGCGTCCAATCCCTGCCCAGGCCAAGCCGGAGGGATTCCCAAGCTAACTTCGTCAGACTTCAAACCTGTTGACTGCAATGTGGAATATGCAGCCACGAAATGGATTCGTGGGTCAGTACGGTTAAGTACTGGCAAGTGGATAACCCATACTCACAAGATACCAGCGTAACCAATCATCACAAGATACAAATACTTTGGGTACAACGGAAAGGAAGGGATTATTGCAAAGAAGCGGCAGCTGTCTGCACTAACTAACTACAGAGACTCGCTACAACATCCGGCTAAAAGAAAGGGATAAGATAGCGTATCAGAACCAACTACAACTACTCACCAAACAATACCCATCCAATGTTACCCCCTACTAAGGAAGCAACCCAAGGAAAACTCACACTGTTGATTAAGGTGACATTCATTTTATGGTGGAGGTAATCTATATTACTAGTCAAGTTATCATCGTTAAGTGTAAGTTGTCTGAGTACTTGTTAGCCAGCACTTTCACCAAGTCATCCATAACCGCGGACAACACGGCTTCTCGAGAAGATTTAACCCTGCAGGGATGCACCAATTTGGCCGTACACGTAAGAATATCCCGCCAAACGGGGGATCAACCCACCAAGCGAGGTACTCAACACAACCCAACTCTTCTTCGCATCAAGCCCAAAGAACCCCGTGCAATTGAGCGCACGGCTAATCAAGCCCCACGAAGAAAAGGGGACCCTCATAGCACTCTAAGAACGTGTCTCCCTAAATGCCGACTACAAAAGTTCCACCCTGGCGCCAAGGGTTCGCACCTGCATATGCATGCGGCAAATGGAAAACCCGAACTAAATGAGGCGATTTGGACGAGATGCGAATCGAATCAGAATTGCGGGGGGGGGGGGGCGCCCATACTCGCTTCCCACATGCGGTTAGTGCGCTCATAATGGATCAATGGACAAGACCCTTTTCCTAATTAGGGTCGACACTAGCAGGCCTCAAAACCACGCCGGGCCTCCTACCGGTGCCTTATCATCAAATTGTTATTACCCCAAACATTAACATGTTGTTGATTGAATTGATACCCAACTATCAAACTAAACAGGTGATAAGACGGACAACAGGACTTGAGAGCAAACAACACTAAGCATGCAACTACGACACAAGGGCCAACAGGATAAACAAACAACAGTTAATAGGAAGTGGAAGGAAGGCTATATCATGGTTGCAAGGTAAACATATGATAGGATCGAGACACAAGAGTCGAATCATAAGGCTAGCATAAGAACAACGGAAAGAATCGGTAACAAGTGATGAAAGGCAGCCATAGGCAGCAAGTGAGTATACTTGCCTGGAATCCAGCAAGTAGAGGTACATCCGAAGAACTTGTCCTTGCTCACATCATCTCAACGTCCTATCCGGGAAGAAGCAACGAACTAGAACAAACACCGGATGCAACAATTACTACTACGGCAAAAGATCCAGCATGATCAAGATATGGATGCATGACAAGTTTAAGGATGCATCAAAGATAAACTAGTTGATATGTTAAACATATTTAAATGGGACCATATGCAATTTGGGTTGCATATAGAAAAGCCCATGAATTAAGGTTGGATTAAATGATCTACAAATAACCATCATGTGAAAGTTGATTAGAATTATGCATGGATGAGGAAAACAATACGAAAACAACAATAGCTTCAATTTGAAAAGGTGTTTACCAAGTTTAGAAATTTTATTTATTAAGTTATGAAATTTGGCTTCTTAAGTGAGTTACACAAACATTTATTGTTTTCACCCATTTTAATTGTTCAAAACAGATAACAAAATTCATATTTGGAAAGAACACAAAATTTTAGATGGAATACAAATTTCATTTGTTGAATTTGGATTTTAGATGAGCAAGTTATTAAATTGACAATTTTAAATGCATTAATTAAGAAATTGTTGTTTTCAGCAATTTAAATTGTTCAAAACAGAAAACAAAGTTGATATTTGGAAAGATTATTCAATTTTGCATGGAAACCATATTTTACATGTTGGAATTGGATTTGAATTGCCCAAGTTATGAATTTTGCAACTTAAAAGGTTTAATTAAACCATTGACTTATTGCACCACTTTTAATTAGGGGAAACCAGTAAACAAATTGCATTGAAAAGGTTGAAAACATGTAGCAAATGTTTCACTGAACATTTTGAGCTATTAAACATAATTTTTGGGTTATTATTGAATTTATTATGCAATTTTTCATAACCATTTTTATTCTGCCCTTTTAGTAAACAGAGGGAAACATGTTCAAAATTAATTCAATTGTGTCCAAATAAAATACCAATGTGTAGAGTTTGTTAAGAAAAATTTTTAGAGCCCAAGTTTGCTCAAATTGGATGAACAGAACTCAAGTTATGAAATTCCAAAGTTTCACATTTTTATTGCATTTTCTGTATTTAATTATTTAGTGCAAAAATTATTACAGAAACATGTTGCAAACTTGACATTAATAGGAAGAGCACGAAATTATGAATCCACAGGAACTTGAATCATTCAAATTGGAGCAAAATTCAATTTGTTATTGATTTTACAATTAATGAATCAGATCTGTTTTCTGGAATTCTGAAAATAAAAGAAAAAGGAGGGAAAAAAGGGGGTGGCTTTTGCGCCGGGGGGGGGGGGATCGAACCCAGGATGTCCAGCGCGCGCGCACGGGGCACCAACCACTGGGCTGCTGAACTGCTTTTGATAGGTACTGCTGCGAATGGTTTTTGAGGTAATCATGTGCGGGGACTGTCGAACTGAACATGTGCGGTTAACTGAAACCGAACGGGGAAGATCGACGGCGACCCGCTGCTCGCCGCGGCTGCCGGCGAGGGCGACGGGCGCGCGCGGGGTGTTGGGCGCGTGTGTGATGCGTGCTCGCGCGAGAGGGAGGAGGGACAGGGGGAAAGGGGAGGGGCTCACCGCGGGGTCGAGGGAGCCGCGACGAGGAGGTTCAGCGGCGGGCGGAGCAGTAGGCGGCGATGGGCGACTCGGCGGCGGCGATCCGGTGCGCCTCGGGCTCCGTCGAGGATGCGAGGAGGGAGGCCCTGCCCTGGGGGTTCCATTCCCGCAGACGGCGAGGCGAGGCGGTGACCATGGCGGCCGCGCCATGCCCCCAAAGTGGCGGCCATGGAGGCACCTCCGAAAATTCAGGAGGTTCAGAGAAACGAAAATAAACAGAGGAGGGATGGAGGTGATGGCGGCGGATGGAGGAGAGAAGAAGGAGGCGGCTAGGGTTAGGGAGGAGAGGGAAGGAGGGCATCTATAAGGGGGAGGAGAGGGGAGCAGGTGGAGGTGGGGGCCATGGGAGGTGACAGCGACATCCCCCCTCATGTTCTGTCCGTACGAGGAAGAAAGGGGGGGGTTGGGCTGCTGGGCTGGAGTTGGGCCTGGCTGCCTCCCCCTAGCTCAAACATTTTTTTTTGCTTCTATTTTTTTTGTAGGAAAGAGAGAGAGAAAGAATAAGGTGTTAGGGCTTTATTTTTTATGAATTAATTTTTATTGAATCACAAAACAGTGAGGTCAATGGTTTGTGAACTTTATTTTCAAAAAAAATTCAAATTGCCAATTGCTTTGAATTTGTCATTGGAATTTCAAATAGGGTTTTAATAAAGAATGGTTTTTTTAAATACCCAAGCAAAAATTAATTCCAATCAACTTATATTGAAAAACAATTTGAGTTTGAAAAACATAGTGCATTGTTTGAAAAAAATTAAATGGATTTGAATTTTTGTTTTGTGTTTGAAGTGTTTTGCAAACAAGGTGCAGATGATGCATGTGATGCAATGCCAAAAAGGAAAACAACCAATTTTCTAACTTAGGGCAAACACCCCAGGAACCCGGCTTCATGGCAAGCAAGAGAACAAGCAAAAGGTCAATGAGCACACGAAAATCGCTAAGGAAGAAAGAGTGCAGGAACCGAGTAGATTGTTTGTTACTTTTGTTCCCTGTTTTCGTCTTCTCGGCTAAGTGGTGGGCTGCGTTACCATGATTGTTTCTAGCGGCTAAGTATTTGCAGCCCTACTACTTGATTCTTGTGACTCGAATACCAAAAAAGCGACAAGTCGCGGGTAGAGCAGAGATGAAAAGATAGGGTGAATAAGAAATGCAACTCGGGGACTCGCATGGAAACGCAACTCGGCATTAAGCCAGCATCGTTCAAATTGATTAATGTCGAAATCAACAGAGTGGGCATAAAAACTGAGTAGCAAGCAAAACAAAGATAGTCTATTACATCTGCTCCCGGCATCCCGGGGATCTGATAAGTGTTCGAGTTGAAAGAGATTGCAGGTTGCTTCAAGATGAGGAGGCAGTGTTCTCGGCGCTGGCCTTGGCTGCTGTTTCTTCGGCGGCGGTCTTGGCAGCAGTTTCTTCGGTGGCGGTCGTGGCAGCTGTTCCTTCGGTGCTGGCATGGGTGGCATCCGCTTCCGTCTGGACGGTGGCGGATTCCTTCATCTCGGCATCATCCTGGGTGGCCGCCTGCTCAGAAGTGGCCGTGGCCACCGAGACGAGTCCTGGAGCCGAAGAGGAGCCTGAAGCCTGGCCAGGAGGAGGCACCGTGTCGTCGAGAGCAGCACCTGAGGAGGTGCCAAAGTCGAGTGCGGCGGTGTCGATGTGGGCGTACTCGTCCTCATCGCTACTCGCGATGGCGACGTTCTTCCCCTTCCCGGCCTTGCCCTCAGGAGATTCGAAGAGGCCTTCCAAGTCGGATTCTACTTCGTCATCCTCTTCCTCTTCCTCTTCGTACTCGGTGTCGGGCTCGGGGAGGCCCTCGATGAAGGTCTCCGTCTCAGCGCACTCCGCGACCTCGTAGGCGATCTGCTTGCGTGTGGCCACGCAGTCAGGATCCACCTCCCACTTGGAATTATTGCGCTTCCCGCGGATGAGCTGCATGTTGAGGTTTTCATACCAGGATGCTATGCAGAGAAGCATCACGTCCGCACCGGCCCGGGCTCCTGAAGCACGCCACTTCTTCAACTCTTTCTTCACATTCTTCAGCTTGAAGGCTAGGCCCTTCATGGTGGTTGGCTGAAGATCATGAGGCCAAAACAGCCTGTGGAGCTCAAAGCCCTCGTGCACCAAGTCAGTTCCGACGCCAGCCAGCTGTTCGAAATAGCCTTTGAGCACCAGCAAGCTGTCCTCAATCTCGGCTCTGGTATCTGCTGCCTCACCTTTTGCAAGGCGAGCTGCTTGGGCCTTGGCCACCGTAGGCGCAGAAGGGGAGTCAAGATGAGGCCAGATCTCTGAAATAGCATGTGGTAACTTCAGAACCGAGAAGAGAAGAACCGAGTAGAGGAAAACCGAGAAGAAATACGACCGAGAAGAAAAGAAGCAGCGAAGAAAAGACTTACCGGACAGTTCGTTGCGCAGCCGCTGCAGCTGGGTCTTCCAGGACTCCTCGTTAGAAATGTGCTTTTCTTGGATCAGGCGCAAGCTATCCATCTGAGCGAAGAGATCAGCGTTGGTCTTCTTTAAAGTTTCGCATTCCTGCTCAAGGGCCCTCTCCTTGGCTCTGAAAGTGGTCTCGGCCTTGGCCTTCTCGGCGTTTGCTCTGTCCCTCTCGGCGCCAATGCTGATGGCATCCTGGAGTGCCTTTTGCAACTGGAGTTGCAGCTTCTCGGTCTCGGTGGTGTGATCCTTCAGTAACACAGCGGCCTGGTTGGACAGTTGGTTCTACACCTCTGCTGGCTTGACACAATCTTGGTGTGCCTCAGCAAACAACTTGTGATCTTCTGCGAAGAGCCAGACAAGGTCAATAGAGAAGCAGCGAAGAAATAGATTCAAAATCAAACCGAGTGGACAACAAACTCACCCTCCAGCCTTTTGATGGTGGCTTCGGCGTTCTTCACGAAAGTGAGGCATTTCTCGTGCTCTTCGGCTAGGCTCTTCAATTTCTCTGCAAAGTAGAAAAGGTTAGCGCAAAAGAAAGCATAAGCGAGCGTAAACAAAAAACGCATGAATCGCACAGCTAAAAGCGTACCTTGCAATTCAGCCAGCTGCTGGGTGCTGTCGTTGGCGTTCTTGCTAGCTGCCTCCGCAGCTGCCTTTTCCTTCTCTAAAGCAGCAATTCGCCTCCTGGCGATAGAGTGGTTCCAGAGAAGATGGCGGTATAGGTTGGTCCGCTTCAGGACGCTATCCTGAGAGGCGAGAAGAAGCAAGTTAGAAAAAGCAGAGTAGATTCAACCCGAGTAGGAGGCTACTCGGAGAGTATCCACCTACTCGGCTAGAATCTCGGGGACTGGGAGTGATGGAAAGGAGCAGAAAGGCGAATAGAAGAGAAGAAAATTCAACTCGGAAAAGATAAGGAAAACTTACTGCGTAGGACTGCTCGATGTCCTCGGCATTCTTGCGGTGCAGGAACATCTTGGCTGCGAGTGTCGCGGTCTCGGTGGAGACGGACATGGGATTGCGTCCCAGGTCAACCTTGTTCCAGTCCACGCGCATGTGGTCGATGCCGCCAAGGCTAAGACCGTGCCACTTCTCCACGCCGAGAACCTTGCTATCCCATTTGGCGTCGATAAAGCCAATGGTGTCCAGTACCTGCTCAAGGCCTTTTGAAGTTATTGGTTTGTCTTGGACTCCACGAGAAGCAATGTTGACAGACTGGGGTTGGCTTGGATCTGGAGGAGGGGAGTTCATGGCTACAACCTTCCTTCCCCTCTGGATAGCTAAAGCTTTGTCCTTGGGAGGGAAGCCGATTGAGTGCTGATGGCTAACCTCAATCATGTACTCCGGGTAGCAAGGCTGGCCAGCAGCGCGAGCATCAGCTGAGAGCGCGGCGGGAATCGGGCCAGACTCGTGGATCACGAGTGCTCCACCTGAGGCTGGTAGCGGCACTTGGTCTCTGGACCGCCTCTTCGTCCTTTCCTTCTCGGGATCTTCAGTTTTCTTCCCGTCAGCTTTGGCCTTCGCCTTCTCGGCGGCTTCCTTCTCGGCCTTGGCTCTCTCAGCAGCTTCCTTCTCAGCCTTGGCCTTCTCAGCAGCTTCCTTCTCAGCCTTGGCTTTCTCAGCAGATTCCTTCTCGGCTGCCCTTCTGTCAACCTCACCCTTCAGAGCATCCAGGGCTCGTTGCCTGGTTACTCGCCCGGCAGGAGGGCTGGATGTATCCTTGGTCTTCGGCGGCGAGGAGGAGTTTGGCGGTGTAGGGCCTTGCACAGTAGGTGGCGCCACGGACCCGTCGCCTTGTGCAGCTCCTGGCTGGGGGTTACTCGGTGCGTCGCCCGGCGGCACGCTGCTCAATGGATAAGCATCTGATGTGTTGGCATCCGTGGCGGTGGTGTTTTCTACTCGCTGCTCGGTAGCGAGATTCTCTTGTGCAGCAGCCCCTGTGGTGGGCTGCTCTTGCTCTGCTTCAGGCCGCTCGGCGGCGGTGTTGTCTTGCATCACTTGATCTTGGTTCTCCTCGGCATTGCTAGCCGGAGGAGAAGGGGGTCTCTCATGGTGGACGGTAGTGTCCTGCGCCGCTGGCTCTGACGCCGCTCCTTGTGCATCAGCAGTCTGTGCGTTGGCAGCAGCGACGTCGACGGTGTGGTCCTCATCATCATCCAGATTGATCAGAGGTACTGATGATTCCTTAGCTTGGTCGGACGCGAGAGCTGCGCTCGCATCCATGGCAGGTCTGTAAAGAAGGAAGAAACCAGAAATTAGAAGGAATTTGGGGAAAATAGCACAGCGCGAGAAGGGAAACGACCGAGAAGAGGGCTTACGCGGTGGTGGACTTGACCTCTCGCCTGGACCTCTTCACGACCACCTTCTTCTCGGCGGGCTTCTTCCTCTTGGCAGGAGGCGCTGGTGCTCCACTACCAGTCCGTTTGCGGGTCTCAGGAGCGGCGACGGACAGAGGCTTGATGACTAGGGGTGCATCACCCTCGTTCTCGTCTTCGTCCTCGTCGTCCTTTTCCGCGGCAACTTCATCTGAGGATCCAAGAGAAAAAGAGGAAAGAATCAGAAACAGCAAACGAGGGACTGGTGCTTCTCGGAAGCAAACAGAATGAAAGTGTAGTTACCGTCAAAGTCTTCATCAGACCAGGTGCGGAGAGCGTCGCGCTTGTCAGTAGTGGGGGAGCGAGAGAGGTTGGCCTGCTCCGCGGCATCGAAAGAGGGCACATCGTCCTCCTCACGGTCAGGAGACCAGTTGCCCTCAAAAACCTCGCAGCTCTCGATTATCTAGCGAGTGAGGACCTGAAAAACAGAGAAGGATCACAGACTAGCCGAGTACCAGGAAGGAATTCTACTCGGATAGGCGTGCAGGTGCAAAGCACACAAAGCCTAGGCAGTTTACTAAGCATTCTACCCGGATAGGTGTGCAAACACAAAGCATACTAAGCCTAAGCATGTTTGCCGAAAGGTATTACTCGGAAGGGCGTGCAGGTATAAAGCACATCGAGCCTAAGAATCGTTCTCGAGTAGGCTATCCGGCAAGGCGTGCAAGCACAAAGCATACTAAGCCTAAGGCGATTCGGCTAGATGTCCTACTCGGAACGCAGGGCAATTGCTAGTTGATGCAAGAAGGAGAAGTTATCTACTCGGAAAGTGTATGCAGAGAGCAAAGTAAGAAAGGCGTACCCGCTCAATTGGCTTTGTACGGCTGTACGGGACGAAGCCGTATTGCCAGTGGTCGCCAAGATTTGTCGTCAAGATGTTCCTTGCGTGCCAGGGAACATCGATGTTGTCGATCTCGATGGTGGTTGTCCTGGTGCAGTCGCGGGGGCCTCCCATGTAACACATGAGATGGCAGCGCTCCTGCAAGGGCAGCACTCGGCGCTGGATCCAGCAGGCCACCGGATCGTCATTCTTGAGACCTTGCGCCTTCAACCAGCCAAGTCGATTCTCCATCTCGATGGCGTCCTCGTCATTGACGGGCTTGTCCTTCCAGTACATCCCGATTGGAGCGCGATTGCTCCAAACGGGCAAGTTGATTTGATCGTCCACCTGGGCTCCTTCCGCGGCGGCAACGTTCTTGACGTAGAGGAACGTCTTCTGCCACAGCTTGACGGAGTCCAGCCCCTTGATGCGGGGGTGGTTCGTCCCGGACCGCTGCACCATCATGGCGCAGCCGGTGTCGGTGGCGCGGGCGACGCCCGCGGAGTCTTTCTTCCCGGTGGATTGCTGGCGCAAGTGGAAGTACCTGAGCCACGTCTCCCACGTGGGCCGGATGCCGAGGAAGGCCTCGCAGACCACGGCGTGGTAGGCGAGGAAGACGACGGCATTGGGGGGCAGATGGTGCATCTGGATGCCGAAATGATTGAGAAACTTCCGCAGGAAATCGGAGGCGGGCAATCCGAACCCGCGCTCAAAATGCGCCAGGAAGACGACGCGCTCTCCCTCCCGCGGGGACGGCACGATTTCACCGTCGGGCGCCCGGCACTCCACGCCGGGAGGAACTCGCCTGGTATTGACGAGCCAGGCGCAATCTTCCGCGGTGACGGAGGAGCCGGCCCAACCAGATTTGGCCATTGTTGCGAGTAGGGAAAGTGGGAGGAATCGAAGGAGTTGGTTGGGGGATTGAGTCCGCGGCGGCGCGAGAGCTTGCGCGGCGGCGGAAAGCTCGGTGGCGGAGAAGAGCAGGAGACGAAGAAGGAATAGTGCAAGGGAAGGGGAAAAGGAAGTTACCGGCGGGGGTATTTATATCTCCTCCGCGAGTTTACCGTTACCGTCGTGGAAGTGGGATCGATTGTGGCGTGTGGTGGATCCTGTGGCCGGCTAGAAACGCACACAAGCGCCGGTTGCGCGCGTAATGGCCACAGTTGATCCCACCACCGAATCGTGGCCTATAACTACACTTGATGGGACATGACGGCCGGTGGGCCCACTGCGTGAAAACTGGACGCGTGGCAGGTCATGTCCTGGGCAACGAAACGACAAGGTCGTGGATGCTTGACACGTGTGCAGTTGCTGCGCGAAGGGCTGGATTGTGCTCTGTGCTGCAGAGGCTCAATCTGAGAAATTTCTCTAAGTCTTTTTACTCGGTTACAGAGTAGAAAGCAAGTGCTACTCGGAAAGGAGGAAACTCAAGGTACTTTCCAGATAGCTACTCGGAGGTTCTACTCGGCATCTTGAGGTTCAAGGGCTGAGATGCAAAGGCTGGTTTTAAGCTGGCAGAGCCTAGTGAACGAGTTCGCAAGACTCAACCAGCTTCGGGGACTGCTGTCGGGGGGTTACCCCCGAGTAGGGTAAAGACAGGTGGTAAAGGCAGCTTACAGAAGAGAGGTTTGGTCGAGTAGCCGACTACCTGGTACTCGCTACCCGGTCGACTGCTACTCGGTCTCACCTCAAGATGACCAGAAGGAGATATCAATCAAGTTCTATCCTTTCGAGTAGAAGGGTTGGCCCGAGTACAATTGGCGGGAACCTACTCGGGCCAGAAAGTCAAAGGAGCCGTTCTGACACAGGATCCCGCGTATCCTGGGTCCGTACTTGGCAGCATTCGAACTACTGTTCATCTGGGGCCGGTCTCCCTGACAGTGACAGCATGGAAGCAGGCGGTGGCAGGATAAGGGGGCCCTACTCTGTGCCTAGGTACAGTGATACCAGTCTGTCCCCTAGTTTTGCCCAACGACTTTACAGAAGCGGCCAAGATTAGGAACCAAAGCTGTCAGCGGGTACTCGGAGAAAGGACGATGTGCACACTATGTCGACACTTGTCTAGATTTGGACGTATCCGGCTGGGCACCGTGTATATAAGGTGCCCCGCCGCCTCCTGCGCGAGGCAGACTGAAGGATCTTGCTCTACGCTCATTCTGGAGCCCTAGAAACCCTAAAGTTCTTGACCTAGCTCTACTCGGAGAGGAGAGAGAGGCTACTCTGTAGAGATACTATTTGTACTGTGGCAACTCGGAGAGACATCGTAATACATAGAGAAAGGCAGGAGTAGGGGTTTTACCTCCTCACGAGGGCCCTGAACCTGGGTACATCGTGTTGTTTGTGTTGTGTGGATCTTACCTCACACGGCTACTCGTCGCGTAATCCCTCCCCGAATACCTCCAGCGTCCATCGTCCCCACATCTTTAGCCATCCCATGGCATCTGCCGTGACACCACCACGACAACCCCAAACATTAACATGTTTTTGATTGAATTGATACCCAACTATCAAACTAAACAGGTGATAAGACGGACAACAGGACTTGAGCGCAAACAACACTAAGCATGCAACTACGACACAAGGGCCAACAGGATAAACAAACAACAGTTAATAGGAAGTGGAAGGAAGGCTATATCATGGTTGCAAGGTAAACATATGATAGGATCGAGACACAAGCATCGAATCATAAGGCTAGCATAAGAACGACGGAAAGAATCGGTAACAAGTGATGAAAGGCAGCCATAGGCAGCAAGTGAGTATACTTGCCTGGAATCCAGCAAGTAGAGGTACATCCGAAGAACTTGTCGTTGCTCACATCATCTCAACGTCCTATCCGGGAAGAAGCAACGAACTAGAACAAACACCGGATGCAACAATTACTACTACGGCAAAAGATCCAGCATGATCAAGATATGGATGCATGACAAGTTTAAGGATGCATCAAAGATAAACTAGTTGATATGGTAAACATATTTAAATGGGACCATATGCAATTTGGGTTGCATATAGAAAAGCCCATGAATTAAGGTTGGATTAAATGATCTACAAATAACCATCATGTGAAAGTTGATTAGAATGATGCATGGATGAGGAAAACAATACGAAAACAACAATAGCTTCAATTTGAAAAGGTGTTTACCAAGTTTAGAAATTTTATTTATTAAGTTATGAAATTTGGCTTCTTAAGTGAGTTACACAAACATTTATTGTTTTCACCCATTTTAATTGTTCAAAACAGATAAAAAAATTCATATTTGGAAAGAACACAAAATTTTAGATGGAATACATATTTCATTTGTTGAATTTGGATTTTAGATGAGCAAGTTATTAAATTGACAATTTTAAATGCATTAATTAAGAAATAGTTGTTTTCAGCAATTTAAATTGTTCAAAACAGAAAACAAAGTTGATATTTGGAAAGCTTATTCAATTTTGCATGGAAACCATATTTTACATGTTGGAATTGGATTTGAATTGCCCAAGTTATGAATTTTGCAACTTAAAAGGTTTAATTAAATCATTGACTTATTGCACCACTTTTAATTAGGGGAACAGTAAACAAATTGCATTGAAAGGGTTGAAAACATGTAGCAAATGTTTCACTGAACATTTTGAGCTATTAAACATAATTTTTGGGTTATTATTGAATTTATTATGCAATTTTTCATAACCATTTTTATTCTGCCCTTTTAGTAAACAGAGAGAAACATGTTCAAAATTAATTCAATTGTGTCCAAATAAAATACCAATGTGTAGAGTTTGTTAAGGCAAATTTTTAGAGCCCAAGTTTGCTCAAATTGGATGAACAGAACTCAAGTTATGAAATTCCAAATTTTCACATTTTTATTGCATTTTCTGTATTTAATTATTTAGTGCAAAAATTATTACAGAAACATGTTGCAAACTTGACATTAATACGAAGAGCACGAAATTATGAATCCACAGAAACTTGAATCATTCAAATTAGATCAAAATTCAATTTGTTATTGATTTTACAATTAATGAATCAGATCTGTTTTCTGGAATTCTGAAAATAAAAGAAAAAGGAGGGAAAAAGGGGGTGGCTTTTGCGCCCGGGGGGGGGGGGGGGTCGAACCCAGGATGTCCAGCGCGCGCGCACGGGGCACCAACCACTGGGCTGCTGAACTGCTTTTGATAGGTACCGCTGCCAATGGTTTTTGAGGTAATCATGTGCGGGGACTGTCGAACTGAACATGTGCGGTCAATTGAAACCGAACGGGGAAGATCGACGGCGACCCGCTGGTCGCCGCGGCTGCCGGCGAGGGCGACGGGCGCTCGCGGGGTGTTGGGCGCGTGTGTGATGCGTGCTCGCACGAGAGGGAGGAGGGACAGGGGGGAAAGGGGAGGGGCTCACCGCGGGGTCGAGGGAGCCGCGACGAGGAGGTTCAGCGACGGGCGGAGCAGTAGGCGGCGACGGGCGACTCGGCGGCGGCGATCCGGTGCGCCTCGGGCTCCGTCGAGGATGCGAGGAGGGAGGACCTGCCCCGGGGGTTCCATTCCCGCAGACGGTGAGGCGAGGCGGTGACCATGGCGGCCGCGCCATGCCCCTAAAGTGGCGGCCATGGAGGCACCTCCGAAAATTCAGGAGGTTCAGAGAAACGAAAATAAACAGAGGAGGGAGGGAGGTGATGGCGGCGGATGGAGGAGAGAAGAAGGAGGCGGCTAGGGTTAGGGAGGAGAGGGAAGGAGGGCAGCTATAAGGGGGAGGAGAGGGGAACAGGTGGAGGTGGGGGCCATGGGAGGTGACGGCGACATCCCCCCTCCTGTTCTGTCCGTACGAGGAAGAAAGGGGGGGTTGGGCTGTTGGGCTGGAGTTGGGCCTGGCTGCCTCCCCCTAGCTCAAACATTTTTTTTTGCTTCTATTTTTTTTTGTAGGAAAGAGAGAGAGAGAAAGAATAATGTGTTAGGGCTTTATTTTTTATGAATTAATTTTTATTGAATCACAAAACAGTGAGGTCAATGGTTTGTGAACTTTATTTTCAAAAAAAATTCAAATTGCCAATTGCTTTGAATTTGTCATTGGAATTTCAAATAGGGTTTTAATAAAGAATGGTTTTTTTTAAATACCCAAGCAAAAATTAATTCCAATCAACTTATATTGAAAAACAATTTGAGTTTGAAAAACATAGTGCATTGTTTGAAAAAAATTAAATGGATTTGAATTTTTGTTTTGTGTTTGAAGTGTTTTGCAAACAAGGTGCAGATGATGCATGTGATGCAATGCCAAAAAGGAAAACAACCAATTTTCTAACTTAGGGCAAACACCCCAGGTGTTACAGTGACATGCTACCCACTGACCAAATAATAATGTAAAGCATGTAAACTAGGATCAAATGGATAAGAGTTAAGGTTTATAGTTGACCTCAAATGAATGATGTATAAACCATTATGAAAAGTAAAGTAAAAAAACTTTTAATGAAACAATACTAAAAGTGAATCAACCATGAAAAGTATATGAAAGATGATTTAAGAATAGAGCATAATAATATGATCATCGAATGCATCAAACTCTGACAATAATTTTTGTTAGGATCAAGTCAAGTAATAACAATATGCACATAGAAAATAATCTCACTGTTTGTGCAGTAAAACGAGTAAGTGTTTAACATTGGTTCCTAGCACTAGGATGTTATGGATAAAATAACATCATGGGGGGCTTGGATGTTCAATGGAAGAAAGTCTCACATAGCTGAAAGTGATCATTAGACAAGAGGAAGTCTTATAATCGAAGGTATGGAAGGAGTTGTGATTGCCACACAACGGATGCACATAGAGCTATAAGTGAATGAAAGCTCTCTAATGGAACTAGAAGGGGTGCATCCAACTTGCTTGCTCACGAAGACCTAGATCACTTTTGAGTAGGATCATCATTGTAATATACAAGCCAAGTTTTATAATGTAAGAATTCGAACATATTTATACATGTCATAATATGAAAACTCTTTCCAAACTGAAGTATAGGTGCCAAACATAAGCACAAGTGTGGAATAAAGGAAAGTAATGCTGCTCCCTCTTCTTTATTTTCTCTCATTTGCCCTCTTTGGGATCTTTCTTCTGTGGCCTCTTTGGGGTCTTTTGGTGGTCTCTTTCGACTCTTTTAAATCCTCGCCTGTAGGGGCAACATTCTATATTACAATGAAATATCACACTTTTAGTACTCGTAACTAGTAATGAAATCTCAATGATGTATCAAACTGAATCTAACAATGAACCACGTCATCAAGTAACATCATTTAGATGGATGTTGTATGGCAATATATCTCGGAACGGCTATGGAAATGTCATGGTAGGTAGGTATTGTGGCTGTTTTGAGGAAGATATATGGGCTTATGTGAAGGAAAACATGATTAAGTCCTCCCATGGGGTTTGGATGTACTGGTGAAGTATGCACCTACTCTGGATATGAGAAAGGGTAATGCAGAAAACCGTACATGATAGCACATATGGTCTGTGAAAGTGCCAGAAAATCGCAACTTAAGTTGATTAAAAAAGAACTTAAAAGTTTAATGATTCCAACTAGCAGTATGATCTTGCAATACATAATGAATATCGCTCCAAGAGGGTCCATGGAAATGACAAGTCACTATTGGCTACCCCGACGTAGCGCATAACAAAAATTGTCACGGTTGCTATCCACATTGGAACTCGTGTATCATCATACTTTCAACTGATTATTCAAGTGTGACACAGTTTCAAGCTTTGAGACCAAGCATTAATTTCTTTTACTTTACTAAACCATCAATTTTACACATTAAGAATATTAATATCTCAAAACTACAGCAATGATTCAAGTGAAAAAAATTAATGATCTACAAGATTATGCAGCTTTTCCTCATACCACTATGATATGTTGCAAATGTATCTATAATTTTTTATGCTACATGCTTGTTTTCTATCCAATACCCTCATGTTATTATCATGTTTTCACATGTTTTCCGGATGATTTCATCGACTAACCAATTAACAAGATGCCCCATGCTAGTTGCTGTCGTTTTGATGTTTCTTATATTTTAGAAAAGTTCTGAAGGAAATATTCTCGGATAGGGATGAAAAATCCACGGAGATTATTTTTTACCCGGAATTAAGATGGAGTCGAAAGAAGAGATGGAGGTGTGCCAGGGGGCCACCAGGAGGATCACATGTGTGGCCCCTCCCATGGTTGCACCTGGTGGGCCCTTGGCTTCCCTGGCCTCCGCCTCAAGTCGCCTCTTCGCCCATAAATTTCCCTTAACCCTAAAAATTATGGGCACAGAGTTATTTTCCATGAAACATACAAAGAGGTGTCGTCACCTCGAAAGTCCAATCTAAGGCTTATGGAGTCCTGCTCCGGCACCCTGCCGGAGAGGGGGGTCATCACCGGAGGCCTCTACATCGCCATGATCGCCTCCGCACAGATGCGTGAGTAGTTCATCTCGAGACTACGGGCCCATACCAGTAACTAGATGGTTGTTCTCTCCCCTATGCTTCCATGTTTATAGTCTCATGGGCTTCCTCACATGATCTATACCACACTTATGTAATTGTGCATGTTGTGTTTGCTAGGATCCGATGAACCATGAGATTATGATTATTTTGTTCATATCAATCTGACATGCTTCAGTTATATTTTTAGAAAGTTTTAATCTTCTCTTTCTCTGGTGTTTATGATTACCTTAGCCACGTAGTTGTTTTCACCTCTAAGAGAGGGTTTATATGCTAGATAGTGGGTTCATGCCTCCTTTTTGCCTCTGCCCGAGTGAGAGAAACAGATATGTCTCAGACGTATCTATAATTCCTGATGTTCCATGTTGTTTTCATGCCAATTGCTACATGTTTTCTATACACTTTATAACATTTTTATGGATTTCCTGGGACTAACCTATTAACAAGATGCCACAGCTCCAGTTCCTCTTTTCTGTTGTTTTTTATTTAAGAAAAGTTGTTCTAGAAATATTCTAGACATTGGACAAAACAAAATCCCGGGGGCCAATTTTTCTGTCACGTACACGGAGTCCGTAGGAGACACGGAGGGGGGCCACCATGTGGCCACGCCATAGGGCAGCGCCCCTTGGCCACACCACCAGGTGGCGTGGGCCCCTTGGGCGCCCATCGACATCGCCCTTTCTCCTATATATACTCCTTCTCGGGAAAACCCTAAACACTCGAGCCTCCATCCATGGAAAGTTCTGCAACCGCCGTCATCGTCAACCCTAGTTCAGGAGGGTTCTGAAGCTCTCCCCGGCACCCTGCCGGGAGGGGAAATCATCACCAGAGTGCTCTACATCACCATGCTTGCCTCCAGAGTGATGCATGAGTACTTCATCCTTGGACTACGGGTCCATAGCAGTAGCTAGATGGTTGTCTTCTCCTCTTTATTCCACCATGTTTAGATCTTATAAGCTTCCTAACATGATCAAGATCATCTATCTGTAATGCTACATGTTGTGTTTGTTGGGATCCGGTGAATATTGAATGATATGTCAAGTTTATTATCAATCTATCATGTTTATGTTATTTATGATCTTGCATGCTCTCCGTTACTAGTAGATACTCTGGCCAAGTTGATGCTTGTAACTCTAACAGGGAGTATTTATGCTCGATAGTGAGTTCATGCCTCCATTTCATCTATGCTCAAGTGATAGAAACATGACGGATGGGGGATGTGTTGTTGCCATTAGGGACAAAACAACAATTCTCTTTCTAAGGATAATTTTATTCTTTACATTACGCACTTTACTTAATCAATAATCTCTTGCTTGCAATTTAATACCCAAAGTCTGATTGGATTATGTTCTGAGGGTAGATTATTAGTCATATATGTCGTGGGATGATCACGGCAGATGTTACCAGGGGTAACTGATCTTGGGGCAAGTCGACACAGGTATTTGGGAGAGGGTTTAGCTCGAAAGAGAACATGGTGATAAGCGATCTAGGAATCGGCACTCAACTCGCCGAGTCTCGAATATGGCTCTCGATTTATACTAGATACTCTATAACAGGTGATATGATTATGTCGTGAATCTCTGCCAAAATAAGCCTAGGGGCCGGTTTATAAAGCACCCGTACCCCCCCTGACTTGCCTTCCAAGGCGCAGCTCGAGTCCTACCCGAACTCTGCTTACAAACCCTAGCTTTCCTTACCGCAACCCACAATCCGGGTTACGAGGCCTACAAGCTTTGGGCCTTCCAGAAGTCTCGTTATCCTTAGTCGGATCCTGTGCAACATCCTTTGGGCCGGGTTACACCTTGGAGTTGGCCTGCCGGGTTACTATCCCCCCATCAGTAGTCCCCAGAATAGCTTGGGCTTCCTGGATTCCTCCTTGAAGCGCTAGCTATTCCCTGCAAAAATATCAAACGCTCAAGCGTATGGAGGCCGGGTTACAATGCTTTGATAAATGGCTGGGTCCAACTCCATGGTGACCATGCAATAACCCGGCTCTCCTCCAAATGCTTCTCCTAATTTTCCAGGTCTGGGTCTTAATAAAAACTCCACGACTCTACACTTTTCTCGATAATTAATCCTGATACCAAGGAAAAGATCTTCCTTCCTTTTTTATCTGAACACCTCCCTCCATGCTAAAAATGTATCTCGCAAATTTCGAAATAGACAGCCATTACCCCGTATTTCCCGGGTTCCGCCCGTTGGGCTAAGTTTTTCCACCCTGGCCGTTATAAATAAGCCCTCGGAAGTAACCCTAGCTCCAACGGCTTATTTTCCCCATTCCTCTTCCTTCCTCCTTTCAAGCTCGAGCCCACAGAGCGCCATCACGGAAGCCCCGCGCGCGTCACCGGAGCCCATCCGCCGCCGTTTGCGCTCCGCCACAGCGCGGTTCACTCCACCGCCTAAATCCGCCACCAAACCTCCGATTTGCCCGCCAAGAATCGTGAAAGGGCACCAAGCTTGCGTCATCTGCCTCCGCAAAGCTTCGCTTCAATCTCCTTCGGTAAGTCTTCTACATCCTCTAACTTATCCTCGTAATTTCTTAGTTTCTCCTCAAGTTAGATCTGAACCGAGCCGCCCGCGATTTCTCGGGTCATGCCGAATCAAGTCACTAGTGTTTGCTCTAGCTCACCCAATAGATAAGATACACAGTTTAACTCACTCTCCTATCACTTGTAATCACTAATTTTGCCACAAATTCAGAAATGAGATTCCCAATCTGGGCTGGAGTCATCTAAATTTTCCGCCTTTACTCCTATCACCCGGAAAGTCTTTCCTCTCCGGCTCATTTGCTCATAATAGATGTACGGGCATCCATTTACCCTCCCCGAACACTTATCTATGCATAAGATTCCACAACCTTTGTAATAATGTGCGATACCCGGACAACTCATACCTAGCTTAGCAAGGTAATACCCGGATCATGTTTAACTTACCAACACTTGCTCAACTGACAATTTCCGAGTTTTCACTTCTCACATCCTTTCCTTGGACGCTTTTTCAGGTTAACCCCATGGCGCCCAAGAAGCAGGGAAAGCAGCCAGTTAAGGCCAAAACCACAAATTCCATATCCGCCAACTGGGGGAGGTCCTCCGCCACCAAGGCCAAACTAGAGGAACTGGTTGAACTAGGGGTTCTACCCCCTCAGGAGACTATCCAGTGGAGAGTACCGGGTAATGAGACCCGGCCCACTCCAGCAGAAAATGAGGTAATCTGTTTTGTTGAACATGTGACCCGGGGCTTCCGGCCTCCGGGTCATCCTTTCTTTCGCGACGTTTTAAGCCATTAAGGCCTTTGCATTTTCGACATAGGACCCAACTCCGTTCTAAACATCACTCATTTTATCGTTCTTTCCGAGTCTTACTTGTGCACTCCGCCAAGTCTGGCCCTCTTTGTCGAACTCTTCCAGTGCAAACCGTGCCGCGAAAGCGGCGACGGTGCACTTCTTGCTTGCGACGGGGTTTCCATCCAACGCCGCAAGAACTCCTTAATGCCTACTCTCACCCTCAACTCCCACGTAAAGCACTGGCAGCTCTCATACTTTTACTGCCGGGACACTTCCCCACCCGGCGAAAAGAAATTGCCGGGTTACTCGGAGGGTCAGCTCGATATCTCTGAAACTTTCAACGCCTTTGCCCCTGACTCAGACAGGGAGTGTCACATCCCTGTTTTTAAGCAATTGTATAATAGTATTTTAGCATGTCTCTTAAGACCTTTGTAATGCAATTAAGTGGACAACATGTTGTGTACTGATGTTTATCTATGCAATATTAGTGGTGTGTTTCTTTTCACTCACTTGAGGAGTTTTTCTCCTAAGAAACACATTGCTTTATTATTGTTTTCCCATGTTTTCCACTAAGGCTCTTATGAGATTATTTTTCAAGACTTGAGGTGACCCTTTGCTTCAACTTGAAATTGTGTTATTAATGTTTAGGAATCATCTTGAGCTTGAAATAAAATTAATTGGAAAAGATTCCATTAGCTTTTCCAATATAATTTTTGCCCTGAAAAACAGCCTAGTAGCTGTTTTCAACCCTTGTTTTCCACCACAAGGATTATCCAATTAGGGATTTTCTTTGATCAAAACTACTCTCTGATATGAGTACAACAAAACTACACTTTTGGAAAAACCTACAAAGAAAATTAGCACACAATGCCAAGATGGTTTTTGAGCCATCTTGATAAGACAGAAATTTGAGCATTTTAAAAACAGAGAATGTACCTACTTTGCCATTTATTTTCAGAGCCATAAACCCATTTTTTTTCAAAACAAATGGTTGGATCTGAAACTTGGATTGTTGTTCTTTGTTGAGCATTTTAAATCACTCATTTTAGAGCTGGTTTGCTTGGTGAAAACAAACCCAACTTTTGCTATCTCTGTCTGCTGTTTCCAGCACTTAGAAAAATTCAGAGAATCTGTCTAACTGAATTTTCCTGACAGAACAGTGAATACACTTTTAGGCTTGATGTTTTTAGATGTTGTGCACTGATCCAAGCCAGGGCACTTTGCCTATTCGAAAGCCTAATGTTTATACTTCTAGAAGGTGGCATTGGATCCTACTTTGACTGGCCAGGGAGGGAGAAAACTGAGGTGGCCTTTGACTATGTGTGATGTCATTAGAGTGGTTGGAATAGTGAATTTCTTTCTCTTTTTACCCATACCTTGGCCCTTGCTGTGGCTTACCTCACCATCTTAGTACTTGCTTGACCCTTTTGCACCAATAGAAACCAGTGCAAGCCGTGGAGAACCCCCAAGGGGCAAGGGCATGCCCATGCCAAGCCAACCCGAGCACCCCACCTTGGCCTCGTGACTACAAAGCCCTAGAGGCCTAGCCCTCTCGCCAGCACACTCCACTCATCCCTCCCACTCACCCCATCGAGCATCGCTTGCTCGTTCGCTCTGTGCGAGCGAGGCGAGCCGCGCCCATTTTCGGACCCGAACGGATCGAGCTCGAGGTGGCGCCGCGATCACCGCACCTCCCGCCCTCCTTTCACCTCCATTGCGACCCCCTAGCTCGTGCCTACCTCCCTGACACCCTCTTGCCCTCGATCGCTTGCAGATTCATCGCCGTCGTCCTCGGAGCCGCCGCGGGACGCCGTCGGGCCGCCGCAGCGCACACCCGTCGCCACCGCCCGAAACCGCGCCACGGCATCGCCCAAGCCACCCTCCTTCGACCCCGCACCGTCCCCTTGCTTCTCGCGAGCCCTAGGTGAGCAAAACCCCGTGCCCGTGAGGTGTTCGTCCGCGGTTAGGAGGGAGAGAGAGAGAGGAGCGACGCGGGGAGGAAGAAAGGACAGGGACCGTCGATCTGCGAATCGACGGCCCCCTTTGAACCGTGCGTTTCGCGCGCGCGCGCGCGCAGGCGGGCTGCGCTGTGCGTTTGCTGGGCCGCGCGCTGCGGGATCTGGCCCGTTGGGCAGTTTCGGTTAAAAACGATTATATTTTTTTTTCTCTCTGGCAGATTAACTAGATCCTAGCTTTAGGCTTAGAAAGGGTAGCATATTAATTTATTTTACCTTGCTAATTTTTGTGCTGCTAGACATACAAAATTACAACCATATCCCACTGGCAGAAACTTGTTTTGAGTTTTTATGATTTTTCTAAAAATCATATGCCAGACAGTACCCTGAAACTTGAAATGAATAGAACTTCAAATATACAAAACATTTTTGAGCAAACTCAACTGTTTTGGAAAGCCCTTTTCAATACCTAGCAGTAGAATTTTAGTTTGCCTCAAGGTGAGTTACCATTTGGAAATGCCATCCATTTTGGTAAAACATCAGTGGGCTATTCCATGATTTTTAGAGTGAGTTTGGGATATTATTTTTGAGTGAGGCAAGTTGGAGAAGCTTTGTAGTGATAAGGACTATCACATCCTAGAAGGATTTGCTTTTTAGAGCAACAGAAAAATTTAGAGAGGCAGAACAAGTTTTGGCTATTTTCTGCCTAAATTTTTAATTCTAGATCTTGCCTTATATGTTACTTTTGTGAGTTGCAAATGATGTGATCTTGCTTGTTATGTTGTTTTCCTTTGTGGTTATGATGTATACAAGTTATATGAGCATGTTAGAATCAATGGTTTAGATGGTAGCATTTTAGAACTAGTTTCCATGCATAGGTCTTGCTAATAGCTAGATTTTTATGTATGTTTTGAGTAGGTATTTAAATGAATCTTTAGGCTAGTTGCTAGATTGTTTTCCATGGAACCAGTACCACTTAGGTGCTGTTAGTTTGTTTATAACACCTCTGGATGCTTGATGCTTGTGGTTGAAATAGGTTAAAATAGAAATGCTTAAGGGCTAGATTTTCACACTAGAATATTCATGTATGTTTTTGTGTCTTGTTTTCCACTAGGGAAAATTATGACTTTTTGGTATTGAAACCAGAGGATGAAAAGTACTTGTGGCAATATTTTCTTAGAGTTTCCACCTCTGGTAGATTTCCTTTTAAATAGCACAAAAGCATGAGTAGCACTTGAGTGACTAGAAATAAATTTCCTCACATGTGTAGCTTTTTAAGCATATTTTTTTTCCTTGTTTCCTAGCTATGTTTTTATGTTATTTTTGTGAGATCCAGTAGCATATATGGTACTGGTTAGAGGTGTGTTTTGCCTCTGAAATCTTGCACACTTGTGCATGACATTAGCTAGTATAGTCTAAACTAGTCTAGTAGTTTCCTAAATTTTCTACTAGTATGAGTAGGAATTTTTGGGTGTTTGTGTGTTGTTTTTAGCACTTTTATAAAAGTGACCAGAGGCTTATTAACCTCTTGGTGAGCATATTTACTAGTGGAACACCCACTGGTGTGTTTGCCTCATGGTGAAAAATAAGTTGACTTGTTGTCATGAGCTTATTTTCACCACTTGAGTAATTTAGCAAATTGTGTGTGCTAGTCATAGAGTTTGTTGTGGGAATTTGTATGCATCAAAATGTGTTTTATGTGACACCCTACTGTCCATTAACATGTGCTATATCCCACTGGTCCATAATGTTTTTAGCTAAGAAGCATTGTTTTGGGCTACACATAAGCACTAGGAAAAATCAGATTTTTCCAACTATAATTTTTATGCCAATTTTTTTTCTTAGGGAAAGATTAAAAGCTTTGGGTGGTACTTTTTGATTGCTTGCTGTATGTATTGCTTGTAGCATTGCTTGCCTTGTTTGGTTCTGAAAGTGTGTCTTTATTTCTTTTACGACGTTAGAAAACGAGGAGGAAGGAATTGCTGAAGAAGGGTATTGCAACTCCTGTTACTTTCAGGATCAGGACCATCACTTGTACCAAGGCAAGCCATCCTAATGCTTGCTGTACCACTACTTATCATTATCTATCATGCATGCTTTTCACTTCTGAAGTTTTTACAAAACTATACCTTCAAAACTATTTTTGTGTGAATCCTATTACTACTATTAATACTACTAGTATAAGGACTCATAATCATAGTCAACTTGGTATTACCAAGCCCTTAGACACTAAATGGTATATAAATACCATACACCTACTTAAAACTTGAGTTCTTAAATGAACTAAATAAAATGTGTTTTTGTAAACAAATGCCTTATTGAAGGAAAACCCCGGAGGAAGGGTGAGACCCTGTCTGCCGGAAGGATTGTTATGATGGGAAATTTTATGAGAAATGTTTACAAAAGACACATAACCTAGTCTTCGCCGGACAACCATTATCGTACTGCCACTTTACCCCAATATGGGTAGGGGCTTGATTAAAAACTTGTTAGGGTTAGTATATGTGCTATCTCAAAGGCTATAGGGGATTGGATCCTCCGAACCGAAGTGTCGCTAGGAGTGAGTATACGGGACATCTAAAGTGTGGGATTAATTTTCCCTCCGGATGCAGCAGTTGGGTCTCCTGTTAGGCGGTGTGTGACATGGCTTGCCAGGGAGGGAAACCCCAATTGAAGAGATAGTCATGTACTAGCTTGTACAGAGTGGATAGTCAAGACCAGTTATCTGATGTTCTCATAGGTTGGGAACAGTCCATGGTTGTTTCATGGCAGACTCTGGATCTGGTGGAAATGTGTACACCTCTGCAGAGTAAAACTATTTCGAGATAGCCGCGTCCTCGGATATGGACGGTTGAATGGCCATGTAGCTAGTATTGTGTCAACTTTTCAAAAGAGGTTTTGAAGGAAGGCTTTTGTACCTGAGAGGTACTATGGAGGAATGACTTGGTATCTGCGAGATACCGATGAGAAAGAAACTACTACTAAAAGTTTATGAAAAACTTTCTTTTCCAAAAGAGTTATAAAACCTCCAAGATATGTGATATCTACGAGAACAAAACTATATTATTTTAAATGATTTTGTTTACGAAGAGGTGAACTTGAAGAATCAACCATGGCAAGTCTTATATCTGTCATGGGTAGCTGAACCATATGTATGGCCTACCCACTCCACCAAATAAGCATGTATGCATTATTGTAAGCTAATAAAGGATGTCTTGTTGAGTACATTCAAATGTACTCATTTGGTTTCGCCCCTGGTATCTACTTATCAGACTACGAGGAGCCACCTCAGGAGGAGTACTATGAGGAGGAGTTCTACGCTGATGGCCCTGCGAGTTAGGATCGTCTCCCAGTCAGCAGCCTGTAGGATGAGGCGTGACTCGGGTTCTACTACGCTATGCTTATCGTCTTCCGCTGTGTTTACTTTGAATGTCTGTCCTGCGTGACAGTTATCAAGAACTTGGTCATGTGACCATTTATGTAAGACTCTATATTCGTGTAATGGATGATGTATTCTGTATGCCAACTACGTATGTTGTTCACGACTGGTTCTTCTGGGATCGTGAATGAATGCATATGAGGGGTTCTGGACCTACCGGTCTGGGGCCTCTACAAAGTTGGTATCAGAGCCATCCTGACTCTAGGAGACCTTAGTTAGCATGGACGTTAGCGTATACTCCGATAATCTAAGTTACCAATACAAAGAAAATTGGATATATGACTAAGTATAAAGCTATTCCCTATATCCCACCACCTCTCTGGGTTAGACTCTACTTGCATTAAAAGTTATTTCTTGCATGAACCTAAAACTTTGCACACTTGTATCTAACTTAAGCTACTTAAAATTTTGTGTAGATGGACGTGGACATCACCGTGGCTTTTCAGTTGGGACGTCCACGTGGCGAGTCTTTCCTTTTCGAGGAGAGGCTAGTATCTATGGCTACTGTGTTGGGACGGCCACTTCCGGAGCTGCGAGGAGGACTAGTTGTCGGGGCACCTCTGGAGGGAGACTGGTACGCGGAGGTCACTATCCGCGCACCTCTGGCTAGCCCGACAGTGGAGGCCTACGTGTACCGTGCTGTTGATCGTTCTTGGAACGAGGCGGCAGTGCGCGTGATACAGGAGTCAGTAGCACGTCTGGCACACATCGGGGAGTATATGTTCATCGGTTCCCGGTTCGAGCTGATTGGGAGACGTGATGAGGATGGCATACCACTTCCTGTTGAGCCAGACTTTACCACTGTTGGTCCACACTTGGACGAGATGGAGATTCTGTTACACCGCACTCAGACCAGGCTAGACGACCAGCGTCTTGACACCCTCCACGGCATATTGGTGCACCAGACACTGATAGCCGAGACTGACGAGCTGAGGGCTGAGCTTCACGACAGCCAGGAGGAGAGTGGAGCTCTGGCTCAGCAGTTGTCCGAGTCGAGGGAGCAGTTGGAGGCTACTACCGCGAGGCACCGTGCCTTACGGAGGCAGCTGAGAGCCACCCGCCTTGGCCGTGCACGCCTCACCACTAGACTGACGGCCCTGGAGGGGGCTAACGCCGTTCTGCGCGGCAGGCTTCAGATAGCTCGTGATGACATAGCCACGAGGGACGCTGCCGTAGAGGAGCTGGAGGAGGAGGCCGCAGAGCTCCACAGGGAGATTGAGGATCTTCTGCCTGTTGAGGATGTTCCCTCCGACTTAGAGGGGATGGACATGAGCGAGGCTAGCGAGCAGGATGATGATGACCTGTTTGACGAGGAGGAGGAGGACCCTGAGGAGCGTATCTTCGACGTTGGGGACAGCGACGACTCTGTGTAGTCGCTGCCTTCTCACCCTTAGCACATGGTGCTGGTCTAGATACTAGTTAGGTATGCTAGATCGTTTTGCTAGATAGTTTGCTAGTAGTAGCCTTGCGATGACCCCACCAATCGCACCCCCTGTAGCTCGATGAAGCCTTCCTTGTATGTTATGGCTTGTGATGTGTGTGTGTAATGTAAGGAACTCTGTTTAATTATGGTGATGAATGAAATGTTAGGCTTGGTTTTCTGTTGATTGTCACTACTTTGTGTTCATTTCATTCAAGTTTGCGACTGCCCCGCTCTTGTTTTTGAAACATATCGCTAGTATTCCTTTTGTTTAAATATTAAGGTACTGGGTTTTCAAAAACAAGAATTTACTTCTTAGACTTACACATGTTTCACTTCAGCATGGCACCCCGTCGCGAACCCCCACCGCCACCACCACCCACAGTGGAGGCGCTGTTGGCCCTGCTGATGGAAGATCGCCAGGCCAGCCGAGATGAGAGTGCAGCCACCATTACCGCTCTGCAACAGCTAGCTGCTGCCGCCAACAATAATGGCAATGGCAATGGAAATGGTGCTCGCTCGAGGCTGAGAGACTTTCAGCACACCAACCCCCCAGTTTTCACCAGGATTGTGGAGCCTCTCGATGCTGACGACTGGCTCCGCACCATTGCAAACAAACTGGAAGTTGCTTCGGTGGATGAGAATGATAAGGTTCTGTTGGCCTCCCATTTTCTCGCTGGTCCTGCCAGGACTTGGTGGGAAACTACACGTGAGACTGTTGCTGCTGGTCACGTGTTCACCTGGGAGGAATTCTCTGCAAGGTTCCGCAAGTATCACATTCCCCAGGGGATGATGGCACTTATGCGGGAGAAGTTTCTAAATCTGAAGCAGGGAAGTATGCCGGTGTCTGAATACTGGGAGAATTTCACTACTCTGTCCCGGTATGCACAGGATGATATTAATACTGATGCTAAGAAGAAGGAGAGGTTCTTAAATGGGCTGGATGATGAGCTCCAGTGCTCTCTGGTAGTAGTTCCATTCCAGGACATGGAGACTCTTGCTAATGCCGCTATGGTGCTGGAGCACAAGCGGAAATCTGCTGATGATAACCGCAAGAGGAAAATGACTGCTCATGGAGGACCTAGTGCTCAGAGGACTCGCAACACTCCGTATGCGAGGCCACCAACCCACAAGGCGCCTGCTTATGCACCCCGCCCCAACCACAACTATGCACCAAGGCCCAACAACTACAACCACCCTGCACCGTATGCACCAAGGTACGGAGGAAACCGCTATGGAGGTAACACTGGAGGAAATGGGAACCACACCAACAATGCTCCCAAACCAAACCCAAGCTCAAAGCCTTCTGGAGGTTGCTTTGCCTGTGGAAAGGAGGGTCACTTCGCTCGCGATTGCCCCAACAAAGCTACTGCTCCAGCCCAGCCCGCTGCAACCAAGATGAACCATGGTCCTTCCACTGGACGGCAGAATAGGATGAAGGGACACCTGAACCATATCAATGCTGCAGAAGCTCAGGAGGCACCAGACATGGTGATGGGTATGTTTCCTGTCAACTCGGTACCAGCCGCAGTACTGTTTGATTCTGGTGCATCACATTCCTTTGTCACTAAACCGTTTGCTGAGAAAAGTGGTATGAAGCATTCCCGTATGCACAACCCTATGTTAGTACAAATACCTGGGGATAGTACTAAAGCCAACCTAATTTGCAATGAGGTACCAGTAGAAATTCAAGGGAAAACTTTTCATGCTGATCTTATAGTACTGGGATCCAAAGGGATAGAAGTGGTACTCGGTATGAACTGGATGGCCAAGTATAAGGGAGTTATCGATTGCACTAAGAAATCTATTGAAATGATCTCAGAGGATGGGGAAAAGGTTGCGTACACTGCAACCCGACCCTCGTCACAAGTTCACTGCCACACTGGTATAGCCCAACCTGCCCTTGAGGAAGTCCCGGTAGTTTGTGAATACCCGGATGTTTTTCCTGAAGAATTACCCGGTATGCCCCCTGATCGGGATATCGAGTTTGTGATTGAGTTAGTGCCCGGAACTGGACCCATAGCACAGAAGCCGTATCGGATGAACCCGAAGGAATTAGATGAGTTGAAGACTCAACTGGAGGACATGTTAAGGAAGGGATTGATTCGCCCTAGTGCATCGCCCTGGGGATCTCCGATCATTTTTGTGGGAAAACGGGACGGTACCACTCGTTTATGTGTGGACTACCGCAAGTTAAATGATGTTACCATCAAGAACAAATACCCGTTGCCCAAAATTGAAGACTTGTTTGACCAGTTGAATGGGGCTGTAATCTTCTCCAAGATTGACCTTCGGACTGGTTATCATCAATTGAAAGTCCGTGATACTGATATCCCAAAGACTGCTTTCACCACTCGTTACGGGCTGTATGAATACACCGTAATGTCCTTTGGTCTAACCAATGCCCCTGCCTATTTCATGAACCTCATGAATAAGGTATTCATGGATTTTCTAGACAAGTTTGTCGTGGTGTTTATTGACGACATTCTTATATATTCGAGGAGTGAGGAAGAACACGAAGAGCATCTGAGACTTGTGCTCGGAACACTTCGTGAGCATCAACTGTATGCTAAGTTTAGTAAATGTCAATTCTGGTTGACGGAAGTCGGATTTCTTGGACATGTAGTATCTGCGGGAGGAATATCTGTTGACCCTGCTCTAGTTCAGTCTGTGGAGAAGCGTGCTGCTCCGACCAACCAGACTGAAGTCAGATCCTTTCTGGGTTTGGCAGGATATTACCGCAAGTTTGTTCAGGGATTCTCGAGTATAGCCAGACCCCTCACCCAGTTGCTCAAGAAGGATAGCAAGTTCCTATGGACGGACAAGTGTGAAGAGAGTTTCAATGAGTTGAAGCACCGACTGGTGTCTGCCCCAATCCTTATAATGCCAGATGTCACCAAGAATTTCGACGTATATTGTGACGCTTCTAAGCTTGGTCTTGGAAGCGTGCTTATGCAAGAAGGGAAGGTGATATCTTTCATATCCCGCCAGTTAAGACCCCACGAGTTGAATTATCCCACTCATGACTTAGAGCTTGCTGCCGTTGTTCATGCTCTCAAGACATGGCGGCACTTTCTTATGGGAAGAAGAGTGGAAATTTACACGGATCATAAGAGTTTAAAGTATATCTTTACTCAACGTGAGCTCAACATGAGGCAGCGCCGCTGGATTGAGCTCATTAAAGATTATGATCTGAGTATTCATTATCACCCGGGAAAAGCAAATGTGGTTGCAGACGCTCTTAGTCGAGAGCCGGCCTCTCTAAATGCTATGATTTTAGTAAGGCAACCCGAGTTGTGGAAAGAGCTGGACCAGCTTGGTATTGAAGTGGTCAGCTATGGCATGTTGGACGCCATAGAACTTAAACCAACCCTGGTTGACCAGATCAAAGAAGCGCAGAAAGGCCAGAAAAGTATTGATGGGATTAAAGCCCGCATGGAGAAGGAAAAGGTTGCTGGGTTTACCATCGATGCTGATGGGGGATTATGGTATGAAGGCCGTATTTGTGTTCCCTCCGAATCTGATCTTAAGCAGACCATCATGGTCGAAGCTCATGAGACCATGTATTCTATCCATCCTGGAGGAACAAAGATGTATCAAGACCTGAAAGAGAGATTCTGGTGGCATGGAATGAAGCGAGAGATTGCTTCATTCGTAGCCAAGTGCCATGTCTGCCAGCAAGTAAAAGCCGGACACCAGCGTCCCGCTGGATTGCTCCAACCATTGCAAGTGCCTGTTTGGAAATGGGATGAAGTGGGAATGGACTTCATCACTGGACTTCCTAGGTCCAGCCGAGGAAATGATTCTATATGGGTTGTCGTGGACAGGCTCACAAAAGTTGCTCACTTTATTCCTGTCCGGACAACCTATCGTGGAGATCAGCTTGCGGATCTTTACATTTCTCGGATTGTCAGCCTACACGGAGTCCCAAGCAGGATTGTATCTGATCGAGGTACACAGTTCACATCAAGATTTTGGAAGAAGTTGCACGAGAGTTTGGGAACCAAACTAGCTTTTAGCACAGCATATCACCCGCAGACTGATGGACAAACCGAGCGTGTGAACCAAATTCTGGAGGACATGCTCCGTGCTTGTGTGTTGTCCTATGGAATTAAATGGGAAGACTGTCTGCCCTTCGCAGAGTTTTCTTACAACAATAGTTATCAGTCTAGCTTGCAAATGGCCCCTTTTGAAGCTCTGTATGGACGTAAATGCCGTACACCTTTAAATTGGACTGAGACTGGAGACAGTCAGGTTTTTGGTGTGGACACTTTGAAGGCTGCAGAGGAGCAGGTCCAACTTATTCGGGAACGTTTAAAGACAGCTCAATCTCGTCAGAAGAGTTATGCTGATACGAAGCGTCGTGATGTCTCTTTCAGCATTGGAAATTTCGTGTACCTTCGTGTTACGCCACTCAAAGGGATGCAGCGTTTCCACGTCAAGGGAAAGCTGGCCCCCAGGTATATTGGCCCTTTTAAGATCTTGGCACGTCGTGGCGAAGTTTCTTATCAGTTAGAATTACCTGAGGAGCTATCTGCTTTTCACAATGTTTTCCATGTGTCATTGCTCCGGAAATGTCTTCAAGTACCGGAGAAGGATCTCTCGTATCAAGACGTGGATTTCAGGACCATTGACATAAATGATGATTTGACTTATCGTGATAGACCCCTGCGGGTTCTCGAGGAAATGGTGCGTGCTACCAGGAACCGTGCTATAAAATTCCTTAAGATTCAGTGGACCAATCACTCTGAGGAAGAAGCTACCTGGGAGCGTGAGGATGATATCAGGAAGGAGTTCCCTGATTTTCTTAAAGCCTAGACCCGCGAATCTCGGGACGAGATTCTTTTAAGGGGGGGAGATTTGTCACATCCCTGTTTTTAAGCAATTGTATAATAGTATTTTAGCATGTCTCTTAAGACCTTTGTAATGCAATTAAGTGGACAACATGTTGTGTACTAATGTTTATCTATGCAATATTAGTGGTGTGTTTCTTTTCACTCACTTGAGGAGTTTTTCTCCTAAGAAACACATTGCTTTATTATTGTTTTCCCATGTTTTCCACTAAGGCTCTTATGAGATTATTTTTCAAGACTTGAGGTGACCCTTTGCTTCAACTTGAAATTGTGTTATTAATGTTTAGGAATCATCTTGAGCTTGAAATAAAATTAATTGGAAAAGATTCCATTAGCTTTTCCAATATAATTTTTGCCCTGAAAAACAGCCTAGTAGCTGTTTTCAACCCTTGTTTTCCACCACAAGGATTATCCAATTAGGGATTTTCTTTGATCAAAACTACTCTCTGATATGAGTACAACAAAACTACACTTTTGGAAAAACCTACAAAGAAAATTAGCACACAATGCCAAGATGGTTTTTGAGCCATCTTGATAAGACAGAAATTTGAGCATTTTAAAAACAGAGAATGTACCTACTTTGCCATTTATTTTCAGAGCCATAAACCCATTTTTTTTCAAAACAAATGGTTGGATCTGAAACTTGGATTGTTGTTCTTTGTTGAGCATTTTAAATCACTCATTTTAGAGCTGGTTTGCTTGGTGAAAACAAACCCAACTTTTGCTATCTCTGTCTGCTGTTTCCAGCACTTAGAAAAATTCAGAGAATCTGTCTAACTGAATTTTCCTGACAGAACAGTGAATACACTTTTAGGCTTGATGTTTTTAGATGTTGTGCACTGATCCAAGCCAGGGCACTTTGCCTATTCGAAAGCCTAATGTTTATACTTCTAGAAGGTGGCATTGGATCCTACTTTGACTGGCCAGGGAGGGAGAAAACTGAGGTGGCCTTTGACTATGTGTGATGTCATTAGAGTGGTTGGAATAGTGAATTTCTTTCTCTTTTTACCCATACCTTGGCCCTTGCTGTGGCTTACCTCACCATCTTGGTACTTGCTTGACCCTTTTGCACCAATAGAAACCAGTGCAAGCCGTGGAGAACCCCCAAGGGGCAAGGGCATGCCCATGCCAAGCCAACCCGAGCACCCCACCTTGGCCTCGTGACTACAAAGCCCTAGAGGCCTAGCCCTCTCGCCAGCACACTCCACTCATCCCTCCCACTCACCCCATCGAGCATCGCTTGCTCGTTCGCTCTGTGCGAGCGAGGCGAGCCGCGCCCATTTTCGGACCCGAACGGATCGAGCTCGAGGTGGCGCCGCGATCACCGCACCTCCCGCCCTCCTTTCACCTCCATTGCGACCCCCTAGCTCGTGCCTACCTCCCTGACACCCTCTTGCCCTCGATCGCTTGCAGATTCATCGCCGTCGTCCTCGGAGCCGCCGCGGGACGCCGTCGGGCCGCCGCAGCGCACACCCGTCGCCACCGCCCGAAACCGCGCCACGGCATCGCCCAAGCCACCCTCCTTCGACCCCGCACCGTCCCCTTGCTTCTCGCGAGCCCTAGGTGAGCAAAACCCCGTGCCCGTGAGGTGTTCGTCCGCGGTTAGGAGGGAGAGAGAGAGAGGAGCGACGCGGGGAGGAAGAAAGGACAGGGACCGTCGATCTGCGAATCGACGGCCCCCTTTGAACCGTGCGTTTCGCGCGCGCGCGCGCGCAGGCGGGCTGCGCTGTGCGTTTGCTGGGCCGCGCGCTGCGGGATCTGGCCCGTTGGGCAGTTTCGGTTAAAAACGATTATATTTTTTTTTCTCTCTGGCAGATTAACTAGATCCTAGCTTTAGGCTTAGAAAGGGTAGCATATTCATTTATTTTACCTTGCTAATTTTTGTGCTGCTAGACATAAAAAATTACAACCATATCCCACTGGCAGAAACTTGTTTTGAGTTTTTATGATTTTTCTAAAAATCATATGCCAGACAGTACCCTGAAACTTGAAATGAATAGAACTTCAAATATACAAAACATTTTTGAGCAAACTCAACTGTTTTGGAAAGCCCTTTTCAATACCTAGCAGTAGAATTTTAGTTTGCCTCAAGGTGAGTTACCATTTGGAAATGCCATCCATTTTGGTAAAACATCAGTGGGCTATTCCATGATTTTTAGAGGGAGTTTGGGATATTATTTTTGAGTGAGGCAAGTTGGAGAAGCTTTGTAGTGATAAGGACTATCACATCCTAGAAGGATTTGCTTTTTAGAGCAACAGAAAAATTTAGAGAGGCAGAACAAGTTTTGGCTATTTTCTGCCTAAATTTTTAATTCTAGATCTTGCCTTATATGTTACTTTTGTGAGTTGCAAATGATGTGATCTTGCTTGTTATGTTGTTTTCCTTTGTGGTTATGATGTATACAAGTTATATGAGCATGTTAGAATCAATGGTTTAGATGGTAGCATTTTAGAACTAGTTTCCATGCATAGGTCTTGCTAATAGCTAGATTTTTATGTATGTTTTGAGTAGGTATTTAAATGAATCTTTAGGCTAGTTGCTAGATTGTTTTCCATGGAACCAGTACCACTTAGGTGCTGTTAGTTTGTTTATAACACCTCTGGATGCTTGATGCTTGTGGTTGAAATAGGTTAAAATAGAAATGCTTAAGGGCTAGATTTTCACACTAGAATATTCATGTATGTTTTTGTGTCTTGTTTTCCACTAGGGAAAATTATGACTTTTTGGTATTGAAACCAGAGGATGAAAAGTACTTGTGGCAATATTTTCTTAGAGTTTCCACCTCTGGTAGATTTCCTTTTAAATAGCACAAAAGCATGAGTAGCACTTGAGTGACTAGAAATAAATTTCCTCACATGTGTAGCTTTTTAAGCATATTTTTTTTCCTTGTTTCCTAGCTATGTTTTTATGTTATTTTTGTGAGATCCAGTAGCATATATGGTACTGGTTAGAGGTGTGTTTTGCCTCTGAAATCTTGCACACTTGTGCATAACATTAGCTAGTATAGTCTAAACTAGTCTAGTAGTTTCCTAAATTTTCTACTAGTATGAGTAGGAATTTTTGGGTGTTTGTGTGTTGTTTTTAGCACTTTTATAAAAGTGACCAGAGGCTTATTAACCTCTTGGTGAGCATATTTACTAGTGGAACACCCACTGGTGTGTTTGCCTCATGGTGAAAAATAAGTTGACTTGTTGTCATGAGCTTATTTTCACCACTTGAGTAATTTAGCAAATTGTGTGTGCTAGTCATAGAGTTTGTTGTGGGAATTTGTATGCATCAAAATGTGTTTTATGTGACACCCTACTGTCCATTAACATGTGCTATATCCCACTGGTCCATAATGTTTTTAGCTAAGAAGCATTGTTTTGGGCTACACATAAGCACTAGGAAAAATCAGATTTTTCCAACTATAATTTTTATGCCAATTTTTTTTCTTAGGGAAAGATTAAAAGCTTTGGGTGGTACTTTTTGATTGCTTGCTGTATGTATTGCTTGTAGCATTGCTTGCCTTGTTTGGTTCTGAAAGTGTGTCTTTATTTCTTTTACGACGTTAGAAAACGAGGAGGAAGGAATTGCTGAAGAAGGGTATTGCAACTCCTGTTACTTTCAGGATCAGGACCATCACTTGTACCAAGGCAAGCCATCCTAATGCTTGCTGTACCACTACTTATCATTATCTATCATGCATGCTTTTCACTTCTGAAGTTTTTACAAAACTATACCTTCAAAACTATTTTTGTGTGAATCCTATTACTACTATTAATACTACTAGTATAAGGACTCATAATCATAGTCAACTTGGTATTACCAAGCCCTTAGACACTAAATGGTATATAAATACCATACACCTACTTAAAACTTGAGTTCTTAAATGAACTAAATAAAATGTGTTTTTGTAAACAAATGCCTTATTGAAGGAAAACCCCGGAGGAAGGGTGAGACCCTGTCTGCCGGAAGGATTGTTATGATGGGAAATTTTATGAGAAATGTTTACAAAAGACACATAACCTAGTCTTCGCCGGACAACCATTATCGTACTGCCACTTTACCCCAATATGGGTAGGGGCTTGATTAAAAACTTGTTAGGGTTAGTATATGTGCTATCTCAAAGGCTATAGGGGATTGGATCCTCCGAACCGAAGTGTCGCTAGGAGTGAGTATACGGGACATCTAAAGTGTGGGATTAATTTTCCCTCCGGATGCAGCAGTTGGGTCTCCTGTTAGGCGGTGTGTGACATGGCTTGCCAGGGAGGGAAACCCCAATTGAAGAGATAGTCATGTACTAGCTTGTACAGAGTGGATAGTCAAGACCAGTTATCTGATGTTCTCATAGGTTGGGAACAGTCCATGGTTGTTTCATGGCAGACTCTGGATCTGGTGGAAATGTGTACACCTCTGCAGAGTAAAACTATTTCGAGATAGCCGCGTCCTCGGATATGGACGGTTGAATGGCCATGTAGCTAGTATTGTGTCAACTTTTCAAAAGAGGTTTTGAAGGAAGGCTTTTGTACCTGAGAGGTACTATGGAGGAATGACTTGGTATCTGCGAGATACCGATGAGAAAGAAACTACTACTAAAAGTTTATGAAAAACTTTCTTTTCCAAAAGAGTTATAAAACCTCCAAGATATGTGATATCTACGAGAACAAAACTATATTATTTTAAATGATTTTGTTTACGAAGAGGTGAACTTGAAGAATCAACCATGGCAAGTCTTATATCTGTCATGGGTAGCTGAACCATATGTATGGCCTACCCACTCCACCAAATAAGCATGTATGCATTATTGTAAGCTAATAAAGGATGTCTTGTTGAGTACATTCAAATGTACTCATTTGGTTTCGCCCCTGGTATCTACTTATCAGACTACGAGGAGCCACCTCAGGAGGAGTACTATGAGGAGGAGTTCTACGCTGATGGCCCTGCGAGTTAGGATCGTCTCCCAGTCAGCAGCCTGTAGGATGAGGCGTGACTCGGGTTCTACTACGCTATGCTTATCGTCTTCCGCTGTGTTTACTTTGAATGTCTGTCCTGCGTGACAGTTATCAAGAACTTGGTCATGTGACCATTTATGTAAGACTCTATATTCGTGTAATGGATGATGTATTCTGTATGCCAACTACGTATGTTGTTCACGACTGGTTCTTCTGGGATCGTGAATGAATGCATATGAGGGGTTCTGGACCTACCGGTCTGGGGCCTCTACAGGGAGGCAATCCTGCCTTCATTGGCTAAAATCTCCATCTTATCAGCCCAAGGCCTCATCGGGCTCAACCTGGTGAAGACTTGGGTCGATTTCCGCATCCAACCCAACTCCATCCGCGCAAAGCTGATGTGCGAATACTCGGGTCAAACCACAGACCCGATCCGATACTCCACCAGCAATTTCGCTCCTAGCGATGCCAACAAAACAATCAAGGGCTTTCTGACGGAAAAGCTCGAGGTGATCCGGAACATAGCCGGATTAGAACCTTTCACCCTCGAGAACCCGGCCCCCGCGGTAAGGACCTAATTCTAACAAGTTCAATTTTATTCGTTCCTCTCGATACAACTGTTAATCCTTGCTCTGGTGTCTCCACCTCAGGCCGACAGTGACTTCTGGAAGGCGGATACTCCTCCTAACTCCGGAAACCCGGAAGAGGAAGGGGAGGCCGTTAACTCGGACGAAGGTACATACTTAGTCCCCTTGAATACGTCATGCCCTACTTCTCATTTCCATACTATAATCTTGATTACTTTCAGAACAAGAAGACCAAGACGAGGAGGAAGAAACGGACGGCAAGGTGGAGTCTGCCAGTGATGAAGATGAACCGGAGCCAGCAATTAAAGCCGGATCCAAAAGAAAACCCCAAGGAATCGTTTTCCAGTTTCATTTCATTTCCTTGTGCTTAATTTGCGTTCCCGTGATATCATTCATGAGCTAACCCTGTCATCACCCCTTTGGCCATAACTGAAGGAGCCACCTGCGTCCAAACGTAGAGTGACCCGGAACCATCCGGGTAACGAGACCCTTAACCCGGGTACTTCATCGTCTCCAGCTCGACATACTGGTATTCACCATACACAAGAATCTTTCCCAAACATTCCCTCACAAAGTAATCTCACACCTTGCTTGGTATTTTTCAGTATCTTCCGGGTCCAGCAGCGGCTTTCCCTCGGACTTCGCGGTGAACCCCGGGTAAAGTTCTTTTCCTGATGTTATGCCGAACTTTTATCGCCCTTTTCATGACTTATGCGCTAACTGCACCTTTGCACTTTCTATAGAGCCACGGTCGTTGTTAGCGACCAGGAAGACATGGAAGTTGAGGACCGGGGTAAGAATAAACCGACTGACGATGCATTCACCACAGCTGGTGATGAGCAAGCGTCACCAACAAACCCGGCTAGGCAAGAAGCCGGGTATCCAATAGCCTCGCACGCAAGCGAGAAGGAAAAAGGCGCAGCTGCGGGCGCGGGAGGAGGGCCAAACTCCGACATTCGGATGACCCGGGTGCCGTCTCCTGTTACGAAGAAAACTTCTTCTCCAAATTTCCACGCCCCCGAGTCTTCTAACTCGGATAACAATGATTTTAACCAGCTGATGAGTGCTCTCCTGTCCATGAAAGCTTCAGAGGGAAACGTCTTGGAGCGTATGGCCGCAGCACATCAGGTAACATTATTTGATATTCCTTACTACACACCCAGTCCCCAAGTTCGGAGCATAACTTGCTGAAGTTATGCTCGGTACTTCATACAATATTCGGCTTGTCATGATATCTGACTTACAGTTTTACTCGTTCCTTGCAGGCGGAAATTACTCGGTCCGACGAGGTATTACTCAAGACCGAGCAGCTCCTGCTTGCTGAAGTAAAGCGCAGAGAAACCCTTGAGGCGGAGGTGAAGACTTTGAAAAAAGATGTCTCCAGATACAAGAAGAAATACGATGCTGTCCAATCTACGCTGAAAAACTTGTCGAACCAGGTTGCGGACACTTATCGCATCTTGCTAAGTAAGCTTTTGTTCGCGATTAACTTACATGCCTCTATCTTATCGTTATAATAATCAAGATTACTGATATGCTTTCTTTTATTTCAATTGCAGGTGCTAACCTTGCTGCTCCAGAGGACGATGCCGTTGCTATGACTAAAACGCTAAAGACTGTGCTCCGAACATTTTTTGCCGGCACAAAGCTTTTATTGGATGCCGTGAAATGGCCTTCCGAGGTATACCCAGGCGAAGAAAACCTTATGCAAGCTTTTTCGACGGTGCCTGGATGGATTGAAATATGGAAGCGCTCGTCTTGCCGAGTCGGTATGACCCGGGCCTTTATGCTGGCGAAAGCTTATTTTCCTAAGCTTGACCCGGCAAAGGTAATATCCGGGTTTCCAGAATTCAAGGCTGACGGCTCCAAGTTTACGCCCAAGGATTTCAAAGTTATACAATCCGCCGTACGCCACTCGGCTACTGCCTTGGCCGATAAGATGGAACTGGACACAATCATGAGCTCGTACGACGCTGAAGGCAAAACCATTTTGGTGGAGGCACCCCCTCCCTTCGACATGCTGGAAAAATGGGCGACTGACCTGGCCAGGAGGAAAGAAGAAGCTGCTAAGAGAGAGGCCGAGTTAGGCTTAAGGCCGTCTACCTCTACGCCGGCTGTTCCTCCGCCTGTCCGTCCTGATGTGGAAAGTCCGGGTAATGCTGCTGGAAAGGCTAAGGAGCAGGTCCAAGACCAAGACCCGGAAGACCATTCCCAGGATGCCGAGTAGGATGATGTCTTGTAAAAATTTGGTATGATTTTGATGATGCGCTTGTTGCGCCATTGATACTGGTACTGTCACTTTGTACTTTTAACTCGTGATAACTTTGTGCCTTTCCCGGCTTTTGATAATCTCGACCCTTGTTTTTAAGCTTATTCTCGATACCCGATTGCTTTTGATTCCCTTTTCGAGGCTCGGTTAGCCGAGTATCGTGGGCTTTGATAAGCGGACTTTTCTTTAAGTCCCCAAGACTCGGAAGCCAAGGTTTTTCGAGCTTCAATAGATAAACAGCTTGTTTCTGTTTCGAAGTCCCCAGTCCCCATGACCCAAAGTACGAGCCAGGGGGGTGTGGCCTTTCTCAGATGACAAACTGCTCTTTACTAAGCCGAAAACCAATAGCCATTCACGTAAATACTGAAGTCATGCTTGATACTTGTTGAGTTTCCGGCTATTTAGCCTTGTACTCTGCATAGACTTGTGGTTTAGATGACCCTTTTGATTATCTTGTACTGTAAGCCGGCTTTCGCGTGGATACCATGTTGTTACATCTATACGAAAAACAGGGTCAAGCAAGTCCCATTGGGCTGCATGGTTTGATTGTAATTGTAAGCGAACAGATCATGCCACTTTGGTGCGATTCACATCGAGCTTAAGTAAGAATAACCAAGAAATTTGGCTCCTTCGTCCGGTTATAAGATTGCAGCCGTACTCGTCTTGCAAGCAATCGGCCCTCATAACTCATAGGCATCAAGGCCAGGTCTCTGGGTTTGTGACTACTATTTAAGCAGTTCAATTCCCAAAGACTCATGTACGTGCAACGTATTTTGATGATACTGATGTATTGATAATAACAAATATCACTTACTTGTACTTGAAGCAAAGACCATGATGAGACTTGAAAACCATCTCTTTTATTGATACGAAAAAATTTGTGCCAGCAGGCCGCCTCATTAAAAACCTCCCAGTCCCCTTAGGTACCCTGGGTAGGAAAAGAGCGCGTATGAAACCTGCTGTCCGTTACACTGCTTTAGTTCTTCTCGAGAATCGGCCCCAGGCTGGCACGGCCGATGCACATTCTCCACTTGTTAGTCCCTTTCATAATGAGTACCGGGTTTGTTAGCCAATCCGGGTGTGTCGTTCTTGTAGCGCGGCTAGTTGTAGATAGCGGTGTGATTTCCTCTTCTACGCCAGGGGGCTTGGAAGGACCGCTCCTGACGAAGGCCACCATCTTAGGATCTTGTTCTGTCCTGGTTTTTTGCTTTATCCCCTTCAGAGGTCGGCCTTTTTGACGTTGCCCTTTCCTCCAGGTTCGCCTGCGATCGGTAATGCTTGAGCTCCTCTTTCCTACAGGCTTGCTCAGCCATTGCTGCATCTCCTTCATCGCATTCAGCTGCTATATCTCGATTTCCGTGTATGGTAATGGTCTTCTTAGGGCCCGGGATTTTCAGCTGTAGATACACATAACATGGTCTTGCCATGAACTTGGCATAAGCCGGTCTTCCAAACAATGCGTGATAGGGACTGCGCAACTTAACCACCTCAAAAGTAAGCCACTCAACCCGATAATTGTCCTTTGATTCCCCAAAAGCTACCTCCAAAGCCATTTTTCCTTCAGGGCACGCTGAATGACCCGGCACTATCCCGTGAAAAACTGTTGTACTTTTTTGCAATTGAGATTCCTTGAGGCCCATGCGCAGAAAAGTTTCCCAGTACAGGATATTGATGCTGCTTCCTCCATCCATCAAGACTTTTTTCAGCTCATACCCATTGACCTGTGGTGTCACTACCAAGGCTAAAACTCCCGGGTGATCGACCCTGTCCGGATGATCCCTTCTGCTCCAAGTTACCTCCTGTTCTGACCACCTCAAATACCTCGGAACAGCGGAAGAGACTGAATTGACCGCTTGTTTCAATATCTTTTTATCCTTGTTAGAGCCTTCAGTAGTGTGCACATGATATTGACCCAACTGTTTGGGGTTAGCCTGAAAACCTCCCGCTCCCCCTTGATTGTTGCCCGGATTTCCTGCTGCCGGGTTACCGGCTGGGGGTGGACCATTGCCCAAATTTCCACCTGGACCCGGGCCTCCTCCCCGACCCGCTCTTCGCATGGCTCTGTTTACTTCCTCATTCTTCCATCTCTGTAAGTCGGCGCATTGCTCCAAGGAGTGATTAGCCGGCTTGCCGTTCCTGCTGTGCTTCGGGCACGCCATCCTGAATATATCCCAACTGTTGCCCGGCCTCGGAGGTCCCTGATAGTGTCCTCCATTATGATTTCCGGTATTAAAATTCCCTTCAGATCTGGGTCTCGAAGACCCGGCTTCAGTATTAGCTACAAACTCGGAACCTCCTTCAAATGGGCGCTTGTTCTGACTATTTCCGTTATTACTCGGTGCTGATCCATTGCCGGTTCTTCCACTGTTACTGGTGTTCACCTTCGCTTTCTTGTCATCAACTTCCTCCTCTGTAGTGTCTGTTGCAGCGTGTTTGTTGCATGCATTCATTAATTCTCCCAATGTAACCTCCGATGCATTCCTACTGGACTTCATGCGAGTTAACTTTTGTACTAAAGGAATATACTTGCATGTTTTTGCCATAGCTTGTAGCGCATCTTTGGGCTGAATTTCTGTGGATGAGTGAAGTATCTCCATAACCCGGCGTACCCAACTGCGTGCTGATTCTCCCTTCTTCTGAACGCATCGCTCTAAATCATCAATAGTGAATAGCTTTCTGCACGTCCCATGAAAGTGCTTGACGAACGCGGTCTTTAGTTCTTCCCAAGACTTGATCGATCTTTCTGGCAGGTTGGTAAACCATAACTTTGCTGCTCCTTCTGACATCATCAAGTACATGAACTTGGCTTGAAGATTCTCGGATGCATTGCGGATTGACATTGCCATCTCATAACTACTCAACCATGTTTCCGGATCCATGGTCGGTTCATAGTTCACTACTTTTCCCGGCTCTTTGAATTTTTCCGGGTAAGGTTCAGCTCTGATGTCATCCGAGAGACACTTGGGCCCTGCGAGGACGGTTGAGACTGGCCTTACTCGGGAAGCATGCGATCCAGCCGGGGGCGTAGCGGGGCGCGGTGCTGCAGGCAGCCCATGTGCAGCAGACCCGGCCCCGGCTCTCCGAGCCCTGGAGCTATCCACAACGGCCTGCGCCACCGATGCTGCCGGAACACGGGGAGGAGGCGGCATTTGCTGCTGCTCTTCCCTCCGCCGCGTCGAGTTTGCTTGAATATTCCCTTGTTGTTGACTGGCGTATGGCGTCCCATGCATCCCGCTTCTGTGGTCCGGGTAATTGGCCTGCTGCGCCACTGCAGTGTGCAGTAGATCGATCGCTTGCCGGGTCCTTTCTGCATGGGGCGATTCTCCTACCGGGATCTGGTTCAATGCGAGCGTTGCTGCATACACGTTGTCCATGGGATTGTTGTAGTGGCCTGCTGGTGTGCGAAACCGTGACGGCGGCTGCGGCGGCAACTCGATGCCGGTTGTGACTCTGGTTCGTGGTGGGGGTAACCCGGCCTGCACGTTTGCCGCGCGGGCTTCCGCTGTCACCGGCTGAGGCGCAGTTCCCTGGTTTACAGCTGGGATCGGTTGGTCCTGAGGCGTAATAAACAAAGCTGCCGGGTTAATGACCCCACCCGTGGCCGGTAGTCTAGTTTGATGTCTCTGGTGTACTCTAGATGTTTCCTCTCGAAGCCGGGTTTCCAATGCATCCAGCTCGCGTTGACGCGTAGCCATCCCTTGTTTCTCTGCTTCCACTTGCCTTCTTTGCTGTTCCAACGCGCGGCGAGCCACATCCAGGTCCCTGACACGTTCAGCTGCGTTTTCTGGAGTGATAACCGTAGCGAGGACAGTGGGGTCTAGGATCAGATTGTTGTCGAACAAGGCCGGGTGGCGCGGGTTTGACGGACCCACCCCCGGTGTCCGGTTTCCCAGGAATCCGAACGTATTCGCGTGCAACTCCTCATCCGCCACACGGCTAGTCACTGATGCCGACTCTCCGTCGACCCGGGCCGGGATCGGGTTTCCGTTAGCCGTGTCCTGTCGCTGTGCCAATGCCTGAGCCGCCCCGACCGGAGCCGTGGTGATGTTTCCTTGATTAAGGTTGGCTGCGGGAGCCGTGTAGACCACCGCTCGGCGTATTACGCCTGCTGTGAGTTCATGCTGTTCTTCTCCGCTGTTGTCTTCTCCGTACCGGTCTTCCAGCAGGTCCCGTATAGATTCAGTATCGTCCTTTCCGTCGTCCGGGTCACGCGGGGCCCATGCCGGCTCCTCCGGCTGTTCCCACTGCGCGATGGATTCTTCTATCTGGTCTGTTGCTCCAACTGATTCTTCTCTATCTGATTGGTCGCAAGCATCCTCCCCTGACACAGAATCAGATCCAACATCGTCAGGAGCCGAGCCAGAGGAACATACCATACCGATGAAGACGCTGATCCGGCCGATTGTAACGACAGATCCGGATTCGAGGCGATCCGATTCTGGCCCCCAGCCGGAGTCGTCCACCATCTTCTCTCCTTTGTGGTCGTCGTAGATCTCTCCGACGACGAGGTTCCTCATGCTTTTCTGAGCTTCTCCCGTGATGTAAACACCTTTGGACGCAGGCCCCACGGTGGGCGCCAACTGTCGTGGGTATTACTGTCTATGTATTATGTTGTAATGCCCGCATGAATCACGTAGTAATCATCATGTCTTGCATGTGCACTATGGTGCAGCCTTTATGTATGTAAATTGCCCAGTTGTAATTTGTTTACCCAGCATGTCATCTATCTTTTATGGAGAGACACCACTAGTGAATTGTGGACCCCGGTCCATTCTTTTACACTAATAATACAACCTACTGCAAACACTGTTCTTTTTTACTTCAATCATTGTTCTCATTTCTTTTAGTGCAAACAAATACCATTTTCCACACTGTACGTCTGATACTTTGTTTTCAGCAAAACTGGTGAGATTGACAACCTCACTGTTCGTTGGGGCAAAGTATCTTGGTTGTGTTGTGTGCAGATTCCATGTTGCTACTGAACCTGGTAGAGCGCCCTGCCAACATAAGTTGCCAGCAACCTTTAGAAGTGATTTCTTTCTCCTACTGGTCGATTCAACCTTGGTTTCTTTCTGAGGGAAAACTTGTTGTTGTGCTCTTCATACCTTCCTCTTGGAGTCTCCCAACGAGCGTACATCTACGCGCATCAAGCACTTTTCCTCGCGCCGTTGCCGGGAGAAAGAGGATTTCTGCAAGGGGAGTCTCTTACCTCCAATCTCTTTACTTTGTTTTTTATTAGTTTATTGTGTTTTGATTAGTTTATTTTGTTTTGTCTTGTTTTCTTCTTTATATAAAAACACACAAAAAATATTATCTATTATAGTTATTATTTTGCTACCCTGCTTTTAGTTCATCATGTTACTCCCTAAGTTTACCCTGAAAGATCTAACAATAGGTAGTGGTTCTATAATTGAGAAGGATAACACTGAAGAATTCTTTAATCATGTTAGTAAGAATGAAGACTTTGACGATAAATCCATAGTAGAACTTGCTCCAAATTATGAAAGTGTTGCAGCTTATTTGGTTCAGATGTTAGAGGCTAGGTTTGTTAACCTTAAACCATAATGCAGAAATTGTTTCTTAACTTAAACAATGTTGAGGATACTGAAAAAAGAAATTTTATTTTGGAAACTTTGCTTAATGAATTTGGTGATGTTGTTATAGAAGCTAGAAAATTCTTTGATCGTTTTAAGATGCTAGGGTCATGTGTAGATGTTATTGGTGCTCTTGAAAACTAGACATGACCAAATCTAAAAACAGGGAGGAAATCAAAATACCAATACCCAGTTTACTCATAGGAATGCATGAAGCGTTGCAAAAGAATTTTGATTGGATTGTTCCTGAAAACTCATTTGATGAAAGTAATAAACCTAAAAGTATTAAGAGAGGGACGTCTGAAACTTATATAGATAAAATACAATGCATTTTTGAGAAGGTTTCGCGTTGCAATTTGGATGCTTCCTCATTTAAAAACACTTGATTCTCTCTTTTTGTGCCTAGCTAAAATGCGTTAAAGAAAAGCACTTCTTGGGAGATAACCCATGTTTTAATTTTTGCAATGTTTTCTTCTTTTTTCTTTAAGTCAAGGTGTTGTTTACTTCTGTAGCAAACCTTTTTTATCTTTACTTTTTCAAATTTTTGTGCCAAGTAAAGTCTCTAGTGAAAAGTTAGTGCTAGATTTGGATTTCTGTGCAGAAACATATTTTTGTTCTCCACTGTTTAATTCGTATAAAATTTGAGAGAAATCGAAATGACCTGAAATTTTTTGTGCATGATCCTCAGCTATTTACAATTTTTTTTCTAGTTTTAAGTTTATTTATTTGAGCAACGTAAGTGCCTCAAAAAAATCGTCTTTATAGGTTGTTCTCATTTTCACAGATTCTGCCTTTTAACTTTGGACTCCCTCTTTTACTATGTTTAGTGTATTTCTTTGCTCCACAAAACATCAGTGGTTGTAGCTAATGTTTATAAAGTATTGATAATTCTTGTGTCCATGCAGAACATGTGTGTTTTTGATTGAGTAATAACCCTCTAATGAGAATTACTTCGAGTTTGGTGTAAAGGAAGTTTTCAAGGGTCAAGAGAAGAGGATGATATAATGTGATCAAGAAGAGTGAAAAGCCAAATCTTGGGGATGCCCCCGTGGTTCATCCCTGCAAATTCCAAGAAGACTCAAGCGTCTAAGCTTGGGGATGCCCAAATCATCCCCTTCTTCATCAGCAACTTATCAGGTCACTTCAAGTGAAACTATATTTTTATTTAGTCACATCATATGTACTTTACTTGGAGCTTTTGTTTGCTTTTATTTTCTTTTGTTTTCTTTGTTGCAATAAACTTTTTTGGGTCCTAGCATTCTTGTGTGGGAGAGAGAGACGCTCCGCTTTTTCATATGAATACTCGTATTCTTAATTTTTTTCTAGCTACTACATCTCCTCCTCTTTTTAGTTCCTATTTTTCATGCATATCTTATTCAGAGCTGATAGTTCTTCTAGAGTAGTGATACTCTCTTGTTTCATTTATAAATTATATGGAGAGTTTTTTTAAAAGAAGTGTTGGTTGTTGGAAAGCAATAAAATATTTCATGCTTATAATGGTGCAAAAAGAAGCTTGTTTAGACTGTGTCTTAGACTTTATCATGCCATGCTAGATATTATTTTAATGCTTAGTAGTTATTGATGTAGCATTACTTGTATCAAACATGTGAGAGTGCCTAATGTTCCATTGAAAGAAATCATGAGTTGTTTTTATCATATCAAAGGATAATATTCTGGTATTCTCCTTGAAGTGTTTTATCTGGTTGACTTGGCGCATGCTTAAACCATGTTATGACTACAAACGAGTCACATTTAGCCTCTCTGATCGTTTAGTTTTTTTACTTTTAATATCATTTATGATTTGAGCAATAAGGTTTTGTCGCTACGCATGATTATTGGTATTATTGCTCTCTTAATTTGTCGCTCCCACTGTTTTGCTAGCCTTCACATGTACTGAGTATGAGCTCAACTCGCGCATCCAACTCCCCAAAACCATAAGTTTTCCAAATGTGTCCACCATACCTACCTATATGTGATATTTAACCGCCACTCCAAAGTAAATTTCTCATGTGATGCCTTTAAAACCTTCAAAACTGTACCTGTTTTGTGCCCCTGTGTAACATCCCTGGATTTTTTTTGGAAAGTGCAAAAATCACAAAAAAAAAAATGAAACTTTTGATTTCATGTTAAACAAGTCATCAAAAACCAAATGAGATGCAAGAAACAAAATAAAACAAAGCACATTTCAATGAAATTCGATTTAGGAATCCAAATTTCCTTTCTTCCTTAAACCCTAAGCCTATTTCAAATCTAGTTTTATTTTTAAAGCGAAATTATTTCTTCTTACCAAACCTTTTTACAAACATGTTTTCAACCCATTTATAACTATGAAATATTTATGATATTAAAAATCAGAGAACTACTATCTCTAATATTTTCTCCATGCATCCAAAATTGTTCATGTGAATAATATATTTTCATTATGCCTTTCAAGTATTATATCAAGAAATGGTCAATAAAGTGTTTATATAAATTATTTTGTTTTGGAAACATTTAAAAGACCTTGAAAACAAATATGTACATTTGATACCACCTCTCTTAATTTTATTAGACCCTAATTCCAATTAATTATGTTTTTCTATTTAAAATTATTATTAGTACTATTAAGGCGTTATCCCTATTTTCAAAATTTCAAAATTGAAATGTGTTGGAAACAGCACATTTAGGTTCATAATTTAAAGAGAATAATGTTAAAAGAAATTATAAACGTGTTTGAGATTATTTAGAGCTTTTATGCAAAAGTTATTAAAAGAATAAAAACAGAATATAAAAAGAAAAGGAAAAACAAACACACACAAAAAAATAACAAAAAAAAGATAGGCGAGCCATCCCACTAAGCGGTTCGAGCCCACCCCCATAGCTAAAGCACGCTCGCGGAAAACAACCAGCAGCTGCCCAGCCCGCGCGCCCCCTCTCTCTCTCTTTTCTCTCTCTGCCATGTGGGCCCAAAATGACGTCACTCGTGTGTAACATCCCAAAGTTTGCTACATTAGGGTGTGTGGTGTGTGTCCATCTCATACATGCATCAAACAAAAATTTAAATCATGTTTGAACCAATTTAAACTATGAAATTCAAATGGTTTCAGAAAATCCCACAAAAAGTACTTAAAATGGGTTCCAAAATTTTGTATTGAAAAATAATTCAAATGCACCAACCCAAGTTATGGTTTTGTTGGAAATTTCATGAGCTTTTCAAAAACTATTTTTGCCAAATTTTATTCTTCCAAAAAGGCCCTCAAAACTTCGTTCTTGTTCTGTTTTTAAAGAGAAAAGGACTCTTTTGCAATTTCCAAAAGTTCCAGGGGGTTATTCGAAAAACCGCCTTTTCTTTTCCTTCCTCTTTCTTCTCCAGCCAGAAGGACGCCGGCAGCTTCGAGGTGGCCCTTGCCACCTCCTGCTTCCGACGTGGTGAGAGGGTGAGGACCCCCTCAGGAGCCGTCTGGATCGCCTCACCCCGCAGCAACTCCCCCAGTCGCCTCCTTTCTCTGTCTCTCCTCCCGTACGACCGAACCCTGCTCCCACCGGAGATCCGCCGCCGCCGTCGATTACTCGCCTCCGCGGCCTCACCGAGAAGTGCTACGGGACCCCCGAGTCCTCCTCTTCCTCCACGAGCGCTTGGAGCCGCCGTGATGGACTATACGCCGCGGATTTCCTCGTCTTCCCCGTCTCCGGCTGCCGCGGGAAACCGCACGGCGCCGCCATCTCCGGCCTCACTCGCCTCCCCGACCCCTCCTCTAGCTTCCTCGTGCCATGGTGAGCATCCCCGTCGCCTCCAATCTCTTCCTCTCCCTCCGTAGCTCGCTGCCGCCATGAACCACCGCCGGTCGTCGCCGTCTCTGCTCGCCGCAGGTTGCTCCGGCGACCATTTGGTCCGCCGCCGGTACCCTTAGCTTCCCCTTGACCTCCTCTCCCTCACTGTGTAGTTTGATTTTGAAATCCCGCGCGAATTCGATCGAATTCGATCTCTCTGTGAAGAACAGGGAAGAGTGAGGTCATCCCTGCGTCATGATGACGTCATAAATCTCTGTTTAATATTTCCAGAAAAATGAATAAAATTGTTTAATTAATAACTTTTGTTTTATAATTCAGAAAAATAAAAGTGAGGTACCAAAATGACCATAAAAATATTCTCTACCCAAATATGTCATTTTCAATCATGTTTGAGAAAGTTGAAAAATGGCCTTTATTTAATGCTGTTTAATCATTTAAAAATAGAAAAATAAGTTTTTATTCACTAAAATTAGAAAATTAAAAGTTATATGCCAAATTGCTCAAAATGATAAATGCAATCTAGCTATGATGTTTTCAAACCCATTTGAGCTTTTAAAATTGCACTCACTTTTATAATCGTCCGAAACCCCTCCGGGGTCTATTTCGGACTAATTCCACTAAAAATGTTTAACCGACATACGAACCCTAGCAACCCAACGATCATGTCTAGGGCTTTCTTTCAGTGCATTAATCTGCTCATGCATATATATTGTCCATTGCATCGATGCCATGGTTGATTGTTCTTCTCTTTCGGTGTTGTTTCCCTCTCGGTAGAACGTGACTCCGAAGTGAAGGCCAACGAATCCATCGCGAATACTTGATCTTAACCGACAAGTCAACCACTTATTCCTGAAGAATTTATCTGGTTTTCTTATAACCAAGGCAAGCATAACCTCTTAACTGCTCATATATGTTTTCCAACAACATTTGATCTCGTACTTTGCATTCGGTTCTGAACTATTTGATGCTACTAGATATAGTTCACCTATATAATGCATTGCCACAATGACCTGATCCACTGCTCCTAGCCGCCATAGATTTGCTTGTGCGCATCGCCAGAGCCTCATATTTGCTACTGCTTAGTTTCATATGTTTGTTTACATCTGCTCCATCCGGTTGATGAATCAGAGCTGCGATAATCTGGTATGATATGGTGACGTGGTGAGATGAGCATTGTGTGGTTAACCTGACTAAGGCGAGGACCGGAGGCCACTTGGGAAGTGGTTCTTTGTCCTGTACTTGCCAACCCTACGAGTAAGGTCTCGCCGCGGAAACCAAGACTGAGCGTGCAACCACACGCGCGAGCCAATGAACCTCGCTCGACTAACTAACTTGTTTGGCCACATCCATGAGTCATGTAGTTAGCTATTTCCATTTGCGTGTGAGTCAGAAAACGATTTGGAGAAAAACTAGGGCGTGACCGGGACAAGTGATGGACGTACACGGATCTTGATCCCGACTCACAGAAAAGGTGCCGTCAGGAGGTGGCCAACTCCCTGTTGACGGGGTGGCCCTGTTTGGGATGACTCATGGATAGGGTCGAGCAAGGTAAAGGTCGGAGCCAACCACACTCTGCCGGCACATCGTCGGAATTGTGCCAATAGCTTGGCATTAAGAGTCGGATGGTACGTGTGGGTAAAGTGTACCACCCTGCAGGGATAAATCTTTCGGAAAGCCGTGTCCACGGTTATGGACGACTTGGTGAAAGCCACGGGGTCATAGATGAACGGACAACGACGTCGCCTAGAGGGGGGGGGGTGAATAGGCGATTAAAACTTTTCCGGTTAATGCTTACTAAATGCGGAAATAAACTAGGTGTTTAAATTAACAAGCATACAACCTAAATATTCTAGGGTAAACTAGATGATCAAACAACTTATGCTAAGCAAGACAAGTAACAAGGTGATAGCAAGATATATAACTTCAAGCTCGAAGGCTATCACAATGTAAATTGCATAAGTAAAAAGCTCGGGTATAGAAATAACCGAGGCACACGGAGACGAAGATGTATTCCCGAGTTCCTCCCACAAAGGGGAGTACGTCTCGTTGGAGGGGTGTGAGCTCACCACGAAGGCCTACTCAACGCCACAAAGGCCTCACCCTATTCTCCGATGAACCCCGCCACAAAGGCCTAGTTCACCTTCCACTATTGGCAACCTTCAAACCCGAGGCACGCATCCACAACTCAATTGGAGGCTCTCGGTGTCACCACAATCTTGGGGCACGCATCCACAACTCAATTGGAGGCTCCCAAGAACACCACAAGTCGTCTAGGGTCCAAGACCCAAGAGTAACAAGCTCACAATCTTTCACTTCCACGAATCCTCGTGGAGAGACCAAACCGATGCAACCGATGCAAATGGCAAGAGCACAAGTGCTCAAATCCTCCACTCTCAAATTCCAACAAAGCAACAAATGCTTATGGGGGAATAAGAGAGGAAGAACAATGGAGAAACACCAAGAACTCCAAGATCAAGATCTACTAGGTTTCCCTCACTAAGAAGGAGGATGGATTGGTGAAAATGTAGATCTAGATCTCCTCTAACTTCTCCCTCAAAGATATGCAAGAATCATTGGAGGGATTGAGAGAGGAGCAAGCTTTCCAAAGTCAACAATGGTGTGGAGAGAGAGGGAAAACGGGCTGGGAAAGACTTAGGGACTTTGGGGAAGAAAGCCCCTTAAATAGGTGCTCAAAAAACTAGCCGTTTGCACTTTTTCCGTCCATTCCGGAATGGTCCGGAATATTCCGGACCCCGGAATGACCCGGAATGGCCCGGAATCGATTCCGGAGCGATTCCGGATGGAAACAGAGCCTTTTCCCGTTCTGGCCGGAATATTCCGGAATATTCCGGATCCCCGGAATATTCCGGAGCCCAGAAAAATCCGGATTCCGGAATCATCCGGAATATTCCGGATTGCAAACCGAAGACAGAAAACCGATACGAGAAATGCAATAACTTTTGCATATGAACTCCGTTTTCGATGTTCTTGGGCTCGTTGGAATCGCAACGACGAGCACTACAAGAATATGCAGAGAAACATCATTGTCCATAAATGGAAGATAAAACCAAATGGGTAAAGGTTTAGACCACTCAAATAGGAACACCCGGTAAAACCTCCAACACGAAAACACACATAACTTTTGCGAATGAATTCCGAATTAGGTGAGTGCAAATGCATTGGAAAGATAACAGCAAGGAGTATCCAAATAACAAGTGAAAATATTGATACCTCAAAGTATGGAGAAGTTACCACACATGGAAGGTGTGGGAACATTCTCAAAGACGAACGGAATATTTTCACCACCGAAAACGCAACAAGTTTTTCTTACGAAATCCGTTTTCGAGAAACCAAGGCTTGTCATGAAGATCACGACAAGCACTAAAACCCAAAGGAGACAAAAGCTAAATAAGAACCAAGAAAGATGATATGCAAAGTATGCAAAGGTTTGAGCTCTCCATAACGATTCGATCGAGTTACTCACTTGAGAGCCCCTCTTGATAGTACGACTATCTATCCTATAACCCGGTCTCCCAAAGACACGAGACCGGTAAAATAGAAAACCTATCAAGATTATACCTTTGCCTTGAGCATTCCACTTGAGCTAGATGATGACGATCTTGACTCTCTCAAGTTGGATCTTCTTTCTTGATTGCGCTTGCTAGCACAAACTCCGCTTGATGAAGACTTGCAAGTTGCTCCCTCATACACCATTATGGGAGAGACTAGCTCCCCCATACACCATTATGGGAGAGACCCTTCGGCAAATCTTCACAAGGCCACAATCTCCAAAAGGGTGGCAAGCATCAAGCATAGGATATCTCCTAGATGCTTCACTTGAGCTTCTACGTCAAGCTAGATGACATACACCGCTTGACGACGACATAGACCATGGGCTATATGAAATCTTCCTTTTGGTTCATGCCCATGGAAAGATACCTAACCACACATAGAGATGCGACACACACATATCATGGGTTAGTTCACAAAGCTATATTGACAATTGCTTACCATACCATGAGATACACAATCCCACTTGGTACAACTTGTAGCTTTGTGTGTTGATCGCTTGCTTGATCAACCTTGTATCTTTGCTTCTCACTTCTAAAGGTCATGTCTTGAAGATGATAATGAAAGATCACCTAATCCTTTTCTTCAAGACATAATAGCAATAAGCTCAACTAAAACCATGACCATTCTTGATATAAATCCTTGAATGTAACAATGGCCATCAAGGAAGCTAATAGAGTTCAACACATGAACTCCATTACTTCCTATGGACAAGATCTACAAGTATAACTCAATGCAACCATTAGTCCATAAAGGATTGTCATTAATTACCAAAACCACATATGGGGGAACCATGCGCTTTCAATCTCCCCCATTTTGGTAATTGATGACAATCCCTTTTTACGAGGGTTTATATGATGAATAAAGCAAACATGCTAAACAAGAGCAAGGATGCAATAGCATGGAAAGGAAATGCTTAAGAACGAAACTAAAGCATAAACCAAATTCCCTTAAACCCTCTAAACTTCTCCCCCATTGGCATCCATTACCGAAATGGGCAAAAGGATTAGAAGGCCAATATAGTAAGAGCTCCCCCATAGTGTATGCATTCCTCATGATATGAGTGAAATCAAGTGCATATCTCCAACTATGAATAGATGGAGGGAGATCAAACTATATTGAGGATCCAAAGGTTTACAAGCAAAGTCAAATTGAAGGAAACTTTCACAAAGAAGCAACCAACCAAAGGATCCGAAAAACCGATTGACCAAAATCAATATTTTGATAAGATCAACCAAGTGTTCTAGAAAATCAAGAGGGAACTCCCCAAGGTACATGCACAATGTTAGATTTGAATGACTATATAATGTGCACAACATGGAATCATCACTCCCTTCTAGATAATTTTGAACACAAACAAGAGCAAGAGACTAGATTGGAAATGAAGCAAAGCAACTTGCAAACAAACAAAAGTTGAGAAATGAAGATCAAGAAGTGACAAATAAAGACTTACTCAACCGAAATAGATGCGTGTGACAAGGAAAAACATTTTTAGTAGACTAATAGGATGATAGAATCATCAACATAGTCTTTCAATATAAGAGGCACATAGTGCATATCATGTCTTTCCCATACACACAAACCATCAAATGATAAAACACATAGGTCCACAAGCTTATTACGATGCAAAAGGAATACCAAAACAAAAAAGCAAAGCTTGTGCCTTTTAGTAACCACCAAGGAATATAAAGCAATAAAAAGTGGTCACTAAAGAAAAAGAATATCAATAAAAGATGTAACTATTATCGTGTGTATAAGTTTCTAAGTGGACAACAATCACAAAGATATATATCCACAAAGAAACATGCACACACAAAATAGGTACAAAAGTGAAGAACATGATATCCAAGAGAGGTTCATTAATATACCAATAAGATTTTTGCTTGAAAGCAAAGCACTAAGCTTAGTTTAATCTTAAGGGGATATAGATGAACACACAAAACTCATCAAAGCATCACAAATATCACAAGGGAAAAGTGATAGTTGGAATGCTTCGAGAAAGGTAACGCATATCACAAAAGATTCAAATGTTTTTTTTTAAGAATTCATCAATATTGCATATGAGATACTTCAAGAAGAAGTTGCTAGATTAAACTACTTGGGATTGGTGAATCATGGAAATGATTATAAATATCCCCTTAGTATGTAATCATCCCGGCTTACTCATAGTTGCAATAAAGATGCTTTTGATAAGACATTTGCAAGAACCAAATGAAATGCAACAAAGGGAAATCATGCGAAGATGCAACCTACACAAGGTTGAAAGCTAGAAATGTATGCATGAGATAGATACTTGTTACCGAGACGACATTGGTGATGAAGATGATGCGAGTTTGATAATCATCGAAGCTTGACTCCTATAAAACCATGTTGAGAACACCTTCCTTATGAATGGAGCAAGCAACCAATGTATCTCCATTGTACCTAAAAACAAAATTCAAGTACAAAATGGTACCCAAACTCATTGGGTCCGAAGTAGTTAGAACAACTACAATACATAGGACAAACTCCAAATAAATATGTGCATATTAATATGAATTTGAATTTCATGCACATCTTAGCCTTTTAGGATTTGATGGAGTTTATCCTATGTATTGGATCAACGAAAGTAAGCATGCCAAACGATATATAGTAAATATGCATGCACAAAACTTTCAAGAACCAAAACAAGATACAAATTGGACAAAGAACTAATTAAACCAAGAAGCCACTCACAAGAGTGAAAAGAAAGAGAATTGTCCAAAATATATCAAGACCCAAATCAACACATGATTGAGGAAACCAACATAGAGAGGATACCAAAAAAAAACATAAAAGAGTGAACAAACCCTCTACACTTTTCATGATAGCACACAAAGTACCAAGACGAAAAGTGTTTGTCTTCCAAAGAGACAAGTCATTGGGAAAACAAACAAATTTAAAGACAACAAGTGTTCAAACGCATATAGGATAGTTCTTCCAATAATAGTGCATTATTTATGATCTTGCATTTGAATACAAAATGCACACAATGGAATCATTACTCTCCATATATATTATTCAAACACTAGTCATGTTTAAACAAAATCAATTAGATGCAATACCAATTTAAGGAATGGTGATCTACTCAATGTAGGATAGCTTCCCCAAGAATAGTGCAACCCAAAGAAGTATGACTTTGAACACAAGTGCACAAGTATGGGATCATTGCTTTTCCTAACTCAAGAAAGCATGAAACAAATTTTGAGTAGAGCAAGGAAGACACAAAGTAGTTTGAACCAAACAAATCATTGGCAAGAGACAAGGAAATTTTAGAGCAAAGGCCAAAGTAAATATGATCAATAAACTCACCACAAATTATTATCACTTGTCAAAGACAAGAGATGTATGGAGATATTTCTCGGTGGTAGAATTGTTCACAATCATATTCACACAACATAAGCATGTGGAAAAAGATAGGAATAAGAAAACATGCTTAGATAGAGATTCTTGAAGGCTTCAAATAAAACTTGAAAAAGCAAGGCAACAAAAAAAAAAACTCTCTTACAAACAAGATACCAAAGAAGAGAGACACAAGATATTTTACGCAAATATGGAACTTGTTTGAGCAACATGCCACTTAGGAACAAGATAACTAGAAATATCAACTCTAGGTGGCAATACCTCAAATGTTCACATTTTCTAGGCTTGTAATATGCACATAGCTTATTACTCCCCCATAATGTGATAATCCATTTTTTTTAACAAGAGGCAAAGAAAATAAATCCAACTAGGGAAAGCTAATGGACATTTAGAAATGAATTTCTCATGAGAATGACATACCACATAGAGAATAGATAATATGATATATCAACACTAAGTGGTATTCCTCATGTACACACACTTTAGGATAGTAAAGTGCAAAGCATATTACTCCCCCAAAATGGGATAGTCCATTAATCTCCCAAAGAGCCAACTAAGATAAGCAATGAAAGCAATGAAGGCTCAACACAAAGAACACAAGTACATGGAGTGCAAACCAACAAACATAACTAGATTACTCAAGATAGGTAAGTAGTAAGCACAGCATATACAAACACATGCTAGAAACAAAACTAACATATGCAAGGGAGCAAGCAACTTTTAATGAATATATGATTTAAATACAAGTTACCGCTTGGAGGAACATTGGGCAAAAGATATATAATCCACATGACTTGGCTTGAGGAAATATAGTTGATGAAGATCCCTTAATTCTTCATAAAATAGACAAGTCTCCAATGCCCTCCAACTCCACCTATTGATCAAGTTTGAGCTTGTTGGTCCCCAACCAAGTTGGGTCCTAAGAGGTTAGTCACAATAGGTTTGGCAACCCAAATGGTTCTTTTCTTGACACCACTTGGAGCACCAACATACTTGGCAAACACATTGCCCACATTATCCTTCCGAATGGAATAAGCATTATCAACAAGGATAGGGTTGGATAATGTACCATTAGTGCATGAAGAAGCAAAGTGTCCCTTCTTGCGACAAAGGTAGCAACATCGACTCTTTTCTTTCTTCTCAATAGGCTTCTCAACAAGAGGAGCATTGGCTTGAGTCTTCTTAGGAGGTGGCCGTTGTTCAACTCGTGGTTGAGAATGAGATTGAACAAGAGGCCTCTTCCCTAGTTGCTTCTCACTAAGAGGCTTCTTCTTCAAAGGGCAAGATCTAACATGGTGCCCTTCAATCTTGCACTTGAAGCAAATAATCTTGGCCGTATCTTTTACTTGTTCTTGGCCCTTCTTCTTGTCAACCTTGGACTTGTTATTGATATTGGAGTTGAATCCAAGTCCACTCTTGTCATTGGGAAGTCTTCGCACTCTCAACATCTTGTCAAGGGTGGAACTCCCTTCATGACTCTTTTCCAAGTCTTTCTTCAAAGAAGTGACTTGGGCCTTGAGCTCTTTAATTTCCTCTACATGGTTAGAATCAACACAAGAGCTAGAGGAAGTAGATGCTTCATTGTTAGAGCAACAAGGCAAGGAAAGCAACTCATCACAAGATGTAGAAACATTATGAGAGGATGAGTTACTAATACTAGAACAAGGCAATATAGCATTAATAGAAGAGATTGTTCTAGTTACTACATGAGGCTCACAAGATGTTACCTTTGTAGTGATAGCCTCAAGAGCTAATTTTAGCTTGGTATGGGATGATAGAAGATCCTCATGAGAGCTAGATAGCTTTTCATGACTCTCTTCCAATTTCCCACACTTGCTAGTCATTAACTCAAGTTGAGCCCTTAGCTCAACATTCTCCTTCAAAATAGATGCTTCACAAGATGTGGAGTTAGTAGCACAAGCATCATTAGAAATAGAAGAAGATAACTTGGCAAGCTCATTATTTAACCTAGAGTTTTCCTCAATTAGATTAGCATTGCCAACAACAAATTGAACCTTTTCATTTTTAAGCACTTTATATTTAGCATTGGTATGGTCACGTGCTTTAGTGAGATAGGCTATTTGTTCATTATAGAGCTCCTCGATAGATTCAAGTTTCTCCTCAAGAGTAACTCGGAGCTCATACTCTTCCTCAAGAGACATAGTGAGGGATGCCTTTTCATTGGCATCACTTCTTTCAATCTCACCTTTCTTTTCAATGATTTTAGCGCTATAAATAGCAAAAGCCATTATTTCACTAAAAGGAGTGATAGCTTTACTACCTTTAGGGAGATCTAGAAGAACCAACTCACCCTTCTCCATTAAAGAGACTTCATCCTCAAACTCTCCATATAATATATCCTCATCCTCATCATCACAAGATGTAGTGGGTTCCAAAGGTGGAGATACCTTTGAATCCCTGGCCATAAGGCACATATGAGAAATGGACGGCGATGATGAAGATATACTAGAAGCGCCATTAAGGTCCATGTCTTGTTCCACAAAAAAATGGGATTCCTCTACATTGTTAGCCACACAAGTACTAGAGGAAATGGAAGCATTGTTTTCATGAAAACAAGACATAGGAAGCATATCATCATGAGATTTAGTTGAACAACTATTACATGATATGCAAGGACTATCAACACTAGCATGTATGGAATTTTGAGTGCTAGAAGATATTAAGTCCAAAGATAGATCATTGCAATGGGATAGGGATGAAGTATAGTCAATAGCAAATTCACTATCCACAATGCAATTTCTATCACCACTCACCATATCATTACCTTGTGACAAATCACATGTTGGTGGAGTGGAGAAAGATGTGAACTCATCACGGCCGGAAGTGGATGGAGAACAATCATCCTCAATAATATTGGACACATCATATATATCTTGAAGTTTTGTCCATAGCTCATGAGCGTTCCGAAAAGGCATGATTGATTCAATAACTACATCGCTCAAAAAGGACAAGAGACCATTAGATACAAAAGTATCGAGATAAGAGTTTTCCTTATCCTCTAAAGATAAATCTTGAGAATCCTTAGGAGGAGGAAAATCCATATCTACAATTCTCTTAACATACTTTGGACCCATGTCCGTAAGAAATTTAAGAATGCGAATTTTCCAAACATCAAAGTTTCTACCATAGAATATAAAAGCGGGATCATGTTCTATTTCTCTAAACGACATCGTACTCTCTAGGATGTAAAGCCTAAAAAAGAGAGACGAGGCTCTGATACCAATTGAACGGACAACGACGTCGCCTAGAGGGGGGGGGGGTGAATAGGCGATTAAAACTTTTCCGGTTAATGCTTACTAAATGCGGAAATAAACTAGGTGTTTAAATTAACAAGCATACAACCTAAATATTCTAGGGTAAACTAGATGATCAAACAACTTATGCTAAGCAAGACAAGTAACAAGGTGATAGCAAGATATATAACTTCAAGCTCGAAGGCTATCACAATGTAAATTGCATAAGTAAAAAGCTCGGGTATAGAAATAACCGAGGCACACGGAGACGAAGATGTATTCCCGAGTTCCTCACACAAAGGGGAGTACGTCTCGTTGGAGGGGTGTGAGCTCACCACGAAGGCCTACTCAACGCCACAAAGGCCTCACCCTATTCTCCGATGAACCCCGCCACAAAGGCCTAGTTCACCTTCCACTATTGGCAACCTTCAAACCCGAGGCACGCATCCACAACTCAATTGGAGGCTCTCGGTGTCACCACAATCTTGGGGCACGCATCCACAACTCAATTGGAGGCTCCCAAGAACACCACAAGTCGTCTAGGGTCCAAGACCCAAGAGTAACAAGCTCACAATCTTTCACTTCCACGAATCCTCGTGGAGAGACCAAACCGATGCAACCGATGCAAATGGCAAGAGCACAAGTGCTCAAATCCTCCACTCTCAAATTCCAACAAAGCAACAAATGCTTATGGGGGAATAAGAGAGGAAGAACAATGGAGAAACACCAAGAACTCCAAGATCAAGATCTACTAGGTTTCCCTCACTAAGAAGGAGGATGGATTGGTGGAAATGTAGATCTAGATATCCTCTAACTTCTCCCTCAAAGATATGCAAGAATCATTGGAGGGATTGAGAGAGGAGCAAGCTTTCCAAAGTCAACAATGGTGTGGAGAGAGAGGGAAAACGGGCTGGGAAAGACTTGGGGACTTTGGGGAAGAAAGCCCCTTAAATAGGTGCTCAAAAAACTAGCCGTTTGCCACTTTTTCCGTCCATTCCGGAATGGTCCGGAATATTCCGGACCCCGGAATGACCCGGAATGGCCCGGAATCGATTCCGGAGCGATTCCGGATGGAAACAGAGCCTTTTCCCGTTCTGGCCGGAATATTCCGGAATATTCCGGATCCCCGGAATATTCCGGAGCCCAGAAAAATCCGGATTCCGGAATCATCCGGAATATTCCGGATTGCAAACCGAAGACAGAAAACCGATACGAGAAATGCAATAACTTTTGCATATGAACTCCGTTTTCGATGTTCTTGGGCTCGTTGGAATCGCAACGACGAGCACTACAAGAATATGCAGAGAAACATCATTGTCCATAAATGGAAGATAAAACCAAATGGGTAAAGGTTTAGACCACTCAAATAGGAACACCCGGTAAAACCTCCAACACGAAAACACACATAACTTTTGCGAATGAATTCCGAATTAGGTGAGTGCAAATGCATTGGAAAGATAACAGCAAGGAGTATCCAAATAACAAGTGAAAATATTGATACCTCAGAGTATGGAGAAGTTACCACACATGGAAGGTGTGGGAACATTCTCAAAGACGAACGGAATATTTTCACCACCGAAAACGCAACAAGTTTTTCTTACGAAATCCGTTTTCGAGAAACCAAGGCTTGTCATGAAGATCACGACAAGCACTAAAACCCAAAGGAGACAAAAGCCAAATAAGAACCAAGAAAGATGATATGCAAAGTATGCAAAGGTTTGAGCTCTCCATAACGATTCGATCGAGTTACTCACTTGAGAGCCCCTCTTGATAGTACGACTATCTATCCTATAACCCGGTCTCCCAAAGACACGAGACCGGTAAAATAGAAAACCTATCAAGATTATACCTTTGCCTTGAGCATTCCACTTGAGCTAGATGATGACGATCTTGACTCTCTCAAGTTGGATCTTCTTTCTTGATTGCGCTTGCTAGCACAAACTCCGCTTGATGAAGACTTGCAAGTTGCTCCCTCATACACCATTATGGGAGAGACTAGCTCCCCCATACACCATTATGGGAGAGACCCTTCGGCAAATCTTCACAAGGCCACAATCTCCAAAAGGGTGGCAAGCATCAAGCATAGGATATCTCCTAGATGCTTCACTTGAGCTTCTACGTCAAGCTAGATGACATACACCGCTTGACGACGACATAGACCATGGGCTATATGAAATCTTCCTTTTGGTTCATGCCCATGGAAAGATACCTAACCACACATAGAGATGCGACACACACATATCATGGGTTAGTTCACAAAGCTATATTGACAATTGCTTACCATACCATGAGATACACAATCCCACTTGGTACAACTTGTAGCTTTGTGTGTTGATCGCTTGCTTGATCAACCTTGTATCTTTGCTTCTCACTTCTAAAGGTCATGTCTTGAAGATGATAATGAAAGATCACCTAATCCTTTTCTTCAAGACATAATAGCAATAAGCTCAACTAAAACCATGACCATTCTTGATATAAATCCTTGAATGTAACAATGGCCATCAAGGAAGCTAATAGAGTTCAACACATGAACTCCATTACTTCCTATGGACAAGATCTACAAGTATAACTCAATGCAACCATTAGTCCATAAAGGATTGTCATTAATTACCAAAACCACATATGGGGGAACCATGCGCTTTCAATAGATAACTTGAAAGTGGCGTAAAAGATGTTGGCAATGTTTGAAGGGTGCCTCCCCGGAGATGCCGGGAGGGGTGATCCTTGTAGCAAGTGAGTTTCTGGGAAATGATGTTGGTGGATTCAAAAGATGATGATTACAGTAGTGAGCTTCTCATCTGTTTTCAAAACATTCTACGAGACGTGCTATTCTTCCTCGACTTGGAAACAAATATTGCTTTACGCAAAATGGCCTGCATAAAACCCTTTTTGAAAAGTAGCAGATATATAGTAGGTTAACTAAGTCTTGTTGAGTACCTCCCGTACTCAGGTTTGCTTAATTTTGGTTCAGGTGGAGTTCGTCACTTCAGTGATGGTTCGACGTGGACATCGACGAGTAGTTTGGGGTTCCCAGGTAGCAGCCTGGAATCTATGGGCTGGGACGTCGCCTTATGTTGCGGCCTCTTAGGCCTTTTTGGTTCTTGTTGATTAGCAACATAATTTGCCTTTCGTTGTATGATGTAATGTTGGGTCATGTGACCTCTGCTTGTAAGCTATACTCTAGTAACACCTGTTTAATAAAGCTTCATGTTTAGAGTACTGTTTCGATCAGTTGTTGGTTTCGAGCTCATTGTTAAACAGTTTTGGCTATGCCTGCATAGTTGTCGCAGTCGAGGGGTTGTGGAGCCGTAGACCCATGTCCGAGCCCGCCTGTCGATGTGATCGGCCTGGGGCGAGGTAACCCCAGTAACCCTCGATTGTTGTTGCACTTTCTGGACACATAGCAGCTCTGTATAGCTTTGGTCCCGTTTCCTTCAGTTTCTTTCGTTTCATGGACGCTTTGATATGCATAGTTGGTTATGACTAGCATGGACACAAGGAGTAGTAGACTGGGGATCCGGACTACGTGCCGATGATCCAGTCTGCCTGCCGTAGTTTGTTGCGGCCGGGGCTGGTAACCCTGAAGCCCTTGTGAGTCCATGTCTAGGAGAACATAACACTATGTATATCTCTGGGTCCGGGGTCGTGACAAGTCATGGTATCAGAGCAGGACTGCCTGTAGGAAAACCTTACTGCTTGGTCGATGTCAAGTCTAGAGTTTATGAAAACTATTTTGAAACTCGAAATGGATTGTGAAAAATCTTCTTAGGATTCTTTTTACTCCTTATCTGGTATCGCTCTAACTCTGGGTCATCTTACCTGTTTTGATTTGAAAAGGTTTTGCTATCTTTTCTATTCATTCAAAACCTAGGTGCCTTCTTTGGCAATGAGTTTTTACCCCAGTTGACCTAGTGTTAAGGTTTCTAGAGTCGTGTGTGTTCCATATTTCGTTATCCCTTGTTTCAACTAGGAGCTTCCCTTCCATCCATAACCTCTCAGAGGTGTGTGGGTTCCACATACTCCTGTTCTAAAGCCTCAAAATCCTGAACCTCGAGATTTTCTTTTTCATCTCGAATGTGTCCGTTATCCTCTGCTCAAAGTTCTTTCGGAGCTATCGTTGTCTTTTGAAAGATACCTCGTGATTGCTAATTGTAGTGTCCTTTGTGGCGCTCATATAGTAGTTACTCCTTTCGTGTGTGTTTAACCTTGGACTTGAACCGAAGGTCCCGGAATGTGCTGAATTGTGGTGGGTTGAACCATGTGGTTTCTTAATCATGTGATGCTCACTCTATCAGTACAGGATGCTGACCTTTAACCCAAGTTCTGTTTCGTTGAATCCTGAGGAATCTGTTCTACCTCAAGATGGCTAGGAAATTCCAACTCTAATAGCCGTAGGCTTTCCTTTGGAACCAAAAAGGGATCACAACAAGAGTGATCATCATGTCTTCCACATCTTTCTTCTTAGTCCAGCTATACCTCAGTTTTTGGCATGGGTTCTACAAATGAGTAATACCCCGTGCAACCAACGTGATCTTAGGAATTCTCCTGAGCATGTTCCTATCTTCTAGTTGCTTTCCGAACTTCGTCCGTTGTTCGGACACCAAGTTGCATATGTGTATTGGATTCCTCCAATGCATTTTCTCTTGTTTTCTGTCAGAACGTTCCACTTTGGAATGTCAGGAGAAACAAACTCCAGTACCTCGTTCATCTCTAAAACCAGGTCAAAGTTTTGTAATCCACAGATTAAATAAGTTTCATTAGCTTCTATTCTGTTCTACCTCCGAGTATCACACTCTTACATATCAAGAGGCTGTGTTGAGTTTCGTGGCCTTATTGATGAAGTGATGCTCTTACCGTCTTCACTCCCGTTTCATCCAAGCTTGAATGCTTGAGAATGTTGGGTTTGTTCATCGACAGGTGTATCTGCTATTCCTAGCAATTCTTATTGCTTTGAAAATCTAAGAAAATATTTGTATCCTTCTTAGCACTATTGGTCACCCGGTCTCTACTGGATGTTGACCGTGTTACCAAATCCGTCCATTCCGGTGCACATTCTTGGTGAAAGAGTTGGGTTCATACCAAAGCTCTCATGTTCATATCAGTTGCCTTGAAAAGCAAGATTCCTTTCGAACTCCAAGACATATCGATGGGTTGTGATATTCTGGTTGTCTTTCTAGAAGTATCACCAGGTTGTTACCTGACCGTGATGTCTAAACGAGGGGTAGTTTGAACTACTCTTTTCTCCAAGAAACTCCGCTGGACACCCTGGACTAGTAGGTTGAGCTTAAACAACAACTTGGAGGGTTGAAAGACAGTGGCTCTACCTAACTTGGTCCTTCGTTAAGGGATGCCTAGTTTCCTTTGTGTTGAAGCAGGATAGTATCTCCTTTGCGGAAATGATGTCATTCTACCTTGATTTGATTTGGGCTATCATCAAATCGAGAAAAGATCCAAGGACTGTCTTGATGGTGTTTTCACTCATAGTGTTTTGCCCGAGTACACCTTCATGTCCTCTGGTCTAATCAATATTTTGCCTTGTTCATGTATCATATGAGACCCTCTGCTTGGAGTGTTTTGATAAGGGTGTTTTTGAGCCCATCGATGACATTCCTATTTAACCAAGTTGCAAGAGGTTCATGTTGAACACTTGGCACTAAAGTTGGAAACCCTCGAGAACCATCTTTGTGTCCTCACGAGGTTTGTGTTTTGTGTGTTCGAAGTAACCTACTCTGGTTCATGTGCTTATGGCGAAAGTTTTCGTCATGGATTCGAGAAGAGTTTCCATTGTTCCTTCGGGAATAATCCCAAGTTGGTCATGCATGTGTGGAGTATTCTTGATATGGTGGGTTGTTACCCCCATTTATCTGAAAAAGCTTGCGTCCATGCCAAGCCACCGATTGATTATTCGTGAAAGAGAAGAAGTTTAGGAACTTCGTTATCTTTGCAAACATCTCTCCAACAAGGACTCCGATGTGTTCTTTTGCAAGTAAGCCATGTAGGTGCAACCGTCTTTTACAAGTTGCTAATACATGAGTCCTGCACTCCTGCTCATCTTCTTGAGCTTGACATCGTAGTCCCTCTCTTGAGAATCCAGCATATGTATCTCGTTGATAATCGGTGCAATCTCTTTGATCATATATACCGAGTCTAAGTTATCAACCCTCTAACCAGAGCTGAATCTCAAGCAGCAATGATGGTTGGTGTTTTCCTCCAGGGTATCGAATTAGGTCTTTTTGGTATCCAGCATGGTTGATGTGGTGGTTGACACAATTAGCCGGAAGGCCTAATGTCATATCCCCTTGAATCCGTAAGAACAACCACTCCCCATGAGAATTCTTGTGCGACTCGTTCCCAACTAGTTTTCCTCACCGTTCTTCCAAACCGGAGTTCTACATTCACTTGATGACCTATAGAAGGCTTGTCATGAGCCTGCTGTCGGTATCTAGAACATCCAGCAGAACCTGGAAGTTGATTCTTCCAATATCTCTCAGTTGAACCTCCAAAACCTTTGTTCTAGTGGAAACAAGTTCCTCGTGAGAACATCTCGTGGTGTTTTGTAACCGCCTTTGATCAGTTCCCTTTTTCAAGTTGTTGTACTTGAAGTTCTGTTCATCTCACAGATTGTGTGAGTTTGTCGGTCACCTCAGCCATGGGATCTCAACCATGTGGTAGATGTATTGCTACGTCCAATTCACATAGGAAAGAGGTTCCCTGTTTTCTTCCGGTGTTTCAATCCCCGTTGGTTACCCATCTCTGTGATGTGACCAAGAGTTCCTCCTTAACTACGGTGTTCCAACATCTTCTGGTTACTCATCTTCTGTTGTGAAGTAACATTCCGATATTTGATAAAGTTTTCAACAAACTTTAATGGAATGAAAGTTCCTTTCATCTTCTGTGTCCACTCCGAAGAGTGAACATGATCTTGTATCAGATTTTCTCCGACGCACGATTACAGTGTTTTCCCTCGTCTACGGATATTACGTGGTGGTATCCAAGACCATCCTTTCCATCTTGGTACTCTATTTTGAAGAAACCTCGATGTCAAAAGTTGTTCAACTTTTCTTTTCCAAAAGGATTTAAAGTCTTGTGCAAAGCTCATATTCTAAATCCTTTCAAGAACCATCGTCCATAAACTTGAAACCATCTTCTATTCACTCCGTTAACTTGATGTGTTTCATGTCGTTAACTCAAAAAGTTCTTTACGAACATCCTTGTCCTGAGTTAGCTATGAGATACTCGATCTTCGTGAAGATCATATCCTAAGAGTTTCCCTCTTACCTAAGGTGTATCCGTCCAATACTTCAAGATGCTACGGATCAACCTCTTCGAGAAAAGAACCGTAAGGTTCAAGAAGATCGTTCAAAACCGGTGTTCCTTCTTTGTTTCTCCTTCAGGAATCTCGAGACGAGATTCTTGCAAGGGGGGTAGATTTGTAACATCCTAAAGTTTGCTACATTAGGGTGTGTGGTGTGTGTCTATCTCATACATGCATCAAAAAAAATTTTAAATCATGTTTGAACCGATTTAAACTATGAAATTCAAATGGTTTCAGAAAATCCCACAAAAAGTACTTAAAATGGGTTCCAAAATTTTGTATTGAAAAATAATTCAAATGCACCAACCCAAGTTATGGTTTTGTTGGAAATTTCATGAGCTTTTCAAAAACTATTTTTGCCAAATTTTATTCTTCCAAAAAGGCCCTCAAAACTTTGTTCTTGTTCTGTTTTTAAAGAGAAAAGGACTCTTTTGCAATTTCCAAAAGTTCCAGGGGGTTATTCGAAAAACCGCCTTTTCTTTTCCTTCCTCTTTCTTCTCCGGCCAGAAGGAAGCCGGCAGCTTCGAGGTGGCCCTTGCCACCTCCTGCTTCCGACGTGGTGAGAGGGTGAGGACCCCCTCAGGAGCCGTCTGGATCGCCTCACCCCGCAGCAACTCCCCCAGTCGCCTCCTTTCTCTGTCTCTCCTCCCGTACGACCGAACCCTGCTCTCACCGGAGATCCGCCACCGCCGTCGATTACTCGCCTCCGCGGCCTCACCGAGCAGTGCTCCAGGACCCCCGAGTCCTCCTCTTCCTCCACGAGCGCTTGTAGCCGCCATGATGGACTATACGCTGCGGATTTCCTCGTCTTCCCCGTCTCCGGCCGCCGCGGGAAACCGCACGGCGCCGCCATCTCCGGCCTCCACTCGCCTCCCCGACCCCTCCTCTAGCTTCCTCGTGCCATGGTGAGCATCCCCGTCGCCTCCAATCTCTTCCTCTCCCTCTGTAGCTCGCTGCCGCCATGAACCACCGCCGGCCGCCGCCGTCTCTGCTCACCGCCGGTTGCTCCGGCGACCATTTGGTCCGCCGCCGGTACCCTTAGCTTCCCCTTGACCTCTCTCCCTCACTATGTAGTTTGATTTTGAAATCCCGCGCGAATTCGATCGAATTCGATCTCTCTGTGAAGAACAGGAAAGAGTGAGGTCATCCCTGCGTCATGATGACGTCATAAATCTCTGTTTAATATTTCCAGAAAAATGAATAAAATTGTTTAATTAATAACTTTTGTTTTATAATTCAGAAAAATAAAAGTGAGGTACCAAAATGACCAGAAAAATATTCTCTACCCAAATATGTCATTTTCAATCATGTTTGAGAGAGTTGAAAAATGGACTTTATTTAATGCTGTTTAATCATTTAAAAATAGAAAAATAAGTTTTTATTCACTAAAATTAGAAAATTAAAAGTTATATGCCAAATTGATCAAAATGATAAATGCAATCTAGCTATGATGTTTTCAAACCCCTTTGAGCTTTTAAAATTGCACTCACTTTCATAATCGTCCGAAACCCCTCCGGGGTCTATTTCGGACTAATTCCACTAAAAATGTTTAACGGACATACGAACCCTAGCAACCCAACGAACATGTCTAGGGCTTTATTTCAGTGCATTAATCTGCTCATGCATACATATTGTGCATTGCATCGATGCCATGGTTGATTGTTCTTCTCTTTCGGTGTTGTTTCCCTCTCGGTAGAACGTGACTCCGAAGTGAAGGCCAACGAATCCATGGCTAATACTTGATCTTAACCGACAAGTCAAGCACTTATTTTTCAAGAATTTATCTGGTTTTCTTATAACCAAGGCAAGCATAACCTCTTATCTGCTCATATATGTTTTCCAACAACATTGATCTCGTACTTTGCATTCGGTTCTAAACTATTTGATGCTACTAGATATAGTTCACCTATATAATGCATTGCCACAATGACCTGATCCACTGCTCCTAGCCGCCATAGATTTGCTTGTGCGCATCGCCAGAGCCTCATATTTGCTACTGCTTAGTTTCATATGTTTGTTTACATCTTCTCCATCTGGTTGATGAATCAGAGCTGCGATAATCTGGTATGATATGATGACGTGGTGAGATGAGCATTGTGTGGTTAACCTGACTAAGGCGAGGACGGGAGGCCACTTGGGAAGTGGTTCTTTGTCCTGTACTTGCCAACCCTAGGAGTAAGGTCTCGCCGCGGAAACCAAGACTGAGCGTGCAACCACACGCCCGAGCCAATGAACCTCGCTCGACTAACTAACTTGTTTGGCCACATCCATGAGTCACGTAGTTAGCTATTTCCATCTGCGTGTGAGTCAGAAAACGATTTGGAGAAAAACTAGGGCGTGACCGGGACAAGTGATGGACGTACACGGATCTTGATCCCGACTCACAGAACAGGTGCCGTCAGGAGGTGGCCAACTCCCTGTTGACGGGGTGGCCCTGTTTGGGATGACTCATGGATAGGGTCGAGCAAGGTAAAGGTCGGAGCCAACCACACTCTGCCGGCACATCGTCGGAATTGTGCCAATAGCTTGGCATTAAGAGTCGGATGGTACGTGTGGGTAAAGTGTACCACCCTGCAGGGATAAATCTTTCGGAAAGCCGTGTCCATGGTTATGGACGACTTGGTGAAAGTCACGGGGTCATAGATAACTTGAAAGTGGCGTAAAAGATGTTGGAAATGTTTGAAGGGTGCCTCCCCGGAGATGTCGGGAGGGATGATCCTTGTAGCAAGTGAGTTTCTGGGAAATGATGTTGGTGGATTCAAAAGATGATGATTACAATAGTGAGCTTCTCATCTGTTTTGAAAACATTCTATGAGACGTGCTATTCTTCCTCGACTTGGAAACAAAGATTGCTTTACGCAAAATGGCCTGCATAAAACCCTTTTTGAAAAGTAGCAGATATATAATAGGTTAACTAAGTCTTGTTGAGTACCTCCCATACTCAGGTTTGCTTAATTTTGGTTCAGGTGGAGTTCGTCACTTCAGTGATGGTTCGACGTGGACATCGACGAGTAGTTTGGGGTTCCCAGGTAGCAGCCTGGAATCTATGGGCTGGGACGTCGCCCTATGTTGCGGCCTCTTAGGCCTTTTTGGTCTTGTTGATTAGCAACATAATTTGCCTTTCGTTGTATGATGTAATGTTGGGTCATGTGACCTCTGCTTGTAAGCTATACTCTAGTAACACCTGTTTAATAAAGCTTCATGTTTAGAGTACTGCTTCGATCGGTTGTTGGTTTCGAGCTCATTGTTATACAGTTTTGGCTATGCCTGCATAGTTGTCGCAGTCGAGGGGTTGTGGAGCCGATGATCCATGTCCGAGCCCGCCTGTCGATGTGATCGGCCTAGGGCGAGGTAACCCCAGTAACCCTCGATTGTTGTTGCACTTTCTGGACACATAGCAGCTCTGTATAGCTTTGGTCCCGTTTCCTTCAGTTTCTTTCGATTCGTGGACGCTTTGATATGCATAGTTGGTTATGACTAGCGTGGACACAAGGAGTAGTAGACTGGGGATCCGGACTACGTGCCGATGAATCCAGTCTGCCTGCCGTAGTTTGTTGCGGCCGGGGCTGGTAACCCTGAAGCCCTTGTGAGTCCATGTCTAGGAGCACATAACAGTATGTATATCTCTGGGTCCGGGGTCGTGACACCGTGATGTCATATTCTTCCACCTCCTTCCACTTCTCCCGCAACCGCCTACAACTGTGCCACACACGTGCACGATCTCCCCTTTCTGCGCATCTCCTGGCAGCCCCGGCCCCTCTCTATAAAGCCACGACATTTCTCTTCCTTTCACCTCTATTTCCTCTCCCTGTCACACCGTGAGTCCGCTCAATTTGCTCGCTGGAATCCTCTCTATTGCCGCAGCCTTCGTTCAATTCCGGCGAGGTAAGCCACTGCCCGATCCAGAGATTACCTCCTCCCTCTTCCTCATGTCCTTGCGCGCACTTTGATACCCTCTATGGATATTCGAGTGCAGCAAATATCCCCCACCATCCTCACCGAGGCTCACCGGACCTTTGCCATCTCCGTCTGCGCACTGTCGTCAGTAGAGGCCATCATCGAGGGCGCCACACGCACCATCGAACTCAACGTGACGTCCCACACCTCGGGGTCACCTCCGTTGAGCTCGAGGACCACCGTAGTGTCGTCATCGTCGAATTTCCAAGCATTGCGCCGTCGTTCCACCTTTTCCTATGACCTGCACCGGCAAGCTAACCCTATCCCCCATTGTGGTCGTTGGATCTTAATCCAACCGTCCTAGTTAGATTGTTTAGCCGAACCGGTATCAACCAATAGAATCTTGACGTTTGTCATCACAATCATCATGCTTGGTCAGCAACATGGTAAGAACCTTTGACCAATCACAGCCAGCCACGTGTTCCCGATGTTTATCTGTTTTATTCCGAATAGAAAATCAAATGCAGTTTTGCAGAAAAGTCCCTGCAACTTGCAACCAACATAACTTTTGATCCATAATCCCAAATTTAGCAAACTTGGACTTTTTGAAATCAGCACAACATGGAGAAACTTTTGGCACTGCCAAAATTCAAATTTGACTATTTAAAATTTGTTCAAAATCAAATAGGCTTGTTTGATGAATTTTGGCATAATTCAAATTCTACAAATCCAAAAGTTGCAAATGAAGTATTTTTGGAATCCTTAGAATGTGTACTTTCATACCCTCTGTCGCAAAATAATAATTGAACCAACTAAAATGGAGTTTATAATTTAAATAACCATTTGAGTATTTTGCACCTAGTTTTAATTCTATAAATAGATTTAATTAGTTTTCTTATGGAAAATTGCTTCATTTAGTAACCTTAGACCAGAGAAACCAGTACCCAACCTATTTGTGACCATATAACTCATTACATATAAGTTTTTCCTATAAACCATCCATAGTAGTGATCCATTATAAATTAACTGTTGTTTGATGAAACCTTTCTTTACGAAAATTGTGGTGTGATCATTTTGATCAAAACCAACACCCATTTAATGTTTACCATATGGAAATTAACTTTTGGACGAGAAACCCCTAGCCCAAGACCTTTTGTAAATTTACAAGCCATATTGTAAATTTCTTCAACCCTACTAAACCAAAGCCATGAAATGAATCATGTTGATCATGGATTTGTTTTCTAAAACCCTAAACAATATCACATCCACTTTCTTTTGTATATTGAGTGAAGTGTTATTACTTGACAACCCTTAAACACCAATGGAAAACCCCATGACCAATCACTTAGTTCTTTTTGCACATTGAATTAAGTACTATATCTTAATACTTTGTTTCACTTATCATATTGAAGTAAAAGTGATAACCCTTAGGTGAATTCTTGGAAACCCCCTTGACAATATGAATCCACTAGGGTTTGAATCTTTCAATCTTAAACCCTGGCCAACCCATACCCAAGTAGCAAGTCCTAAACCCTTTTACCATAATTCTTTTTGTAAATTGAATTATGTGTCAAAACCTTGTCCATGTTAACACCAATCAAGTTGAATAACTTGTTATGCTTCTGTATTGGACCTTGTTGTATTTGTTTATATGTTGGTGAATTGCTTGTTTTTTTTTGTATTGTTTAGATTGTACGGAGCAACGTTCTATTTGTAAAGAGAGTGTCTCTATACCAACTTCCATAAGGCAAGTGATACTCGTGTCCTACTTTGGTTCACCAATTGCAATTGTGGTTTCAGTAGTATACATCATAGGGATTTTTATTATTTTCCAAGTATATATATGCTATACTAAGAATACCTAGTAGTGTGTAGACAACCTGAAACCCCTGCTAGGTACTAGGTTAGCTATACGAGAATGCTATCACAACTATCGTTGTTACTTGTTGGGTTGTGATGTTTTGAAAATTGAAATTAATAACCCAATGAAACACCTGGGTGGATTGAACCTTGCTTGGATTATGTTGAGTGGCTACTCGGGACCATGTTCATGGTGGTTTAGCCATGAATGTGGGGTTGCCACCTAAGAGTACACTTGTAGACCGCCACCCATGATTAAAGAGATTTGTAGGTCTTCACTGTATAGTTAGATTCTAGCGCAGCCTCGAGGTAATATGGGCTCTAACAAGATTAAGTAAGTTGTGGGAGTTCCTCCTGTTGTATTGACAGTGGGTGGTAGAATTTTAGGATCAATGAGTCATACTGGTATGGTTGAATCCCTCTTCCCAAAGATCTTGTCTCACTCTTCCCTCGGGGAGGATGAGTCTCAAGGTGAAAGTGCACAACCTCTGCATATTTAAAAACTAAGATCTTAGTCGTGCCCCCAATTATGGGCCAGTTGAGCAGCTAGACAAAGTTGGTGCCGAAGGATCTCCTCATCTTTTCTGAATGAAATAAAATATGGTAGAAACCCTTTATAGGGAACATGGTGGTTTAGCCATGATGCCACAATCAAGCTTCATGGTGGTTTAGCCATGATGATTTATCAAACTTCATGGTGATTTAGCCATGATGACTTTTCAAACTTCATGGTGGTTTAGCCATAATGATTTACCAAACTTCATGGTGGTTTAGCCATCATGATTTGTACAACTTTATGGTGGTTTAGCCATGAATTATTGTACACATGTTTTCATTTGCTTAAAATGATTTACAAATATAGGAAAAAAAACTGCCTTTATGCAAATAGCCCAGACTCCACGAGCCAAATATCATGTAGTTAGTTTATTCCACAAAACTGCCACCATATAATTGTCACTTGCCAGTACATTGTTGGTACTGACTTCCTCCCATGTGGGGGCTGCATATTACAACGTGCAGATCACGAGTACATTGTTGGTATTGATCACGAGTGGCCACCAAGTGATTGACACGTTTTTTGAAAGCTTTCTATAACATCCCTGATTTTTGCAAAGTGCAAAAATCACAAAAAATTGAAACGTTTTTTTTTCTATTAAAGCAATCCACCAAAAACAAATAAAGCCCAAACACAAAGGAAATAATATTGCCATTCCAATGTTAGAGAAATTAAAAATCCATTATGCCTCTATTTTCCATAATCCCTAAACCTCTTTCAACTAAGTCTTCATATTTCAAAGTGATAGTTTTTCCTTAGCAAACCCTATTCTATAGAATGTTTACAACTCGCAATACTATATTGAAAATGTTTCATGGCTTTAAAAACTTGAGAATTACAAACCACAAGAATATTTTAACCATTAATAAATATTATATGAGCTTGTAAACATTTATGTGACTACAAAATGTTTTCTCAATCTTCTGATTTGAGTCTAGAGGTCAAAGTGCACAAACTCTGCAGAGTCAACAAACTAAGATTTTAGCCGTGTCCCCGGTTATGGACAACTATGAGCAGTTGGACAAGGAATGACGGAAGAATCTCATCATGCCAACTTCATAATAAAATTTTGATGGGTGAACATTGGTAGTTGTTTACCATGATTTCTATCAGTGGTACTCCTAAATTTTAGTTTAAGGCTCACTGGTTTCTATCAGTGATACCTATTACAGATGAAATTGTTTTATGATAAAAGATAGGAGAAAACTGGCTTTATGCAAACTTTGCCAAAACTCCACTCTGCCAAATAAGTATGTAATATTAGTCTTGCCATTTATATCCACCATAGTGTTACTTGCCAATACATTAAATTGTATTGACTCCCTTGTGGCTGCATATTCCATATTGCAGATGTTTCTGAAGACGAGTGAGGATTTCGTTTAGGATCTCGAGACTATCGCCAACATGTTTTGCCTGTGGCAGATGAACAAGATGGGCTCAATGTTGTACTATGTTTTTCGCTGTATTTCCTTGTTTTCTGCTAGTCTTCTAAGACTATGCAAGTTGTAATATTATTTTGTAAAGACTCGATCATGCGATGTAATAGAATTTGATGCATTTGCATGATATTTGATTTTGTACTGTGGTGCTAGGAGTTGATCCAGGGACTACCACACTAACACAAATGTTCTTACATTATTTAAATGTGGGAATGCTACAGAATGGTATCAGGGCATTGTGTTGCTTGTAGAATTCGAGACCCTAAGTTTGGAGAAAGACCCTAGGATTGAAAAAATTCTATGTTCAAACTTCTAGAAACAAAACATCTCACCTTAAACTTTTGCATATATTCTCATCTATTATTCACCTTAGAAACTTTCTAGATGGCCTACCTCTTCAATACCATCAAGATAGGAATGTTGATAACCACACCATGAAGTACAAGAAGTATTTTCACCACCTGAAGACCTACACTCAAGATTATTGAAGAACCTTGAAGAAATACTTAGACTTCACAACAATCAAGAACAGCTCAAGACAGTGAGAGAAGAACTTGGATAAAAACTCAAGAAGATATAGTTGAGACCACCAATCTAGTTACTTTGTTAGAACAACGTTAACGTGTTAGTATATTGATCATACCAATGGGTGTGGTATGCAATACTAGATGTTTTCTAAAACTATGTTGCTTGGTGTGATGAATGTGTTGTTATATGTTTGTTATGTGTTGTTGCAAGATGAGTTCCTTGATCTGATGAGTTGGGGTAGGAATTTCTTCAGTCTCTTTCTAATCTCTACTCATCCATACCGAGCCAAACAAAATCCCATACCCATTCACCAACCCCAGTGAACTAGAGTATGAAGTGCAGCAACAAGCCTTTTCCCCAAGAATACCACAACCAGTATCCTACCAAGACACAAGCCATCATATTTAAGGAAGGATAGACTCAAATTGTTGTTTTATGTGAAGGAACAATCACATCCATGATGAAGCCAACTGTATACCAAGAAAAATCTACAAGTGAAGATGGACAAGTGGACTCAAAGTTACATGAGCTATGAAGGTTTTGAAGCTTTTCCCTACACCAATGAGAAGGAACAATGAAGAAAAACACAACAATTCATATAGTGTTGTATAAGAGTTTTACGCAACCCACTAGTTGAGAAATGATAGTTTAGCTCAAGTTTGTCTTACAAATTGGAAACTCCCTGTTAGACAAGTGAGGTGACCTAGTGTTATTAAACAAGATTCATCAATCCAAGTACAAGGTAATGATTGAGTGCAACATGGATTGGCCCCCATGGTGACTACTCACATTATTTACTTTTTTCTATGAGGAATGTTATCTGAGTGACATGCATATTAGAGAGACGACGATGTTAAAACTGAACCATAGAATGGTAGAATACAATAATTACCCTATGTTATTGTTACTATAAAAACGTACTAATTTCGGTGAGGATCAAGCCAACTTTGGAGGTATCAAACAATGGAAGATTTTGCCTGCCATGAGATTTTTGTTAGAAATAGCATGGTGTTTGCCTTCAAGGATGACAACAATAAGATGGAATATTGTCAAGGACATCAAAATACCAAGTTGAGAGTGACCCAAAGACTTTTGATTGACCCAAAGAGTGACACCTCAGTGTCAAAGGTAGTTCAACATAATTCTGTTGGTTTTCAAATCTACCATGAGGGAAAGTTCTACTCAATCCATCTTAAGTAAAACTGCACTCCAAGCTATGTGCATGGACACATCCTAATGGAAATAAATCTTAACCCATAGAACCCTAAAGATTAAAAACATGGATTCAAGACCCCCAAATACCAAGGAGCTGATGTATGCTATACAATAGCACCATGGTAGATGAAATGTGACTCCAGCTGAAGATATAGTAAAACCAGCAACCAGTTAGACAAGAGTTTTTAGACTACCCACAAAAGTTTATTTTAAGGGTGGTAGCCACCAAGTTGTTCTGGAACCCAGTTACCCAAACATATATTTCTTTCTAGCCCTCCCAAATCTCGGGACGAGATTTCTTTTAAGGGTGGTAGTCTGTAACATCCCTGATTTTTTTAAAGTGCAAAAACCACAAAAATTAAAGTGCAAAAATCCAGAAAAAATAAATAGAACCCAAACACAAAGGAAATACGATTGTCATTCCAATTTTATAGAATTTAAAAATCCATTATGCCTCTGTTTTCCATAATCCCTAAACCTCTTTCAACTAAGTCTTCATATTTCAAAGTGACAGTTTTTCCTTAGTAAACCCTATTCTATCGAATGTTTACAACTCAAAATACTATATTGATAATGTTTCATGGATTTAAAAACTTGAGAATTACAAACCTCAAGATATTTTAAGCATTAATAAATATTATATGAACTTGAAAACATTTATGTGACTACAAAATGTTTTATCCAACTTTAATGATTATTAAATGGTTTTCTTAACAATATGTTCTCCAAATGGTTGTTTTCAACTCCCATCTATTAATAATAATCCATCTATCAAATTATATGATTTATTAAGAATAATTTCAAAGCCAAAATTAACTATACCGCTTATTAACTACTCTGTTATGTATTAAGTAACCAAATATTTTTCACCAAACTATTTCGGTAAAATGGACTTAGAGAAAACATATTTTTGAAATATGTTATGCCTATGGTTTTATTTTTATTTTCTATTTTGAAAATGGCATAAACTTGCTATTAGGGTTGCACCCTTGTTTTAAAATTATAAAATGTGAAATGAAGGTAAATATGACTTTGGAAAATTATTTATGACATGTATATTGTCTCTGAATTTTTTTTAGACAATAACATCAATTTAGCCATCATACTTTTTTTATCCAGAAGCCCAAATTTAGAAATTTTGGACTTTTTGGAATCAGACAACATTTATAAACTTTTGGCACTTAAAATTTTTAAATTTGACCATCTTAAATTTGTTCAAATTCAAATGTGATTGTTTGGTGAATTTTGGCATAATTCAAATTGTACAAATAAAAAAATGCAAATAAAATATATTTGGAAACCTTAGGATATGTACTTTCATACCCTCTGTCCCAAAATAAATTTTGATCAAATTAAATTTGAATTTAGGATTAAGTTATCCAATTAAGTATTTTGACATAGATTAAATCCTATAAATAATTTTTAATATAGTTCCTTTTGCAAAATTGTTCAATTTGGTAACCTTGAACTAGAGACCACTTTGTATTATCCCCTTGACCATATTAGAACCATTTTCACGAAGACTTGGCCAAATTATCACACATATGTTTCACCTCATGATAGCCATGTCTTAGAAATTGTTTCCATCATCTATTTTTTGATGTTATGGCTATTTGGAGCCAAGACCAAGTCCCTAAAATGACAAAGTAGTGAAACTCAAACACTAGTACCCTAGTATTCTATCTACTTCTTCACTCCCCCATTCTTGCTTCAAAAATTCATCAAGTTAGCAAATGGAAAACAAGACTCAAGCAATAGAACACACTTCACTTTAAACTTGGTGGCAACATGAAGAGCTACAAGGAAGATCAATGAAGAAATTTTGAAGAAAATACTTCGACTCTACAATTAGAAGCAACTCAAGGAAGTACAAGTGTGAAGAAATTCAGAAGAAAACATCTCCCTCTCTCTCTTTCTATCTTTCTTCTTATTTTCTTTCTTTTCTATTTGACTTAGTAGTATTTGTGCCCATCCCATACCCAAACCAATTAGTGAAGTGAAATCCATGAAGAATTTATCAAGACCAAGAGAAGAATACATCTAGGAAACAAGACTACAATGGAAGCACGAAGATGATCTTCAAGAAGACAAGCATGTGAAGACTTGGAGCAATCCACACAAGTTAAAGAATAACAAGTTGTTTTTGTCCAACCATTGACCCAAATGGAAAATCACAAGATTTTAACTTGTTACCTCCATTGTTATGAAGTTTGTTGAACCTAGACCTACCCTAACCCAAATGGGAAGACTTAGATCACTCAAATGTCTTGAGGAATATAACTAAGAGTTCCACATTGTTATGTGTTAATTTAGTTGAAATAGTGAGATCACCTTGGTGAACTCTTGGAACTTCTTAGATAAATATGTTTCCAATAAAGTTTGATCACTACAAACTCAACCTAGACATCGTTAGTGAACTCTTGGAACTTTTTAGATAAATATGTTTTCAATAAAGTTTGGTTACTACCAATTCAATCTAACCCATACTTAGTGTACTATTAACCCCCCTCCCCCTAAAAAGTATTGAAACCACTATAGAATGAATCTTTCAAAACTAAAACTTAGACCTTGTCCTAGCCAACTTGGTTAAAACCCTTTTGCCATGATTGTTGCCTTGTATGTTTTCTTCATTGTATGTTTGTTTGATAGTATGCTTGTTTATTTTGTTATTATGTTTTCAATGAATAGATTATACGGAGAGCAACGATCGTTTGTGAAGAAAGTGTGATTTCTTCACCGACTTCAACAAGGAAAGTAACACACCATCAACTACCTATTATTTTTATTATGCATTACTAGAGTTTTGAGTAGTATGCATGGTAGGAAATTTATCTAAGTACTATGCTATGCTAATATCCCAAGTAGTATGTAGCCATCCTTCTATATTCTGCTAGTATAGTAGACATTGAACTTAGTAGAATTTCTATGCTCTTCAAATATTTTATTTAGATGCTGAGGATAAAACTACTAAGTTTAATGAATCACCTGGGTGGAAGTGGTAAGACTAGTTTGTGTTGAGTGTTGCGTCAGGGCCCTTGTCTAAGGGTTATTCCACTTGAGGATGGCCACCCAGGAATAAAGAGATTAATAAGTCCCTCTAAGTTTAGTAGCTTCCCGTCCAGGCTTTAGTCATATGGGCTCTGTCTTGATCAACTAAGTTGAATGAACTCACCAATGCTTGACAAGAAGATGTAGGGGTATAGGTTGGAACGGGTCAAGCCTGGCAGTGGTGGAAGTTCTTCTGAAAGATCTCGTCTCGATCTTATCCTTTCCTTAATGCACTCAGGGTGTATAGGATGTTTGGGCTGATTTGAGTCTAGAGGTGAAAGTGCACAAACTCTGCAGAGTCAACAAACTAAGATCTTAGCCGCGTCCCCAGTTATGGACAACTATGAGCAGCTGGGCAAGGAATGACGGAAGAATCTCATCATGCCAACTTCATAATAAAATTTTGATGGGTGAACATTCGTAGGAGTTTACCATGATTTCTATCAGTGGTACTCCTAAATTTCATTGGTTTCTATCAGTGATACCTATTATAGATGAAATTGTTTTATGATAAAATATAGGAGAAAACTGGCTTTATGAAAACTTAGCAAAAACTCCACTCAGCCAAATAAGCATGTAGTATTAGTATTGCCATTTATATCCACCATAGTGTTACTTGCCAATACATTAAATTGTATTACTCCCTTGTGGCTGCATGTTTCATATTGCAGATGTTTGTGAAGACGAGTGAGGATTTCGTTTAGGATCTCGATACTATCGCCAACATGTTTTGCATGTGGCACATGAATAAGATGGGCTCAATGTTGTACTATGTTTTCTGATGTATTTCCTTATTTTCTGCTAGTCTTCTAAGACTATGCAAGTTGTAATATTTTTTTGTAAAGACTGGATCATGCGATGTAATAGAATTTGATGCATTTGCATGATATTTCATTTTGTACTGTGGTTCTAGCAATTGATCCAGGGACTAGCACACTAACACAGATGTTCTTACATTATTTAAATGTGGGAACACTATACTTTCTCGGACATAGCCGACTTGGTCAGCCTCATGGAATCATACGGGCCTGAATAATTGCAGATAAGGCGGACGACACGGAAAGAGAGTGGTTGGATCTGCCTTCCGTGCCAGCAAAGGACGGTGTCCATGCCGGTGAGTGACGGAGAATAAACGACCAATTTGGCTATCCGCCTTCTAATCTGCAGAAAGTCCGGAGGAAGAACCTGGACCGCGTTGAGAGCCCAGTTGTCTCTAGGAGTGGCGGAAGAACTTCGAAAAGGCGGAATACCCGTAGCCTTTCCAGGATACACGACGTACGGATGATAGAAACAGGAACCCATCCAAAACTTCATGGATTCCGAGTTTTTAATTTCTGGAAACCATATCTCCCTGTATCTGCACAGGTTGAATGATATGGTTCCACAAACCGGAAGAACGCCATCTAATGGGTATCTCTTCATGTTGAAGCAATATTGGAATAGATCTAACCTAACTTCTATGCCCAAGTATCCTTCAAATAAAGCCTGGAAGCTGTAAATATAAAGAATAGAATTTGGAGGCAGGTTATGGGGTTGAACCCCGTAGTGTTGAAGAACCTGGAGGAAGAAGGCGGACGGCGGAAACCCCATACCTCTCTGAATGTGGGAGGCTAGGACGACCCGTTCCCTGTCTTTCTGCATTGTCTCAGTGTCGTCATTTTCTACCCTCCATTTTTCTTTGGAGACAAAGCCGTCCTTTTCCAAACTCTTTATCAGAGTCAGCGCCGTGTTGCACTGACTCCAATTTCCGGAATATTGTCCATCATCTTCTTCACCTCCAGCGGTGGTGGCGGCCCCCGCATCTTCTCCGGCGCGAGTGGAAGTCTCCCCGTCCACCGATTTGGGGACGGGAGGAGGTGGAGGGGTAGAGGAGGAAGGCGGCATAGCTCCGGCAGCGGAGCTAAGGCCTCCGCCCGCCAATGCGCTCGCGGGGATCTCCTGCGTGGTCATAGGAGCGCTCGGGGGAGCCATCGGAGCAGAGTACGACAACACCTCCACCGTAGGCTCGGGGTCAGCAGTGGACTTAGGCGTGCGAGAGGGGCTTCCGGTAGCCATTTTCAGGTGGCGCAACCGTAGGTTCGTGCTCACGGTGGGCATAAAACCCGACACCCGAATCTCGATCCCGAAAAACCCGATCCCGAACTCGTATAGCCCGAACCCGAAAAACCTGATCACTATATCGGGTAGCAGTTTTGAAAACCCGAATTTTATACATAAAATTCGGGTAGAAGGCCACAACACCCGAATTTCCCTAATAGCCCGATATAGTTTGGCAGCCCAGTAAAAGCCACACAGGCACCACGCATGGAGAAGGCCCAGCCCAAAATCACGAAAGGTTCACGCCTTCACGGTAGCGTGCAAAACCTAGGTCGACCCTGCCCCAAGCGGCCAATCCAACTGCTCATCCTCTTCTTCACAAGAACCTGCGCCGCCGGTCTCGCCAGCAGCCACCACCTGCCATGGCCGCTGCTCGGCTCAGTCTATCCGCAAGAAACATCGTTGGAGCTACCTCGCGCTGCCGCTACTTGCCCTCCTCCGCCTCCTGTTCGACCCAACCAGCCTCGTGGCTGCAGCACTAATTGCAGCGCTGCGTGCGCCAACTCTATCTCCGGCCGCCGGCCGCCGTTCTCCAAGGGATCCGGCCAGAGAGCTCGGCGACATCTCCAGGCGCCGTCCCACGTCGCTGGCTCGCCCAGCAACCTTCTACTCCGGCCAGCGTAGGCCTTGGCCGTGCCCTTGTAACATGGATTTTTTCTTGTACGTTGCATTTCGGGCAAATCGGGATTTCCCGTACCCGAACCCGAACTTACGGGAACCTGAATCATCGGGTAGCAAATTTTGAAACAAAATCTCGGGTGTCATTTTTGGAAACCCGAAATTTCTAATACCCGAATTACCCGACCCGAATATTTCGGGTAACCCGAACGCCCAGCCTGAGTTCGTGCTACGGCCGCTGATGTTGTGTTCTCCGACGAGGTTCTTGCTCTCTTTCTCTCTTGAAAACAAGAGCGCGCAAGTGCTCTAGGAAGTTGAAAGTAAACTATGGGCACCTAGAGGGGGGGTGAATAGGTGCTACGATCAATTTTAATTTTTCTTCACAATTAGGCTTGACAGAAAGGTAAATTCTCTAGATAGTGCAACTAAGGTGAATTTACCTATATGACAAGGATAGCAACTAATGCAACTAGTACAACAATAAATGCAACAGGTACAAGTGAGTAAAAGATAAGGGAACGAGATAACCGATAGGAAGCACGCGGAGACACGATGTATTCCCGAGTTCCTCTTGTTAAGGGAGTACGTCTCGTTGGAGGGGTGTGAGCTCGCCACGAACGCCTACTCAACGCCACAAAGGCCTCGCCCTATTCTCCGATGAACCCCGCCACAAAGGCCTAGTCCACCTTCCACTATTGATCCCCTTTGAGGCGGGAATCGAATCCTTTACAAACAAGCTTGGGGCACACACCCACAACCAAATTGGGGGCTCCCAACAATCACAAATCACCTAGAGTAGCAAGAAGCCTAGGTTCTCCACAAGAGTAAACCCTAGGAAACGACCCCTCAAGCCAATGAGAGGGAAATGGAAATCCGGTTGGTGAAGATGTAGATCCGGGGCTTCTCCTTCAATCCTCAAAGTTTCAAAAAGTTTGGGTGGAGGAGATGGGAGATCTAGCTTGGTGGGTGAGCTCCAATCAATGGGGACTTTAAATCTGGACGAGCTACCCCTTGGGGAAGAAGGGGAGCATCTATTTCTAGCTCCACCAAGAAACTAGCCGTTTTCTGCGCAGTTGAAGTACAATCCGGAATAATTCTGGAACTTCCGAAATAATCCGGAGCAATCCGGATTATAACAGAAGAATTCACGTTCAAGTCGGAATCGCTTCGGTTTGGTCCGAATGATTTTGGATGGCAACAGAGGTTTTCGCGGCCATGTCAGAATCCCTCTGGAATAAATCCGGATCCCGGAATCACCCGGAATAATTCCGGATTGCAACAGAGGTATTTGCGGTCATGTCGGAATCACTCCGGAATGGTCCAGAATAATTCCGGATTTCACTGAAAACATCTTCTTCGAGCCAGAAAAACGTCTGCCGAACTTTCATCTTCTTCACCATTTCTTGACACCGTTTATGTGCTGATTATGGTTATAACCTTTTCAACAAATAGCACACACGGTTAAAACTCATTTATGTTGTTAACAAACACACAAAACATAGAGATATCTAAAATGCACTTTCATAAGTTCTCGAGTGAATCGCGTGGAAGGGGAAGGAATGGAACAAAGGGGATGAGGCGGTGTATTTATAGCCATTACCCCGAGATACGTCCCAATGGATAATTTAGCCATTGGATGTCTGACGCATGTCACGCAGAAAAATGCGAGATACGAGGAGACGGGGTGATAATGTCTATCTCCTCATTCCTCGTGCAAAAAATTTGTCAAAGATATGTTTCTAGTCTTTGACTGAAACCAAACGTCCGTGATGTAAGCGTGATTTTCTCGCTCATGTCACAGGTTCCTTCTCTGCAAAGATTCATGGAAAAATGCCGGATTTTGGAAATCCGAGTTTGGCATAAGAAATTTCAAAGAAGAGAATTCATGACTAAAGCGCCGATTTTTTTTTTGAAAAGAATGCAAATTGGTGAAGGAACGACAAGATGAAGTCTTAACTCTCCTTGGGGCTACTGTCAGATATATGCCAATTGGGGGTATGTCCGGCATTGGCCGAAGGCCGGATTACCAGGGTGGTCCACAGGCAATGGAGTGAAGTCCATTGGGCGGCCCAAGCTGACGCGCAGGAAGCCGGATTCTAGAAGAACCCGGATCGCGACCCAAGAGAAAAAGCTCGATGCCTTGATTTCTAAGAATAGGAATAATTTCGATAGTCTTCTAGGTTTCCTTCCTGTAAGCCCTAGTCCACCTATCTATATAAAGTCGGACGGGAGCAGTCGAGAGACAACAGAGAACAAGGGTTAGAATAGCTAGAAGCCAACTCGCTGGCAAGTTCATCCTCGCGGATTTAGAGAAACCATACTCACATTATACTTTGTATACTTCAGGCTTCAGCCCTAATTTAATGAGATTGCAGAGTAGGAACGCCGCCATAGTTGCATCGTACCGAACTTGGGTAAACCCGTGTACTCGTTTCCATTCTCCCACGCTTCCACCCACGGTTCTATCAGCAGGCTTATGGCACCCCCGACCATGAACCTAACTAAGAAGAATCGACAACTACATCATACCTTCCGCTTGGGTTCTCCCAAAGAGAATGTGATCACGTCAGCATTAGATAACCCAAGTGGAAGGCATGATGTAATCTAGCAAAAAAATCCCCTAATTAAAGAACCATGGTTTATCGAACCAGTAGGACTACCTAGTCTTAGATAAGGTTGCTTGTTGTCTGGCGCGTCAACACGTGAGGAACCTGCACACAAACACAAACTCTCTCTTGTCCCAACTTTACGGAAGGTTGTCAATCTTCCGATCTTACTGAAAACTAGAGAATTAAATGTATAGAGTCTTGCAAAGCAGTAAAAGTAAAAAAATATAACAGTAAGGAAACAATTATGAAAGTTCTTAAAACAAGGTTGCAAATATGAGTAAAAAACCACGTGGGGCCATAGGTTCGCCAGTGGTGTCTCTCCAAAGAAAACAAACATGCTCGATGAGCAAATTACAACTAGCCAATTGAAAAATCATGAATGTATAACAACACTATTATGATGAGATACAGTTCACAGATTCTAACATTGTAGGAATTGCATCAAGACATATGGAATGCTATCCAGCATGCATCCATATCTAAAAGTCTACCTCAAGAAAGCTATCCACCAAATCTCTCTGGTATTAAGTGGCAAAAACGAAGGGATTGCTTTGTGTGCAACAGACAAATGCATTAAGAACAATAGTTAATGTAAGCAGTAGTCCTCGTCCATAGACAAGAGCTCCGCTACTTTCTCCCTAGTAGCAGCAACACATCCCCCACCCAGCGCGTTTCTGTCACTCGAGCATGGATGTAAGGGAGGCATGAACCTGTCATCTAGCACATAAACCCTCTCTTGGAGGTGAAAACAACTACGTGGCCAAGGTAATCATAAACACCAGAGAGCATTGCAAGACAAGATTAAAAATTTCTACAAATATAAGTGAAGCATCTCAGATTGACACGAACCAAATATTCATAATTTCATGGGTCGTCGGATCCCAGCAAACACAACATGCACAATTACATAACGATGGTCTCGATCTTGCGAGGCAGCTCACGAGACTCTAAACATGGAGTCACAGGGGAGAGAACAACTATCTTGCTACTGCTATGGACCCGTAGTCCCAAGATGAACTACTCGCGCATCTGTCCGGAGGTGATCATGGCAATGAAGAGGCCTCCGATGACGATTCCCCTCTCCGGCAGGGTGCCGGAACAGGGCCGTAGAATCCCTAGATTGGACTTTCAAGGTAACGGCGCCTCTCTATATGTTTCGTGGAAAATAATTCTGTCCCCGACGTTTTTAGGGTTAAAGGCAATTTACAAAGAGGCGTTTAGAGGCGGTGGTTAGGGTCCTCAAGGGCCCACCAGACACGACCTAGGGTGGGGCCGCGCCTTGCACCCCTTGGCTCCCCTCTGGCTCTTCTTTGGACTTTGTCTTTGTTCCGAGTAAAAAACAATCTCCATGGATTTTCATCCCTTTCCGAGAATATTTCTTTAAGAAGTTTTCTGAGATAGAAAAATAGCAAAAAAAACAGCAACTGGCCTAGGCATCTTGTTAATAGGTTAGTCTATGAAAACATCCAGAAAATGAATGGAAACATGAGAAAAATGTGGAAAACAAAAGGTATTGGGTAGAAAACAAGCATGGCGCATCAAAAATTATAGATACGTCTGCAACATATCAACATCCCCAAGCTTAACTCCTGCTCGTTCTCGAGTAGGTAAGTGATAACAATATTTTTTGAGGTGACATGAAGCCAACACAATCTTGATCAACATTGTGTAAAAGCATTTCAAGCTGAGATCAAAGTACTTTTACAAAGGCATGATAAATATTATTTGAACTGATGCAAACTTAGAAACAATGTTGGACATGAAAATTACACAAATAAATGATAGCGAATAAAAATGCATTGAAAGTGATAAGTTTGTTTCAATCATAAAGAAAAACATAATAAAGTGGTATCCAGCTTGTCCTTCGTGTGGTAGCAAAACATAAATATCAGGACACCTTCAAAGTTTAAATGGTGACTAGATACAAATAATTTGAGAGCAAGCAATACCATAATCATGAATCAATCAATAATAAATTTTGGGAATATGCACATTATACTCAGAATGACAAGTATGCTCTCTTAACTGGTGCATAAAGTAAGAAGATGAAGACTTGGCATAAAACTAAAAGAAAGGACCTTCGCAGAGGGAAGCAGAGATTACTCATGTGCTAGAGCTTTTTTACTTAATAAAATAGAGGTATTGAAAACGATTTTGAGAGAGGTGTATGTCTATGTCAACAAACGGTAATGAAAAACTTATCATAATCCATGTCAAATAACGTGTTTAGAATTTTGAGAGAGGTTTCCATTAGCATTTTTTCTTTTGTTTGGCACTTCCCCCCTCACCTTTCCTTTCACAAACAAGAGCTAGACGTATCCACGGGTGCCCACCAGGATTCATCAAACCATGGGAAGTGACCTTTTTATTATTTTAGTTCATATTATTTGGCACCAGCTCTCTGCAAATTTAGATGAGCACAAATTCCATACTCATCAGCTGAAATAAGGGGGAAGAACTTTGCTTGACATAAACCATGATAAACTTTAAACTGCTTCCTTATGAGCTAAAACAGGAACACAAAACTGGTTAATATTTTTGAAGGTTTAAAGGTAGCACACGAGAAATTTACTTCGAGTGGCGGTGAAATAACACATATAGGTAGGTATGGTGTACACACTGGAAATTTTGTTTTGGAGAGTTGGATCCATGATTAGAGCCCATACTCAGTACAGGTGAAGGCTAGCAAAAGACTGAGAGCGACCAACTAAGAGAGCAATAACAGACATAATCATGCATAGCGATAAAACATTATTAATCGAAGCATGAAGAGATATCACAAGTCAAAAACTAAATAATCATCAAGGCTAGAGGTGACTTTCTTTATAATCATAACATGGTGTGAGCATGCGCCGGGTCAATCCAGATAAATCATTCAAAGGAGAATACCACAATACCATGCTTCAACATGAAGAAACAACACATGATTCAATTTCAATGGCACATTAAGCACTCTTAGATATTTGAGACTATTCATGATACATAATATACTACTAAGCACACAATTAACATAACATCTAACATGACATGTCAAATTCTAAGCCACAGTCAAAACAAGCTTCCTATTGCACCACTATAAGCATGAAATATTTTACTCATCTCCAACACCAATAAACTTATTTGATACAAATCTCAAAGCAAATAAACATCAAGGAACATAGATATAATCATATATAACTGAAGTGAACCAACAAGCTCTTAAAAAATCGAGTGAAAACAAGAGTTGAACTCAGTACTAGCAAAAACTGAACACTCACAGAACAAAAAAGAGTGAAAATTAGAGTGTTCTATACAATGAAAACGGAGCGTGTCTCCCTCCCTAATAAAAGTTCTAGGATCCAACAATATACTACAGCAAAAAAAAACTGAAAGCAAAATAAAATGACGCTCCAAGAATAACACATATCAAAGCAATACAAATATAGTGTTTTGAAAGAAACCTGATATTTTTGTTGATGAAGAAGACGATGCCTTGGGCATCCTTAAGCTTTGATGCTTGTACTTCTTCGATATGTCTTGGAGTGAGATGGTCATCCCCAAGCTTGTGATTTTGTCCATCCTTCATCTCATCCCATCATTCTTGTCTCCCTACACTTGAAAACTTCCTCCACCTAAAACTTCTCACAGTCTTCATTAGCAACGTCAATGCATCAAAATAATAAATCCACTTTCTTCAGTTTCAACACAATTCTAACACTCTTTAAAACATTAGGTACTATCACGACCTCTTTTATGCCCCCCCCCCCCCGGTAAAAATCTCAAAAGAAAAATATTAAGAGGCAATGCAAATATTGGCAGAAATCTATCAAAATAGAATAGCTGGTAAGATAAAAAAATCGTGGACTTTATGTTCCTCAAATAAAGAAGTGCGAAAACCATGGAAGTTAGATAACAACCCGGGACAGGTGTCCAAATTATATAAAAAATTCCTCGAGTTCTGGCTGAGAGAGCCGAGGTTTTCGGTGAAGTACAAAAATCTAGACAGAAAGCAACAATTCCCCAAATCATAACTCGCTATTAGAGGTTACTCTTGGAAAAAAACCGAAATAAAAAAGGACAAGGAGCAGTTGTTACATAGGTAAAAACTTCCAAGACACAAAAGAACAAAATAAAACAAAGAAAAACAAACAAAAACAAATGGGCTGCCTCCCAAAAGCGTTTTTTAGTGAAAGAACAATAAGACCTTTTAGCTAGGCATGAAGAACGAATCAAGTATTATCAATAGAATCATGGTTAGTCCTCACAAGGGACTCAAAAGGTAATTTAATTATCTTTATAGTGAAATATTCCATGCCCTTTTTATGGGGAAACTGAAATCTTGTGATTCCCTCTTTCATATCAATAACAACACCAACCCTGAGAAGAAAAGGCCTACCCGAAATGGTAGGACAAGAAGTATTGCATTCAATATCCAAAAAAAGAAAATAAATGGGTACATAAGTATAATTAGAAATATTAAAAACATCATCAATCCTTCCGAAAGGTCTGTTAACAATGGAGTTTATAAGATGCACTCCCAAAATACTCTCATCTAATGGTTTCAAATCAAACATATCATATACACTTTTAGGCATAATAGAAGAACTTGCACCAAGATCACACAAAGCATTGCAATCAAAATAATTCACTATTATAATAGTGGGCTCCCAGACATCTTGTAATTTTCTAGGAATAGTGTCTTCAAGTTTGAGCCTTTCTTCCTTAGCTTCAATGAGAGCATTAGTGACATGTTTAGTGAAAGCAATATTTATGTTACTAGCATTAGGATCTTTAGCTAATTTTTGTAAGAGCATGACATAATCAAAGATGGTGAAATTATCAAAATCAAGTTTCTCATGCTCAAATATGGTGGGAAAAATTATCCTAAAGTCATATTAACCTCAATCCCACTTACAACAATTTTCTCACTAGAATTTTTTTTAATCTCCAAACTTTTGGGACTCCTTCTACCTAAATTCACGACCTCTCCAATCCCATTTGTTTTGACATAAAAATGTTTAGAAGCATTAGGATACTCATTGGTACTAAAAGTTTTCACTTCTTCAAAGGGTTCGATGGTATAAATTTTAACATGCTCACTTTTAGTGTTTTTTAGCAATTTCAACTTCTCTTTCTCTTCTAGCACGTATTTGAGATAACATTCTCATGTTCTCACTTATTTGAACCTGTAGCATTTATAGGTTCAGTTCTCTTCGCCTCAAGAGGTGTAGTCCTAATTTTTCAAATTTCTACATCATGAGCAAGACTATCTAGTTTTGCACGCCTATCATCAACAGTTTTATTGAAATATTTTAAGCATGTTCTCAAGATCAGAGGTGGGACTTTTAGAATTGTTGTAAGCACTATTGTTGAAATTGCTTCTAGCAATAAAATTCACATCAATTTGATCATTCTCATTAGAAATCTGAGGGTTTAAGGGAACATTATTAGGATGTATAGACACTTTTTTAGCTAGCAAAGAAGCACACATATCAATTTTATCACTAAAAGAAGAGACATCCTCAACAAAATTAACCTTTCTACCTGTTGGAACCCTTTCTGTGTGCCACTGGGAATAGTTTGTTGATACGTTGCAAACGTATCTATAATTTTTGATGCTACATGCTTGTTTTTTATCCAATACCCTTATGTTATCATGTTTTCACATGTTTCCCTTTGTTTCCCGGATGTTTTCATCAACTAACCTATTACCAAGATGCTCCAGGCCAGTTGGTGTTTTTTGCTGTTTTTCTATTTCAGAAAAGTTCTGAAGGAAATATTCTCGGAAAGGGTTGAAAATCCACGGAGATCAATTTTTACCCGGAATGAAGACGGAGTCCAAACGAGAGACGGAGGGGAGCCAGGGCACTAGGAGCATCCCATGCGCGGCCTCCCCCTTGGTCGCGCCTGGTGGGTCCCTGGGAGCCTCTGGTACCGCCTCACGCCCGCTCTTCGCCCATAAATTGGCTTTTACCCTAAAAACTTTGGGGACAGAGTTATTTTCAACGAAAAATATAAAGATGCGTCGTCATCTCGAAAGTCCTATCTAGGGATTATGTAGTCCTGCTCCGTCACCCTGCTGGAAAGGGGGTCGTCACCGGAGGCCTGAGGCCTCTACATCGCCATGATCGCAGGTACACTATATTGAAAGGAAGTATTTTATTTTGCACATTATTTGGTCGCCTGGATTGCACGAAAAACGTAGCCGATACACAATGTAAAGCATTTTGGAGCCAGCCTCCATGGGAAAAACCCAGATCGACAATTTCTTCGGGCACAGTCCAGCGGGATATGGAAGTGGGGAAATCTTATCTTCTTTCTTCGATACCATATTGTATAGCTCTCACATGGCATGGCAGAAGCCGCCACAATAAAAAAAATAAGCCATGCATGCTATCAAACCCCACCAACCACCAGGAAACTAAACAATATGAAGGTGTATTTTACACCGTCTCCACTGTACCAAAATAGTTGCAGACTACCTAAATAGTGTTCCCGTGCTTCCTAGATTGTTGAACACGGAGCTAGCGAAAATTACGACACAATGCTAATGAGTGAAATGCATCCACGAGGTCGTCAGACTTGTTGGCTATGTCCAAAATGGTCCTTGAACTTAGCGAATGATCTAATATGTCCCTAATCTCACGTTCAATATGTCCATCAATGACTCAAAACTGGGTTGAGTCCGCATTTGCTGACGTGTCACCGTATGGGTCAGAAAATGGTTTAAACTTGAAAAATCCGTATCTTTAATTATGTATATCCAAAATTTATGAATCGTACCTTTTTGAAAAACCTTGGAAAGATTAAAATACAATGACATATTTAGTTTCCAATTTTGATAAATTTAAATTGTTCAAATTTCAACCGAGGAATTTCAGTATTTTATCATATTCTTAATTCTATAGATCCTTTAAAAAATGATTATTTTTGCAAACTACAACTAAGGATAGTATCTTTGTGTTAGTACCAATAAAATATATTTTCACAAATGTCCAAAATAATCTGGTTAAACTTTGTTTCGAGCCAGATTTATAAATAAAATGATTTTCCAAATGTACATAGGATCAGGAAATGTTTTTTCTTGAGTCCTAAATAGTTTTCCTCCCGTGCCCCTCTAATCCTATATCCTCTCTCAGTGGGCTTATAAGGGGACACATCAGCAAGGTCAATCCAGTCTTGGACCATTCACGATTAGCTCTTGGCGGCTTTGCTTTAGGGAAGAAGTAACCATACGCACAGCTAGCATGTAGTAACCCATTTTTCATGAATTTCATGGCTAGCCGCCCGCCGGCTTTGAGGATTTCTTTTGGAAAGGTGGCGTTGAAGAATTCCACTCTTCGTTATGTTTCTGTCCAGCCTAATTTGGCAGTTCGTACACGCATTCACCCAACATTGTAGCAACTTTGACATTGTTACATACACATGATGAATGCACTTTGTGTATATGTAGTTATGTACGCAGCTGGTTTTATAGAAACCACCCCGATAAGTTGGTTTTGCAAAAAAAAAAAACAATTTAAAAAGATTTGTTGCATTAAAGATAAGATAAGATACTCAATTCCTCATTAAAAATTGGCAACTAAGAGTTTCATCATATTTCTATCCTCCCAACGTTTTCGGAAAGGTACAGTTTGTAAATTTTGGGTAAATGGGATAAAAGAGATGAATTGTTAATTTAAGACATTTTCTATTTCGGACGGATACATCGACACGTTAGTAAAATACGTGTCAATACAGTTTTGATTGTATATGGAGTCGTGGACATATGAAACAAGTTTAGGGACTATGGATGAGTTTCACTCAATGCTATACCGGTTCGGAAGAAATCGGAAAATTACAATAACCACCATAATTACATCTAGGGTTTAAAAAGCTACTTCATTGTTAACATGTAATGAAAAAACACGAATTCGTCTACGACACTAGTTTAACTTCGAAATTATGGGTGGGCGCTCTGTCAGGCTGACCTGGCACGACAACAATCAAAGGGTACATGGCCGTTAGACACCATTCCTTTTTTTCTTTATCTTTTCCTACATTTTCTATTTTTTCGACCACACCTACCTAGCTGGACCAATCTAGCTATGCGCATTTGTGTCTGGGCGTGAGTAGCGGCGGTAGAGCCATGGTCAGCCGCCCTGCCGTGGAAGGCTAGCAAGTAGCCCTACCATGGCAAGACGCCCACCTTTCATGGACCATCACCGTTGGCCCGTTGCCCTCACGTCTTCGTGCTAGCCGACCGTCACTTGCTTGCCGAGCAGACCATTGGGGTGTGTGCCTCCTTGCCACACATTGTCGTAACACCGCCCCTAGAATGCCCTTTGATGTTAGCTTATGCATCCGTTCCGCCGAGGCCCGGCGGCGTCGCCATGGATGACGACACAATTGCTAGAGCGAAGCATGACGGTGGGCAACTCGGTGATGCGTGGACGCTTGGGCGGGCGATCAACTCCATAGGAACCATCGAATAGTGAGGAAATAGAGGAGGAGGGTCAGGATGAGGCCACACAGGAGATCGCGGCGGCGCCACACCAGAGGCGGAGGAGACGACGATGATAGAGGGACAATCGCTCGATTCCTTCAAGGTAGAGCACCATGATGGTTAGGTGAAGGTAACAAGTAAGCTGGAGTGGCTCAGCGGGGTCTATCGTGATGAAACAATCAACAAAGTCGGCGATGGCGTGAACCAAATTCCGATCGTATTCTCGCCCCACAAGTCACCAAATGAGTCGATCTCTCGCGGGAAGAGAGAAGGAGAGGTTAACAAAGTGCTCTTGAGTGACAGAGGATAAGCACACCGAGAGAATCCACGAGCATGACTGACGTCCGGGATAGTTTTGTCTTAGGCACGAATCGTAACTTTGTTTTGTCGATCAAGTTTGTTGTTAGTGCCGATCATGATGAGGTAGACCTAGAGCTCGACGACGTTCAATAACACCGGGAACAGGGTGTGGCCGTGCACCCTCGAGGAAGAGGAGGAAGGGTGGAGAGAGCTGCTGTACTAGGAGGAGGTTGCGCACGGAGAATCGGCGCGGTACACCGCCGGCGATAGAGATACCAGAACGGAAAGGTGAGGAGGGGATCAAGATGAGGGTGACATAGACGATGTCAGCCGTTAACGGCCATTTGTCCTTACCGTCACGAGATGCCAAGTAAGCCTGGCCCACCCGCTAATTTCGCGATTAAACCGGCATGTGGGAAAATCATTGCTTTTTTGGTACGTGTTAGGGCATCTCCAGTCGCCCCCCCAGAGCCCCCCCAGGCGGCCTTTTTAGCGCCGGAAGCGGCGAATAGTGTCGTTTTCGCATCAGCCGCCCCCCAGAAGCCCAAATAGCGCCGAAACGGCGCTAATCCCGCTGGGTTCGGCTTGGGGGGGGGCGAAAATGCGGTGCAGCCCACGCGGGCCAGCTCTGTCAGTGACGCGTCGAAAAAACGCGGGAACAGAAACCCCCGCCCGTGATCTTCTTCTCGGCGTCCGCGCCGGTCAAAAGGCTGCCGGAGTAATGGCGTGGCGGCCGGCCAGTGCATGCGCCCCAGTCAAAGGCTGCCGGAGTAATGGCGTGGCGGAAGCGGAGGCACGCGCGGCGCAGTAACTGCCCCGCCAGGCTATAAAAAAGGCCCCTCGCCGCTCGTCGTTCTCCCATTTTTGGCGTCCAGCTCCTCGTCCTCACCGCGCTCGCTCTCGCCAACCTCGCCGCACCCACCTAGACACGATGACTCGTCGGTTCCGTGCCCACCACCACTCTCCGTTGTACTGCCGGCCCACGGCTGGGACGCGTGGCCACAGCGACGGCGAGTTCCACTACGAGGAGCAGCAGCCGGCACAGGAGGCGGCACCCGAGCAGCAGCCAGCGCAGGAAGAGGTGGCGCCCCGAGCAGCAGCCGACGCAGGAAGCACGGCGCTGGAGGAGAGACCGGAGGAGGCAGCCCGAGCAGCACGCGGCGTACTACTCCTTCGAGACCTGGCGGAACGAGGAGGCGTTCCACCGGATTCGCGGTGGCCTCGAGCAGGCGGCGGCGGCGGCCGAGGCTGCCGCCGTTCGGGCATCCCTGGAGACCCACCGGAGGGAGGAGGCGGAGCGCGAGTCCTACCGGCAGCTCACCGCAAACGCGGCGTCGACCGAGCAGCAGGCGCTCGTCGCGCAGTATGAGGGCGACCGACGCAAGGTGGTGCTATAGAGCGAGCGGCGCAACCGCCAGCCCTCCGAGCAGGCGCAGCTGCACCGGCTGCGGATGCAAGGCTGGGCGGAGCAGCGCTGGCTCGCCATGGTGGCGAACCCGTCGACGAGTACCACGCCGCCCTTCGCCGAGAACGACCACGAAGCTGGCCCCTCCAACCGGTCGGCCTACGACGACTGCGAGGAGGACGACGATGAAGAGGACGACGCTTAGAGTAGTCGCCGCCAGGCCGGGGCGGCCGTAGTTTTTTATGTTTTTCGCAATGTTTGTTTAAATTTCAGTCGTAATCTATGAAAATTGCGTCGAATCAATAAAGTGCGTCGAATTTTATTCCTCGAGTTATTTTGGGCCGAACGTTGGGTTAGGGGCGACTCGGAACCCTGCCCCCAGGTTCCAGATTACCGCCGTTTGGGGGCCGCGGCGGCGTTTTGGCCCCTGTGGGGCGACACGGCCGGAGATGCCCTTAGCACTGCAATGGTAGTTTTTTAAAAACTTGACGGATTATGATGTTCTTTTTTGAAATCCTATCCGCAATTGCCGTTGGTAATTTGTAATTTTCTCGAAGAAATCCCTTCCAAGGAAAACCAGTGCTGCCCCCATGGAGCCTGACCCTCCCATGGAACCCTAGCACAGAAGATCCGCCGCCGCAGGCCCTCACGTCTAGCCCCTCCGTCCCCGCTGCATCCTCACTGCCCGCACCATCTGACGCCGTCGAGCCTCTCCGCCCCGAGCGCCTCCTCCAGCGCCATCTGCCGCCGGTCGAGATCCTCCTCCAGCATCCTCTGCCGCCGGTCGATCTCCTCCTCCCCGAGCGCCTCCGGACAGCAACCTCCGCCGCCGGCCCATCTCCTCCGCGCCTCCGCCGCCGTTCCATCTCCTCCGCGCGACGAGCTTGAGCAGCACGAGCCAGCGACCTCGCTACTCTCTCCAGCCCCACTACCGAAGGTCCCTCCCACGGTGAGCTGCTGATGACATTTCTGGTGATTTTTTTTTTTTTTTTGCTATGTCTCCTACTGATCTATCCTAATTTGCGATAGATAACCACTGATATATGTAGTACTTGTACTATTTGGTGATTTGTGATTTGTGCATACTTGACATGTATCTGTGGAGCTGACAAAAGCGCTGCTTTGGGTCCATGTGCTTCCTTGTGTATGTCAATTAGCAGCAGCAAAATTAACCATTTAGTGTTTTCACTCGCTCTTAGGCCCAGGTTGTGCTCCCTGGAAAAAAAGTAGGCCAAATCGATTACCATGTGAGGCTGGAAGGAGCTTAGGTAACGTGTTAATCTAGCGAATGTTTGTATTCTTGATGCATCTCTGTGGCCAGTGGCCAGCCTAGAAGGACTACAGATTTGCAGATGCTAATGATTAATGTAAGGAATTACACAACTGAGGCAATTGCTTTAGGTCAGACGTCATTTAGGCTGTTTTAGACAAAATTGTTTGATTTATTGTTTTTAAAGGAATTAATGAAAATGATAGTGCATACTTTTGTGGATGTAAGGTGGCAAACTGCCCGTGCATTGCAACATGCCATGATAGATGACGAATATTTCAATTTTCATGTTCTTGAGTATTTCAGTTACTCTAGCAGGCAAGCAGCACAAAATTACCAATATTGGCACAAGGACATAGTCACTAACGATACAAAGAGCAAATCCAGCGGCTGAGTGGCACAAAAGTGTCAATAAACACTTGTTTAGTTGACCAAATCCAGCGTCTGAGTGGCACAAAAGTGTCAATAAACACTTGTTTAGTTGACCCCCACCTTCCTACCAAGTTCACAAATTGAGTGCTTTTGCATATGTTTACAGGGCAGTGCTTCGGGAGGTGTAGGCCAAACTTTCTGAGTGCTTTAGGACGTCCTTCTGCCAATATTGGTAATTTTTTGTTCCATTAGAATGGTTTCTTTCTCGTGTTAATAGCTATGTGCTTTTGTATATGTTTACAGGGCAGTGCTTCGGGAGGTGTAGGTCAAACTTTCTTCCGTTGCTATCGAGTGAGTCAGAAGAAAGTGATTCTATTCGGCCTGTAGAGCTGCTCAGTGATGGAAGACAGCCAGGTTGTAGTTCAGGCGCAAGACAGCGAGGTTGTTCTGTCGGAAGATGTCCAGGCTGTAGTCCAGGCGCAAGATGGACAAATTGTAGCTCAGCCGCAAGACAGACACGTTGTACCTCAGCCTCAAGACAGCCAGGATATAGTTCAGCTCGACAGCCATGATATAGTTCAACCGGACAGCCAGGTGGTAGTTCATGCAGAATACGGCCAGGTTTTTGTTGAGCCGGAAGACGACCAGGTTTTAGTTGAATCGGAAGATGACCAGATTTCGCTTGAGGCAGAGCAGGACCTTGTACAGCGTGAGCGATTCCTTGTCATCGGTCAAGAGTTTAGTAATGTCGACACCTGCCGGAGGGTGATCAAGGACATGGCCATTGCTTTGCATTTCCAGCTTCGTGTCGTGAAATCTGACCGTAGCCGATTCATTGCCAGATGCAACACAGATGGATGCCCGTGGCGTGTGCATGTGGCCAAGTGCCACGATGTTCCGACTTTCACTGTCCGGACATTACATGCAGAGCACACATGTGAGGGTGTTCAAGACCTACATCATCAGCAGGCCACTGTTAACTGGGTGGCTAGGTCTGTTGAGGCAAGGCTGAGAGATAATCCGCAGATTAAGCCAAAGGAGATCTTGCAAGATATTCGGGACCAGCATGGGATTGCTGTATCTTATATGCAGGCATGGCGAGGAAAGGAGAGAAGCATGGCTGCTGTTCATGGTACCCTTGAGGATGGATATCGCCTCCTTCCTGCATACTGTGAGCAGATAGTAAAGACAAATCCTGGCAGTGTTGCAGTATATAAAGGGTCTGGGATGGACAATTCCTTTCAGCGGCTCTTTGTTTCGTTCCATGCATCTATTTATGGTTTCTTAACTGCTTGTAGACCCCTTTTGGAAATCGACAAGGCAGAACTAAAGGGGAAGTATCTTGGGACATTGCTATGTGCTTCAGCTGTTGACGCTGATCATATGATGTTTCCTTTAGCATTTGCTGTTGTCGATTCTGAGAGTGATGATAACTGGATGTGGTTTATCTCAGAACTGAGGAAGATGCTTGGAGTTAACACAGATAAGATGCCTGTCTTAACAATACTCTCTGAGAGACAACCACAAGTGGTTGAAGCTGTGGAGCTCAACTTCCCTACTGCTTTTCATGGATTTTGCTTGAGATATGTGAGTGAGAATTTTCGTGAAGAGTTCAAGAGTCCTAAACTTCTGAACCTTTTCTGGAGCGCTTTCTATGCTCTCACGACCACAGAATTTGATTCAAAGGTAAAAGATATGATGCAAATTCAGGATGTCATGCCATGGTTCCAGCATTTTCCACCAAACCTCTGGGCAGTTTCTTACTTTGAGGGTATGCGATATGGCCATTTCAATCTTGGGATAACGGAGATATTATATAACTGGGCCCTGGAGTGTCATGAGCTTCCGATTGTGCAAACCATCGAGTACATCAGGAACCAACTGACCTGCTGGTTTAGTGAACGTCATAGCTTGGCACTGTCCCACAAGTCCGTTCTTGTTCCATCTGCGGAGAAACTAATTTCGGAATCCATTTCTGATTCACAATGTTATCAAGTACTGCGAGCAAACAAGGTGGAATTTGAGATCGTCTCATCTGAGCGAACAAACATTGTGGATACCGAAACCAGGTTCTGCTCGTGCCGTCGGTGGCAAATTTATGGTATTCCATGTGCACATGCTGCTGCTGCACTACTTTCATGTGGTGAAGATCCTCGCCAGTATGCACATGACTGCTTCAGCGCAATGAAGTACAGAGAAACCTACTCTCAGCGGATCTATCCAATTCCAGACCGAAATCACTGGAGCAATTCGTCCTCTGGGCCAGGCCTATGCTACAAATCGGATGTGATACTTCGCCCACCCAAGATCCGGAGGCCTCCTGGCCGTCCCAAAATGAAGATTCTCAAGATGGAAAGCTTGAAACGGCCGAAACGGATCGTGCAGTGTGGCCGGTGTCATCTACTTGGGCATTCTCAAAAGAAGTGTTCATTACGAAGCTGACACTACATACTTCTATCCATCTTCGCTTCTTTTCTTATGCTCAATCGTATTAGTAATTTCCTAGTTGGCATTGGCAAGGTAGACATTTTTTCATTGTGTGTCTTCAAACTAGCTCTTACGATCGTGTATCCGACGACGGTCCTAGGCCTCCTTTGCTGCACATATTTTTCATGTAACATGGTGCAAGCTGTCCCTCTGTGGGAGCTTCCCTTGGTTACATGTTACTAGGAGCTGGTGATTTCTCGTTGTGACATAGTGTATTCTTCATGTTGATTTAAACGGAGTTTACGGGCCTGTGTGTCCTGTGTTGCTTTCTCATAATATCGCCTGGTGGGTGAGACTGGAGGGCCACGGTGTGTGTTCTGCTGGTGCTGGCGCTGTGGACGCCGCTGAAGAAGGTGAGCTGTTGGACAGGATGCCTCCTGCCACACGATATAGTTCCGTGGCTGCTGCTCCGCTCCATGCTCTGGAAGGCACTGATGCTGGTGAGTTTTACTTTCTTGCAGAAGCATAGATCTAGCGATGTGGTGTCCTATGGTATTTACTTTTGCTACGATTACTTTCTAGCAGAGGCAATTTTTCCCGTGGGTGCTATTTATAGACATCATGGTGTCATATGTACATGTTTTTGTTGTCTATTTATAGCCTTTTCTTTCTTTCTCCGTGGGTGTGGTGAACTGGCGCGTACTAGCTGCTGATACATGTTTTTTTCCTCTGTTTTGATAGATGGAGAGATGTCCCATGGCGTTTTCTTTTACGTATCACACGGAGTGGACAGTCGTTGGCTACTAGTCCACGGTGTCGAGCCGTGTTCCAGTGAGGTGCCACCCAGGTTGCAGCGACGTGCTGCCGGCCAGGAGCTGGTATTCATCGTGTTACTACTAGTGGGAGCTGGTATATTGTTGCATTTTGGGGGCGTCTGAAGGTGTGCTATTCCTTTTGCAGCGGCAGGTGTAGGAACAATGTGGCATGAAGTTTGGCCGCAAGGTTTGTACCTCCGTGTCTGCGTGTACCGATGTGTTGAAAGAATGCTGTTTTTTATGTGCCTTCTGCAGAAATTCACTTTGGCTCTCTAACTTACTTATGCTTGTTGTTGCTGCCAAGCTGAAAACGAGAGTGGTAAAGTTACTTGTGTTTTTACAGTGGCTCAGTCATTTGACCTTGTGGTCAACTCCCAATGTAAGAAGGAGATATGTTGTGTTGTCAGTTAGGACCATGCCCGATCAACATGCGTACCAGAATGCTATAAATCTGTTTGATTTCATGGTGCAGTCTTGTCCTGATTCAGTAAGCGGTTTCTTCTCGCCTTGATTCAGTGACGTCGTCTTTTGCCCCGGCCTTCGAAAATGGATTAGTCGGGTATAGCAGTGGCGGGGCGAAACGTAGGACCTGCTAGTGATAGCAGATGGCACTATGACGACGATGGGATTTTTTCAGAACACTTGTTATTTGGAAGGAAAACGCTGTAAATCACCCGGGGGAACGTTGTGTTCCGTCCCCCGGGTCGGTGTCCGTTGGATACGCGCGACGTGGGCGGTTAGATTAGGCGCACGTCCCCGCCGGTTTCGCCTGGATTAGGACAACACCTTTTTTGTTCCTCCGTTGTTTCCCATTTTCTCGCTTACCGTTACGTTTCCACTCGCGCGGCGCGGAGGCGGCGACGAAGGCGAGGTGAGCGACGCGGGCGGCGACGGTAGGCTTCGCGGGCGGCGACGAGAGGCGACGCCGTCGACGAGGTCGCCCTCCTCCTCCTCCTCTCCGGCTATTCCGGAGGTTCTATTCCTTTCGCCCCCCTCCTCCTCTCCGGCTAGGCTCCCTCTTCATCTCCGGCGACATCTCGTAGGTAGGTAGCAGTCGTGAGCGCCGGCGGGCGGCGGAGCGGTCGCGGGTCTTTGCGCACTCCGGCGCCCCCCTGCCCGAGCCCTATCGTGCTCTCAGGCGCCCCCCCCCCCCCCCCCCGACGTGACCAAGTTCGCCTTATTTTGCATCAACGCCGGTAGCTAGGGTTACGCAGCGGAGGCGAGCGGCGGCGCTGTCGCAGGTCTGCGAGCACTCCGGCGCTCCCCTGCCGCGCCCAATCGCTGTCTCAGGCGACCCCCCTGCCCTTGACCACCATCGTTGCTCCAGGATGTTGGTTCTGAGCAACAGTTGCTCCTAATTTTGCTACAATAGTTAGTCCCCAACTTCATCAGTAGCAATTGTTTGGAACAAATTGCTCCATTGCACTCTACCTACCATGTGCTTATTCTCTGTTTTTTGCATATGTGTTAGTTGTGTTTTTGAGCAAATTGCAAATTATTTTAGCAGATTGTAGACTCTTTGAGCATATTTTTAGTTGCTCAACCACATCGACACCCCGTGTACACATAACCGTGTTTGTAGCAATTTTCCTTTTCAGTTCGAACCATACGTGCAAGTAGTTGTATTTCTGAACTTCATATATTCTTTTTGCAGGTTTTTTGGTGTACTTCCTGGGCCTCCTAGTGTATCTGCTTGCAATATGTAATCAGCAGCGCAATGGAGGTTTGTTCTATTACTGCATTGTTTTTGCTTCTGTTGTTCATTTTGTGTGCTTCTTTTGTTTCCTTTTTTGTTCATAGTGTTCTTTTTTTTGCTGAGCAGGAGCAGGGGCAGTATTGGGTCAGCAAGGACCGATTCGCTGCCAAGCGTTTGCTGAAGTGCGCAAATGATCTCTCACCTCGGAAGCGAGAAATTATTGAGCAGCACAACGCTTTTGCCTCACTTCTCAATATTTCTCCTTTCAATGTGCCTAACGAGCTCATTGATTTTGTTGCCGTGAACACCGTGGTTGAGCTCCGTGAGTTTCATTATGGATCTAAACGGATAGTTTTCACAAGGGATATTATCAAGAAGGTGCTTGGTCTACGCTCAGGATCAAAGCCTGTTGAGTTGCTCACCAAGAGTGTTCATTCAGACATCAGAGAGGCATACAAAGGCCCGTTGTCGAGGCTTCCCATAGAGAATGCAGCGAAGTTGTTGAAGGAGCTTGACGACGGTGAAGAGGATGCCATTATCAGGACATGGGACCTCTTGTGCTTTGCGACTGTTCTGAATCCTTCCACCAACAACATGATGTGCTTAGAGTACATAGGGTCCATGAGTGACCCAAAGAGGAAACATGAGTATGATTGGGAGTAGCACATCTTGGAGCTTCTGATGCATTACATTGAAAAAATTCAGAAGAAGAAGGAGCAACCTCTCGAGCTTGACGGCGTTAACTTTCGGAAGGGCAAGCTGAAGGTTGATTCCGAGGAAGCACCCGGTCCTTCGAAGAAGAAGGCGAAGGTGAAGAACATGTTTGAATTCTGGATGTCTGGCCCACTGCCTGTTCTTGCTGTAAGTTTTTAACTTTTTCTTCACATCTTGCTACTTTACTTAATGTTGTTTGCTCCATTAGTTTTAATTTATTGTTGCCTTAGTTAGTTTCTATTGCTTCATTTGTTTTATTTCTGTGTTTTGTTTCTGTTATCATGTTCTAGGTTTAAGGTTTTACCTTTTTCTGTGTAGCTTGCTACTTTTCTTAGTTTTGTTTGCTCCATTAGATTTAACTTTTTGTTTCTTTAGTTTTTTTTTGTTGCTCCACATTTAAGTTTTGTGTGTACCAGTTTCTGTTTTTTATGTTCTACCTGTAAGTTATTTGCTACTTTACATAGTTTTTGTTGCTCTATTAGTTTTATATTATTGTTGCTTTAGTTATGTTCTGTTGCTCCAATTGTTTATTTTTCGCGTGAATTTTTGTTTTTGTTTTTAGTTGCACTTTTTTACAGCTGCAGGTTGATTCTTGTGTGTTTTTTTCCATATGTAGCTGGTGTACATGGACCACTTGCTAATCCCGAAGAATGGGCACTTCATAAACAATGGGATACCTAGGGTTTGCTTTGTGACAAGTGAAGATTTCAGTTTCATTGCCAAGATCGACCGCGACAACAAAATCTTGCTGAACAAGACCGTCTTTGGGAGGCGTCCTGTAAGTAGACTCCCATTTGTTTTTTTCTTTTTGGCTTCTTCGTTGTTTGCGTTCCCCTGCCACGTTCCAATTTTTGTTTTGTTTGATCTCAACCATGATTGGTTTTTTGGTTGTGCAGTTCCTCCCGTTATCCAGAAAAGTGTATGCGCCTCACTTGGACAGTTCATTGCCCGAAGATATTGATGTAAATCCGTCCGTATCCCCTAATGAATGGCTTGTTTTCCCCACCATCGAGCAAATTGAGGTTTGTATAGTTTTCTATGTGTTGTTTTTTGTAGGTCATTTTGTTTGTTCATATAGCATTTTTTGTTCTTCATGTGTATCAAGGTGGCCTTTTCCCCCCAATTTGCTACTTTACTTATTTCATTTTGCTCCATTAGTGTTTAAGCAATGCTTTTTTAGTTATTTTATTTTGTTCCATTGTTTTATATCGTGCGTACTTTTTCTGTTTTTTCGTTGTTTTTACATGTCTGCTACTATAATAATTTTATTTTGCACCATTAGTTATTTTGTTTTGTTCTGTCATTGTAGTTGCTCAGTTTTGCTGTTTTTTTGCTTCTTTTTTAATGTAATCCATGTTTCTTCTTCATCACAGGTACCATCTCGTTTCAAGAACATATACGACAAGCACAGGGTTAGTTTCGCTTCGAACGTTGATGCTACTCTCAAGAGTCTCGCTGTAGGCTTAAAATCAATGCAGTCCAAGCAAATGGCTTTGCTTTTGAATGATGTTGAAGCTGCCATGAAGGAAGACGATGGCCCTAGTGTTGTGTTTCCAGCTGCTGGGGTAGGACTTGACGGGCAGGGCAATAGGGATGGTGACAAGTCTGATTCTGAGTCCGATGATCTCGATATTGATGAGGATCTTGTTGCTGTTGATCCTACGGACTGTGATTCCAATGTTTGTGGAGAAGGCAATGCAAGGGCAGCAGAGAATGAGCAAACCAATGCTACGGAGCTCAATGATGTGCCGCAACCAGCAGTTGTTGTAGGGACCTCTCAGACGGACGCGGATGGTGAGGAACAGGATGCTGTTAGTAGTCCGATTAGAGGTGCTGTTGGTAGCCCAGAAAAAGTTGCTGATGGTAGTCCGGTTCGAGGTGATGTTGGTTGTCCAGATGAAGTTGTTGCTGTTGGTAGTCCAGACAAAGTGGCTGCTGTTGGTAGTCCATCCAGTCCTGCTGCGGTGATTCCACCCATGCCCACTGCCCTTAGCCCACCTAGAGCTGTTGTGGATAGTACTTTCATTCCTAGGTCGGCTTCTCCCTCACCTCGGCGCAACATACCAACGGGATACTGGGATGACTGTCCCAAATTTAATGTGTGGAGACAAGACAATGATTCTTCCCAAGCCCCTGACCAGAACGACCTTGTGTGTGCGGAAAAGGTCGTTGATGTTGCTGCTCCGATAGTTGGAGACAAGGTTGCTCCCTCGTGTATGTTCTCCTTCCCCCTTTTCTCTATTTTGTTACATTTTTGCATTTTTCATCTTGGTTTTTGTGTGCACTGCCCGCCAAAACAAGATTTTTTCAAAGTATTTCTTTTATGATTCACTTTTTTTGTTGTGTAGCTCCTAAACCTTGCCTTGACGCCCCCATACCGGAAAATTTGGAGGAGATTCCGGAAGCTGCAACACCGGATCATGGTGACAATACAGGTTTGCTTTTTTTCTCCCATGTGCGCCTCGCTGTTCTTTCTGCTGGTCTTTTTTTAAAAAAAATGCTATCTTAGTGTTTTGGTTTTGCTTCTTTAGATAATTATGTTTGCTACTTTATTTAATTATTCTTGCTACTTTACTTAATTCTGCTTGCTACTTTATCTCAGTCTGTTTGCTACTTTAGATACTTATGGTTGCTACCTTAACCACTAGCTTATTTTTTGTTGGTTTTCCTAGACATTGGGGGCAGCTCAGGTGCTGAAGAGAAGAAGGATGCCAGCACTGGCGTGGTAACTTTTCAAAGGAGGACTAGGCACAAAAGGGCTATGAAATATGATGCCAAGGCTCCGGTGGCGAAAAAGATGAAGAAGCCATCTGCAGATACGGTTGCATTGTACGACAAGTTTGTGCGCCATCCGCGCTATCTCAAGTCTCAAAAGAAGGGGAAAGATGACCCGTGAGTCTTTTTTTTCTGGCCTTTTTTAGCACAGTTTTGTAATTACGTGACATTCTTTGTTTTGCTACTAGCTACTCCTTTTTTGCTTTTTTACTTTTGGTCATTGTAGCAACCGGGACACGCCTGATTATGTTTTATTGTTTTTCTTTTCCAGTCCTCCTTTCATTATGATTGGGGGGTCTCACTGTGACTACAGGAGTTTCCACAATTCCCTAGGCCCGAGGAAGTGTCTAGACACTCAGTTTATGTGCGTTTGGTCTGAGAGCTTCAACACGGATGCTAAAAGAGAAGAGGAAATCAGCACAACCGCTCTGAAAAGATATGTTTTCAATTGCTACTCAACGGTTAGTTTTGTCCTAAGACCTTTTTAGATGCATGCCTCAGTTTTGTCCTAAGATCTAATACAACTTTTGCTCTTTTTCTGTTTCGTCATGAGTAGCAAAAGCTCATAGTCGACCCAGCGAAGTTCAACCCAGCTGCACTTGCGAGAGAGTTCAAAATGCAAAATGTGAAGTTCAAGATCATGAAGAAAGACCTTGTGAGCTATGCTTTCCCTCTTACTACATTGTTTTCGCTACGTTGTAATTACATGTGTATTTCTTTTACGAACCAGTTTTTTTGTGGACAATTGTATATCTTTCTGTTTTTTGGACAGAATTTCTCCCATACATAGTTTTTATGCTCTTTTAGAAGTTTTTTCTTGCTACATTAGTTTCAAATAATTGCTACATTCATATATCCAGTGATTGTACAATTTCTAATTTGGCTTTCATTTTGTTCCGCTTGCATTTCTAGCTATACTTCCCTGTGGTCAAAGACAACCACTGGATGGTTTGCACTGTCAATTTGATCCATGACCAGTTCCACATGTTTGACTCCCTGAACCACAAGGACAAGAGCTTTCTCGAGGAAGCAGCAAAGAACCTGGTTTGTTGTTAGAACTGTCTACAAGTATTGCATTTTTGTTGTCTTTTGTCTATCACACTAATGTCTAATTTTTTGCTATTTTCCAGTTCATTAACTTTGCTACACTTTGCAAAGCTTCTGGAGTGTCAAACCACATAGACATCGACCGCTACACTCTTTCCACACCCGAACACCCACAACAGAAGACTCTGTAAGATTTTTTTCTCCTTTTTTGATGCAATTGTACAAGTTTCTGTTTTTGGGGCAGAATTGCTCCCATACTTAGGTTTATATGCTCTTTTAGAAGTTTATGGTTGCTACAATAGGTTAAAAAAATTGCTACCTTCATGTAACCATTCATTGCACATTGCTTTCGAGTTTGCTGCTAACTATGATCATTTGTTTTCTTTTCTCTTTTTTACAGCTATGACTGTGGCTTCTTCACAATGCTCTTCATTCAGCACTTCGATGCTAAAACCATGTTGCCTTTCTCCAAGGATGACATTCTTTTATATCGCATGGCTGTCGCAGCAAAGCTCATCGAGGAAAGAGAGAACAAAGGCAACATTGTCGACATCATGGAGGCTGCCTTGGAGCCTCGGCCGGGGGTGTAGACATTTGTAGTTTCCTGTAGTCTGGAGTGACAATCACCACATGTACATTCGCTTTTGCCTCATCTAGTTTCGTCGTAGCCTTGGATGGATGGAACAACCTTTCTATATGTGTTTTCGTATTGTTTATCCCCGCTGGTATCTACTGATCCACGGATTGTGTCAGTTTGTCGAACAAATTACTGTGGCTATCAATGACAAAGAGTTGACGGTGTATTTTTTAACCATGTGAATGAATGTAGTTTTTCACCTGCTTGGTTTTTATCTACTAGTTCACATCAAATGAATTCTGTGTATTTTCCTGGCACCTTTTTTTTGTGGGTTTATGTTTTTCCTGGAGGTGACCATGTTTTTGCTTCATTAGTTGTATAGTTTTGCTTCAATAGGTATTTTCCAATGCTACAACAGTGAAATCTGGTTGCTACAGAACACCTTTTTATTTTGTATCATACAGAGATTTTCTGAAACCCCTGGACAAGAACAGGTTTTTGCTCTCGCGGAGTAAATCATTTGCTTCAATAACAAATTTGCAATGCTTCAAATGCAATAAAAAGTTGCTACCAACATTTTTTACACAAACAAAAGGTAATAATTTTATGTTTCACATAGCTGACCACATTTTTACATTTGCTCCAACGCAAGAATACAAGATATCCACAGAATAATTCTTTGCTCCAATGCAAGGTAACTATGTTTTAAATCGTTCTATACCAATAGTACCAACGCCATGTACAAGTAACTATTCTATACCAATAGCTGACATCTATTCTTTGCTCCAATGCAAGGTAACTATTCGTAGCAATTGTTTTCAAAAACATCATCACAAAACAGCTACAGCCTTAGCTCAGCCCCAACAGCTATTCTTTCATCCTCCACCTGTTTAGCAACACAATCTTTCACCGCATGTCCCTCCTCATGACACCATGGACACTTCATTGCTCTCTTCTTTCTAGGTTGCTTGGGCTTCTTCACCGGTGTCTTGTTTGTTGTGTTGGCATCGTTAGCTTGCTTGCGCCTCTTCAAAGTTTCTTCATCGCGTAGCTCAACCAAAGTCTTCCGCCTCTGTTCTTTCATCGTGGGACGTCCTTTAGGTTTTACCCGTTTAGGATTTTTCAGTGTTTGCCCGCCGGTAGCAAATTGCCCGCTGTCACCAACCATTGTTGTTGGTTCATCTTGTCGTGGTCCATTTTGTTGCTCTTCATCCAATCCTGCATCCTCTTCTTGACCTCCTTCAACAACATTTCTTTTTGCTCTCAAGATTGCAGCAACCTTTTTGCTAGCCTCACCCACCATTCCTGAAACAACCTCATAAGCTTCATCCACAAAACAAGCATCAGAGGCAAGCTGATTCATTTTTCTGCATAGCGAGTTGTATTTTAGTGTATTGGTTGGTGGGACACCAAATCTGAGCCCGTTGTCCCCAGGATCAGGTGCTGGTGTTGTTGCTACCGAGGACCATCTGTAGAGCAAGTACCTTTCTGGAATTTTCTGGACATTTAGGTGGACCATGACCCTGATGATGTGTGGACATATCAGTCCACACATTTCAAACCCGTTGCAGCCGCATGAGTAGAGTCCCTCCTCAAACTCAACTTGAACCCGGTATGTTCTCACATCTAGCCCAGGGTTTGGAACTAGATCAAAACAAATGCCCTCTACATCTGCCCGTACTGGATAGAACTTTGTTGATGCAGCAACATGCTTCTGGTACCTTTCAAAGATTTTTGCTGTGTAGAATTCTTGTCCTTGCTTCTCAATCGCATAACTGCAAAACAAGTTTTTGCACCATTAGTTTAAAGTTAATGCTACAATAGAATGTTTTGGTTGCTACTTTAACTGATATTGGATGCTACACATACACAGCAGTCAGAGCTTTTTTTGCACTAGTTGCTACCCAACTAGTGTTATGTTTTTGGTGTGCTACAATGGGTGCTATTTTTTTTTCCAGAAATGCTGCTTTTCTTGCTTACCTTCCCCAAAGCGATCTTCTTGTTGTCTCCATTGCAAAACCTGCGTTATCCTCCCGGTCAAGCATCAATGTCTGGCAAAGCTCATACTGTTGCACAAAATTGTACACCGAGTCTCCCGGCCGTATCAGTGTTTTGAAGTATGAATTCAGTCCTTCAGACCTTCCAGTAGTGCTCGTGAATGGGAAGAACCTTTTTCTGAAATAAACAGGGGCCCATGTTGTTCTAGTCTTCCACATGTTTTGCAGATGATTGTTTTCAGACATGCCAAACTCTGTGACCATATGCTCCCAACAGTCCTCAAATTGCTTCACCGTGTCTGTTCCATAGATGCACCCATAGAAAGCATCACTGAAAGGATTACCTTCCGCCAAGTTTGGTCCCAACTTCTTCCTCGCAAGATGCAGGATATGGTAGAGACAGCACCTGTGTACCGAGTTTGGGAAAACTTGACGTATTGCTTCTGCCATTGCTTGATCTTGGTCTGTCATTATGTTATCCGGATGGACACCATCCATTGCTAGCATCCACTGCTCGAACACCCACTTGAACGTTTCTATCTTCTCATCTGCTAACAGAGCACAGCCTAGCACAATCGTGTGTGAGTGGTTATTTATTCCGACTATGGGAGCAAAAGGCATGTTGTATCTATTTGTACAGAAAGTTGTGTCAAAAAACACACAATCCTTGTACTTATGATACAATGACCTTGTTCGACCATCCACCCAGAATAAGGCCCTCACAGCACCATCTTTATCAACCTGCGTAGCAAGCAGAATTAAGTAAAGTAGCAAGAAGAATTAACTAAAGTAGCAACCATAACTAAGTAAAGTAGCAATCAGATATGAGTAAAGAAGCAAAACCTGCGAAGCATAAAAGAAGTTGTTGTTCTTAGCTTGCCTTTGCTTGAAATATTCCAGTGTCAACTCCATGTCTCTCAATGTCACCTCATTGCGTAGCATTGTTCGGATGTTTGAAACATCCCTCTTAACATAACCCAAACATCTCGGGTCTCCACCGTGCACACTGCCCAGAGCTCTCATCAGTTGCGCTGTGGTTATGTTTTGGTTATGCAAGGTTTGTATGAACTGATAGTCCTCCTCCGGCACCTTCCTGTGTGAACGGTAGAACCTGTGCCGCCCCACTTGCTTCACCAAGGCGTGTGTGTGATCTGCTCGGAAAACCGTCACAGTACAAGCTCCATTGCGCACGCCAACGACCATGTGCGCTTTACAATCATGCCGAATGACCTTCATTCGCTGCCTCGTGTCCGACATTTGAACTTGCTCACATGCTTGCTTGCTTCGAGACTTTTGCGCGCTGTGAATGCTCATGTCATTATCTTCTTCAATTGGCAATTTGCTACCACCATTGCTACCAGGCTTCTTCTTCTCAGACTGTGGTCTACCTGTGTGCACGCACTCAAACACCCTGCTCAGAATAGTATCCGGAGGAGCATTTCTAGCTTGGCTGTACTTTGTGTTTCCAATGCGTGTGCCGAAGCCCATTTTCATCGCGTAGTCGTTGTAAACCTTTTGTGCTTCCTCAATATCATCAAAAATCATCCCAACATACGGCTCAACTGGTTGTGATGTTATTTCTTCGCCAGCTTCCTCAACAGCATTTGAAACAGAACCACTATTCGCGCTACGAGGCCCATCAACGAAACCATTCGGAGTACTGTCCCGACAGTCATAGTGGTTCTGATCCTCTCCTCCAGGTGTGGTGTTTAGGTCAAATCCTTCCAATATTGAGTCAGCAACAAACCCCTGAAACAAAAAACAACAAAATCTGATCAATCTACTTTGCTCACAAACCACAAAAAGAGAAAATGCACTTGCACTGAACATAACATGTTTTTCATTTGAGAGATGGTAGCAATTTTTCCTAAATCTTTTTTTATACTCTAACCATGATTTGCTCTTTTTTTGATGGTTATTTGCTCCACAAAGGTAAGAAGTTATTTTCTTTTCATTTTTTGTCGATGCTACAGAACACACATTTTTTTGTTTGAGTTTTCTGGAGCAAAACACCATGCCAAAAATTAGCAAGTTTTAGCAAAATATGTGGATCAATCTAAGATTGCTAATATACTTTTTCTTCTACCCAAACAATTCCAATGCTTATATTGCTGGCAGTAGCAATAATTTGCTACATAACTAATTCCAGGAACCAATCACACCAAGTGGACACATCAATTGGAGCAAACTTTTGTACCAACATCAAAACACAGCAAATTGGACCAATTTCTTCTACAAGCAAACCATCACACAAACCACAGCAAGTGGAGCAATTTCTCTTTCATAGCAACAACAATGACAACTGATTGGGCTCAATTTCCAGCAACCATCATAGAAGGTTTTGCTCCCAATGATCAACAAGTTACAGGAGAAATTTTTTGCAGGAGCAACCATCACAGAATTGGGGAGCAATTTTTGCAGGAACAACAAATTTGAGCAAAAAAACTCACAGAACGAGCTGGTTCCTCAATGTCCGGATCTTCATTGAAGAAGGCGAGAGGATTTCTGACACCTTCACTCGGGAGCGGTGCAAACCATGCTCCCAGGCCGCCGTCGTACAAGCTTGAACTGCGTCTCCGTCGCCGGCTCGCCGGATTCGCCCCCGAGCTTGAAGCTACTATCGAGGGTGGGGGGACGCTGTGAGGATGACCAGGAGGAGGGTACAGAACGTTGTTGCGGATGTGGTTAGCCATGGCGTCTGATTCGCGGCGCGCCGCCGCGTCGACCGCCGTCCGGCGCCCGCGTCGATCTCGTACCGCGCCTCCCCCGGAGATCACGGCGAACTGCCCGATCTGCGCCCTGTCCGGTTTTGCTTCTTTGCTTCGCCTTTTTGCTCCTTGTAGCAAAAGCGGGGAAGGGGTACGCGGGAGAGGATCGTGCGGCGCAGGTTGGCCCGATCGGACGGCTGCCAACCCGGGGGATCGAGTTGTTTTATCCCCCGGGGGACGCTCAGTGCGCGCCTATTTGGAAGTAACTTTGGATTAGCCGGAGCTATTTTCACAAGGTGACGCCGCACACCTGTTATTTGGAGCAAACTTTCGATCTAAATTGAAAAAGCAACACGTACATGTTTCGTACTATCTGAAATCTGGCTGCATATTTTTTTTTGGGTGGGGACGTGTGCGTACCATAGCTTTATAGAAGGGTAAAAATATATTACTTCGGTGCCGGAGAGCCGAAATCGCTAACCGAAACAAGACATATTCACTTTGACCACAGCCACCCGCAGTTGCGGACTATTTTAGCTATTCTCTCTTCAACCTTCCTCCAACCTAAAATAGTCGTACTGCTCCCCCTTCACTTTTCCCGTTCTATTGCTAGTGCGGGTCTTATGCAATCGATTGGATCATATAGATACACCTTCAACACAACATAGGTCATCGAAAAGATCTCGAACGGTTCACCAAAGCAAGAAAGCCGTTTAGAAAATGGATTCCTATTTGAAGAGCGCCTAACCGCATGGATAAGATCACAGTAACCCGTCAATTTTGGACAAGAGCCCGACGAGTCGACTGTGGACAGTCGGCAAAGGACCCCAAGACACACCCAAGCTACTAAAGCCTACTCTCCTAATCCAAGAATACACCCGCCCACACTGGCAAGATTCCACACATGTGTTGATCCTGCAAACTAACTCAGTAGCCGAGCAAATATAAGAAGCATTGTTGAGACCTCGGAAAAATGGACAAAAATAAGCGAAAGGCGAAACAAATTTAAAAAATGGATTATGGCAGACACTATCTCATCAATCTAGCCATTTCTTGTAGCGCGAACACATGGATGCTACACTCTACAGTGTAGCGCCTTTCAATTAGGCGCTACTCTAATGACAACGTGGCGACTGCGGGGCCTGGTGGTGGTCATATAGCGCCTTGTACCTAGGCGCTATAGCCATGTTACTCAAAGTCACGTGTTGACCTCCCTCTCTCCGGCCCTAGTGTCAATTGCACATGAGGGAAGAGAGAAAGAATGTGGTGGCGGCTCCCCTATCCCTCTTCTCAAATCCTCTCAGAAACCCCCGAATATGAAGGTTTCTTCCTTGAATCTTTACCCCCACCAAGTTCCTAGAGTTATCTCTGTCGTTTCCCCGTGTCTTGACCAATTGGAATCTTCTATTTTGGTTGTTTTTTTTTTGAAAAATTGGAAACCCTAGAAATAGGAATTGGCCCCAAAGTTTCATGGTTGATGATTGTGCATAGGTCAAATGGTGTCTTGTATGATGCCTATGAAGCAATTTTGCATGGGGGGTTGGGTTGTTATTATGTTAGGGTTAGATTTTTGCTATGTTAGGGTTAGGCCTTTTTTTTTGTATGTTATGGTTCGTGTTTTGTTATGTGACTAGGAATGTTTTATGGCTAGCAATTGTTTGATTTAATTTTTCATATTGTTGTTTTCGTTACTTTAGGGATGACACAAATTGTTCATGTTCATTATGTGCACAAAGATGCCTTTTTGAAAGGTAATTCATAACCGAACCCGGATGAGATATCTTTGGTGTTCAAGCGTAGTACAACCTATGTAGAGGTTTTTGGAACAAGTGAGAATTGATTTGAATTGGATGGACCAAAATGATGAAGTAGAGTTGAAGACATAATGCGGATCATGGAGTGCACCTCCGTTGGAAGGTTTTGCGTATCAACTCCGAGGTGCTTTGGATTGCATACAAGGAGTCCGTGGAGGAATCATTAGACAAGTCTATCAAGTTGAACTTGGACTTGAACGGTTGTGCCTCCCTATTTAATGGTAGGATTCCACCTCTCACGAACCAAGATGAAGTTATCGAACCTTCTTCCACCCAATATCAAATGAGGAAAATTTTGAGCCCCATTACAAATAACCAAGATGAGGCATTGAGGATAAATAATGAGTATGAGGATGATGATTATGAGGATAATGATAATGTTGTCAAACTCCACGACAGAAGTGTTGGGGATTTGGACACATATCATGAGAAAGAGAACATGGATCATGACATACCTTATTCTCGATGCTATGCATCATACTGAATGATGAGGGTCCCGGTGACGAATTTGATGAGGAGGGGTTCAAGACCAAGGAGGACAAAGCTTACGAGAAGGTAGTGGTACGGGATCATCGGATTCAATTATTTTGTGATCTTAGTCTTGCGGATGAAGCCATGGTCGACGGAGGCAAGAGTATAGTGCTCGGAGCAAGGCACTCTTCTTACCGTGATATGAATCATGAGGACAATGGGATATCTCCTGGTTTTAAGTTCCCAACCTCGTCAGAATTTAAGATATGTATAAGGGAGCACTCGGTTAAGTATTATCACCCTTTTAGGGTGGTTCACTTGAACCAAAAGAAGCGCTACACCGTCAGATGCTTGGAGGATGGATGCCCATGGGTTGTGCGGGCATTACCATTCAAGTAAGGTCCCAAATGGCACATATCTAGTTGTGCATCAACTCACATGTGACGAGGCAAGAAGCTTAATGGAAAGGATGTGAAACAAGATCACCGACAACTCACCTCCGATTTCATCGCTTATAGGCTTCCAACCCCATCTCGTCACTTCCAACAATGAGCATTAAGAGTGTCATGGAACTGGTGAAACCCTATTTCACTACAAGGTCAAGTACGAGAAGGCATGCAAGGCGAAGAAAATCGCCTTCAAGATGTTGTACGGTGACTAGATGAAGCATACAACCGAATCCCTAGGTTTTTGGGAGCCATGTCCGCCGCTAACCCCGGGGATGGTTCATGTGGTTTAGCCGTATGGGAAAAACACAAGGAGTTACAACAGAAAGATTGTCCCAGTATTTTGCCATACATTTTAAGCATTCGAGCAATGTGTGAGTGCATTTGAACATTCTAGGCCGGTCATCTCCGTTGATGGCACCTTTTTGATTTGTCCATACATGGGCACTCTATTGGTGGCAATAGTAAACGATGCCAATAATCTTTTGGTCCCATTGGATTTTGTTTTTGGTGAGGCGGAGAACAATTGTCGGATGTATACCAATTAGGGGTGTATCTGACAGATGGTCGGAGGCCGGAGTACCAGGGTGGCCCGCAGGTGATGGATCAAAGTCCATTGGGCGGCCCACTAAGATGACACGCATGAAGCAGGATTCTAGAAGAAGCCGAACTACGGCCCTAAGTGGTGCAGCTTGGAGGAGAATACAGATTCCTTACTTTCCAAGTTAGATACATTCCGTAGTCTTCTAGGTTTCCTTTCTGTAAGCCCTAATCCGGCTATCTATATAAAGCCGAACGGGAGAGAAGAACATGTGCGAACAAGTAGCTAGAAACCAACTCGCCGAGAAGTTGATCCTCTCTGAGTTAGCGAAACCATACTCACATTGTACTTTGTATACTTCAGGATTCAGCCCTGATTTAGTGAGATTGTAGGAGTAGGAACGCCGCCTTAGCTGCGACGTACAGAACCTGGGTAAAACTCGGTGTTCTCGTTACAGTACTTCCACATCACCCCCCACGACTCTACCAGCAATCTCATGGCACCCCCGTCTATGAACTCTACTACGATGTATCGACAATTGGTGCCCACCATGGGGCCAACGATGTCGGGAGTTACGTTCCGAGCGGGAATACTCGGCAGAATCGACAGTACCATAACTGTAGGAAGCCTGAAATTCGACGACGACGTCGGACGCTTCCTCGACAACGGATTGTACATGCCAGCACGGAATCACCTGGTAAGTTCCTGCATTTTACCGATTGGATTTGCCAACATCTTTATCAGATTAACAACAGAAGCAATGGGATTCTACAGTGGAAGGAGATTTATCCCACCCGCCCTATACCCAATTGAGGAAAACTGATACTGGATTCTGCTCAGATTGCCAAAACACTACTGAATTTGCTTCCTCTCCGGAGATGCCCGCAATTAGATCTCACTTTGTTGGCATGGTGCAGTCCGAGATCGCTGAAAGCACGGAAGAAAATAATCCTGTGGAAGAAGCAGAAAAACATAGTCCCACGGAAAACATGGAAGATCCGACATCCGCCGATCAAACGACGAACTCGGAAGCCGAATCTATATTAGCTACCATTGAGGCAAGATTGGAATCGGACCCGGATCTGATGCAGATACAGAAGATGAAGATGATTTCGAAAGACAAGTCAAATCCATGCAAGGGACCTTCCACGAAGTACTCATGGCAAAGCCGACTGGAAACTCGGACAACGAGGAAGAGGAAGATACCAAAACTCCTCCGCCAGAGGACAAGGATGATGAAGAGGAAGAAGAGGGTGAAGTTAGTCCGACTTATCCCGACATCAAAGAATTGACAGAAGAAGAACCTAAAAAAAACCCATCTTCCAAGAAAAAGAAGAAATCCTCCAGGAAGCTACTATCCAAGTTATAGAAGAAAAAAGAAAAGATGGCAGAGAATGCCAATGAGAACCTGGAAACTGGAGGAGGTGGTGTAAAACCACCGGAGAAGAGAAAATAAATCCTTGTTTCCCGGATATTGGAACAGGACGAGATCGATCTGATCAAAACTCCGGTTGCGCCTCACGAACCACCAGAAGTGCTGGACGCCAGAAGGCAAACCCTTATGTGCCAACAGAAACATCTATTCCGATCCCAAGAAAATCTCCTCAAAGCCCAGGCTACTGTAAAAGCAAAGCAGGAAGAAATTGAGGAATTCGAACGACGGAACATGTCTGGGATAAAACCCCCACATGTTGGCCCGGAATTTCAGCAGAAGCCGGATTCTAGAAGAACCCGGACCATGGCCCACGTGGTATGGCTTGGAATAGAATGAGGATTCTTGCCTTCCAAGTTAGAACTTACTATAGTCTTCTAGGTTTCCTTTTCTGTAAGCCCTAACCCGACTATTATATAAAGCCGGACGGGGGAGAAGAACGAGAGAGACAATAAGCTAAAGGCTAACTCGCCGAGAGGTCGATCCTTGTCGAGTAGCTAAAACCAAATCACATTGTACTTTGTATACTTCAGGCTACAGCCCTGATTTAGTGAGATTGCAGGAGTAGGAACGCCGCCTAGTTGCGACGTACCGAACCTGGGTAAAACCTTGGTTTCATTGTTCGTCATACGACCACGTCTCCCCACATCTCTATCAGCAGTCTCATGGCACCCCTGTCTATGAATTCTACTACGATGTCTCGACAGTTGGCGCCCACCGTGGGGCCAGCGACGTCAGGCGTTATGTTTCGATCGGGGATACTCGGCGGAATTGGCAGTACCATAACTATCGGAAGCTTGGAATTCCGCAACAACGTCGGGCGCTTCCTCGACAATGGACCGTACATGCTAGCACGGAATCATCTGGTAAGTGCCTACGTTTTACCGATTGGATCTACAAACATATTTATCGGATTAACTGCAGAGGCAACGGGATTCTATGGTGGAAGCAAATTTATCCCACCCGCCCTATACCCAGTCGAAGAAGACTATGACGCCGTATTTTGCTCAGATCGCCGATACTCTGCTGAATCGCACTTTATCGGTATGGTGCAATCCAAGATAGCCAAAACACGGATGAAAACAATCCCGTGGAAGAGGTAGAAAACAAAAATACCACAATAGAGGTGGAAGATCCGACATCTGTCAATATAACGACGAACTCGGAAATTGACTCCGGATTAGCCGCCATTGAGGCGAGATTGGAATCAGAACCCGGATCAGATGAATTTGATTCCGAAGATGAAGACAAAGATGCTTTCGAAAGAAAGGTCAAATCTCTTCAAGAGGGTTTCCATGAGGTACTTATGGCAAAACCGGCTGAAAACACGGATGCCGAAAGTCAGGAAAGCCCTAAAACACCTCCGCCAGAGGAAGATAGAGAAGATGGGGAAACCACTCCAATATACCCAGATGTCAAAGAATTGACAGAGGACGAACCTGGTAAAAAACCTCCCTCTTCCAAGAAAAAACACAAAGCTTCCAAGAAACTCCAGTACAAGCTCCGGAAGAAAAAACTGGCTGATCCAGCCAACAAAAACCCGGAAGCAGGAGGAGGAAGTGGAGTTAAGCCTGCGGAGAAGAAAACGAAGGAAATTTCTGTTCCGCCAATGTCAGAACAAGACGAACATGATCTACTTCAAACACCAGTGGGACCACACGAACCCCCTGAAGTGCTGGAAGCCAGGAGACAAGCTCTCCAAAGGCAATAACAACATCTATTCAGAACTCGGGAACATCTCCAAAAAACCCAAGCTGACATTAACTTGCAGCAGGAAGAAATCGAGGAGTACGAGAGAAGGAATAGATCTGGCATTAAACCTACACTTTTACCCGGAATTGCAAGATCGGAAGTAATGCCGCTGTAACACCTGGGGTGTTACCTTAAACAGAAGTTGGTTGTTTTTCCTTTTTGCATGCATCACATGCATCATAAGCATTTGCATCATGTTTTCCAAACCACTCCAAAATTCAAACCAATTAAAACTTTAAAAACATGTCCAAAAATTTATAAGTAAACATGGCAACCTAAACAACTCAATTGTTTTTTTTCAATAATTTGAAATTGTTTTAATCCAATTGCTTGTTAATAAAATCTTTCCTTTTATCAAACCTCCTAATGGCAATTAAATTTCACATCATTTTTCCTTCTTAATGGGCATGTTTCAAATTGTGGTTTAAACATTAATTTCTTGCAAACAAATAAATTAAACAATATTTTCATAATTGCTTGGCTTTATTAAGTAAAATTTGTTATTTCCAAAAAATTCAAAATGAAACCTTATTTGGCAATCAACTAACAAATTAGAAATCAAATTAATTCTGAAGTTAATGTTAACATCACTTTTATGTGCTGTTTTGCCAAATAACCAAATGTATTTATAAACTAAAAATAAAACCCTAAAACCCCAAAATCCTTTTTCCACCTTGTGAAAATAATGCTAACCCTTTTCTTTTATTTTCTGTTTTGAAAAACTAACACAAACAAATTCATGAAAAGGAAAAACCCTAAACCCCCCCTCCAAATTCTATTCCTTCTCCCTCTTTTATCTTTTCCAAAAAAAATTGTTCATATTGAAAAGCAAACAGCAAAAAAAAAAGAGAAGAGCATGGAGAAAGGGCAGCCCACTCTTTTCTTTCTTTCTCCCCCAGCCCATTCCTTTCCTCTCTTTCTGGCCCACCAATTCCTTCTGTCGTCTTCTTCTTCTGTACGACCACCAGCAGAACCGTGTGATCCCTCCCCCCTCACGCCGATGCGCTGCCGTACAAGTCCTCTTCCCCCTTAAAGCACCACACCTCCCCCTCTGCCCCTAACCCTAGTCCCCTTCCTCCTGCGCCGCCGTTCTCTCTACCTCCCACCCTCTGCTTGTCTGTCTTCTGAACCTGCAACACCTAGCCACCGTCAGACCACCACCTGCCTCCTCACCGCGGCGACAACCTGGGCACCTCGAGGAGCAGTTGGTGATGGGAATGGAAACGTGGAGTTCCCCTGAAGCTCCTCGTCTCCTCGCCCGCTGCTGAGGATCCCTGTGGACGCCGCGCCATCGCCGGACTTCCGTCCGTTTCTGCTACCTCTTCTGATCGTCGACGACCAGCGCAGGTGATCGCCCTGTTCCTTTTCCCCTCGCCCCACTACTCTGTCACGGCCACTGCACGCACACCTGCACGCCTCCCCACGGATCCAGCAAGCACACGCACACGACGCGAGCCAGCCAGCCCATCGATCGCCGCAGGTTTCTGCTCGTTTCTGTTTGCCGTCAGGGAGTCGCTGTTGTTTTTGTTCAGTTAACGAGCCGCGTAGTAATAACTCCCCTGCGTATCTGAACCCAACAAACGAAGCCGAGCACCGCAGTGGTTCCAGCGCTTACGCTAGCGCCGCGAGGTTCTGTGTTCGATCCCTAGCCCGTGGATTAAATCCACACCCCTTTTTTCCACCACTGACTGACGGCCAGGCCCCACACATCAGCCTCTCCTGTTGCCACGCAAGCACAGCGAGCCCCTAGGCCCACTGGCAGTGCCTAGGGCTAGCTCCCTGTGCGGTAACACTTGTTTTCCAAAGTTTCTGAAATTAAATCTAGGTCCTTCTAATTAAACAGTTTGGTCCCCTATTCTAAATTGTTAATAACTTTTAAAATATGACTCCAAATCAAAAACTCTAAATATGTTTATTGCTCTAAATTAAATTGTCTTTCCAACTATGCCTTTTGTTTTCTGTTTTGAATTTTCAAAATGCAATTTAAATTTGAATTCAAACAAATCAATTGCAAATTTCTAAAATCAATAACTAATTCATTATTAATCCAATAAATGCAAATAAAATATGTTTTCCATGCCATTTCAAATAACCTTTTCAAATATAACTTCTGTTTCCTGTTTTGAAATTTCAAAATGCATTTAAAATTCAAATTTGAATAATTCAAATGTAATTTGCAATAATTCATAAATAATTCATACTAATTCCAAATAAGACAAATAAAATATGTTTTTCATACCATTTTGAATATCCTATTCAAATATAAAATTTGTTTCATTGTTTGAATAATTTAAATTGCCTAAATAATTTAATACTTGTTTAATTCATTTAAATTTGATAAAATCATAACTTGCTCAAAATAAATTATTTTTGAACATGCAAAATATGTTTTCAAACCATCAAAGCATCAACTTCTCAAATGTGAATTTGAATTTATGATTTGAACAAATAAAATTCAAATAATATTCAAACTTGTTTTAAATTCAATTAAAACTTGTTTAATATTGTTTAATTCATAATAAATACATCCTAATTCCAAATTCAACCTTTGAAACATGTAATCCAACCAAAGTTTGATGTTCTTTCCAAAAATAAACCTTGTTATTTGTTTTGAACACTTTAACCTGATGAAAACAACAATTACTTGTGTGACATCAATAAGGAACCAAAAATTATTAACATGACAAATAAAATCCCACACTTGGTAATTTCCTTTTCCTTTGCATCTATTGTTGTTCATTATTGCTTTCATCATGCCTGCATCATGATAAACCACTTACACATGTTAACTAATTGTAGATCATTGCTTCAACCTTAACATGTGCATCCATATGCAACTCACATTGCATATGGGTCCATTTAAACCTGTTTATCATGTCAACTAGTTTATTCTGATGCATCTTTAACTTGTCATGCATCCATATCTTGATCATGCTGGATCTTTTGTCGTAGTAGTAATTGTTGCATCCGGTGTTTGTTCGAGGTTCGTTGCTTTCTTCCCGGATAGGACGTTGAGATGATGTGAGCAACGACAAGTTCTGCTACCTTGCGGGATCTCAGGCAAGTATACTCACTTGCTGCCAAAATGGCTGCCTTTCATCACTTGTTACCGATACTTTCCGTTGTTCTTTTCTGCTAGCCTTAGTAGTAGTTGTTTCTGTTACGAACCTATCACATGAATCCTTTAACCCTGATATTGCCTCACCTCCATACCTATAACCATTGCTTGTTGCCCGTGTCTTACTAGCATGCTTAGGGTTGTTTGCTCGAGTCTGTTACCCGTTACTTTCTGTTACTACTCTATTATGTTCTGGGGGCTCGAGGTTTAATCAATCAATCATGCTAATGTTATTGTTAAATAATAAATTTGATGATAAGGCACCGGCAGGAGGCCCATGGGTGGTTTTGAGGCCTGCTAGTGTCGACCCCATAATTAGTAAAAGAGTCTTGTCTACTGATCCATGATGAGCGCACTACCCGCATGTGGGAAGCGAGTATGGGCGCCCCCCTCAACTTGACTCGATTCGCATCTCGTCCAAATCGCCACATTTAGTTCGGGTGTTCCATTTGCTGCATGCATGATCTTGCGAGCCCTTGGTACCCGGGTGGAACTTTCGTAGTCGGCATTTAGGGCGGCGTGGTCTTCCAGTGCTATGAGGGTCCCCTTTTCTTCGGGGGCTCGATTAGCCGCGCACGCACAACACGTGGTGCTTTGGGCTTGATGCGAAGAAGGGTTGGGTTGTGTTGAGTGCCCCGCTTGGTGGAATGGCCGTTCCATCTGGCGGGTTATTCATACGTGTACGGCTAAATTGGTGCATCCCTGCAGGGTTAAATCTTCTCGAGAAGCCGTGTTTTCCGCGGTTATGGTTGACTTGGTGAAAGTACTGGCTAACAAGTACTCAGGACAAATTGAACCTAATGATTAACCATATTACACCCAAAGATTAATAACTTGACTAGTAATAGGTTATTGACACAATAACTTGATTCACCTTAATACAACTGGGTGAGTTATCCTCGGATTGCTTCTTCGGATAAGGGGCGAGATCCAGGATGGGTTTGTTTGAAGTTATCTTTCAGTTGGTTACAATACTCGATCTTATCTTCTTTCTGTTAGCCGGAAGTTGTAGTATCTCTCTGTAGTTGGTTAGTGCAGCCCGCTGTCGCTTATTTGCAATAACCCCTTCCCTTCCGTTGATACCAAAGTATTTGTATCTTGTGATGACTGGCTACACCGGTATCTTGTGAGTATGGTTTATCCACTTGCCAGTACTTAACCGTACTGACCCACGAATCCTTTTTCGTGGCTGCATATTCAATATTGCAGTCAACAGGTTTGAAGTCTGACGACGTTAGCTTGGGAATCCCTCCGGCTTGGCCTGGGCAGGGATTGGACGCTCTCGGTTATCTTCAGGACTCTTAGTCCAATTTGTATCTTGTCCGTAGACGGACGATATGTTGTTTCTTCCGCTGTTTTTTGGATCTTTGTATTGTATCAGTTATATCTCTGGCTCGTCTGAGTCATCTTGTATCTATCTGTTTCTGTTGTAATTGTGGAATATTCGTGAACTATTGTAATGTTATCACATGTGGCAACCTGGAATCGGTTATTATGTGGATTTTGGCGGGAATGCTGAAATCTGCATAATGCCCGATCTCGGGGCATCACAAAATGGTATCAGAGCCTTGGTTCCGATTCCCGATATTGTTTCGATACGAATGGCTATCGGAGCAACGGGTCCGCAAAGCCTGTAGGATAACCTCGCTAACGGTCGTTGTTTCTAGAGTGTCAAAAACTATTTCCGCTAAACTATTTTGGAAAAACATCTCAATAGGATTCTTGTTTTCTCCTTATCTCTATTCTATTTCCCCTCCCATCTCATTTGTTTTGGAGTCTCCCCCCTTGTCTATCTTTCAAAGTATTAGGATCCTACGTGGGTGGACGTTTTCTGAGCCCTTAACCTAATAGGTTCGATCATCGGAAGATTCCTGGTGGAAGAACATCGTCGTCAGCCCGAGCAAGAATCTCTTGTTAGTGGTGTCGAGGAGATCAACCGGAAGCACGAAGAATCGATAGTAGAACTTCTTTCCCCTCCCGGGTTAGCAGGTGGATTGCGAGGGCGCAATCCCTTGTTAGTGGTGTCGTCTGTAACACCTGGGGTGTTACCTTAAACAGAAGTTGGTTGTTTTCCTTTTTGCATGCATCACATGCATCATAAGCATTTGCATCATGTTTTCCAAACCACTCCAAAATTCAAACCAATTAAAACTTTAAAAACATGTCCAAAAATTTATAAGTAAACATGGCAACCTAAACAACTCAATTGTTTTTTTTCAATAATTTGAAATTGTTTTAATCCAATTGCTTGTTAATAAAATCTTTCCTTTTATCAAACCTCCTAATGGCAATTAAATTTCACATCATTTTTCCTTCTTAATGGGCATGTTTCAAATTGTGGTTTAAACATTAATTTCTTGCAAACAAATAAATTAAACAATATTTTCATAATTGCTTGGCTTTATTAAGTAAAATTTGTTATTTCCAAAAAATTCAAAATGAAACCTTATTTGGCAATCAACTAACAAATTAGAAATCAAATTAATTCTGAAGTTAATGTTAACATCACTTTTATGTGCTGTTTGGCCAAATAACCAAATGTATTTATAAACTAAAAATAAAACCCTAAAACCCCAAAATCCTTTTTCCACCTTGTGAAAATAATGCTAACCCTTTTCTTTTATTTTCTGTTTTGAAAAACTAACACAAACAAATTCATGAAAAGGAAAAACCCTAAACCCCCCCTCCAAATTCTATTCCTTCTCCCTCTTTTATCTTTTCCAAAAAAAATTGTTCATATTGAAAAGCAAACAGCAAAAAAAAAAGAGAAGAGCATGGAGAAAGGGAAGCCCACTCTTTTCTTTCTTTCTCCCCCAGCCCATTCCTTTCCTCTCTTTCTGGCCCACCAATTCCTTCTGTCGTCTTCTTCTTCTGTACGACCACCAGCAGAACCGTGTGATCCCTCCCCCCTCACGCCGATGCGCTGCCGTACAAGTCCTCTTCCCCCTTAAAGCACCACACCTCCCCCTCTGCCCCTAACCCTAGTCCCCTTCCTCCTGTGCCGCCGTTCTCTCTACCTCCCACCCTCTGCTTGTCTGTCTTCTGAACCTGCAACACCTAGCCACCGTCAGACCACCACCTGCCTCCTCACCGCGGCGACAACCTGGGCACCTCGAGGAGCAGTTGGTGATGGGAATGGAAACGTGGAGTTCCCCTGAAGCTCCTCGTCTCCTCGCCCGCTGCTGAGGATCCCTGTGGACGCCGCGCCATCGCCGGACTTCCGTCCGTTTCTGCTACCTCTTCTGATCGTCGACGACCAGCGCAGGTGATCGCCCTGTTCCTTTTCCCCTCGCCCCACTACTCTGTCACGGCCACTGCACGCACACCTGCACGCCTCCCCACGGATCCAGCAAGCACACGCACACGACGCGAGCCAGCCAGCCCATCGATCGCCGCAGGTTTCTGCTCGTTTCTGTTCGCCGTCAGGGAGTCGCTGTTGTTTTTGTTCAGTTAACGAGCCGCGTAGTAATAACTCCCCTGCGTATCTGAACCCAACAAACGAAGCCGAGCACCGCAGTGGTTCCAGCGCTTACGCTAGCGCCGCGAGGTTCTGTGTTCGATCCCTAGCCCGTGGATTAAATCCACACCCCTTTTTTCCACCACTGACTGACGGCCAGGCCCCACACATCAGCCTCTCCCGTTGCCACGCAAGCACAGCGAGCCCCTAGGCCCACTGGCAGTGCCTAGGGCTAGCTCCCTGTGCGGTAACACTTGTTTTCCAAAGTTTCTGAAATTAAATCTAGGTCCTTCTAATTAAACAGTTTGGTCCCCTATTCTAAATTGTTAATAACTTTTAAAATATGACTCCAAATCAAAAACTCTAAATATGTTTATTGCTCTAAATTAAATTGTATTTCCAACTATGCCTTTTGTTTTCTGTTTTGAATTTTCAAAATGCAATTTAAATTTGAATTCAAACAAATCAATTGCAAATTTCTAAAATCAATAACTAATTCATTATTAATCCAATAAATGCAAATAAAATATGTTTTCCATGCCATTTCAAATAACCTTTTCAAATATAACTTCTGTTTCCTGTTTTGAAATTTCAAAATGCATTTAAAATTCAAATTTGAATAATTCAAATGTAATTTGCAATAATTCATAAATAATTCATACTAATTCCAAATAAGACAAATAAAATATGTTTTTCATACCATTTTGAATATCCTATTCAAATATAAAATTTGTTTCATTGTTTGAATAATTTAAATTGCCTAAATAATTTAATACTTGTTTAATTCATTTAAATTTGATAAAATCATAACTTGCTCAAAATAAATTATTTTTGAACATGCAAAATATGTTTTCAAACCATCAAAGCATCAACTTCTCAAATGTGAATTTGAATTTATGATTTGAACAAATAAAATTCAAATAATATTCAAACTTGTTTTAAATTCAATTAAAACTTGTTTAATATTGTTTAATTCATAATAAATACATCCTAATTCCAAATTCAACCTTTGAAACATGTAATCCAACCAAAGTTTGATGTTCTTTCCAAAAATAAACCTTGTTATTTGTTTTGAACACTTTAACCTGATGAAAACAACAATTACTTGTGTGACATCAATAAGGAACCAAAAATTATTAACATGACAAATAAAATCCCACACTTGGTAATTTCCTTTTCCTTTGCATCTATTGTTGTTCATTATTGCTTTCATCATGCCTGCATCATGATAAACCACTTACACATGTTAACTAATTGTAGATCATTGCTTCAACCTTAACATGTGCATCCATATGCAACTCACATTGCATATGGGTCCATTTAAACCTGTTTATCATGTCAACTAGTTTATTCTGATGCATCTTTAACTTGTCATGCATCCATATCTTGATCATGCTGGATCTTTTGTCGTAGTAGTAATTGTTGCATCCGGTGTTTGTTCGAGGTTCGTTGCTTTCTTCCCGGATAGGACGTTGAGATGATGTGAGCAACGACAAGTTCTGCTACCTTGCGGGATCTCAGGCAAGTATACTCACTTGCTGCCAAAATGGCTGCCTTTCATCACTTGTTACCGATACTTTCCGTTGTTCTTTTCTGCTAGCCTTAGTAGTAGTTGTTTCTGTTACGAACCTATCACATGAATCCTTTAACCCTGATATTGCCTCACCTCCATACCTATAACCATTGCTTGTTGCCCGTGTCTTACTAGCATGCTTAGGGTTGTTTGCTCGAGTCTGTTACCCGTTACTTTCTGTTACTACTCTATTATGTTCTGGGGGCTCGAGGTTTAATCAATCAATCATGCTAATGTTATTGTTAAATAATAAATTTGATGATAAGGCACCGGCAGGAGGCCCATGGGTGGTTTTGAGGCCTGCTAGTGTCGACCCCATAATTAGTAAAAGAGTCTTGTCTACTGATCCATGATGAGCGCACTACCCGCATGTGGGAAGCGAGTATGGGCGCCCCCCTCAACTTGACTCGATTCGCATCTCGTCCAAATCGCCACATTTAGTTCGGGTGTTCCATTTGCTGCATGCATGATCTTGCGAGCCCTTGGTACCCGGGTGGAACTTTCGTAGTCGGCATTTAGGGCGGCGTGGTCTTCCAGTGCTATGAGGGTCCCCTTTTCTTCGGGGGCTCGATTAGCCGCGCACGCACAACACGTGGTGCTTTGGGCTTGATGCGAAGAAGGGTTGGGTTGTGTTGAGTGCCCCGCTTGGTGGAATGGCCGTTCCATCTGGCGGGTTATTCATACGTGTACGGCTAAATTGGTGCATCCCTGCAGGGTTAAATCTTCTCGAGAAGCCGTGTTTTCCGCGGTTATGGTTGACTTGGTGAAAGTACTGGCTAACAAGTACTCAGGACAACTTGAACCTAATGATTAACCATATTACACCCAAAGATTAATAACTTGACTAGTAATAGGTTATTGACACAATAACTTGATTCACCTTAATACAACTGGGTGAGTTATCCTCGGATTGCTTCTTCGGATAAGGGGCGAGATCCAGGATGGGTTTGTTTGAAGTTATCTTTCAGTTGGTTACAATACTCGATCTTATCTTCTTTCTGTTAGCCGGAAGTTGTAGTATCTCTCTGTAGTTGGTTAGTGCAGCCCGCTGTCGCTTATTTGCAATAACCTCTTCCCTTCCGTTGATACCAAAGTATTTGTATCTTGTGATGACTGGCTACACCGGTATCTTGTGAGTATGGTTTATCCACTTGCCAGTACTTAACCGTACTGACCCACGAATCCTTTTTCGTGGCTGCATATTCAATATTGCAGTCAACAGGTTTGAAGTCTGACGACGTTAGCTTGGGAATCCCTCCGGCTTGGCCTGGGCAGGGATTGGACGCTCTCGGTTATCTTCAGGACTCTTAGTCCAATTTGTATCTTGTCCGTAGACGGACGATATGTTGTTTCTTTCGCTGTTTTTTGGATCTTTGTATTGTATCAGTTATATCTCTGGCTCGTCTGAGTCATCTTGTATCTATCTGTTTCTGTTGTAATTGTGGAATATTCGTGAACTATTGTAATGTTATCACAAGTGGCAACCTGGAATCCGTTATTATGTGGATTTTGGCGGGAATGCTGAAATCTGCATAATGCCCGATCTCGGGGCGTCACAGCCGCCAAAGGAACGGTTTCAAAACCCGGCCTGGCAAAAGAAAGTAAACGACACATATGCCAAGGGCGAACCTATATACAAAACCGCAGCAGAAAACGCGGAGGCCGCGTTCACCATCCTCAACAATGACATGTACTCCAGTGGCGAAAAACTTCAAGGGGTGTATGCTTTCTTAGGAAAGGCATTGCAACAGCAACAGCGAGGACAAGCAAGATCAGGGAAGTTGCATGACGACTCAGCCCTATGCAAAACAGCTACATGCGCCGCTGGAGCACCTGGACCTGAAGAACGTGGAGATTCAAGTAATTCGAAAGAGAAGAAAGAAGATCCGAGAAAGGACAAGAAAAAGCCCGATAATACGGATGCAGCGTCCAGAATCGTATCCCATCTACCGAAAGATGGAATTAATCCCCGAGATCGGAAAGAACAAAACCGGAATGACGGAAAAACAATGCCGCCTCCGAGACGCCCTGCTGAAAAATCCGAAAGAAATGACATTCCTCACAGGCGTGAGAGATCCCGTACACCCCGTAGGAATAAGGAAAGACACAGGAGTAGAACTCCACCTTATCCCAAAGGGCACGATAACGGAGGAAATAGAGACAATCCCGGAGAAGCGCGTTTGCGCAACAATGGAAAAGAAAGGAGCAGATCCCCTTCTATCCATTCAGCCGGTAGATATTCCGTACACGCCGACAGAGCGGAAAGGGATGATTTATACTTTGGACCTAAGTGTTTCACTGACAGGATCCGAAGAATAACTCTACATTCTGGCTTCGCCAAAGTTGGTCCAATATATCAAAAATATACCGGCAGTACAAACCCGGATACCTGCTTTCGTAAGGAGTCTTCTTCCTCAGCCAGCCAGACAGGAACAACTGGAACAACTGTTTCTAACATTACATCGGGCCTCCTCACCGGGAACCTTTGGGTATGTTGTTGATGGAGGACTACACGGCGCCGCCGAATTTTCGCGTGCCGGGTACATGGCGCCTAGGGAACGACGATGTTCATGTGTCGCGCGGACCTCGCTGCCGAGATAGACGCCATGCAGGCGAGTGCCCAGCAGGATCCACGCTAGGCCGTGACTAACACGCCGATTTTGACGGCGTACTTCAAGCAGAGCCGCCACGAGCGGCTCGCGTCCACGGACGGTGCGACCATTTTGGCAGAACGCCTCAACACCAACGGCAGCTGGGCATGGCGCGTGCCCGGACGTACGCTCTGGGCCGTCCTCAACTACATCGTCGACGGCGACACGCCGTGGCTGGAGTACCCGTCGCTATCGTCCTTCTCTCGACTCTGAGGCATAACGCCTCGGCTTCGTCGTCCTCCTCTTTGGCGACCAGTTCGCGCTCCTCCGGCTCGGTGCGATGCGCTCGCCTCGTCTCCGTGACGCCAGAACACGAGGAGGTCGAGGAACACGAGGCGCCGCTCGTGCGATGCAGACGCGATGACAACCTCATCATAAACGAGGGCGACCGCCGCAGGCCCTCGCCTCCCCGACGCGCCCGCCAGGTGAAGCCGAAGACGACGTCGACGCCGGCCGTCACGATGGAGGAGCACGCCATGTGGGCGGTTGAAAACATCGAGGACGGTTGGTCCCGCGAGAACTACTAGCTGAGGAGATGGAGTGCCAGCGTCGTGCCCTCGAGAAGATCACCAACCGTCGTCGCGGCCGCAAAGAAGACGGCGTCGTCATGCTGGACGACGTGGTCGCTGCGCCGCTGAAGAATTCGTTACACGACAACGACCCAGGATAGGGCTGCAGCTACATCGCACCCAAGGACGAGCCGCTAAGCGACGACTACACCAGCAAGACAAACCGCATTCTCAACATCAATTAGTTTTAGTTTAAATCGCCTACTATGTAACAAATTGCCTATATTTCACCCATATAATGGCCTATGTTTAAACTAAATTTGAGGGTGAATTGCCTATATTTCACCTATATAATGGCATGTGTTTAAACTAAATTTGATGAAATTCGCCAGAATTTGGTGAAATTTGTTGAATTAGCCTACATTGATCGGGTCACGAGTGGGAACAATCGTTCCCACGCCGAAAATTGCGCCGGCACATTCACGAGTGGCCATTTTTTCGGCCGAAAAACGTCCAAAGCGAGTGGAGATGGTCTAACCGTTCTCGACTTGGAAGTTAAGAAAGTCAAACGGTTTTGAACAGGACGGGTTTCTAAATAATTCCCCAGCTTTCGACTATGGAACTAAAAAAATTATTACAGTCTGCTTCTTAATTATAATAATGCATTACGGCCACTAGCAACAGTAGCAGTATTATCCGTCGTGGCCGTAGTCTCCTGCAGCAAACCTGTCCTCCGGGTAGTAGGTAGCAACAATACATCTCTTGGCAAACCACGTCGCATCCAAACTCGTCAAGCAATCGATGGAGGAGTTAAGCCCCGCGTACTTGAGGAACACCTTCCCGACTCCTCCTGGATCGCCGGGCCGCGGGATCATCACCTTCAACAGGTCGCCAAACTTGCACACCTCCTCGTTGATATCCTCCAACACTTCCTCGTAGAAGACGTCGTCTCGGAGGTCGTCCGGCGAGAGCATTCCGGCCAGGCGCACCACCCTCGTCGCCCCGTCGACCTCGCGCGGCAAGAGAGGCCGGGGACGATCCCGCTCGTGCTCGTGCGCGCAGGAATTAGTGGCTGGCCGGACCTGTTGTGAAGCGTCTGGCGCGCTGTAGAGAGGCAGGACGATTTTGGGACCCTGCGTGCGAGCCAGCCGAAATTTGAGTCAGAAGAATGTACCGGTGCGGATAGAAACATGAGACAACGTCCAAGAACAAAAATTTAAGGATTCCCCCCCCGTTTAATTAGAGCAAATTCCCGCGGATCTGAAGTATGAAATCAATTTTAGAGTAGATCAAGAAAGGGATCGGAGACGCGAACCTGCAGGATCTTCCGGTTGTCCTCGAAAACATAGGGAACGCCAGGACAGGTGGCCATGATACCCGGCAGCGGCGGTCGATCGATCGTCAGGACCGACAGTTCTCTGATTCTATCGTCGTCTGGGGTGGAGGAGCCGGTCGGGCTATTCCGTGCGACGGCTGGCTAGGAGATAGGGGCGCTGTGTGCTCATATATGCGCCAGCGGGTTCTGATACGACTCGGGTCAGGTACTCAGCTTTGGTACTTGCTCTCCTCGAATCGGAGTCGGAGGTGCACCCAAGACGGCACGCGGGGCATTTTGTTCGATTTTGTTTTGCCCTCGCATCTGTATATCAGGACATCTCCAGTCGTTCGACCCCCCAGGTTTCAGATCGGCGCTTTTTAACGATAGCGCCGGCCCGCACCAAAACCTGGGGGGGGGGGGGGGGGGCGATTTCACCAGCCGTTCGGCGTCCCAGAAAATAAAGCACCAATATCATTCGAAAAGTTTCTTCCCGCCCCCAAAAAACAGAGCCCTAGTTCGGCGATCGGCAGCCATAGTTTCGGGCGATCATATTACAAAAAACGCCACAGGTGGGCGATCAAATATAGTTCAGATCGAATCACACAGATGGGCGCGCGCGGCGGTGGCAGACGTAGGCGATCAGACAGACGCGTCGGCCGGCGTCGGAGCAGGCGGCGAGCTCGGCGCAGCATCCAGGTCGATGACGGCATCGGAGCGGACAGCGGGCTCGCCATTCTCCAGGTCGACGACGGGCTGGGCATCCTTGTCGACGGCGGCATCCTCCTGGGCGGCGGGCGGGCTTGTCGGCGCGGTGGTGTAGCTGGCGCCGCCAGACGATGTCGGGGCCGGGGGCGCGCTGATGTCGGTCAGGATGAGGTTGCACTGCGCCAGGAACCAAGCTCTCACCTCGGGGGTCATCGCGGCCGGGTCGCCGCCCGTGAGGAAGGCGAGGTCGTTGTTCCTCTTCTTCGCGGCGGTGCCAGTCCGGAGGAGGTCGATCTTGACCTGCGAGTTGGCCATGAGCGCCGCCCATCGCTGTTTGGAGACCTCCTCCCTCTTGCCGGCCTGGACCTGAGCGTCGGCGATGCAGGTCTCGATGGATGCCTGGAGTTTTGCCGCTGCAGGCGCGCCGTCCCTAGCCAGCTTGGCTTTCTTGTGGCCCATCGGCGGACGCCCTTCGGATGCGCACGCAGCCACCGCGTCGGGGACGTACTCCTTGCCCTTGCCGATCGAGCGACGCACCTCCGCCCACTTCTCGCAATCCTCGATGAGAACAAACACGTGGAGGAACTTGAAGTCGGTTCCCTCGTCGTTCTTGTACGCCTCGAGCATGCGGACGATCTCCATCTCGCGGTTGGCGCCGCTCTGCGGCCTCGCCGAGATCTCCTCCTGGATGCCGTGCCACTTGTTGCACGACGCCTGGATGTTGGCCCAATGGTTCGCCATGGCTTTCTGGCCGCGGTCGAGGACGCATGGGGCGTAGTAGGGATCGATCATGCGGCGCTCGTCGTAGGCCGTCTTCACCCGCTTCCAGTAGTTGTCGGCGTGCTGGTTCGCGCCGATGATCGGGTCCAAGCTGACCGTCTTCCACGCCTCGGCGAGGAGCGAGTCCTCCCTGTTCAGCCACTTGATGCGAGGCTCGGCGGGCGGCACGGGCACCTTGGGCTCCTTGCGGGGGTGGCCAGGGCCACGGCGCTTCCGTCCTTCGCCGGCCGGATCTGTACTCTCTGGCACCACGGGCGTCTCGTCCACGTCGTCGTCTTCGCCCTGCTCCTCCGTCGCCTGCGTGCCGGAGCCGCCTTCGCCGTAGTCGCCACCGACCTGCGTGAAGAACTCGCCGCTGGCATCGAGGAAGCCCGGGCTCGCCGCCGCCGCCATCGAGCCGGACGCGATGATCTCCTCCATGTAGCTGTCCTGGGGCTGCAGCCCGGCGAGAATCGCGCGGCGGTGGGATGGGGAAGCTGCGTAGCCCGGCGCGTTGCCATACATCATCGGCGGGTGGTAGGGGAAGGTGAGGTTGGGGTTGAAGCCTCCCAGCGAATCACCTTCGACGAACCATGCTGGCGGCGGGTGCGGCGACATGCGGGGCGACGGTGACGGCGACTGCTTCCAGCCGGCGAAACGTGGGCCGAAAGGGCCCTTCTTCTTGGCGAGAGGCGCCGCGGCCGGCGTAGGTGGCTCGTCTGGGACCTCCTCCTCCTCCTCCAGCTCGTCTTCCTCGGCGGCTGCCTGCTCCTCCGCTTGCAGCTGCGCCATGAGCTGCCTCTGCCGCTGCGCCGCCTCCCTACCCCGGCGCTTGATGTTGGCTGTCTCCAGCCGCGACCTCTCGGCGATCCACTCCTTGTTCGACATGCCGGGTGGTCGCTCCTTCGGTGCTCTTGGCTTGCGGGGTTTCTTGGCCGGTTCGGAGGCCGCGGGAATGGAGACGGCGGCGGCGGCGCGGGGTCCTGTAAATCGAGCGGGAGCCATGGCGCGTAGATCTCGGGTGCGGGGGGAAATGGCGGGAATGAACCGGGGGGAGAGGTACATGTGGGGGGAAAGTGGAGGGAAGCGCCGAAAAAAGAGAGGGAAATCGTCTTCCCTCGCCGACAAGCGTGGCCCACGCGAGCATTTTGCCCCCCCCAGGCCGAACCCAGCGCGCTGGGTTTGGCCTGGGTTCGGCGGCGCCAAACGGCGCGAAAAACGGCGGAAAGCGGCGCTAAATCGATTCCTGGGGGGGCGACTGGTGCGAAACGGCGCGAAACGGCGCCAAAAACGCCGCTTGGGGGGGCTCTGGGGGGGACGGCTGGAGATGCCCTCACCGTCAGCTTCGGCCAGAATATTCAAAAATAAACCAAAGACGAAACAAATTTATACTCCCTCGGTCCCAAATAAAAGGACTATGGGCGCCCGATAGGGATGTAAACACGCATTATGCGGCGCCACAAGATCCGTTTATTTAGGCATGATAGCCCTTTTTTTTTAGGTAGCATGCAACGAAATTGCCCTGTTCTAACTTAATAAAGCAACATAGGTTCACCCGAAAATTTCATTCTTTTTAGCATATTTGTGTAAAGATCCGGCGAAAGCCTTATGTATATTTGAAAGTGATTTTGTAATGGACCAATTAAATCAATTTGTACGATGTGTGGCATTAGGCTATATATATCTGAAGTGATTGTGATTTTGATTCGGGTATTACCTACCTGTACATTTGTTCCCTAGTGCCAAAAGAAACATATTGCTAGATGTATAAACTGTAATGGACCATTTTTTGCTAGATGCTTATTTAGTTGTAAGTTGCTAGATGCTCGTTGTAATGGACGTTTTTTTTTGTTATACTAGGTGTTTATTTTGTTATGGTAGATGCTTATTGTAATGGACCACTTTATCTTGTTCATATACATTGATGTAAGCTTATCGTGTAGAGGAAGAATGCCAGAGTTCACTTATTCATCACATAAACTTGGCCCGTGGCGGGTGGTGTTGCTTCGTACTGCGCCGGCGTGCTCCTCCGGTGACCTCCATTGCGCTTACTCCTGCTCGCCGCGGTCGCTCCTGGCTCGAGCGGCCCCATCCCCAGGCGGGGTGATGGCGGCTGACTCTGCCCGGGGACGCCGATGGGCGGATGTCGCCGGTAAAATCGACGAGGAGCTCGCAGTTCGATGCACTCCCCGGCCTCCCCCACCCTGGGAGACTTCATGGAGTTGGCTCGGCACATACCTGTGCAGCAGGCGTCCCGAGGTGGTTGGTGCATAGTACGATGTTGCTCCCCGCGCGCCCGTTGCCCAACGTCGAAGGTGGCGGATGTGGGGAGGACTCCCCATGGCATGCAGGCGAGATGGTCGGTTGGGGGCCTGGTTGCGGGGCTTAGCGCTCTCCGGTGGACGCCGGTGGCGCAGGCGAGGTGCCGAGCTCTACCGCCCTCCGCCTCGGACGCAAACCCTAGCAGGCCCCGGCCCAGTGGATCGGGCCTAGTGGGGTGGCACGTCCTTGAGTCGCGCGGGCCGAGGGGTGCTCTTCCCGGCCCAACTGGTTTGAACCAGCGCCAGGGATACTCGAGCCCATCGGGCCAGTGGAAGTGAACCCGCAAGGGCTCCCGAGACCTCGAGCTAGGGTTTCATGTGCCCTTTGACTCGATCCGTAGACACGCTCCGCTTGCTCGGCGTCTTGTTCCTCCTCCCCTCCTCCCCCTTCCTTCTCCCCTCTCCTACACCTTCGCCGCTGCTATCATGAAGCGGGCGTGCATGGAGGACGACAACATACACCATCATCGTCGGCCGCGGTCGCCGTCCCCTCCTGCAGATGCGCGCACGAGCTCCCGGCGGTCCCCATCCCCCCTCCCCCCCCCCCCCAGGAAAGGTGATAGCCACAAAAGAAACAGCTGAGTGCGGTACGTCAGACCAGCCAAAAACTGAAGATGAAGCCGTCTCCATGGACGTGGCAGAACAGGTTCTCCAAGTCGAGTCCAATTGTATGCAACCTTTGATAAATTATATGACACGGAAGGAGCTTCCAGACGATCAAGAACAAGCACGACGAGTGATGCGTCGTGCAAAATCATTCACAATATACCATGACACCTCCACAAGCGCAATAACTCAGATATATAACACGGATGTGTGACCCTAGAAGAGGGGAGAGAGATACTACTCGGCATCCATCAACGAGCGTGTGGACATCATGTGAGAAGCAGAAATCTTGTCCGCAAAGCATTCAGGGCAGGATTTTATTGGCCAACATCAAAACTCGACACTAAATATATCGTACGAGGCGTGTCAGATGTTCACAATGAGACCCAATTTCCTGCTACTAAGCTTCACATGATACCACTCGCATGGACCTTTGCACAATGGTGCCTTGATAGGGTTGGAACCCTTTGTCGGTCATCAAATGGAGGATACACCAGACTACTGGTAGCAGTTGACAAGTTCGGCAAGTGGATAGAAGCGATGCATGTCACGTATCAAGACGCAGAAACAACAGTAAATTTCATAAGGTCAATCGTCCATAGGTTTGGTGTTCCCCACAACATCATCACAGATAATGGCACCAACTTCACGACAGTCGAGTTCCAGGATTACTACAAAGAGCTCATAATCAATATCACCTATGCATCGGCGTTGCACCCCCAGACCAACGGACGGGTGGAAAAATCAAATGGACTAATCACAACTGGACTCAAGAAGCGCCTGCTTACACCACTCAAGCGAATTGCAGTAGCTTGGGCAGAGGAGCTGCCCTTAGTACTATGGATCCTGAGAACTACACCAAACAGATCGACCAACAACACTCCATTTTTATGGTATATGGGCAGATGTAGTACCGCCAGCTGAGGTAGGACATAGAGCTCCTCGAGTTACTTCTTACAAGGAGGATAACTCAAATAGAGCACTAGAAGACGCCACAAATCTAGCTGACGAGGCTCGGGATATAGCACTCGCGCGGACAACACTATATGAGCAGGATCGGCGCAACTATCACGCCCATCGAGTACGCAGTCAAACATTCAATGTTGGAGACTTGGTGATGCGACTGAAGCAAGGAAGTTACGACAAGTTAACATCTCCATGGGAAGGCTCCTACATGATGGGGGAAGTACTTAGAAAAGGCACGTACAAGCTCAAGGATAAAGAAGACTAGGAAATTCTACAAGAACCCGGGGAACATCGCGCAGCTATGTCGTTTTTACCCTTAGTTTTCTCCTCTATAAATTCGAATAAGGCTACTATAGCCTTTTATGTACTCTGCATGAACAAATATAGCAATGTTACCTCTCCACTGTGAGATTCTCTCTTTTTTTATGTTTTATAGCTAAAACAACCGCAAGCTATCGGCAGCATCACCCGAGTACTCCTAAAACACTAGGAGGCTGCGCAACACAAAGATCAAACAGAAAAGGGGTGACTCCCAGCCAGAGTCGCACCCGAAACACTCGGGTCTGCGCAGCAATAAGTTAAAATAGAAAAAGGGGGTGAATCCCAGTTGTGGTCGCACTCGAAACACTCGGGGGTTGTGCAGCAATAAGTTCAAACAGAAAAACTAAGGGTGACTCCCAGCCGCGATCGCACTCAAAATACTCGCGGGCTACGCAGCAATAAGTTAAAACAGAAAAACCTGGGGTAACTCTTAGTCGTGGTCGGATTCGAAATACTCGGGGGCTCCGCAGAATTAAGTTAAAACAGGAAAAAAGGGGTGACTCCCAGCCGTGATCGCACTCGAAACACTCGGGGGCTGCGTAGCAGTAAGTTAAAACAGTAAAAGGGGTGACTCCGAGCCGTGGTCACACACGAAATACTCGGGGGCTACGCAACAATAAGTTAAAACAGGAAAAGAGGTGACTCGCAGCCGTGGTCGCACTCGAAATAACCGGGGGCTGCACAGCAAAAAATCTCAACTGTACATACATGGATAAAAAGGTGAAGACAGAAAATCAAGGCAACTACATGAAAACGCTAATAATATAGTCATATACAAGACGAACAGTTACAGAGTTATTTACATAAAGGATCTGTGACTAAAAGCTAGAAGAATTTACAACTTAGAGGTCAACCCACTCAACAACTGCACATTTGTTTCCTCCTCTTCTAAACGCATGAGTGCAACAGCAGCAGGCGTAGCTTCCTCGTATCGAGAGTCCATATTGACGCGTTCGTGTCGTCGCGGAGGAACGAAAGGACTGGCAGCAATCTTACTCAAGCTCATTCGAGGATAATGAGTTTTCTTGACTGGAAGAGCAACCTTTGCACCACCAACAAGCTGGTGGTGAATGAGTGCCTTGGCATGGTTATAGCTGCTGAATTTCTTCATCGGGTTGAAGAGCCCCTATGGCATTTTGTTCAATGGAAACAGGGCTCCATATATATTGCAAAAAGCAGCATGACATGATCCAATCACTCCACCCACTTGTTGTGCTCGAGTCCTCAGAGTCAGTAATACTCGAGACTTGTTAGCATCAGCCCAAAAGGAGGAGGAACCGTAAGCAGCAAGCTTCTGACGTTCTTCCTCAACATATCTAAGCTCTTCGGCTGGATTCTCTTGGACACCTACAGAAAGCATAGTCGTCCAAAATCAGGAAAATTTTGAACTCGGTAGACATAACAAAATTATCACCCGAAAAAACTTACAAGTTAATTTTTTGGATATATCAGCTAGCTCAGCCAGAAAATAATCTTCATGGTTGATGAAAGCATGCTCCTTAGCCTATGACAAAGCAAGTTGAGATTTTGCATCCTTAAGTTCCTGCTCTACGCTCAGAATCCTTGTGCGCGGAAATTGCACAAAGTCTTCCGTGCTATGAACTTGAGAGTAACGAGTGATAGGAGGACCAGAAAAACTTTCGTCTGCTAACGTTCGAGTACCAGTACCCTCCTGAGTCGAAGAGCCTGTTGCTCCAGGCACCTAAAGAAAAGGAAAGAAGATGGTAAAGACTCGATGAATCCCACTAGCTGAGTGCTTGGCAGCAATTTTGCCGCCTCACACTTGGGGGCTACTCCCATCGGGAGAAAGTTACGCAAGGGAAATTCGAGATATAAAAGACAAGCAGAAGAAATTTTCATTCATCATCAAAAATAACAAAGTTCATTACAAGCAAAAGGCGGGTTATCTGCCCCGCTTCTACGGAATCAACTGAAAACAAATGAAACTAGCTCTCAGCAACTGCTTTGAGAGCATCTTCGGTGTCCTGAGCATCTGCGGCTCGAGCCTCAAGCATTGCCAGAAGTTTCCGAGCTAACTTAACGGATTTTTCAGTGTAGGAGTCGAGGTCTACCTCTTGTCCACTCGAGTACTTGGGTGGCCTGCTCAATGCAGCTTCAAAGTCCCCCTTGATGTCGTGCGCCCGTGCAAGAGTGAGCACTGCTTAAGCCCCAGATAGGGTCTGCTCTCGACTGAAGTTAATTAAGACGAGCTGGTTTTTCGAGTTCATGCGCCTCTTTAGAGGGCGTTTGTTCATCCTCGGCTTCTGGTTTTGCAGGCTCCGCCATGTAGACGTTGTTGAAGAATCCAGATGCCCTCCGGATTTTTTCGGCAAAGTCAATGCCATCTTCATCGGAATCAGTTCCGGCTTCCGAGTCTATTTTACCGTCAATGGCGGCTAAGATAGTTTCGGTCTCTGAGTTTTCTTTCGAAGGCTTAGCTTGCACCATACCAACAAACGTAGATCTAGGGATTTGCATTGTAGGCTCAACTATAGATCTACATGGAGTTGGGTGTGTTTTCGTTACCTTTGATTATCGGGTGGTGGGTGGGAGCGAAGAACCTGTTTCCGCCGCCAAACCCCATTGCCTCTGCCGTGAGCCCGACGAAGATATTGGCGGTGCCGATCGGGACGACGTAGGAGCAGATGATCTGGTCTTGCACCGGCGTTACCGTATTGTTGTTGACGAGGTAACTGTCGCACGGTCCCGGGAAGGCGCTGCCGACGGCAATCGTGTCACCGATGCCGCGCAGGAGTCCTACCTTGAAGATCACCCCAGACATAGCTCGCCCCACGGTGGGCGCCAAACAACGAGTTCCATGATCAGGTTTCCCAGAAGGGAGAGCCATCTCACTCCCAGAAGGGGGAGCCATCTCACGGGGAAGAACCGCGGGGAAGGCTAACGTGGGGAGCGCTTTTAGGGCGAGGACACGGTGTTTACCAAGGTTCAGGTTAGCCGGAGAGGCTCCCTACTTCCTGCAAGTCAACTATGGCGGCGATCGTCGAGCACAGATTTACAGGTACCTAGGCAGATTGAGTACGAGGCTAAAATCTACCTTAGGGTTTCTCCCGTCCGGCTTTATATAGATAGCCGGATCGGGTCTTACAGGAACTCCAACCGTACATTGACTAACCCTACAATCTAGGTCATCTGGATCTTCATAGCCAGATGGGCTTGCGGCCGTCATTCCGGATGCATCCCTGCGCTTCGTCCCTCTAGGGCCTTCTGGCTTTGGGCCTTCCCCTTTGGTCCGGCTTCTGGATGCCGGTAGATACCCTTTTCCATATATCTCCGACAAACATCTAAATTAATTTGGCACGCATACATTTTGTAGATAATTTACATAAACAGGATATCTACATAGCCATTCAATCTCTGCAACAAAATACATTGGTTATCAAATCTTCTATCAATTTATTAGAGCATACTTTCCTTTTTTCGATTATCTAATAGATATTAAAGCATAACATCGTTGTTGTTTTTAGTATATATAACTCATTATACAATAATGGAAATAATCAGGCCCGCTTTTTAGTTTAAGCGGTTGAATTATTTTATCTGCTCAAGATGTATGCCTCCTAATGGCTGGTCATGTATGTACAACATACATATCAGCTACTACACATCGTCATGGAATCAATCAGTATATATAAGATTCTTTGAAGTTTCATATTTTTAGTGGATCGGGTCTTGATTATATAGCTCCTCTTACTAAGCAAACTTCAGTATACAACAGGAAACATAAAGTGTACAAAGCTCAACTCAAATAAGTTCTTAAGCATTTAGGACATCAATGAAAAAAATAAAGGAAAAGCAACAAAACCGACCGAGGAGAAAAAAAGGAGGAAACATAGTAAGAGGTTAATTGATTATAACGATCGGTTTGTTGAAAGTAATAATACAACTAAAGAGGCAAACCTTCTTGGCCTCCTGAATGCATATACACAACATCTCTGGGCACTAAAGTATGAGAATGTCTTAGAAGGGGATTTTACCTAGATTTAAGATTAGTGATCATTCATATAACCCTGTTTGCAAATATTGCAGATAAAAAACAATAGCCCACAACGCTCCACCAACGGCTCCGCAGCGCTGCAGCCGGATGCCACCAAGCATCTCATCAGCTGCCCTACGGACGGCATGTTGGAGACCAAGAACCAGAGCACGAACAGAAATAGGAGGACCAGTCGATCGCCTGCTACCTCAACCACGGCCTGGTTGCTAGCACGCCTTTCTCGCATACCAGCAGAAAAAGCGCCGCAATGAGCAGATGGCAGAACAGTGACATCTCGAAGCCCTCCGCGCCGGCGCGGAACTGGAGGCAAAGGAAGAAGAAGCCTGCCCCGCCGGCCTCACCGATGGCTGGCAGCACAACACAGATTCATAGGGACCTACAAAAGAAGAAATTGAGATCCTAAGGAGAGAAAAAAAAAAGCAGAAACCAGCGCGACCAAAGCCAACAGAAAACACAAAATCAATCAGAAATTAATCACACTCAAATTAAAAAAAAATAACCAGGTGGAGCAAGAACTTCCGCTAGAAGAAAAACAAGCACAGCGCAGTCGTGGGCCTCTCCATCGCCCCAGTAGAAAAAGTAATAAAGGGCTCTTCGTCGCCCAGCAAAGCGCGGCGTAGTCGTGGACCTGTCCATCGCGAGAAACAGATCGGGTGAGAAGCTCCAGAAAAAGAAGGCGAAACACAACATTGTCGTTGTCCAAATTATTATAATAAAACATTTGCATATGCTACCTCTACATTAAAATAAAACAGGGAAATCAAATAGCAGAACCTAAAAGAGTAACATAAAGAAAGATAATGCTTAATGCACACAAAGAGATGTGTCAAATCAGTCAAATGAATAAAAATAATGGTGACATATATATGATAGGCGTAAAAAATAGCCAGCTATATTATGGTCGTGTGCATATATAAGATTCATTTATGGATCTCTAAAGCATATTTCTTCGATTGTGCATACAGTATTATCCAAGCTTGCACGTTAATATAACAGAGCTAAACAGTCACAGAAATGATGCATTTTCAGAACTTAGGTAAACCACATCAACACGGAAAAAATAAATAACGAATTTTAGGAGGGGGGCAGACGCCAGACAGATAGTCAGATGACCACCTAGTGCTCATGTATCTACAAGAATTGATATGAACAGGAAAGTGTTACTTCATGATAGTGAAAATGCCAAAATGGTATCCAAGGTCTATCTAGAGACCTATGACATGTGGCAAAACTTAATTGGGTGCCAGAGAAGAACTCAGCAAGATAGATATTCAGAGTACCACTACCGCCTGTGCACATGTATCTACAAATATTGATATGAACAGCAAGGTGTACTTCATGATATTGGAAATGCCAAAAAGGTATTCAGGATCTATCTACAGACCTGTGCCATGTGGCAAAACTTAACTGGGTGCCAGAGAAGAGTTCACCAAGGGGAAGGTAGTGAGAGCTCCTCGCAAGCTCTCTCACTTTTTTGTTAGACATGGATTTCCTAGAAGTCAGATACCAGCCCATGACGTCTTTCCATGGTCAGATAAATAATCACATTGTGCCCCTCTTTTCTTTAATGTCGTCAGTGTATGTCAGGGACCATATAGTACAACTTGACATCTTAATTTATCAAATGTTGAAGCAGCTTGGACTTATCACACTTTCACACGAAATGTACAAAGTAATAACAGGCAAATCCATATTTGATACAGGCAGTAGTCGCTTGAAATCAGTATATCTATAGCATAGCATACCTTTTACAAAACATAACCATCATGCACAGCAGAAACCACAATAGACCAGCCACCACTGCATGACATCAAACATGACTAAACTGTCATATTCCAGAAATTTCTCACATCATAAAAACTCAAAGCAGTAAAATTAAGATAAAATAAATTGCCAGTAGATATTTGACTGACACCAGCTTGTTAAAGTCTAATAACATAACTTATAAAATGCTTAAGGAATTGAGATGGTCACCTAAGAACGAAACCAGCATGATTTCCCAGTACCCAAAAAAAGAGGTGGGGCTAAACTTCATGAAATGAGTATTGGTCCTCCAAGAGAGACATGTTTCACAAATTGAAGATAAGGTGTTCACATCAAGCAAAAAAAAGGGAATTTAAGCATCAATGGTTAGAAAGCTTTTATTCCTCCACATAGGAGGGGGATGGGTATTCTTTACATGGATAAGTGTCAACTATTGTTATTCTTGGAAGAACCAAATATGTCTATATATTTATGAACATGGTCAATTTGCTATCTCTAAACGAATGATCAGAACCAAACTAAGCACCACAAGACAATGCACTTGAAAAGATGGAGATTTGGTATGATCAAGCACCAGTTCTCATGTCTTCCAAGCTTTAGACGTCGTGAAAATATCATTGCTTCCGAACTTATTCACTAAAAGGTAACTCCAACCACTGCATCACAACCAGAAAATCAGTACTTTATGCAACTGCAAGACTTACTGCTGCATTTAAAGCATTTAAACGAAATCAACTCTTGAGCAATAAAGGAACGAATACCTCACGTGTTTGGTGTTTGGTTCTCTGGTGTCTAGTTGAGAAGCAAACTACAAGAATACAAGTACAAACAAATCCCCACAACATTTTAAGAAGAGGGGACGGAGATGCAGATGGAGTTCTGCACGCTGTGGCTGCTCGCAGTGCTCCAGCCAATGGAACCTTTAGCTCCAGGCAGCGGTCCTTCCCGGCTCCCGACGCCCACCACCTCAACGGGGCTCCGGCGGCCGCGTCGCAACCCCCCTCCGATCCGGGGGCGCGGCGTCGTCGCCTCCGTGGACACGGGGCGAGGCGGAGTCGGAACACCACCTAGGTTCAAAGAATTTGGGGGACGAGCTCGCTATTTAAGCTGCGCCGCCGGCCAAACCTCATGCCCCCCGCGCCCACAGCGCCGCCGCCTTCCATTTTCTCCCCTCTCGGGCTCGCTCCCGAATCTCAAAGCACCACCCCCCCTTCTTCAAATCGTTCCCCCCACCTCCGCCTTCAAAATTCAGAGAAGCAGAGCCTGGCCTTCAGAAATCAGAGAAGAAGGAAAAGCCTTCAGAAATCAGAACCCGGCTCCCATTCAATCCCGCCCCCTCTGCTCGCCTCACTCTTCCTCTCGAGCTGCTCCCCGCCACCTCCGCCTTCAAAATTCAGAGAAGCAGAGCCTGGCCTTCAGAAATCAGAGAAGAAGGAAAAGCCTTCAGAAATCAGAACCCGGCTCCCGTTCAATCCCGCCCCCTCTGCTCGCCACCCTCTTCCTCTCGAGCTGCTCCCCGCCACCTCCGCCCTCATGGAGCAAAACGAAGGCAAGATCGTCACGGCGGGGGCCATCTTCGATGAGACCCCGCCCGTCATTCCCGTCGCTATGATTTGCGCCAACCCCCGCCACCCATTAGGAATCTATGCGGAGGTAAACTCACACTACCGATCAACAAGAACGCGAGGAAGCGGTTTCTTGGAGGCAAGAACGGGTAATGAGTGCGTTGTTTCTGTCAGGCGATATCCTCCACTGTGCTCGAGGTCACCAGAGACCCGCCCCACCAGACGAACCGCTTCGCAGTGAGGGTTCCGGTGACGGACGAGCGCCAGCAGGCGGAGCTCCGCCGCCACAACCTCGACGCGGCGGTCATGCGGGCGACCACCTGCGTCACCCAGTACCTGAACTTCATCACAGCGGAAGACCATGGCTTCCCCTTCACTGTCCTGAGTCCCAGAGCAAAGGTTCCCCAATTAAATAATCCTATGAGACCAGGTCTATCTTTCTACTCCCTCCGATCCATATTAATAGGTGCTAAAGTGGATGTATTTAGACATGTTTTATTGCTAGATACATCCACTTCAGCACCTATTAATATGGATCGGAGGGAGTACCAAAATAGACCAAGTTAAAAAGATGCCACGTGTATTAACGAATCTAAAAGCATCGCTTCCCTAACCTCCCCTGTCACCATCTTCTCGGTGACGACTGTTGCCTGACCACCGCTATTTCTCTAGTATCTCATCAGATGATGAAGCCTCCATGCCTGGCGAGAGTAGCAAGCACGCATCGGAAGCTATAGGTTTCCGATTACCCAAAAGCCGTGATAATGGAATCTAATCATTTGTGCCAGTATTTTATACGGATCTGAGGGAAATAGCGGAACATCAATACTAGATTGATATGAATCCCAACTGAAAAAACAAAAGAAGGTGAGGAAAATTCATGGACGACAGGGGAAAGGAGCCTTTCGTTTCAAACAATTCCCACCCGTCTACCACTTGTTGAACCCTAATTTGCTCTCATTTGTCGACGACTAGTTCTTCGTAGCCTAATTGTTCTTCGTCTGCCGCTTGCTTCCAGCAACATCGGAGATGGAAGGAGATGACCCACCACAGACGTGCTCTTTTCCCCTGGGGAGCGCACAGAGCCGCAAACGAATTTCACGGATGGGATTAGAACGCCTTTAAAGAAGAAGAGGATTATATGGCGCCAGGTGCTTTGAGATTTGTAAGGATATGTGTGAGGTGGCAAGGTGGGTCTATTTTGGTAGGAAGATAGACCCGGTCTCATAAGATTAATTTCCGTCTTCTTGCATTAATTTCATCACCGTCTCTCCCGGGAGTTTCTTGGGGGTCTTTTTTAGATAAACTTTCTTGGGGGTCTTCTTGGTCGCTGATAATCTTGATCCGAGTTAGTCTTTCGTGAGTAGGGATCCTGTTGGTCTTCTTGGCCTGTCCGGTACGGATGCCAATTTTAATCCCAGGTTCTTTTTTTTTCTGATCGAGCAACTGGACTGAAATATTCATTACGTGAACGGGCAGGGAACGTTTTACTGCAATGGATCCGAGTAGAAATACTGGGGGAGAGAGAACCACAAGAGTTACACGCGTAATTTTGGTCAGAACAAGATGAGGAAGACGTTTTTTCTCTCTCGCTAGGCTAGCTGTCAGGTGGTACACATTCAGAGTAGCTAGTCTGAAGATTTAAGGATCTTTCATGCGCTCTTTGATTTTACATGCGTAATTGTACAAGACTCGTTATGTTATTGTTGTGCTGATACAATGTAGTTTAGCTCTGATAATATTTGAGTGGGTTTTGTCGCAGCAATCTCGATGTATAACAGACTCCTTTCATGGTTAATTGGCGAACGATTATAATCTCGTGGATCATGAAGTAAATGGGATAGAAACCAAAATATTATTATTGAGTTTTCATTTTGTGGTTCTTGCGCTCATTGCATGTTGAAATTGTGCAGAGGAGCGAGTGGTCATCTTTGACGGTGGACCAGGGGTCTGGTGCCCAGAGCTCACTGATCGACCGGACTGCCCGGGTTTCCAGAGTGTTTGCAGAAGTAAGTTGCTGGAATTTATACTGTTGTGATCAACTAATCATGATGATCTTGTTTACACACAGCACATCGGAGCCGCTGCTACATTACACGCAAGGCTCAGCCCCACGCCCACCACGATGAAGCCCGGAGTGGTGAGATTACTAGTATTGCACGGGTGCTGTAGTGTTTTTTAGTGTTTTTGTTTTGGAGTAGTAGGTAAATCTGTCTGAGGTTTGTCCTTCGCAGAGGAGGCCATGGGGCGAGGTGGAGGCATGCCCGGACTGTGGCCGAGCTCTATGGTACGGCCCATGCTGCCTGGGGATATTCTGCAAACCCAGCACCAGGCATCGCGCGCACTGCGTCACACCCAGGGCCGCTGTTCCCATTCACCCGGTCTACAGACTCAGAGATGGGCAGGTCGTTCGACCCTCTCCCGCACCCACGGTGGTTCATATTCCAGCATGTCATTGGAGAGGCATACACCCTGACAAGCTACCACAGCACGGAGGACGCTTACTGCTTCGATCGGGAGCGGGGAATAAGGTTCGAGTCGTACCTTTTCCACCGCCAGTCCGCGACGACATGGGACTGGCAGCTCCATCTCAGCTTCACTGTTCGGAGTAGGTCCCGCCTTGTCCACGTTGACTGGGAGCTACGGGTCGCCTAGGCGCCTGGTTAACTCTAGATTTTGTCCATTTGTTGATAGAAATATGTCTGGCATAGATGATAGTATTGTAAGTACTGTTATATTTCTTGGCTATGGGATACAAGCTCAGGAGAATTGGATGCTTTGGGAAGAAGAGAAGCAAACAGAGACAGATAGCGTTCATGCTTTTCTTCCTTCATATCTCTTCATTTACAACTGCTACTAGTAGCGAATTAGCGATGCAAAATTTCTACTCTGGACGACACACACAGAGGAGCGTCTCACACGCTACAGGAAAACCTGTCTTCCTACATCGAGTACGCCTAGATCTCCCGTGTACACTGCCGGTGTTACAGGTACGTAAACACGTCTGTTGGAAGCTCCACCACCACTTGTCTCCTTCACGAATCACCAGCGCCAATGCAATCTGTACACCGCTCCACCCTCACGCCCGAATAGGCGAATACTCCCTCCGTCTCATATTAAGCTGGACGGAAGGGGTACAAAAACCTCCCGCAAGCAACAAACAAACGTTCAATTCTGTGGCCCAACAAAACCATTTTATTCAACAATCATCAACACGGGCACAAAAGAACGTTCAACAAGTGACAAATTATGCATGAGAGCTCATAGCTACTACTGCTAACATGTCATGATGCCTGCAGGCAAAACTTGGTTGGTGATCTCAATGTACACAACATTGAGCAATCAAATTTGTTCTCACATGAAAGGATTGACATTCGGCGGAATATCAAACCTTTAACATCCAGTGAAAACATGGGCACTATAGTCTTAAAGAAACGATAATCCAAAGCTGAAACCTATGTCCTTCACGAGCATCTACGATTCACATGATGCTCACCTAAATGCTTAAAAACATGATAAACCAAATGTATTTCGCTCCCAATTTCTTACGACATCAGCATGGATGAAATAAATGAGGGGTTTACCTCCCTATGGCATATCCACATGGATGAAGGCATGCAACAGCAGCAGCAGCAACCTTGTGTCGACAGCTAGGCCGGGGCAGGGGTGCACACACGCCTCTCGTCAGCACATTATGTGGCGGTAGCGCTGGTCGCTGTCCACGCCAGCAAGTGTGCCGATATGGTCATGGGTCACCACCCACCAGCGAGCTGCACGGCTCCTCCCGCTCTCTCTGCCTCCCACCGGCGAACTCGCCTGTGGAGCACTTCAATCTAGCCTGATGTTTACCAGCCCAGCAGCAAGTGCCTCCCACTTTCACTCAGCTAAACAAGATGCACACAAAAAGGAATGAAAAAGGATGATTTTGACACTATGCAATCACATCAACAAACAAAAACTATCAACAGGCTGTTTCTCATAAGCATGCGGAACAATAACATATTTCTGTAAAAAGAACAATCAAACTATAACCTCAAATTAACATGCACGAACAATTTATTTTTGCCTCACGTCTGAATACATGCTAAGGAACTTCTCAGAAAAATAATTGCCAGGCGTAAACTAATTCTTGATCATAAAGTGCAGCAAATCAACGACGAAAAAAAACACAAGTACAGGCCTTCTCCCTGCCTAGGCTACAACAATGCTAACTGTCAGACTATGTACTACTGTACTTTCAGAGATAATCAATTTAAACTGTTCAGGAGCTATGCTAGCATCTAGTACTCTTGGTAGAAAAAAATTCTCACAGGAATGTGCTTAGTAATGCATTTCCACAAAAAATATACAAAAATATTTATATAACTTATACTAGGGCTTTCTAGAGCGAGGGTCTTAAGCCAAAGAACTAATCAACCACAATTAGAATGCATCCCTACAAAGATCAAAATGGACCAATCACTACCATAACACAATCATCACAACACACACGTGCAAGAATTGCCTTCCCTGAAGATGAGGCCCACCTGCACAGCATCACATCGGACAGTGGTGTGCGAGTCGATAACCTACTCGTATGTGGTAACCTGACGCTACTGCTCTGACTTCTAGTCCTTTTTATGAACTTGCAGAAATTACTGAAGTTCAAATTCAGCTATCTACTTGGAAAATGGGCACGTACAGCACAAGATGGAATGTAGAACTAGTATGGTTCAGTTTAGCTGAACTTGTACAGCAGGAAAAAATGTTTTCAATATAGATAAGCATGCAACAACTAGCATCTACTAAACTCCTGAACAACTCAGGCTCTTGGTCTGCGCGGCGGGGAGGCCTGAGCAGGAGGGCACGGGCATGGCGTCGGCGCAGGCAACCAAGTGCGTGGCCATGGTCACCACCCGCCTGCAAGCTGTACAGCTCCTCCTGCTGTCTCTGTCTCCTGGCGGTGAATTCATGTCCTAACTTTTTGCGGACCTACGAAAATTGGTTCGGATGCCACTAGGTGCACCATCTGCTGCACTCTTCTTCTGTAAAATTTTATAGAAATTTATCAGATTCACAAGGAGTTCCACAAATCCATTGGCTTGCAGGCAATTACAAAGAGAGAAAGGTGCTTACTATTTTCTCCAGGACGTCCCACTAGCGCCGCGCTCCTCGCCATCTAGCGTCGCCGTCCGTGTCCAGGCCCAGCTCTAGCCACTTCACACCAAGTTGCGCCGGTGATCTCCAACTCATGAATTAAGAACAAAAGCAGAGTGGAACCACAGAGAGCAGCTCATTGTCTTTGTCGTCTCCAGCTTGCTAGTACATCTGAATATTGAACATGCAGAATGTCAGCTCCAGAATACACGGCATGCTAAGCTACTTGGTATCCATCATTAATTTATCATGATATCAGTTTGAGTAAAGTAATAGCAGACTAAGAGAACCGGCCCCCTTCTCTGAACCACACTTCATGATGACCCACATAGCATGGTTTATTACAAACCGGCAGCTCAAGGTTATAGCAAGGGAACCAAAAATGCCAACACTAATTTTTAACCCCTAATCATAAAGCTAAAAGCCTAAAACTGCTCTGTAGCTATGAGTCATAGCAGTTGGGACTAAAATACACTGTGCGACCAAAACTTGAGAGAAAATCATTAAAACTCAGCTGCAGGTCTGCAAGCTAAGATCCTTGTTTGCACTGTGGTCATGGAGTAAATTAAGAACAAAGATGTCATGTATATGGTAAAGAATAATGATAGCCTCAGAAGTACTAATTGTCCATTGCTTACTACGATTTCAAGCCACGATCTGAAATCAAACAATGCACATGGAGCAAATTATATGCAATTTCTAAGAAGTTCTAACCGCTGCCTCTGTCTAGCTAATAACTTTGTAGCCAATGCCTGAAATGACAACTGCAAGTATAGAAACTCATTCATTTATCTTGCACTGTGGTCGGCATGGAGTAAATTCACAGGAGAAAAACAGGCCTGCGGTGACATAGTTAACAAAAATTCACACAAAAGCAAATGCTATCCAGTTTCTCAGAAATTCTAACGGCATCATAGCTTCAGAAGTACTAATTCTTTGCTTACTGTAACAGCCACCTTCCTAAATTACCTAAATTTAAGCCATTTTCTCAAATCAGAAAGTTATTTGTTCTATAAATGTTAGATGTCTACCCGGCTGGTGAGGCTATCCCCAGGGGCGCATCATGTGGTCCGCACGATTCACATTTTGCTCTCCCCCGCTTTCAATAAGGGTCGTTTGATGCGAGTGATTTTGTTTTTTCACTTCCTCATTCACAATATAGGTACATGACGGGTGGGGCTATGTGCGTGTGCGGTCGAGTGCTCAGCCAGCCAGATCTACTCATCAAGGTTGCCTTTTTCTCGTCCGCGCCCTCGCGCGCGGTCGCGCAGCGAGACAAAACGAGGCCCCATGAAATCCTACCCCAATCTCTGCTCGTCTCTCCTCCCCCAATCCGGATCGAGATCTCACGCGCCGCCTTCCCACGCGATTGGTGGCCTCCCACAGGCTCGACCTCACCGCCCCTCTTCCGCGTGCTGGAGACGCAGGGCCAGGAGGGAGCTCGGCTGGCGCCACCTCGTGCCTCGTATTGGGAGGCCGCTCCTCTTCTGCACGATGGAGGCAGGGCTGGGATGGAGCGTGGCTCATGCGTCGCATCGGGCGGGGTGTGCCGAGCGCGTCAGGTGGACGATGGCGCCGCCGCACCTCAAGAAGCTCCCGTCGGTTTCTAGGGATGGCGCCGATTGTGGTGGACAGGCCAAGGAGGGCATCACCGGTGGTGAATAGGAGTCGTCACCGTCGTCCTTGGTGGCAGGCAGATTCGCAGCTCGTGTCTCTCGTTTCCTCTCTACGCTTCCCTCCCGCTCACGTGTGCGCGCACTGCACCCTCGCCCTACCCTGTCGACCTCCTCTTCTGCGACCTGCCTCTTCTCCGGCTGCTGCCGCCGCCACTGCTTCCCACCTTTGTCCCTGCACGGCAAGCTCAGCGGAGTGGGCGAGACGTGGCGGGCGAGAGAGGAGGCACTGCAGGTGCGCGTCCTAGAGGGAGACAAGTGGATTTGGTGGAGCTGATGTCGGATCTGGAGGTGGGGAGGCCCTAGCCGCCGGCTTCCTCTTCATCCACGCGCTGCTCGCCATCTCCATGCACGGAAGAAGGTGAGTCTGATTCTCTATCTCATTGTCTACCACGCCTCTCTCTAAAACATTTGCTTGTGCTTGCTTGCTGAGGTAAAACTTCTCTTAAATATGTTGTAAATTCATTATTCATGGCAGATTTGATAGATGGTGGATGCTCCTGACCACAAATGATTAGCTGGTTGTATGTGAGTCTTTGACCCGACGCTTCTTTCCAATTTTCTTATTTACGTGTGTCGTATGCAGAAAATATGATTTAATAATTTTTACTTTTTTGAGGATATAGCAGCAGACAACTCAGTTGTTGAAAATCCTTCTTAGACTCTAATTTTATTCTCAAGAAGAGTTGAGTATCCAGAGTAGTTGATTGTTAATAGTTTTGTTTTATTCTTAAGAGAAGTTTAGTGTCGAAAAGAAGAGTAGTTGATTGTCAAATAGTTTTGATACTGCAGCTTGATTACCAGGCATTTTGTAGTAACTAGCTTAAGAGAAAAGGAGAGCCAATCTGCTTGGTCTCTGAAAATGACTAGATGTGTTTGGTATAATTTATTATTTGCTTTCAAGTATCAGATTTGTGGAGAAATTTGCCTTTTTACATACTTTCTTTTGCTCAGGTTGAGGGACATGTGCAGCTGTATGAATTGGCAAGAAGGCCACAGTGTCACCTCAGACAACAACCAATTCCCTACGAGGAAGCTGATGGCCTCCTTGAGCTCTCCGAGTCCGGTGCTCCGTATCGGTCAATCATCCATGGCTCCTGGTAGTGTGAGGATAGCTGTAGCTGGTGTTCATGCTGGTGGAGGTCAGGCCGTCAGGGCGATGGCACCACGGATTATTTCTTGCTTTTCTGTATTTATTTTTTAAGATGTGCTTATATTGGCGATCGACAACTGCTTTAGGTTACTCTGCAGTTTTATTTGAATTTTCATTTTCAGTGAAATTTTACCATTTATGGAAAGTTGAAACTGCCGCCGCGCCCTGATTTCTCTGTGTGAAGTATCATATTTTCTAAGGAATGTAGAGTAGGTTCAGTTGGTTCTCTATGTTCTGTTATACAATTTACCGTTGCTCTTTCCCCTATTTGCCAGATGATCGAAGAACCATCATACAAATTCAGTTGCTTTAGGCTGTGCAGTTAGTAGGTGTGCGTGTGTAGCTGTTGAGATGTTTGCAAGCAGAGCAGCCTGATATGGTTCTGCTTAATGGATCACCATTCTATGTGTTCGCCCCCTCCGGATATTGCTGCAGGGATAGGAAATGTATTTTCGTGTTGACCAACTGAAGATTGTCAGGTAGGTGTTCAGTGATGTAAATTCTACTCAATTTTCATAAAATCTTTCGTGTAAGGGATTTGACAGTCAGTAAAGATGCATGCTGCATAATTGTTTAATACAATTGTGCAAGCAGGGAATACACTCTACAAGGTTAGACATGTTTGGTTTTTAGGTGATTATGCTTGGTTCAGTTCCTGATCATCAAATACCAGGTGATTTATTACCACAGTAGGACAAAGCTTCTTCTAACCTATGATGAGCCTCTTTTCAACTTGCAAAGCTCGGTCTAGCCTGCCATATGAAGCACATTTCAGTTTCCTTCTTGCTATTTGGGAGGAGCTGGTTCATAATTGTTTATATTATGCTTTGCTCAGTTTGAAAAGTGTTTGCTTGTGTGTAAAATACAACTTTTAAAAATGTTCCTTTTATCTTGTGTGTTTAAGTACAGTTGATAAGCCATTAATTTGAAGGTATACCTTTTCCACTTTCTTCTATTCTTTTTGTTCTTGTTCTCATGTGTTGGGAGCTTTTTATCGAGCCTTTGTTGCTCTAGAACATAAAAAGGAAAATACATGGCACTATTGCAATCAATATATGGTGTTGTTTGTAGGGTTATTGAATTTGTGGGACAACACAATGATTAATGACCAAATCCATTCTCATTCTGCCATATCTTAATTAAACTATTTGGTACATGCTTGATGATACAGTTATAGGTGGAAACTAGGAAAGTTTGAGTGAACACACAATTTATGATGCACATACCAAAGTGGATGATTCAGTGTTATTTTGTTTCAGCCCCTTTTTTTGTAAAGATGAGTGACATCTTTTTTTGGAATTTTTGACAAAACAGACCACCTCAAAAACTGTAATGAATAAAAAGACTACCTGCTGAATGATTTGCCAAAACTATCGTGGCGGCAGGCTAGCCAGGTGACACGTGGCACTTGCCGCCACGGAGTGAGGCGGCAGGGCCTGCCGCCACGGGCAGAGGCGGCACCTTGACGCGAACAGATGCCCTACAGAACGGAGAACAGGCATGGCCTCATGCCGCCACCGTGCGAGGCGGCACCCCGCAGCCCAGCATATCATGTAGCCTGCACTGATTCTTAGGCAAAGGTGGTTCACATGCTTTTTTTTTCAGCCCATTATTTGTCTAGACCGGTGTGGAGTAATTGATATTGCTGTACCCAACAAACACGTATATTTTGTGGAGAAGACTGGCACACGGATAGACACACATGCACACACTTCTGCATGCATGCACACACACGGTTTAGGTAAAAGTGAACAAATTAACTAATCTTGCTAGATGGTTCTCAAATGGCTATATGGAGTCAGATTGGTATACAAATAACATCATTTCTTCCAGCATGCTATTAGTTATGTTAAGGAATGTATAATATCATGTTTTCGCTCTGCAGCTCATTCCATTTTGTGATAATCAAATGATCATGTGATTTAGCTAATTGGGCTTGGGTTTCATGTTTGAATTTTTGAAAAAATAAAATCCTTATTTTGAGGAACGGAGGTAGTACCTGAGAAGAATTTTGTTGTTCATGTTTTCTTAGATGCTCTCTGCTCACCTTTTTAAACTTGCTTTGTACCAAAAAAAAAAAACTCTATTTTTCCCTATAATGAACAATGTTGTCTTTTGATATCGTGTCCATCTTAGACATAATACCAATCGGCTGTTCATTTCAGGTGGAGGCTGTCGCACAACGCTTGTATATTCCCAAGCAGCTGCTCCTTAAACAGGCTTTAAAAGTTTTAGCTCTTAAGATGCGTGAGATCAAAGCATCTATTGTGGGTAACAGCCAGCTTCCCGGCTCTGTTTGTATCGATGTCCCGGCCCACGACGGATCTGCTACATTGTTCCAAAAGAAGTTCTTTGGTGATTATAGCCTAATCGAAAGAGGCTCTCGAATCAGCAAGCCTAGCTTAGCTGCTCTGACCTATTTACAGAAGGCAGGCATTATCGTTGTGGATGACGCTAATTTAAGCCAGCTTAGGATCTGCGAAAAAGAACTCTACGATTGCCAGCGTAAACTGCTGGCAACTTCGTCTTATGCAGCCATGTTTGAAGAACGAGTGGTGTCTCTTCAAGTCGAACTCGCTGTTGCCAATCAGCTAGACAAGAAGCCAAATGTTACAGCCATGGTACTAATTGCAGATTACTGCTAGAAAAAATTATCTGCCTTTACTGCTTCCCTTAACAATTATCTATGTTATTTTCCTGAAATTGGAAACTAAAAAGGAGCTGACTTATACACCACCCTCAGCGGATATACAAGCAGCAGGTAATACCAAAACGTTTATTGACAGCATTAGTATGCATTATACCTGTAACTAACAAACGCACACTTTCACTTTCATGCTCTGTAGTCAGCTAAAACCCAACAACGGTCATGCGATCTGCAAACCAAAAAGCCAGAAGATGCTTTTCAAGGACAATTACACCGCTGCTTCCGGAAAAAATGTATATTTCCTGCTCCAGCAAATACCCTATCGTGACAGAACGCAGAACTTGCTAGCAGTTCAAACTCAACCATTTCTTTTTTCTTTCAGGCCATGGATGCCACGGATGGAGAAGACTGAAATGAAAACCAAACTGCCAATTACAGATTGGGCAGCCAAGCTTAGAAATCTTAGGTTTATATGCCTTTTACCTATGTGCTTGTAACGAACCTATCTGCCTTTTGTTCGTATAGCTACTACTACTGTTCTAGGTATCAGAGTTGTAGCGTCACTCTATAACATGTATATTAAGTTTTCATATGCACTGGTATTTAGTACAATTCCTATCTCCCTTTTGCACTGTACGTGCTTTCATCTTTGTCACTCCCGATTGAGTAACTCCCTTCTGGAGCTAAAGAAGAACAACCAGTCAATATCGAGTTCCATCGTTGTGCTTCATAGGAGATAGAATTCTAAATAAATAGCTAGCTATATTTATGTATTTATCTAGCTTTGACCTACGATGCCATCAAATCCCATCGCATTCTTCCTTTCGGGATTCACCGCCTGGAAGCATTCGTACAGGTTCAGATATAGAAATCTAATTCAATTGTAAGGCATCCTGTACATATAAAATTTACATCACCGACGTTGCACAGCTATGTATGTACTTTTGACCCTCATTATAGACAGCGTAGGCAATAAGTCGCCACTCGAAATTATTGCCTACCCTTTCCAGTGCGAGTATGGGTTGGGCTGTCAGTTATATGGGCCGCCAACACTGCAATAAGCGATGTTGGTTAACGGACCCGAGTTCCCAACGGCACGAGGAAGAGGATAAGTCACTTGAACCCTAACGAAAGGCCTTCACAGATGGAGGCTCAACAATAACAGCATGTTGTATGTCCATCGTGCTATAGAATGTATCCGTCTAAACATAGCCCCAGTATAGTGGTTCTCGTGCCAGCGAGTCTCATTCACCGTGGATAGCAAACATAAACTAAACCTTATAGCAACAATACAGTCTTGATTCTGTCTTTTGCTCCTTTGGAGCAACGGGTCATCTAGTGTAGATAGAACATACGTCAAAACCTCAATATGAACTGGCCAGACGGGAGACTGCTCAGCTCCTCGCGCTGTCTCTATCTCTCTACCGTCGCCGTTGGTTCAGATGCCACTAGGTGCAGACATTGGCTTGCAGGCAATTACACGCACACAGAGAGAGAGAGAGAGAGAGAGAGAGAGAGATTGCTTACCCTCTCCTCCACTCCAGGCCGTCTCCATCCTCCCATTCTAGCGTCGCCGGTGAGCAGCCACCACGCTCGAGCGGCGGAATCGGGAGGGCCGCAGTCGCCACCAGGGAGCAACCGCCGGTCGAGGAAAAGGTCGAGGTCGCCGGATCCAGATGAAAAGTCACCGGCCGGAGCAGAGCACCAACACCATCGGATCGGCGCCGGCAAAGCCAGGATCCAGCGCAGCTAGGTTGGTCGGGGGGGCAGCGAATCCACTGTTCCACGCCGTGGAAACCGTGGAGGAGGAGGTGCGGGTGTTGGGCCGGTGCTCAGCGGCGCAAGGAGTCTCCCGTGCCGGCCGATACTGACCGGCGACGGTAGCGGCTGCAACCTGCAGAGATGTGTCTCTGTGAGGAGAAGGAGGCGAGAGGACGAGCGGTGGGTGCAGGAAAAAAACCGGTTCTTTTTCTCTCTCTTTTTTTAATCAACCTGCCCTTTAGGCATCTCCGGCGTTGGTAAAATTTGTTCCAAATTGTCCGTACTAGTAGGTTTGCACGTGCACGCACGTTTTAACTAACTCTTTTTTCCTAAACACGAAAAAGCCTTACATTTCTTTTCCATTAAAGGAGAGGAGTATGTACAAGAATTAAGAAATAAAAAACAAAGCCGAAACGTCAAGATCTGATACAAAATGGACAACAATTTATCCAGCTATCCTTCTAGAAGAGGGGTTTTTTATCCATCACCGGCTAAATAATTCTTCAGTTTGTTTCCACAACCGACACCAAGGTCACTCTATTGGCCGTCACTTTCCATACATGCGAGCGAGCACCATTGTATAGGAAGCGCCACATTCATTAATCTCAAGTTATGCAGCCCCAGCCACCGATTTTTTTTGGCTTACACATTGTGTCCAGAGTCACACATCATTGGCCATTCTTCGCATATGTATTGCCTAGCCACAAGAAGTTGTGACCGATTTTCTGGAAAGCTTTGAAAATCTAAGGTGGCAGGTCAAGCGCAAGCATTAGGAAGACCACCGAGGATTCCAGAACTGAGCCACTCGAAATTGCAACTGAGGTTATGTGAAAGGGAATATGTCCGAGAGGCAATAATAAAGTGTTTACTATATTATTTCTTGTTTATGATGAATGTTTATTTCTCATGCTAGAATTGTATTAACCGGAAACGTTGATACATGTGTGTTTAATAAACAAACGATGGTTCCTAGTAAAGCCTCTCTTTTAACTAGCTCGTTGATTAACAGATGATCAAGATTTCCTGATTATGAACATTGGATGTTATTAATAACGGGATCATGTCATTAGGAGAACGATGTGATGAACATAGACCCAAACTAAGTATAACAATATGATCAAGTCATTTAGTTTATATTGTTATGTCTTACATACGAAGTAACCTTATTCCTTAGACCATGAGATCATGTCAATCACTAATACCGGAAGAGTGCTTTGATGTCATCAAACGCCACGCCGTAACAGGGTGACTATAAAGGTGTCGTTGGGTATTCGGAAAGTATTAGTTGAGGCTCATGGATCAAGAGTGGAATTTGTCCATCCAAATGACGGAGAGATATACTCTGAGCCCTCTCGGTGATATCACATCGACACCGCTTGCAAGCATGTGACTAGGTCACAAGGTCATATCACGGAACGAGTAAAAGAGTACTTGCCGGTAACAAGATCGAACAAGGTATTGTTGATACCAATGATCGGATCTTGGACAAGTAAAATATCGAGAGACAAAGGGGATTATTTACGACATTGATGGTTCACACGATCACGAGATTCATCGTTGAATATATAGGAGTTGTAAGTTCCCCCTGAACCACTGTTCAAGGACCTCCGATATGCATACATTCACGATCCCAGATCACACCAGACGTGAACAACATATCAAGTTGGCATACAGATACATCATCCATTACACGATTTCAGAAAGATCTTACAAAGGAGACATGGTCACATGACCAAGTCGAACACAAATGCCACGCAGGGCAAGCAACTCAACACACACAGCGGAAGACAAAACACACACAACGTGGTAGAGCCCAAGTCACGCCTTAACCTACAGGCTACTGACCGGAGACGATCCTAGTTCGAAAGGCCATCACCGCAGTACTCCTCCTCGTAGATCTCCTCCTGAGGCTCCTCCTCGAAGTCTGTCAAGTAGATACCAGGGACGAAACCAATATGAGTACATTTGAATGTACTCAGCAAGACACCCGTCATGAAGCTTATAGAATGCAAGTATGCTTATATGGTGGAGTAGGTAGGCTATACATAGGGTTCACTATCCATGATATATGAAGGATACATCATAGTTATTTTGAAAATCTTTGTATCTTTGTTGAAGAAGATACTTCAAAAGAAAATAATATAGTTTTCTTTCTCTTGTAGATATTGCATGTCCAAGAGTTTTTGTAAAACTTTGTTTTAGAAAAGAAAGTTTTTATTTGCAAAACTTCTTGTAAAACAACTTCCGGCTTTTCTTCATCCGTACCTCACTGGTACAAAGTTCCTCCTTTCAATATTTCACAAGTTCAAAATCCTTTTCAAAACTCCTTTTTGAAAACATTGACATAATGCTAGCTATATGGCCATTCAACTGTCCATATCCGAGGACACGGCTATTCAGAATAATTTGACTCTGCAGAGGTGTACACAATCCACAAGATCCAGAACATCCGACGTGAACAACCACGGACTGTATCAACAGTATGTGAACATCAGATAACTTATCCTAACCATCCAATATGTTCAAACTAGTAAATGATTATCTCTTCAGTTGAGTTTAATCTCCCCGGCACCCTATCCGCCAGTGCCACGGCAGGAGACCCAACTGTTGCGTCTGGAGGGAAAATTAATCCCACACTTTATATGCCACATGTTTCATAACTTGGCGACATTTCGGTTCGAGGGCATGACGTCCCTTATAGCAAATTGAGATAGGACACACACTAACAAAAACAAGTTCCAAATTAAGCCTCGTTCCCATGTTGGGGTAGAGTGGCAGTACGATAAAGGTTGTCCGGCGAAGACTAGGTTATGTGTCATTTTTGAAAAACGTCTTTTTCCCAAAAATGACCACTTCATAAATCTCATGTGGATAAGGCTCAACCTTTCCACTGGGTTTTCCATAAAGCCTTTGTTTTGCAAAAGTCATATTTTTAGGGTGTCCACTTAGAGACTTATACTTTTGGTGATAATAAACACCATATGTTGGCTGTGGGCTTGGTAACACCAAGTTTCAACTACTGGCATGATATTAACTTATATAATAGTAATAGTAGTAATAGCCACACAAAAATAGTTTTGGTAATCAAAGTTTTGTAAAACCTTTCAGAAGTAAAAAATCATGCATAATAGATAATGATAAGTGTAGTAGCAAGCATCAGGATGGCTTACCTTGAAACTCTTTGTGTCCCTGGCTTGGAAGTAGCTTGAACTTGACACACAGCTCTACAACTCCTTCTTCTTCGTTTTCTAACGCCGTAAAAGAATAAAAGACACACACTCAGAACCAAAAGAAGGCAATCGATTGTACAAAGCAACACATACAACAAGCAAACTTATACTAACGCAATCACTCAAAAAGGTTATCGAGAAAACTACCTCACAAACACTCATGGTACAAAAGCTATTGCTAAATATACTTATGGTTGGGAAACCATATTCCACATACTAAATATCATAGGTTGAGTGGGTGTACCACTCTCATACCAAGACATTTAAGAAGCTAAAAATAGCTTGTGGTCACAAGGGTGAGACTACTAAGGTACTAACAATCATTCAAAGCAATACCCATGGCAGTGGGTATTAACAACAACACAAGCAAGCATCACCAACAAGTTTACCACTAACTCAAAGCATAGATAGAAAGATAAGACTAAACACAGCCATAACACTAGTACAGTACTTATGCTAAAATAATCACTCAGACAATTCCACTTAGCAAACAAAACACATATGAGCAAGATAGTTACTGACTATGCTTATATCTACACAAAGACTAAAGAATCACTCAATCATAAATTAACTAAACAAAACAGTGGCTCAACCACTTGTAACAAGTCATAATACACACTTTAAAACACAATAATCACAAGAGATAGTAAGGATAGAAAGTAGAATAATAACAAGGGTTCACTAATAGCATACTAATAAGAAAGATTGCTACACAAGCATGCTATAAGAAATAATGTATTCTACAAATAATAACAACTAGAAACTCAAAGAGTCAAGTCATAAAAACAGAAGTGAAACATGCTAAACATGCTAGGATAAACATACAACCCTAAAAATAGAAGGCAATAATAATAGAGCAACTCACAATATCTAGGGGTAACATCAAAACATTACTAGAGAAGCAATCAACACTACAAGGATGCATATTCCTAAACAAGCAACACATGATTATAAATACTCACTAACAGAACATACACCTTACACATGCTAGTAAACAACTATACTAAAATAATTCTATGAAAACAACTACTTAGCAAGAATCAACCAAACCTAATAAATCATGCTTTTCTAACCATCAAATAACAAGCATCAAAGTGACATGCTATGCAGCCAGTAGCTATGCACTCAATACAAGTTCAAATAAACACTTTATAAAATTAAAACACTCAAGGGAAATTCTACCCACCTATAATTTACCAACACTAGGAAAATATTTCTATTTGCAAACAACACCCAATTTAATCAAAACAACAATCAATCATTCCTTAACATGATATTCCCAAGGGAACACCATATCAACAAATTCACTTCAACTAACATACTAGTAGTCACAAAGCATTACTAACACTCCAATCAAACAAGTAGAGAAATCATCTATTTTCCTTGGTGGAAAATACCAAACACACATGTAGTGATCTAAAGCTACTGACAAACAAATGCATGGTAGGGAATTTGTATCCCTAACCAAAATGAAACGGGACCAGTGGGTGTTCCACTAATATACCAAAGAATTGAGAGGTCACAATGCCTCTGGTCTCACTAGAGAAAATTGTAATATACCAAAGCAATCATCACACAACTACGCATACTAGTGTAAACAACAAAGTGAAACAAACAAACAATGCTACACATGCATTTCTATAAATTAATGTGCAAGCTAACAGAGAAGATAACATCACAACATCAGTACCAAAATGGTACTGGACTCAACACAACCACATAAAAAACCTAGGTAATAAACCTAGCAAAACTAGCTCACACCATCTATTCCATAAAAATATTAGAAAACAAAGCTAGGCTATTTCCATTTCTATTTGTTTTCCAAACATGCACAAACTTACTAACATACTAGTACTGTAAGAAAAAATCCTAATAACAGAGAGCAACACATCTATACATGCTAGAAAACAAGATTCTAGCAACCAAACATTTATTCACCAACAAAAACACAAGATGTAATAATAACAGAAAAGTGCAAAATCTAGACATGCATGCCAAAAATAATATATGGCTCTAAAAATTATGCCAAGATAGTATTACACATATCTAATCATACACAAGCTCATCCAGTTGGATCCACATCAAAAATCATTTTAAACTCTCTCTAAAAATCCTAGAAATGCCAACTGGTCTTTGACCAAAATGGATGGTATTTACAAATGGTAACTCTCCTTGATGCAAGGTCAAGTTTCATTGATCTATATAATCAATAGCTACTCAAAAAAAATTGGTTTGACTAATTTAGATACATGCACAAAAAGTTATGCACCAAATGGTTGATGCATGTAAAATGCATACATGAACTTTGCATGTTATTACTTGTTTTTCCTACATATTAGCAACTTATATTCATGTTTTATAATGATTTGGGGGATTTTATGAACAATCCCCCTTCTTTTGGTTCTAACCCTGTTTTTCCAGAAAACGTACTTTTTAGTGTTTCAGACTTTCCGGAAGCTTCGGGACTCCAAAAAGGGCAAGGCCAAAGAGCACGGTTCAGAATTTTCGAGACGAAGACCATGGGCCAAAGTAGAGGGACAAAAGGCCAACCAGGTGGAAAAGAGGAACCTCCACGCGACCAGATTCCTTGGCCGCGTGTGGGGCCCCCTTTTTGCCCCCGTGACTCCGATGTCGTCGATCTTTCTTCTCCCGAGTGTCTCGTGACCTAAAAACGACTATATAAAGGGTCCCCTGGCCTTTTCGAGGAGGAGGCGGCGCCGAGAGACGAAACCACGAAACAGAGAGACAGAAGGCTGGCGCCGGAGAAGATCGGAGGGGGGAACGCCGCCGGTATCACCCCCGGAGAGCTCCACCCCCCTCCGGCGTGTTCATCATCAACATCTACAGCAAGATCAGCTCCATCTCTCCACTGTAATCTCTTGGCAAACACGATGTATGATGCAATACTATATTCCCTTGATGTATTGTGTCTCCCCGTCTATGTTTGAGTAGTGAATTGTTCTTGGCAATGGTGAAATAGTTCGTTGATTGGTTGCATACAAGTTTGTTATCTTCTATGATTGTCTTTATGTACAATATATGAGTGCACGCATATGTTGGGGAATGCATGTAAGGTGATCCCCGGTAGCATAATGGAGTGGTGGTGACTTGGGAGTGACAGTAACCTGAGACCGAGCCACAAAGTTAAGTTATTGGGGGATATATATAGGGGACCTTAGAACGTAAGGCTATGGTGGGACTTTATGTCTTAATCAATCTTGTGCAGTCATTTACTTGGCCGCATGATCCATCATAAGGGGTTGTAGATCATTTACTTGACTATACCTATTCGTGGCTCCTTCCTAGAAGAAACAACTAAGACTAAAACATGTGCTTCACTAAATGTGACAACCACACGAACGAAACACCTATTGCTAGAACACTTGCTCCCTTGAGATACTTGAGATATTTGCTGCTTGCTACTTGTGAAACTTGCTTAGAAACTTGCTTTAGAAACTTGCTTCACTAGTTACTAGACAAACCACACTCCACGTCACTTGCTTTTAATTAGTTAGTTCCTTTTAGTCGAACTTATTGCTTTGCATAAACAGCCATATAAGAGGGTTATAGGGCTTTATAGAATAGATAGCTTACCTTCAGCTCCTCGTGGGTTCGACACTCAAATACTTATCGAAAGGTACTACAATTGATCTCCTGCACTTGGGAGTCATCAAGCACTTTTCTGGCGCCGTTGCCGGGGAGCGTTGTGCTAAGCTTTTATTCTTGTTTGCATTGCATACTAACATATAAACCTAAAACACACAAAAAAATTATAAAATGGAAAACAACCAAACAATTTTAGAACTGTATAATATCTGCCTTGAATTAGGACATGAAGTGTTTGAGCGGAAAGTGAAAAATTATTTGCACAACAATCATATTTGTGGTAGTACTAATTCTTTGAACACCTTATTACTAAGGAAAACCTTGAGCTTGGGGAAGTTTGTCTTGATGAATATGATATTTTTAGTCCCCCTACTATTGAGGATAAAAATGATATACTTGCTGATTCTATGGAAAGTTTTAAGCTTGGGGAAGTTGGTTTTGATGATCATGATATTTCTAGTTCCCCAAGCTTGGAGGAGAAAATTCACTTTGATGATACTATGCCTCCTATATATGATGATTGCAATGAAAATTATGAATGTTTAACTCCCACTATCACTAATGAGGATTTTACTTATGTGGAGAGTAGTGATTCTTTTATGCATGTGTCTCATGATAAGAATGTTTTATGTGATATTCATATTGTTGAATCTATTCATGATGCTACTGAAAATTATTATGAGAGAGGGAAACATGGTTACACATATTTCAACAATATTAAGTTCCCCCTCTTTATGCTGAAAGTATTGAAGTTGCACTTGATCTACCTTTCTATGCTTGCTATTATGTGCTTCTTTTATTTGTTTCATTACAAAATGCCAATGCATAGGAAATGGGTTAGACTTAAAAATAAATTGTTTAATATTTTTTTGGTGTGTTCCTTATGCTTTAATTTCCTATTCGGTTTGAGCACACATTTATGTCTTTACAACATGTAAAATGACTTTACCTACTGTTATGTATCATTTAGTTTAAGATTTTCATTTTATAAAAAAATTGGGAAAGTAAATGAGAAGGATGAGTAATGGAGAAGTTGGGGTCGACCTTGAACATGTGTTGTTCATGCCAATGAAACCATTGCAAAGTCTCTATCATTAAAACTTTTTCCAAAGCTAAAAACAATAAAAATATTAGTTCACTACTGTAACATCACATTTCTGTCTTATTTCTCATCTTAAATGGCAAGAATAATCTTATATGAGAGATAGGATTAAACAATAGTAATTAGCTGTCAAGAAAACAGATTCCTGAACTTCACTGCGAAAAATGTTTAAAATCACAGAAGTGGAATTTTGACCTGGTAATTTACGAAAGCAATATTTAGTTATCACTACATATTTCATTAGTTTTAAGTTTTCTGATTTGAGCAACTTAAGTGCCTCTAAAAAATCACTCTTTACGGCCTGTTCAGTTTTTGGCAGATTATGTCTTTATTTTGCATTGCTCTCATTACTTGTGTTTTGTGTGGTTCTTTTGATCAAGGAGCAATGCACAACTCTAGTAACAGTAGTTAATATTTAGAATCAACTCATGATGTGTATTTTCTGTACCTATGTGGATTTTATTTATGGAGGCACTAACCCCTCTAATCAAGTTTTATGTTGAGATTTGTGTAAGAAGAATTTTTTAGGAGGAAGAGTTGAGTGAGATGAACAAAGATCAAGAGGGACAACCAATCAAGCTTGGGGATGTACCCCTGGGCTCACCCTACATGTATCAAATAAGTACAAGAACCCAAGCTTGGGGATGCCGAGCCACCTCACTCCAACCATCATGATGTTAAGTAAGTAAAGCCTAGCTATATGGCTATAAAGAAAGTGCTTTACGGGAGGCAACCCGGTTGTCTTTGTTTGGATTTCCCTAGTGTCCTCTTGTTGTCTCAAGAGATTAGTTTTTTTTGTTTTAATTCTGGAGTTTTCAATAAAGAGTCAAGTCAAACCCATTTGGACTTATAAGTTGCTATCCTAGTGCATGAAATTTCTATTTCAGCACGAGTTTGCTCACCGTATGATTTTACGTTTTTTATTGGTATGTCGGATTGAGCTAATTTTTTTAGTATGTTCTGCAACTTTTCGTCCTCTGTAAGCACAAAAATTGGCTTAATGTTTTGACGAGTCTAGCTTAGGGAAAAACGTTCGTTTTGCTGTTGTTGCTTTTCTGGACAGATTCTGCCTTCTTTTGTTTTATGCACTCTTTGGGCTTGGGAATCGAATTTCCATGATTCTTTCAAGCAAGAGAGTGAGAATACAACATAATGAACCTTATTGTCTATCTACTGGAGCATTTGATTTGGAATTTTGCACAGCAAGCATGTGATTTGTTTGTCCTTGCTAATCTCACCCCACAGAAAAAGAATGGGAGAAACATGTTTTGTGAAGTTTTTTCACAGGGAATAGAGGAGCTGCGCCTCAAGACATCCAAGAATGGTGAAAACCATAATCTTGGGGATGTGATGAACACCCCACTGGAGCTACACTCTTTTGGTTAGCACACGTCTACTTTCTGTTTTTCTAAGCAAAGCATTTATCGTAGAGACTTGAAGGGTCTAGTTTTTGTTTTTATTTTTGTTTTGATAAGACCACACCCATCATTTTATATGAGATTGAGCTACTGGAGTTTGGGGTTGTAATGTATTGGATGCTAGTATTATGACTTGGAATAGGGATGCCATGGTTGATTTGAAGAGCTACATATGTTTGCATGATTTATATGCTTTTTATGTGTAGAAATTTGCAATAATGTTGTCTTGAGCTATCTCTTATTCATGTCCTTGATGTTAATTGCTGGTTTACTTAGTTTGTCATGAATGAGTAGTTCTATGGACATATGCATGCATATTAGCTGGTCAACTATCTCCCTCTTGCTAGCCAAAAAATTAAAAATTCCAACAAGTAAAAACTTGTTTCCAACACTCCTTAGCCAAGTATTTCCAGTGAGTCCACCATATCTTCCCATTAGCTTCATTGCTATTCCGAGTATGTTCACCATGTTATTGTGTTATTTATGTTATAAATTAAGATATTCACTTTATTAATTGTCATGGGTTGAACTTGGGATAGGACTCTCACGAACTTTTGAAGGCACACTTTACTTTTTATGCATCTAATAAACATGACCCAATAATGGGAGCCACAAGTTTTGCGTTTGACAAGTGTGTGGTTGGGAGCTAGCTATAAACGTGTATCACCGGAAAGCTTTCAACATTGCACAAAAAATTACATTTGGTTGATATCGTATACTTTTGTTTTTGGACTCCTGCCATGCCGAAATGAAATAGAGGAATAGTAAGTTTTGATGAGTAAGTATCTATATGACTAGAGAAACGCATTGGGCCGCTAACCCAAGCCATGCTTTATCATGGTGGAAATTTACTTACAGCTTGAGTGACTCTACAACACATCCTACAATAAAATAAGAAGCTATGCATAATAGTGAATGAAAATAAAAAGGATGATGAGTCTACTCCGTTTGTTTGTCTTGTCATTGTGACATGGGCTTGTTTCCATGTCATGGGGCAAGAGGTACCTCTTTGCGGTTCTCTATGATGTCATTAATACTTATTATGATTGTACAAAGCTTATTAGGAATCTTAAGTTGAGTAATCATGGAGTAGGTTTTCACACTCACGGGGCATGAGGCTTTCAACCACCTTGTCGTTCACATTACTTCAACATTCACCATTTAAGATGCTAGTGATAAAGGGGCAATTTGAGTCCTAGATCAATGGATACCACATTTCAATTAGTAATTTTAGTTGAATAATTTAGAGGCTAAATAAGACTTGATCATGTTTTACCTCTACTCAATTTTCTCCAAAGTGTCCACCATATTTTCTATTTTCCATTATGCTATTCTTTGACCAGTATAGGATTTTATTTTTCATTTTGTGTATGCATTTGGTCCATAGTGCTTTTATTTCATTATACACTTTGTGAACTTTCATGAAGCATCTTTGCTTGCATATTTGATATTTCTTACAACATGAATTGTATATTGCTACTCATTTCTAGTATTAACCATTTGATTATATGTAGCATGAATAATCCTCTTTGATATTCAATGATTGTTTTAAAATGCAAAGTCCATGTTAGTTTTATCACCTTCATACTCGAGGACGAGTATGGGTTAAGCTTGGGGATGTTGATGCATGTAAAATGCATACATGAACTTTGCATGTTATTACTTATTTTTCCTACATATTAGCAACTTATATTCATGTTTTATAATGATTTGGGGGATTTTCTGAACAATCCCCCTTCTTTTGGTTCTAACCCTGTTTTTCCAGAAAATGTACTTTTTAGTGTTTCAGACTTTCCGGGAGCTTCGGGACTCCAAAAAGGGCAAGGCCAAAGAGCATGGTTCAGAATTTTCGAGACGAAGACCATGGACCAAAGTAGAGGGCTAAAAGGCCAACCAGGTGGAAAAGAGGACCCTCCACGCGGCCAGATTCCTTGGCCGCGTGTGGGGCCCCCTTTTTGCCCCCGTGGCTCCGATGTCGTCGATCTTTCTTCTCCCGAGTGTCTCGTGACCTAAAAACGACTATATAAAGGGTCCCCTGGCCTTTTCGAGGAGTAGGCGGCGCCGAGAGGCGAAACCACAAAACAGAGAGACAGAAGGCTGCCGCCGGAGAAGATCGAAGGGGGGAAACGCCGCCGGGATCACCCCCGGAGGGCTCCACCCCCCTCCGGCGTGTTCATCATCAACATCTACAGCAAGATCAGCTCCATCTCTCCGCTGTAATCTCTTGGCAAACACGATGTATGATGCAATACTATATTCCCTTGATGTATTGTGTCTCCCCGTCTATGTTTGAGTAGTGAATTGTTCTTGGCAATGGTGAAATAGTTCGTTGATTGGTTGCATACAAGTTTGTTATCTTCTATGATTGTCTTTATGTACAATATATGAGTGCACACATATGTTGGGGAATGCATGTAAGGTGATCACCGGTAGCATAATGGAGTGGTGGTGACTTGGGAGTGACAGTAACCCCAGACCGAGCCACAAAGTTAAGTTATTGGGGGATATATATAGGGGACCTTAGAACGTAAGGCTATGGTGGGACTTTATGTCTTAATCAATCTTGTGCAGTCATTTACTTGTCCACATGATCCATCATAAGGGGTTGTAGATCATTTACTTGACTATACCTATTCATGGCTCCTTCCTAGAAGAAACAACTAAGACTAAAACATGTGCTTCACTAATTGTGACAACCACACGAACGAAACACCTATTGCTAGAACACTTGCTCCCTTGAGATACTTGAGATATTTGCTGCTTGCTACTTGTGAAACTTGCTTAGAAACTTGCTTTAGAAACTTGCTTCACTAGTTACTAGACAAACCACACTCCACGTCACTTACTTTTAATTAGTTAGTTCCTTTTAGTCAAACTTATTGCTTTGCATAAACAGCCATATAAGAGGGTTATAGGGCTTTAGAGAATAGATAGCTTACCTTCAGCTCCTCGTGGGTTCGACACTCAAATACTTATCGAAAGGTACTACAATTGATCTCCTGCACTTGGGAGTCATCAATGATCTAACAGATAGCCTCTGGAATTTTCATTACCAATGCAAAAATAAACAAGCAAACCTAGATCTACCACTTGGAGGTGTTTAAGAAAATGCTAATCTACTGCCAACATTTTTGGTTGAATCTATTTCCCACAAAAACTATTTTTAACAAGTCAAAAGCAAACACTTGTTTTTTGTCTGATTTTAAAAAGAAAACAAAGTACACAGGCGCGGGCTGGCCTAACGTGCGCGCGGCCCAACTAGCGCACAAAGCACCCCAGTCACGCGCGCACGCAGCATCGCGCGGGAACGCGGCTAGTTAAAGCGGGGCCGTAGATCTCGCGATCTACGGTTCCGCTGCGTCTCCCTCCTCTCTCTCTCGTCTCTCTCGCTGGAAATGAACGGCGATGCGGGATCGTCAAATTCCTCACCGTGGGGGCTTGCGGAGTTGTGGCGCTGCGTCGTAGAGGTGGCAGGGACTCCGAGGGGTGGAGGGGTGATACGTCTCCAATGTATCTATAATTTCTGATGTTCCATGTTGATATTATGCCAATTGCTACATGTTTGCTCCCTTCTTTATAGCATTATTACACGTTTTCCGGGACTAACCTATTAACAAGATGCCAAGTGGCAGTTCCCTGTTTTCTGCTGTTTTTATTCCAGAAAAGTTGTTCTAGAAATATTCTCGGAATTGGACCCCACGAATCCCAAAGTTCTTATTTTCCCCGGAAGCATCCAGAAGTCCGAAGAGGAGTCGAAGACGGGCACCAGGGGGCCCTCGCCATAGCCAGGCACGGCCCCCCTTGGCTGCGCCTGGGGGTGGCGAGGCCACCCTGGTGGCCAACCGGCGTTGCTCTTCTGCCTATTTAAGGCCTTCCTCCCGAAAACCCTAACCTAATTGGCGAAATTCCACGAAACCTTCCGCAGCCGCCGTCATCGTCAACCCAAGTTTCGGGGGACATATCTCTGTTTTGGCACCCTGTCGGGACGGGAAAGTGCCCCGGAAGCCATCTCCATCGACTCCACCGCCATCTCCATCGTCGTTGTTGTCTCCTATGATGAGGAGGGAGTAGTTCTCCCCTGAGGCTGACGGCTCTACTGGTAGCTATGTGGTTTATCTCTCTCTCCCATGGTGTGATCTATATGTGATCGTGAGCTTTGTAATCTAGTTGAATAAGTAGATGTGACTCTTCATATATTGTGCTACTCAAGTGTTTTATTAATATGAACTTTGGAGTCACCTTGTCCCGCGGTGTGAAGGTGACAGTGTGCACATCGTGTGTGTCTCCTCTATGAATTGTGGTGTTTGTCTAGTATCTTCTAGGGAGCTCAAGTTGACAATGTGGGACTAACTAGACATGGGAATGCTTACTTTAAGGAATGTTTTTTGCAGCCCTACGCAATGATTAGTGTTTGTTATCCAACCGGAGAGGGTTAAGAGTAGCATAGTGAAGAAAAGATATTTAGTTATTCAATTATGTGATCATTGTTGAGAGTGTCCACTAGTGAATGTAGGATCCCTAGGCCTTGTTTCCAAGCATTGAAACACTGTTTTCCGTCTGTTCTTCTACATGTTTGCTTGGTGCCATATTTATTTCAGATTTCTATTATTACTTATAACCATCCATATTACTCGCATTTCACTATCTCTTCACCGAACTAGTGCACATATATACCTGACAAGTATATTGGGTGTGTTAGGGACACAAGATACTTCTTGTATCTTAATTGCAGGGTTGCTTGAGAGGGATATCTTTGACCTCTACCTTCCTGAGTTCGATAAACCTTGGGTGATCCACTTAAGGGAAACTTGTTGTTGTTCTACAAATCTCTGCACTTGGAGGCCCAACACTGTCTACAAGAATAGAAGCGTGCGTAGACATCAAGCTCTTTTATGGCGCTGTTGCCGGGGAGGTAAGGTGAAAGGTACTCACATCCTCGGGTGTGAGTGCTCACAGTTATTTCCTTTAGATTTTGCAATTAAATCTTTTTGTTTCTTGTTTTCACTAGTTAGGCTTATTGGAAAACAACAAAAATATGAGAGAGCTTTATAATCTTTATCTTGAGTTAGGAAATGAAGTGTTTGAAGAGAAAATTAAAGAACCTATGGAGCTTTATTTGCATGCTAGTAGCAATGTTATTAGTATGAATTCTTTGAACACCATTATTGCTAATGCTATGGAAAATTCTAAGATTGGGGAAGTTGGTTTTGATGAATATGATATTTTTAGTCCCCCAAGTTTTGAGGAAGAAATTTTCTTTGATGATACTTTGCCTCCAATATACGATGATTACAATGATGAATATGATATTTTTCAGTCCACCTACTATTGAGGAGAAAATTAATTATGATTACAATATGCCACATATATTTGATGATTATGGTGATGAGAATAATAATGATAGCTTTTTTTTGAATTTGCTCCCGTTGTTATTAATAAGAATGACTATGCTTATGTGGAGAGTATTAGTTCTTTTATGCATGTGGCTCATGATAAGAATGTTTTATGTGATAGCTATAATGTTAATTTTACTCATGATGCTACTGAAGGTTATTATGAGAGAGGGAAACATGGTTTTATGCATCTCAACAATATTAAGTTTCCCCTCTTTATGTTGAAATTTTTGAAGTTGCACTTATTTTGTCTTCCTATGCTAGTCACTTTGTGCTTCGTTGAATTGTTTTTCTACAAGATTCTTTTTATAGGAAGTGGATTAGACTTAAATGTGTTTTTGATGACTCCCAAGTGCAGGAGATCAATTGTAGTACCTTTCGATAAGTATTTGAGTGTCGAACCCACGAGGAGCTGAAGGTAAGCTATCTATTCTCTAAAGCCCTATAACCCTCTTATATGGCTGTTTATGCAAAGCAATAAGTTTGACTAAAAGGAACTAACTAATTAAAAGCAAGTGACGTGGAGTGTGGTTTGTCTAGTAACTAGTGAAGCAAGTTTAAAATGCAAGTAATCCTAAAGAAAGCTTCTAAAGCAAGTTTCTAAGCAAGTTTCACAAGTAGCAAGCAGCAAATATCTCAAGTATCTCAAGGGAGCAAGTGTTCTAGCAATAAGTGTTTCGTTCGTGTGGTTGTCACAATTAGTGAAGCACATGTTTTAATCTTAGTTGTTTCTTCTAGGAAGGAGCCATGAATAGGTATAGTCAAGTAAATGATCTACAACCCCTTATGATGGATCATGTGGCCAAGTAAATGACTGCACAAGATTGGTTAAGACATAAAGTCCCACCATAGCCTTACGTTCTAAGGTCCCCTATATATATCACCCAATAACTTAACTTTGTGGCTCGGTCTCAGGTTACTGTCACTCCCAAGTCACCACCACTCCATTATGCTACCGGTGATCACCTTACATGCATTCCCCAACATATGCGTGCACTCATATATTGTACATAAAGACAATCATAGAAGATAACAAACTTGTATGCAACCAATCAACGAACTATTTCACCATTGCCAAGAACAATTCACTACTCAAACATAGAGGGGGAGACACAATACATCAAGGGAATATAGTATTGCATCATACATCGTGTTTGCCAAGAGATTACAGTGGAGAGATGGAGCTGATCTTGCTGTAGATGTTGACGATGAACACGCCGGAGGGGGGTGGAGCCCTCCGGGGGTGATCCCGGCGGTGTTCCCCCCTCCGATCTTCTCCGGCGCCAGCCTTCTGTCTCTCTGTTTCGTGGTTTCGTCTCTCGGCGCCGCCTCCTCCTCGAAAAGGCCAGGGGACCCTTTATATAGTCGTTTTTAGGTCACGAGACACTCGGGAGAAGAAAGATCGACGGCATCGGAGCCACGGGGGCAAAAAGGGGGCCCCACACGCGGCCAAGGAATCTGGCCGCGTGGAGGTTCCTCTTTTCCACCTGGTTGGCCTTTTGTCCCTCTACTTTGGCCCATGGTCTTCGTCTCGAAAATTCTGAACCGTGCTCTTTGGCCTTGCCCTTTTTGGAGTCCCGAAGCTGCCGGAAAGTCTGAAACACTAAAAAGTACGTTTTCTGGAAAAACAGGGTTAGAACCAAAAGAAGGGGGATTGTTTATAAAATCCCCAAATCATTATAAAACATGAATATAAGTTGCTAATATGTAGGAAAAACAAGTAATAACATGCAAAGTTCATGTATGCATTTTACATGCATCAGTTTTATATTTGCTTCTTGATGCTCTCTTATTGTGCTTCAACTCTTATTCTTATGTGAGCATCTTTTAAAAATCATTGTGCCTAGCTGAAAGGCATTAAAAGAAAAGCGCTTCCGAGAGACAACCCGTGTTATTCTCCGTTTTCCACCTGTTTTCCGTCGTTTCTTTCTGTGTGCTTTGCACCTGGGTGTTGTCTATTTCCTTAGCAACCCCGATGTATCTTTTCTCTTATGTCTTTGTTGAACCAAGTAAAGCCTCTAGTGGAAAGTTCAGACTGTTTTCGGATTTCTGCGCAGGAAACAGATTTCTGCTGTCCACTGTTAAATTCGTATAAAATCACATAAAATTCAAAATGACCTGAGTTTTATTTGTGCGTAATCCTGGGCTATATACGCAACTTTTCTTAGTTGAACACTTTTTGATTTGATCAACATAAGATTTTCGAAAAAAATCATTTTTACCTGCTGTGTTGTTTTGACAGATTTCTGCCAATAATTGCATTTGCATCTTAATCTCTTTCTTTCGGTGTTCTTTTGAGAAATGGAGTTTTGAAAGAAGTTGTGAAAGTATCTAATGTGTTTATGAGTGTTAGTCTTGTGTTGAAACTGAACCGTGTGAATTTATTATTTCGATTGCACTAACGTTGCGAATGAAGATTGTGAGAAGTTTGGTGTGAAGGAAGTTTTCAAGGGTCAAGAGAAGAGGATGATATGACGTGATCAAGAAGAGTGAAGAGCCTAAGATTGGGGATGCCCCGGAGGTACATCCGAGCAATTTCCAAGAAGACTCAAGCGTCTAAGCTTGGGGATGCCCAAGGCATCCCCTTCTTCATCGACAAATTATCAGGTCACTTCTAGTGAAACTATATTTTTATTCGGTCACATCTTATGTGCTTTACTTGGAGCGTATTTTATTTTTCCTTTCAGTTTATTTTTATTTTTGCAATAAGCTTGGTTGTACCCCAGCATTCTTTTATTGGATAGTGACACGCTCCTCTTTTTCATGGGAATACTTTGTATTCTTAATCTTTGTCTGGCTGCTGCATTTATTTAGCTCATTTTTTTTTGCATTCATCTCTTATTTAGAGCTGTTAGTACTCTCTAGTTTTCATTGCTATATGCTTAGATAGAGTTTTTTTTGTTTCATATATGTGCATTGGTTGGGAATAGAAATGCTTATGTGATAGTTGGTATAGTGAAAAAATTCGCATGGTCTTGTAGATCACTAAACTGCTTCACTTGAATCACTGTTGTTGTTTTGAGATATTAATTTGCTTAATGGATAAATGGAAAGGACTAGTAAGTATAAACTTTTAATGGTTGGTCTAAGAAACTTGAAACTGTGCCACACTTAAATTACCAGCTGATAGAAACAATGGTATATGATTGCTACGAGTGATACATTTCTGATCGGCCTTTTGTTACGCGCTACGGTCGGGGTGGCTAACAGTGACTTGTCACTACCACGGACCCTCTTGGAGTGATTTGCATTGTGCCTTGTAAATATGATTTGCTTTCTGCAACCTTTTAACTCGTGAGTCTATGTTGCGGTTCCTGGCACTCCCACCATCCATAGTTGCTAGCCTCTTCGGTACTGTGCATTGCCCTTTCTCACATTGAGAGTTGGTGCAAACTTCGCCAGTGCATCCAAATCCCGTGGGAGGACTTTGTTCTCCTACACATAAGCCCATATATTCTTCCACAAAACAGCCACCATACCTACCTATCATGGCATTTCCATAGCCGTTCGAGATATATTGCTGCACAACATCCACCTCCATTATGTTACTTGATGATGAGCTTCATGGTTATTTATGCATACTGCTACACTGGAAGGAGCATGCAGTTCGATACATCAGAGATATTCCATTATGAGTTATGAGTACTAAAAGTGTGACGATTCATTGTAATATAGGATGTTGCCCCTACTGGTGAGGATATATAAAAAAATAAAAAAAAATGAAAAAGCCCAAAAAGAAAAAAGGGCAAAAGAGATAATAAACAGAGAGGGGGCGCATCAATCCTTTATATACCACACTTGTGCTTCATGTTTAGCACCAATACTTCAGTTTGGAGAAAGTTTTCATATTATCATTCATTCATAACTATGTGGGGAACTTTACACTATAGAACTTGGCTTGTATATTCCAATGATGAGCCTCCTCAAATGAGCTCTAGGTCTTCGTGAGCAAGCAAATTGGATGCACCCCCACTAGTTCCATTGGAGAGATTTCATACACTTGTAGCTCTATGTGCATCCGTTGTGTGGAAATCCCTACTTCTTCCATAGCTACAGTTGTAAGACTTTCTCTTGTTTAATGACCACTTTCAACTTTGTGAGCCTTTCTTCCATTGACCTTCCAAACCCCCCATAATGTTCTCTTTGCCATAACATCCCGGTGCCAGGGACCAACACAAAACACTTGCTTGTTTTTAGTGCGCAAATAGTTTAAGATTCAAGCATTGCATTGTGTGGAAAGCTTGACTTAATCCTAACAGGGGTTGTGAAGATCGTTTGACGTGCATGATATTGTTGTTCTTGAAAGATTAAAAATCATCTCTAATAAACTTTGCACGGTTGATAGTATTTTAGTATTGATTCATTAAAAAAATTGCTTCTTTCTTCTTATTTGTTTATGCATTACTTGTTGATATCAAATATAGATCACAGCTTTAGTTCATTTGATCCTAGTTTACATGCTCTACTTTACATATTATGTTCAAGATTGTGTGGTAGCATGTCACCTTAGAAATTATTTTGTTTTATCGTTTACCTACTCGAGGACGAGTAGGAACTAAGCTTGGGGATGCTTGATACGTCTCCAACGTATCTATAATTTCTGATGTTCCATGTTGATATTATGCCAATTGCTACATGTTTTCTCCCTTCTTTATAGCATTTTTACACGTTTTATGAGACTAACCTATTAACAAGATGCCAAGTGCCAGTTCTCTGTTTTCTGCTGTTTTTTATTTCAGAAAAGTTGTTCTGGAAATATTTTCGGAATTGGACCCCATGAATTCTAAAGTTCCTATTTTCCCTGGAAGGATCCAGAAGTCCGAAGAGGAGTCGAAGACGGGCACCAGGGGGCCCTCACGATAGCCAGGCGTGGCCCCCCTTGGCCGCTCCTGGGGGTGGTGAGGCCACCCTGGTGGCCCACCGGCGTTGCTCTTCCGCCTATTTAAGGTTTTCCTCCCGAAAATCCTTACCTAGTCGGCGAAATTTCAGGAAACCTTCCGCAGCCGCCATCATCGTCAACCCAAGTTTCGGGGGACAGATCTCTGTTGTGGCACCCTGCCGGGACGGGGAAGTGCCCCCAGAAGCCATCTCCATCGACTCCATCGTCATCTCCATCGCTGTTGTTGTCTCTTATGATGAGGAGGGAGTAGTTCTCCCCTGAGGCTGAGGGCTCTACCGGTAGCTATGTGGTTCATCTGTCTCTCTCTCCCATGGTATGACCTATATGTGATCGTGAGCTTTGTAATCTAGTTGAATAAGTAGATGTTACTCTTCATCTATTGTGCTACTCAAGTGTTTTATTAATATGAACTTTGGAGTCACCTTGTCCCGCGGTGTGAAGGTGACAATGTGCACATCGTGTGTGTCTCCTCTATGAATTGTGGTGTTTGTATAGTACCTTCTAGGGCGCTCAAGTTGACAGTGTGGGGCTAACTAGACATGGGAATGCTTACTTTAAGGAATGTTTTTTGCAGCCCTACGCAATGATTAGTGTTTGTTATCCAGCCGGAGAGGGTTAAGAGTAGCATAGTGAAGAGAAGATATTTAGTTATTCAATTATGTGATCATTGTTGAGAGTGTCCACTAGTGAAAGTAGGATCCCTAGGCCTTGTTTCCAAGCATTGAAACACCGTTTTCTGCATGTTATGCTACATGTTTGATTGCTGCCATATTTATTTCAGATTTCTATTATTACTTATAACCATCCATATTACTCGCATTTCACTATCTCTTCGCCGAACTAGTGCACCTAAATACCTGACAAGTATATTGCGTGTGTTGGGGACACAAGAGACTTCTTGTATCTCAATTGCAGGGTTGCTTGAGAGGGATATCTTTGACCTCTACCTCCCTGAGTTCGATAAACCTTGGGTGATCCACTTAAGGGAAACTTGCTGTTGTTCTACAAACCTCTGTACTTGGAGGCCCAACACTGTCTACAAGAATAGAAGTGTGCGTAGACATCAAGGGACGCGGAAAACGGCGTGCACGGCGGCCCCAGACGGCGGCGCTGAGCAGGGCGACCGCGGTAGCGACGAAGACGACGGTGGCGGTCCTGCACACGCGAGGGCAAGCGGGGTTGTCAAGGGTGAGCTACTAGGTACGGGGAGTGCGTCGGTGGCGAAAAGAAGAGGCGAAAGGTCTCAAGGCGAGCTGCACCCGCGCGGGAGGACTATGGTGGCCGCCGGCGATCTTTGGGCTCATGGCACTCACAGAAGGCCCTCGGGCTCAAACTGGCGAGTGGAGGTGATTGAGGTGAGGGAGTGGTGCCTAGAGGCGAACGGACGACACGCGGTTTTCTCTTATCACGCAGCACCAAGGTCGACGACATGGGGTGCGCTCGAGGGTGTCGCTTTTGGCACGGGGCGTGGGCTAGGGCGTGTCCACGACGTGTAGAGGGGTGGCATCATGTTAGGGAGGTAGAGGGTGGGCAGGAACATCGAGGAGAGGTGAGGTAGTGGCAAGTTAAGGCCACAGTGCACCAGGTAAGGCGTGCACTGTTGTGCCACTCGACTGCCCCCCTCCCTTTCTTTCCCTCCCTGTTTGGCAAAATGCACAAAAGTGAAGGTCAAACATCAGTGAAACTATTTGGCAAAGTACCACTTCAAATTTTGCAAGAAAATCAAATGAAAACAATTCTCAAACTTTTGTAAAAACAATGTTTCAGAAAATTCAGAAAAGTTCAGTTAACAAAGACTTAGAAAAATTTCTTAGTGTTGTGAACAGATGAAATGATCAAAAAGTCCAGCTTGTTTTCAAGCATCAAATGGAATCCAAATTTTCTTTTCAAAGTTGGAGATTGTTAAACATGTTTTGTACTTTCATAAACATATTTTGAAAACAAATTTGGAATAGTGGAAGGCTATGAAAACAAAGTGGAAAAAATGCTAGTTTCTGTTTTTCTCTGTTTTCTAAAAATGCAATTTTCTATCTTATTTTTCTTCCACAAAAACAAACATGCAATTGATTGTTTTCAAAGTCCATAAATCAAACCAAGCTTGTAGTTTTGTAGTACACATATCAGAGAACAAATACAAATCAAGAAAACACAAAATGGAATAATATAGCCTATCGAAAACAAGTGTGGAAAACAGGTACTTGGCTATATTTTCAGGGAAAAGTTTTAACAGAAAACTTAAAAGAAAACTTCCATAATTCATTTTGTATTTTTGTTTTTCTTGGATCCAACAAAGTTAAAAGTTTAAATCAAGATGCAAACAAACATGAGCCAAGTCTTGGAATAAAAATAACTCAAGTCCCATCAGGGAAATCATCAAAGAAAACATAAAAGTGTTTTCAGGAAAATTTTGTATTGGTTTTAAAATGAAACAAACCTTGCATTGCATATGTGACTATTGTAACACAAACATGTTGGTTCAAACAAACATGTTGTTAAAAAAATTGTTGGCCCACATTTTTGCCTCCTTTAACTACAGTACAAGGATCCAAAAACTGGGGTGTGACAGGAGTCATCACGGATCTCCAGATCCCGATGTTGATTATTGATCGGAGAGGTGTCTCGATCATTTCTATGTTATTCGCGAACCGTAGGGTGACACACTTAAGGTTCGATGACGCATTTGGGAGGATACGGAATATCGAAGAATATTTTGGACAACACCGAAATTGTTTCGGGTAAAATTGAAATAGTTCAAGGGTTTTTTGTCGAATGGTTGTTAATAGAATTAACAAATGATTCGAGGTGCTATTTGCAAATGTTTGTTAACATAATTAACAAATATTAAAATAAAGAAATAAAAATGTTTTATTTATTTATTAAAGAAAAACCTTTGGATTTTCTGAGTGGGGTTTTAAGAGAGCATGAGTGGGTGTGAGTGGAGCTTCCACTCACATGAAGAGGGAAGAGGTGGGGGTACCACCATCGCTGGTCGCACCCCCCTGGGCTGCCTCCCCCTCCCCTCTAAAAGGAGGGTGAGTGCTCTCCCTCGACCACACACTTGTCCCACCTCCTTTCTCTCCACCCGTTACTCCGTTCCATGGTCTTCCGCTTGGCGAAGCCCTGACCGTGAGATTCTTCACAACACCACGCCATCGTGTTGCTTGAGTTCTTAAGGATCCTCTACTTCAGCTGCCCCGCTGGATCGAGGGAACATAGGTCTTCATCAAGCTGAACATGTGACCGATCACGGAGGTACCACCGGATTGTGGTGCACATCTTCTCGGTCCTGGGATCGGCGTGAGTACGACTGCACCAACAACGAGATTAAATATCATAACGCTTAGAGTCTTCGAGGGTATATTTACCTAAGACTCTTTCTCCTCGTTGCCTTTCATCTCCTAGATTAGATCTTGGCCCTTCGGGTTTATCTCGCGTAGGAAATTTTTTGTTTTCTATGCAACGTACCCTTCAGTGGTATCAGAGCCGAATCTATGTGTAGATGATTTGTACGGGTAAAACACATATGTGTATGTGGGAGTTGATGATCATGGTTTTTCCTCCTTGAGTATTTTATGATCTTAGTGGCATAGTAGGATGAAGCTGCCCTAGACTAACTTTACGTGTACTTTGTATGTGATACCTGTCTCACTTGTGGCTGAGGGGGTGTATGTTTCTCCTACTATAGTTAAGATCTAACCTACGAAGGGTTGCTAAGAATATCTTTTATCAATGTTGTGGTTCATGTTCGTAGGTATGAACGGTTCTATCCTTGTAAGACCAAGCCACGTAAAATATGCAAAAATAAATTAAAGACGTCTAACTTGTTTTTGCAGGGCATGTGATGTGATATGGTCAATATTACGAATTTGATGTATGAAATGATCTCATTTGTAAATTATTGACATACCGGCATGAGCCATATGGTTGTCTTATTATTTATGGCATGTGTGTTGTATATCATATCCATGTGATATGTTGTAATTTTGATGGACAAACAAGATGGGGGCACTAAAGACCGTGGTGCCACGCCGGTGGAATGATGGAGATCATACCATGATGCACAAGATGGAGATCAAGTGCAAGAAGGACCATATCATATCACATTATCCATGCATGTGATGTTAATATTTTTATGCATCTTATTTTGCTTAGATCGTGATGGTAGCATTATAAGATGATCCCTCTCACTTAATATCAAGATAATAATGTGTTCTTCCTTAGTATGCACCATTAAGAAAGTTCGTCGTTTCGAGACACCACGTGATGATCGGGTATGACAGACTCAACGTTCGCATACAACGGGTGTTTTCAAGCCTAGCATGTATAGACATGGCCTTGAAACACACGCAATACAATGGTTCTACTTGACGAGTCTAACATGTACAGACATGTGCTCGGAACACGTAACCGAAAGGTAAAGCATGAGTCATATGGATGATATGATGAACATGTTGATGTTCTCCTTTGCAACTACACCGTCTCACGTTGATGGAGGGATGATAACCCGGTAGGCCAACGCCAAGGTGTAACTCGGCCCAAAGGACGCTGCGCGAGACCCGGCTAAGGATAAAGGAGCTTCTAGAAGGCCCAAGATCGTAGGCCTGGTAACCCGGACTGTGGGTTCCGGTAAGGAAGTTTACGGTTTTGTAGGCAGTGTTCGGGTAGGATTCAGAGTACGCCTTGGAGAGCAGGCCAGGGGGTCCGGATGCTTTATAAGCCGGTCCCTAGGTTAGGTTTAGAGAGATCCAAGAGTTAGAGAAATATCGCTAGGTATCGAGTATCCAGTGTAATACGAAAGTGAGTTAATATATCTAGATCGGAGACCCGGCGACTTGATTGTCGGCTACCAGATCGCATATCATCATGTTTTCCCTTGAGCTAAACCCTCTCCCAAACACCAGAGTCGTCTTGCCCCAAGATAAGTTACCCCCGGTAACGTCTGCCGTGATTATCCCACGACAGTTGGCGCCCACCGTGGGAAGCTCGGAAGAACATGGAGAACCTTGTCATCGGCGAGATCTACACCGACCGCGAAGGAGAGAAGATGGTGGACGATTCCGGCTGGGGGCCAGAGTCGGATCTACTCGAATCCGGATCTGTCATAACAATCGGCCAAATCAACGTCTTCGTCGGCATGGTACATACGTCCGGTTCAATCCCTGACGATTTCGAATTTGATTCTGTGTCAGGGGAGGCCACCTACTCTCAATCAGATGGAGAAGAATCGGTCGGGACGGTAGATCCGACAGAAGACCCCCCCCCACGAAGAGGGAACAGCCGGAGGAGCCGGCATGGACCCCGCGTGGCCGGGTCATGAGACCAGATGATACCGAGTCTATCTTGCACCTACTAGAGGATCGGCACGAGTCTATCCACCACGTGCATGTCACAGGAATTTCTAACAAGGATAAAAAGATACTGAAGCAAGCGGTAAACTCGGTTTCCTCGACTGTACCGAGATACCTGAGATGGTCAGAGCAGGACGTAACATGGAGCAGAAGAGATCACCCGGAAAGGATAGAACACCCGAGAGTCCTAGCATTGGTGGTTGCACCACAGGTCAATGGTTATGAGCTGAAGAAGGTCCTAATGGACGGTGGAAGTAGCATCAATATCTTGTATTGGGAAACCTTTCTACGCATGGGTCTCAAGGAGTCCCAGCTACAGAAAAGTTCAACAGTCTTTCACGGGATAGTGCCGGGTCACTCAGCATGCCCCGAGGGAAAAATCGCATTGGAGGTAGCTTTTGGAGAATCAAAGGACAATTTCCGGGTTGAATGGCTTACTTTCGAGGTGGTTAAGTTGCGCAGTCCTTACCACGCGCTATTCGGAAGGCCGGCTTATGCTAAGTTCATGGCCAGGCCGTGTTATGTGTATCTACAACTAAAAATCCCGGGTCCCAGGCAGACCATCACCATACATGGGAGCCGGGATATAGCGGCTGAGTGTGATGAAGGAGATGCGGCAATGGCCGAGCAAGCTTGCAGAAAAGAGGAACTCAAGTATTACCGGTCTCAAGTAGACCCGGATGACAGAACAGCGTTGAAAAGACCGAATACTGAGGACAAAAGAGCAAAGTTCAAGGCAGCACAAGACACAAAGATGGTGGATTTTACCGAGGGTGATCCCTCCAAGCAATTTGCTATAGGATCTAACTTGGACAGCGAGCAGGAGAAAGCACTTGTGGAGTTCATTCATTCAAATCAGGATGTGTTCGCCTGGACGCCTAGCGATATGCCGGGTATCCCCACAGAGTTAGCAGAGCACAGTTTGCACGTCGATCCCAAGTCCAGACCCGTGAAACAGGGCTTGAGAAAGATGAATGAGGAAAGAGGGAAAGCTATAGGGGAAGAAATTGCTCGGCTGCTTACAGCCGGCTTTATTATGGAAGTGTTTCACCCGGACTGGTTAGCAAATCCGGTTCTCGTGATGAAAAAGACCAATGAGTGGAGGATGTGCATTGATTACACGAGTCTCAACAAGCATTTCCCAAAGGATCCGTTTGCTTTACCAAGGATAGATCAGATCATAGACGCAGTAGCTGGCAGCGACCTATTATGTTTCCTGGACGCTTATTCCGGGTATCATCAAATCAAGCTCAAGAAGGAGGATTGGGAGAAAACATCGTTCATAACCCCTTTCGGGGCCTTTTGTTACAAGACAATGACATTTGGACTGAAGAACGCTGGCGCAACCTATCAACGGTGTATTCAGAAGTGCTTCGAGGACCAAATTGGACGCAACGTACACGCTTATGTAGACGATGTGGTGATCAAGACCAGAAAGGCGGAGACATTTATTGATGATCTAAAGGAAACGTTCAAGAACTTGAGAAGGTACCAGATGAAACTCAACCCGACAAAGTGTGTTTTTGGAGCCCCAGCCGGAAAATTACTCGGCTTTATCGTTTCTGAGAGAGGAATTGAGGCAAATCCGGACAAAATCAAAGCCATCCAGAGTCTGAAAAAGCCGGAAAATTTGAAACATGTTCAGAAGCTCACAGGGTGCGTAGCAGCGCTCAGCCGGTTTATATCCAGACTCGGAGAAAAGGCAATACCTTTATACCGGCTCTTGAAAAAATCCGATAAATTCGTATGGGACCAAGAGGCGGACGAAGCGTTCGAGGCACTAAAAAAGCAGCTATCTGAGGCACCAGTCCTAGCAGCTCCAGGTCCCAAAGAACCTATGTTACTATACGTGGCAGCAGGGCCCCGGGCGGTTAGCGCAGTGGTTGTTGTCGAGCGAAAGGAAGATGGAAAAGGATACCCAGTCCAGAGGCCGGTTTACTATGTCAGTGAGGTATTGTCAGGAGCAAAACAGCGCTATCCACACTGGCAAAAGCTGGTTTTCGGGGTCTTCATGGCCAGCCGGAAATTGAAGCCATATTTTCAGGAACACCCCATAACAGTGGTTAGTTCTATACCAATATCGGATATCATCAGAAACTCGGATGCAATAGGTAGAATAGCCAAGTGGGCGATCGAGATGGGAGATTATCATATCAACTACGAGCCAAGATCAGCAATCAAATCTCAAGCTCTAGTCGATTTTGTTAACGATTGGACACACACAGGCATGCCCACCATGGCTCCAAACTCCGAGTCCTGGATCATGCACTTTGATGGCTCCAAGCAATACGAGGGGTCGGGAGCCGGAGTGGTACTAACATCACCCAAAGGAGACAAGTTGAGCTACGTGCTGAAGATTCACTTTGATTGTTCCAACAACGTGGCTGAGTATGAGGCCTTATTCCACGGCCTAAAGGTAGCGAAGGAGATGAATATCAAGAGGATACGGTGCTTTGGAGATTCGGACCTTGTGGTACAGCAGGTCTCAGGAACTTGGGATAGAAAGGACGCAACTATGGTAGCATATCGTAGAGAGGTTGACAGAGTTGCCGGATGTTTTTCCGGGTATGAGGTGGAGCACATAGACAGAAGAAAAAACAAGGCAGCAGATGCACTCGCCAGACTCGGCTCGTGCAGAGAGCCGGTTCCTCCTAACGTTTTCCTGGATGAGCTATGGCGACCATCAGTTAAAACCGAGTCTGAGGAAGAACTGGCAAATCAAGACCCGGATTTGGAGCTCGTGGCCACAGTACGTGCTGTTCCAGAGTGGACAGAACCGTTCCTGGCCTACCTATCACGGGGCGAGTTACCACAGCAGGAAGTACTAGCAATACAAATTCTGAGGCGAGCAAAAGGATATTCTATCATCAATGGAGAGTTATACAAGAGAAGTGCAGCAGGAGTCTTTTTGCGCTGTGTAGCACCAGAAGAAGGCCGACAGATCCTCAAGGAAATCCATGAAGGTGATTGTGGGCATCATGCATCCACAAGATCCCTTGTGGCCAAAGCTTATCGACATGGTTTTTTCTGGCTCACGGCCCTAGCAGACGCGGAGCGCTTGGTGGCAAGGTGTGATGGATGTCAAAGGTACGCTCGCCAAACCCATGTGCCGGCTATGGAACTACGGACTATCCCGTTAACTTGGTCGTTTGCTGTTTGGGGTATGGACATGGTTGGCCCCTTTCACATGTCACCTTGCAAAAAGACGCACCTCTTGGTGGCCATTGACAAGTTTACCAAGTGGGTTGAGGTTATGCCAGTTACCAACTGTGAAGCAATTACAGCAGTCAAGTTCCTGAAAAGGATTATCTATCGGTTCGGGTATCCCCATAGCATAATTACCGATAATGGAACCAATATGTCCCTTGGCGAGATGGAGAAATTTTGTGGTAACAATGGAATCCGGCTTGACGTAGCTTCAGTGGCCCATCCACAGGCTAATGGACAAGTGGAGAGGGCAAATCAAGAATTGCTTCGTGGATTAAAGCCACGATTGCGAGTTCCGTGTATCAGAGCTGCTGGTGCATGGGTTGAATAATTACCTGCAGTGGTTTGGGGTATCAACACAACACCAAACAGATCCACTCAGATGACACCGTTTTTTATGGTTTATGGTGCAGAGGCGGTGTTGCCGAGTGATATCATCCATGACTCGCCTCGAGTCTCGGCTTACGTCGAGGTAGAGAACGAGAAGACCCGGCAGGACGCCGTGGATATGCTAGAAGAAGAAAGGGAACAAGCACTGGAAAGATCAGCCATATATCAGCAGGATCTGCGGAGATATCATAGCCGGCGTGTGAAAACCCGGGTCTTCCAGGAAGGAGACCTGGTTCTGCGCCTGGTACAGTCAAAAGAAGGAAAACATAAGTTATCACCGCCATGGGAAGGACCGTTTATCATAAGCCGGAATCTGCACAATGGATCGTATTACTTGATAGATGCAAGGGAAGAGTCGGCTACGGTTAACGACACCGCTCATACCACTTCATCTATGCAAGAGAAAGAAAGACCATGGAACGTAGCTCAGCTGCGTCCCTACTATACCTAGTATAGACCAGACTCACAAGTGGAATTACACGATGTAACAGGCAGCAGGTTTCAGACGCACTCTTTTCCTATCCAGGGTACCTAAGGGGACTGGAGGGTTTTTAATGAGGCGGCTTGCTGACCTAACTTTCTCATATCAACAAAGAGATGGTTAAGCGATATATCTCCTTCACACGTTTTATCAAGTTCTATTTTTCTGTTACGTTTCTTCCAGGTAAGTATTATTTATTGTTTCCTTAGAGCATTAGTTTCGTTAGTATGTTGCATATATTTAGGTCTTGGGGGCTGATTGCTTGAATAGCACAGTTACAAACTCAAAGACCCGGCCATGATGCCTATGAGTTATAAGGGTCGATTACTCGCAAACGAGTACGGCTGCAATCTTATAACCGGACAAAGGAGCCAAATTTCTTGACTTTTCTTACTTAAGCTCGATGTGACTCGCACTAAAGTGGCATGATTTGCTCGCTTACGATTACAGTCAGCCATGATGCCCAATGGGACTTGCCTGACCCTGTTTTCGTACAGATGTAACAACATGGTATCCACGCGAAAGCCGGCTTACAGTACAAGAGAGTCAAAAGGGTCATCTAAACCACAAGTTATGCAGAGTACAGGGTTAATAACCGGAAACTCAAAGTCTATCAAGCATAACTTCAACACCTATGTGAAACGGCTCTGGGTTTTGGGCTTAGCAGAAACAACTTGTTTTCTTTGAGAAACCTCACACCCCAGACTCGAAATTTCGGGCCTTGGGGACTGGGGATTTTGAAAAATAGAGAGGCAAGTTATTTAGCTATTAAGCACCAAAAACCCACAAATCCGAGACTTGGGGACTTAGAGAAAAGTTCACCCGTCAAAACCCATGTGACCCGGAAACCGAGTCTCACAAAAGGAACCATAAAAAGTAAATCGGAGTATCAAATTCATCCAAAGGCCGGAAGGGCCAAGAAAGCTATTAAAGCTTCATAATGTATTTACATGATGCGGTGATAGTATCAAAAGTGCACATCTGCACTATCAAAAGAATATCTGCCTTTACAAGGGCATCGAGCGAACAAGGTATTAGGATGGCATCAGATAATAATTCACTCGGCCTCCTGAGTCGGGTCCACATCCTTACCCTTGCCCTCCGGGTATTATTCTCGGGTTCGCTTCTTAGAAGAGTTCCCAGCATCATCATCCGGTTTTTCAGCGTCAGGGCGAACAGGTGGACGAACAGCTGGTGTAGAGGTAGTTGGTGCTGATTGCAATTCGGCTTCCCTCTTTGCAGCTTCCTTCCTCTTCCTGGCAGAGTCAGCATTCCACTTTTCTAAAATGTCGAAGGGCACGGGCGTGTCTTCCTTCACAGCCTTGTCCTTAGCATCGTATGGAGACATAAATCTACTCAAGTCCATACTGTCGGCAAGAGCAGTTGCCGAGTGACGTACCTCGGATTGTACATCTTTGAAATCCTTGGGGGAAAATCTCGAGCCGTCTGCCTTGAACTCTGGAAATCCGGCCACCACCGTTGCCGGCTCAAGCTTAGGAAAATAAGCTTTCGCCAGCATAAGTCCCCGGGTCATCCCAACCCGGCATGCTGAGCGTTTCCAGAGCTCAATCCATGCAGGGACAGTAGAGCATGCATGGATTAGGGTCTCCATACCCGGATATAGATCAGTCGGCCACTGAATGGCGTCCAGTATCCACTTGGTGCCGGCACAGAACCTCCGGAGGACATTCTTCAATCTTTTTACCTTTTCGATATCATCCTCTTCTGAAGGCGCAAGGTTGGAAGCTGCAATATGAGCAACAAAGGTTACATCAAGGTATTCCGGGTATCATGTATCAAGAAAACAAGAAACCAAGGAACGAACCAGTAAGTAGCGAAATCTCACCAACGAGGACACGATAAGTGTCGGCCACTTGGGCCGATAGCTTCTTCAGCGCAGCTTGAGCAGTGGCGTATTTGTCTTTGTATTTCGTGACATCTTTCTCCAAGGCTGCCACCTCAGACTCAAGTGCTTCCCTTAGCTTTATCTCGGTGTCCAGGAGCTGCTTGGTCTTGGCCAAAATCTCCTCGGACCGAGACGCCTGCGCCTAAAATAATGGAGGGTTAAACATTAGTCGAATATCACAATCAACCGAGTATTGCAAGGAGTACCGAGTGTAACTTTGACAAGTTAGACTCGGAACTTGGGGACTAGGTGGACACTAAGAGATATCAACTAGCGTACCTGATGCTCCGCGGCCATACGCTCCAACATGCTGCTCTCTGAGGCCTTCATGGCGAGGAGGGCGCTCATCATTTGGTCGAAGGAATGGTTGCCCGAGTTAGAAGACCCGGGGTCTTGATAACTCGGAGTGGAGGTTTTCTCCTTGGCAGGGGAAGGTACCCAGTCGTCCGGATGTCGGGGTTCGGTACGCCTCCTCCCGTGCCCAAGACGACGGCTTCTTCCTCCTCGCGTGCATGTGAGGCTATCGGGTACTCGGCTTCCTGATCAGCCGGGTGTGTCGGTGACACTTGTTGTTCTTCGTCGCCAGCTGCAGCCGCCATATCATCAATCGGGTTCTCCTTACCCGGGTCATCGGTCTCCATATTTTCTTGGTCACTGATTGTGACCGTGGCTCTGCCGACAGTATAAAATAGCGGTTAGCATGTAGACTGGAGTAAATTATGGCAAAGTGATGGAACATCAGGAGAAGAACCTTACCCGGGATTCACCGCGAAGTCCGAGGGAAACGTGCTGCTGGACCCGGATGAAGCTGAAAAATATCAAGAAAGTAAGACATGGAACTGCTCTGCTGAGGGGTGATCTGGAAAAACTTTGATATTCAAGAAAGGATCAGATGAATACCAGCGCGTCGAGTTGGAGATGACGGAATACCCGGGTTAAGAGCGCCTTCACCCGGAAAATTCCGAGTCATTATACGCTTGGTCAGGGGTGGATCCTTCAGGTACGGCCAGTTGGATAACTCTCGGTTTAGCTTGTGCATGTTATCAAAGGAGAATGGTTTAGAAGTAAGGAAGCGGTATGGAACCTTGAAGACGACCCCTCAAGGTTTCCTCTTTGCTCCGACCTTGATCGTCGGCTCGACTTCATCTTCGTCACTTGCTGTTTCCACCCTGCCTTCCGGCTCTTCTTCTTCTTCGCCCTTGTCCTCTGGTTCTGAAAGTTATCAAAGTATACAGTCAGAAAAATACAGAATGAACAACAACGAGCTCGCTGGAATTAAGAGAGACTCGGGATGTACCTTCTTCCGAGTTAATTGCGTCCTCTTCTTCCTCTGGACTTTCGGAGTTAGGAGGAGTCTCGATTTTCCAAAAGGCATTATTAGCCTGAGGAAAAGGCATGGAGATGAGAGTTAGCAACTGTATCAAAAGAAAAAGCATGGAAGTAAAGGTACGAGAGCCGGATCTTTACCTCAGGTGCTAGGTTCTCGCGTGTAAAGGGTTCTAACCCGGCTATATTCCGGATTACCTCCAACTTCTCCGTCAAGAATACCTTGATGGTCTTGTTGGTGTCACCGGCCGCGTAATCTTTAGATGACTATCGGAGGGAATCTGTGGTGTGCCCCGAGTACTCGCACATTAATTTGGTGCGGATAGAGTTGGGTTGTATGCGAAAGTTCACCCAAGTTTTGACTAGGTTGAGCCCGAGGAGACCTTGGGCGGAAAGGGCGGCTATATTTGAAAGGAGCGGTTGGATGGCCTCCCTGTCCGGCTCAGGGGAAAAAGCGTTGAAAGATTCGAAGATATCGAGGAGGCCCTCCGAGTAACCCGGCAATTTCTTCTCGCCGGGTGGGGAGGTGTCCCGGCAGTAAAAGAAAGAAAGTTGCCAGTGTTTAACATGAGAATTCAGGTTAAGAGTTGGCATTGGGGAATTCTTGCGGCGTTGGATGGAAACCCCGCCGCAAGCAAGAAGCGCCTCGTCACCGCTTTCGCGGCACGGTTTGCATTGGAAAAGTTCGATGAAAAGAGTCAAATTTGGCGGAGTGCACAAATATGACTCGGAAAGAACGATAAAATGGGCTATATTCAACATAGAGTTAGGCCCTATGTCGAATACCCGGAGGCCGTAGTGGCTCAAGACCTCACGGAAGAAAGGGTGACCCGGAGGACGAAACCCCCGGGTCACATGTTCGACGAAGCAAATTACCTCGTCATCAGCAGGCGTGGGCCGGGTCTCATCACCCGGCACCCTCCAGTGGATGTCCTTCTGAGGGGGGAGGATCCCTAACTCGGCCAGCTCTTCTAGCTTGGCCTTTGTGACCGTGGATCGCGCCCAGTTGGCGGATATGGATTGGGTTGACCTTGCCTTTGCCGACTGTTTCCCTTGCTTCTTAGGAGCCATGGGATCAACCTGCAAAGCACAAGACAAAAAGGTACAAGGCATAAGACTCGGAAATCACGAATTGTCCGAGTATAGACAAGCGGTATCAGCCAGACAAAGAAATTAAGAACCATCCGGGTATCATTGAACACAGCAAAAGTATGAATTATCCGAGTATCGAGTATCAGTATAGAAACTATAGGGCGCTTACGTATTGGAAAGTGTTTGAGAAAGAAGGATGATTTCCCATGTATCTACTGCAAGCAAAAGAACATAAAAGAGGTAGATTTCCCGGGTGTCAATGACAGTTGCGGAAAATTTGGGCGAAATGGATCTAGATTGAAAAATTTGCGGATGATTTTGTGGAGGAATTGGTGATTAATGGCGATAGGGGAGTGATATATGACCGTCTACCAAGCTATTGGATGAACTAGCGTGGAATTGTGCGGCCTAATCCGGCGCGGCGAGAGAAATGGTCCGCGGTTGACCTAGATCTAATTTAGATTGAATCGAGAAATTGCGAAGCCAAATTAATGGAAACGAGGAGCTTACCGGAGGAGATTGGAGTAGTGCGCGGCGGCGGCAAATGGCGCAATCCGAATGCCCCTCTGTGACTGCCGGCAAGCTGCTCGCGGACGCGGCGGCGGAGGTCGGCGGCGCGGGACGAGCTGTGGCGGAACGTAGCCGGCGGCAGATTGGTTCCAGTGGCGCGCGCGAGGTCGCCGTGGCGGTGCTCTATAAGCTCGAGTGCGAAAGTGAAGGAAAGGAAGAAGAAGGAGAAGTGGACCGTTGGAATTAGGCCATCCCCAAGGTACCTATTTATAGGGTGCGGGTGGATAAACCTATGCCAACGGTTGAGAGCCGGAAATTTCGGGTAAAGGATATCCGCCCGGATTTTCCTGGATGTGCATTAAGTGCTAGATGGGATATCCGGAACAGATATGAGGGAGATCTTTTCCGTGATACTTGGATCGGTTAGATAAGTGAAGTAAGCTGGATCTTTGGCATCATTATCAGGACACTGACCCGGAGAAATAAGCGATAGACTTGGAGAAAGCCGGGTTACTATATGGCCACCATGGAGTTAGGCCTAGCTGTTTATCAAAGCAATCTAACCCGGCCTCTATGAACTTGAATGTTGATATTTTTGCAGGGAATAGCGTGCGCTTCAAGGAGAATCCCGTGAAGCCCAAGCTATTCTGGGGACTACTGATGGAGGGATGATAACCCGGTAGGCCAACGCCAAGGTGTAACTCGGCCCAAAGGACGCTGCACGAGACCCGGCTAAGGATAAAGGAGCTTCTAGAAGGCCCAAGATCGTAGGCCTGGTAACCCGGACTGTGGGTTCCGGTAAGGAAGTTTAGGGTTTTGTAGGCAGTGTCCGGGTAGGATTCAGAGTACGCCTTGGAGAGCAGGCCAGGGGGTCCGAATGCTTTATAAGCCGGTCCCTAGGTTAGGTTTAGAGAGATCCAAGAGTTAGAGCAATATCGCTAGGTATCGAGTATCCAGTGTAATACGAAAGTTGAGTTAATATATCTAGATCGGAGACCCGGCGACTTGATTGACGGCTACCAGATCGCATATCATCATGTTTTCCCTTGAGCTAAACCCTCTCCCAAACACCAGAGTCGTCTTGCCCCAAGATAAGTTACCCCCGGTAACGTCTGCCGTGATTATCCCACGACACACGTGATGATCAGTTTCGGTGTAGTGAATTTGGTTCGTGTAATCACTAAAACGACTAAGATGGGTGTTGCTTTTGAGTGGGAGTTCATGAGATAATTTTAGAATTAATTTGAACTTAATTTTTTCATAAACTTAGTCTAAATATTCTTTGCAAATATGTTGCAGATCATGGCACCACCTACCTTCAATTTCAATATTTTCATGGAGAAAGAAAAACTAGCGAACAATGGAAGCAACTTTACCAACTAGGCACTTAACCCGAGGGTTCTCCTCACCGCTTGCAAGAAGATCTATGTGCTTGATGCACCACTAGGTGACCAGCCCGTTGATGATACTTCTGAGGAAGATAAAAATGTTTATTTGACTCAACAAGAAGACCACAATATAGTTCATTGCGGCATCCTGTATGGATTAGAACCAGAGTTGTGAAAACATTTTGAGAACAACACTGCTTATGCTACAATGGGTGGATTAAAATGATTTTCAATACCCATGCTACAATACAGAGTTATGATGCTTCAGAAAAGTTCTTTAGCTGCATGATGGAAGAGAATAGCTCTGTTAGAGAGCATGTACTCAGAATGTATGCGTACACTGATAAGCTCATAGCCTTGGGAATAACGATCCCCAATGAGGTAGGATACATCGTGTTCTTCAATCTCTGCCACCTAGTTACAAGAACTTTGTGATGAACTATAATATGCAAGTCATGAAGAAGTCTCTTCCTGAGCTTCTCTCGATGCTTAGAACTGCTGAAGTGAATATTAGGAAAGAGCATCAAGTGTTGATGATCAATAAGACCACTAGTTTCAAGAAAGGCAAGAAAGGCAAACCAAAGGTCAACTTCAAGAAGGGTGTCAACTGGCAAGTATGTTGCTGCACCTGAGATGAAAACTAGGAATGGACCTAAGACTGAGACTGAGTGCTTCTATTGCAAGGGCACTGGCCACTAGAAGCGCAATTGCCCCAAGTATCTGAAAGATAAGAAGGCGGGCAAAGTGAACAAAGGTATATACGATATACTTGTTATTGATGTGTACCTTACTAGTACGCGTAGTAGCGCTTGGGTATTTGATACTGGTTCGGTTGCTCACATATGTAACTTGAAACAGGAACAGCAGAATAAGTGACCACTAGCAAGGGATGAGGTGACGATGTGCGTCGGCAATGGACCTCTTCGTTTACCGTCTAGATTAGTTATGAACCTCAATAATTGTTACTTGGTGCCTGCATTGAGCATGAATATCATTTTTGGATCTTGCTTAATGCAGAGTGGTTATTCCTTTAAGTTTGAGAACAATGGTTGTTCGATTTATATGAATAATATATTTTATGGTCATGCACCTAAGAAGAATGGTTTATTTCTTTTGAATCTTGATAGTATTGATACACATATTCATAATGTGAATGCCAAAAGAATTAAGTTAAATGATGATATTGCTACTTACATGTGGCATTGCCGCTTAGGTCATATTGGTGTTAAACGCATGAAGAAGCTTCATTCCGATGAACTCTTAGAATCACTTGATTATGAATCATTTGAAACATGTGAATTGTGCCTTATGGGCAAGATGACTAGAACCCCGTTTTCCGGAACTATGGAACGGGCGACATACTTACTGGAAATCATACATACTGATGTGTGTGGACCAATGAGTGTATCGGCGTGCGGTGGATATCGTTATTTCGTCACTTTCATAGATTATTTGAGTATATATGGGTTTATTTACTTAATGAAACACAAATCCGAGACATTTGAAAAGTTCAAAGAATTTCAGTGTGAAGTTGAAAATCATCGTAAAAGAAAGATTAAATTTCTACGATCTGATCGTGGAGGTGAATATTCAAGTTACGAGTTTGGCTTGCATATGAAACAATGTGGAATAGTTTCACAACTCACACCTTCCGGAACACCACAATGTAATGGTGTTTCCGAACGTCATAATCGTACTTTATTGGATATGCTTCGATCTATGATGTCTCTTACAGATTTGCCACTGTCATTTTAGGGTTATGCACTAGAGACCGTTGCATTCACTTTAAATAGGGCACCATCTAAATCCGTTGAAACGACACCGTATGAATTATGGTTTTGAAACAAACCTAAGCCGTCCTTTCTACAAGTTTGGGGATGCGATGTTTATGTGAAGAAGCTTCAACCTGATAAACTCGAACCCAATGCGGAAAAATGCGTCTTCATAGGATACCCTAAAGAAACAATAGGGTACACCTTATATCACATATTCGAAGGCAAGATTTTTGTTGCCAAGAATGGATCCTTTTTAGAGAAGGAGTTACTCTTGAAAGGTGTGAATAGTAGGAAGGTAGAACTCGACGAGGTTATTTGGAATGGCGAGTAGCGCAACATCGAAAGTTGTTCCAGTGTCGAATTCGCTAGTTGAAGAGGGAACTAATGATCAAGATCATGAAACTCTGGAAGAGGAAACTACCGTACCTCACAGGTCAACTAGGGAACGTACAGCTCCCGAGCTGTATGGGAATCCCGTCTTAAACTTCATGGTAGATGGAAGTGATGACCCTGCGATGTATGATGAAGCGATGATGAGCCCAGGTTCCAACAAGTGGCTTGAATCCATGAAATCCGAAATAGGATCAATGTACGAAAACCAAGTTTGGACTTTGGTGGACTTACCTGATGACCGCAAGGCCGTTGAGAACAAATGGATATTTAAAAAGAAAACTGACGCTGATGGTAATGTGACCGTCTATAAAGCTCGACTTATCTCAAAAGGTTTCCGACAAATTCAAGGAGTTGACTATGGTGAAACTTTCTCACCAGTAGAGATGCTAAAGTCAGTTAGGATTATGTTAGAAGTTGCTGCATTTTCCGATTATGAAATCTGGCAGATGGATGTCAAAACGGTGTTCCTTAATGGTGATATTGAGTAAGATTTGTATATGATGCAACCCAAAGGTTTTGTTGATCCTAAGGATGCTGAGAAGGTATGCAAGCTTCAACGTTCCATTTATGGACTGAAGCAAGCATCCCGGAGTTGGAACCTCCATTTTGACAAGGTGATCAAAGGATTTGGATTTCTCCAAACATACGGGGAAGCTTGTATCTACAAGAAAGTGAGTGGGAGCTCTGTAGCATTTCTGGTATTATATGTGGATGACATATTATTGATTGGAAATGATATAGAACTATTGAAAAGCGTAAAAGGTTATTTGAACAGTAGTTTTTCGATGAAAGACCTCGGTGAAGCAGCTTATATATTAGGCATCAAAATCTACAGGGATAGATCAAGACGCTTAATTGGACTTTCGTAGAGTGCATACATTGACAAGATTTTGAAGAAGTTCAGAATGGAAGATAGTAAGAAGGGGTTCTTACCAATGTTGCAAGGCAAGACGTTGAGTAAGACTCAATGTCCAGGTACAATAGAAGATAGAGAGATAATGAATAAGATTCCCTATGCTTCAGCCATAGGTTCTATCATGTATGCTATGTTATGTACAAGACTATATGTGGAACATACTATTAGTTTGACTAGCAGGTACCAGTCCGATCCAGGTTTGGAACACTAGACGACGGTCAAGAATATCTTTAAGTACTTGAGAAGAACTAAGGATATGTTTCTCGTATATGGCAGTGAAAAAGAGCTCGTCACAACATGTTCCGTCAATGCTAGTTTTGACATTGATCCGGATGACTCTAAGTCACAATCCGAGTATGTATTTGTTATGAATGGAGGAGTAGTAAGCTGGAGGAGTTCCAAGCAATCCGTGGTAGCGGGATCATCAACAAAAGCGGAATATGTTGCTGCCCCGGAGGCAACACATGAAGCAGTTTGGATGAAGGAGTTCATATCCGAACTAGGTGTGGTTCCGAGTGCGTTGGATCCAATGGTTATCTATTGTGACAATAATGGTGCCATAGCCAATTCTAAGGAACCAAGGTCTCACAAGAATTCCAAGCATATCAAGCGACGTTTTCACTCCATCCGTGAGCATGTCAAGGATGGGGATGTGAAGATTTGCAAAGTACACACAGATCTGAATGTGGCAGATCCGTTGACTAAACTTCTCCCAAAGGCAAAACATCATAAACACCAGAATTCCATGGGTGTTAGATTCATTACTATGTAATATAGATTATTTCCCCTAGTGCAAGTGGGAGACTGAAGGGAATATGCCCGAGAGGAGATACTAAAGTGTTTATTATATTATTCCTTGTTTATGATGAATGTTTATTTCTCATGCTAGAATTGTATTAAACGGAAACGTTGATACATGTGTGTTTAATAAACAAACAATGGTTCCTAGTAAAGCCTCTCTTTTAACTAGCTCGTTGATTAATAGATGATCAAGGTTTCCTGATCATGAACATTGGATGTTGTTAATAACGGGGTCATGTCATTAGGAGAATGATGTGATGAACATAGACCCAAACTAAATGTAACAATACGATCAAGTCATTTAGTTTATATTGTTATGTCTTATATACGAAGTAACCTTATTCCTTAGACCATGAGATCATGTCAATCACTAATACCAGAAGGGTGCTTTGATGTCATCAAACGTCACGCCGTAACATGGTGACTATAAAGGTGCCGTTGGGTATTCGGAAAGTATTAGTTGAGGCTCATGCATCAAGAGTGGGATTTGTCCATCCAAATGACGGAGAGATATACTCTGGGCCCTATCGGTGATATCACATCGACACCGCTTGCAAGCACGTTACTAGGTCACAAGGATGGCATATCACGAACAAGTAAAAGAGTACTTGTCGGTAACGAGATCGAACAAGGTATGGTTGATACCAATGATCTGATCTCGGACTAGTAAAATATCGCGAGACAAAGCGAATTAGTTACGACGTTGATGGTTCACATGATCACGAGATTCATCGTTGAATATATACGAGTCATCACAGATCTCCAGATCCCGCTTTTGATTATTGATTGGAGAGGTGTCTCGATCATGTCTATGTTATTCGCGAACCGTAGGGTGACACACTTAAGGTTCGATGACGTATTTGAGAGGATACGGAATATCGAAGAATATTTTGGACATCACCGATATTGTTTCGGGTTAAATTGAAATAGTTCAAGGGTTTTTTTGTCGAATGGTTGTTAATAGAATTAACAAATGATTCAAGGCGCTATATGCAAATGTTTGTTAATAAAATTAACAAATATTAAAATAAAGAAATAAAAATGTTTTATTTATTTATTAAAGAAAAACCTTTGGATTTTCTAAGTGGGGTTTTAAGGGAGCATGAGTGGGTGTGAGTGGATCTTCCACTCACATGAAGAGGGAAGAGGTGGGGGCACCACCATCGCTGGCCGCACCCCCTTGGGCTGCCTCCCCCTCCCCTATAAAAGGAGGTCGAGTGCTCTTCCTCCTCCACGCACTTGTCCGACCTCCTTTCTCTCCACCCGCGGCTCCATTCCATGGTCTTACGCTTGGTGAAATCCTGACCGTGGGATTCTTCACCATACCACGCTGCTGTGCTGCTGGAGTTCCGGGGGATCCTCTACTTCCCTTGCCCCGCTGGATCGGGGGAACGTAGGTCTTCGTTGAGTTGAACGTGTGACCGATCACGGAGGCACCGCCGGATTGCGGTGCACATCTACTCAGTCTCGGGATCGGTGTGAGTACGACTACGCCAACAACGAGATTCAATCTCGTAGCGCTTAGAGTCTTCGAGGGTATGCTTTCCTAAGACTCTTTATCCATGTTGTCTTTCATCTTCTAGATTAGATCTTGGCCCTTCGGGTTTATATCGCGTAGGAAATTTTTTGTTTTCTATGCAACGTACCATTATGTATGTTCATAACACTAACATATTTAGTCCACCCCGGGAGTCATGGGATAATTTACTTCATTCCTTTCTAGGAGTCAACACAAGAGGTACAATCTTCAGCATAAGCAACATATAGCAACAAAATGCATAAATTGAAATGCCAGGAATTATAAGCAAGAATAGAAAATATTTGAGAGGCCCTTCTCATTATACTGCACATTACATATTTGGTGGAAAGATAATTCAGTTCAGGATGTCGTAAAGAGGATCATAGTCACTGGTCAGTTTAGAATGTGTAGACAAATGGCACTATTTCTTAAACAAAAGCAGCAAAAAATTTGAACTTCCAAAAATAAAATGTTCCTATGATTAAAAAAAGAGAGTAAATCTATTAAAAATGCAAGAGGCCATCACACGTAAATAGTGGACAACAATTTATTTTACCACAAACATATGAAATTTTATCGCTGTAATTCAAACACCAATAATACAAAAAGTAAGAGGTTAGATCAAAAGAAAGATACGTGTGATGTCTACGCACGCTTCTATTTTTGCAGATCATGTTGGGCCTCCAAGTGCAGAGGTTTGTAGAACAGCAACAAGTTTCTCTTAAGTGGATTACCCAAGGTTCATCGAACTCAGGGAGGAAGAGGTCAAAGGTATCCCTCTCAAGCAACCTTGCAATCACGATACAAGAAGTCTCTTTTGTCCCGAACACACCTAATACAATTTTCAGTTGTATAGGTGCACTAGTTCGGCGAAGAGAGAGTGAAATAGAAGTAATATGGATGTGTATAAGTGATAATAGCAATCTAAAATAAAAATCGCAGCAAGCAAACATGTAGCAGAACTGATTGTAAATGGTGTATCAATGCTTGGAAACAAGGCCTAGGGATCATACTTTCACTAGTGAACACTCTCAACAATAATAACATAATTGAATGCATAAATATCTCTCTTCACTATGCTACTCCGAACCACTCTCCGGTTAAATAACAAACACCAATTCATTGTGTAGGGGTACAAAGCACACCTTAAAGTCGCATTCCCGTATCTAGTTAACCCCACGATGTCACTATGAGCGCCCTAGAAGGTACTAGACAGACACCACAATTTCATAGGGTCATCCAACACAAGATATAAATATCATGCTAAACCACACGATGCACACACTATCACCTTTAAACCGTGATCAAAGTGTCTATGGAGATCTTATAACAAAACCACTTGAGTAGCATAACATATGAAGAGTACATCTACATATTAAACTAGATTACAAAGCTCATTATCACATAAAGATCACACCATGGGAGAGAGAATGAAACACATAGCTACCGGTAGATCCCTTATCCTCGGGGGAGAACTACTTCCTCCTCATCATAGGAGACAGCAACGACGATGAACATGGCGGTGGAGTCGATGGAGATGGCTCCGGGGGCACTTCCCCATCCTGACAGGGTGTTGGAACAGAGATTTCTGTCCCCCGAAACTTGTCGGCGGCGGCGGTGGAGCTACGGATGTTTTTGGTGGAAAAGGCCGATTCATCTAGGGTTTATGCATAAGGGAGTATATATGGGCGAAAGGGCGATTCCGGAGGGTGGCCAGGGGGCCCACACCACCTGGTGGCGCGGCTATGGGGACCCGCGCCACCCCATGGTGTGGCCACCATGTGGCCCCCTACGGGTCTCTTCGGGACATCCTGGACCCTCCGAGACTTATAAGACTTCTCGGCTTCGAATTTTGCAATTCCGAGAATATTTCCAGAACAACTTTTCTGAAACTAAAAACAACAGAAAACATGAACTGGCTCTGTGGCATCTTGTCAATAGGTTAGTCCCAGGAAATCGATAAAAATGACATAAAGTGTAAGGAAAACATGTAGGAAACAATAAGAAAACAACATGGAACATTAGAAATTAAGGATACGTTTATGAAGTATCAACATCCCTAAGCTTAGTTCCTACTCGTCCTCGAGTAGGTAAACTACAAAACAAATAATTTCTGAGGTGACATCCTACCAACATAAAATTGATCATCATAGTAATGTAAAGCATGTAAACTAAGATCAAATGAATAAAGGTTGTGGTTTATAGTTGATATCAAAGAGTAATGTATAAACCATTAGGAAAAGCAAAGTAAAACCTTTCAATTAATCAATACTAAAAGATAATCCAATGTGCAAAGTATATTAGAGATGTTTTAAGCTTCAAGAATAACTATATAATCATCCAATGCATCAAACTCTCACAACAACCCCTGTTAGGATCAAGTCAAATGACAGCAATGTGCACATAGGAAAATCATTCAAATAATTGTGCACTTAAAACAAGCAAGCGTTCTGTATTGATCCCTAGCAACAGGATGTTATGGCTAAAAGAACATTATGGGGGGTTTGGATGGTCAATGGAAGAAAGTCTCACACAACTAAAACTGATCATTAGACTAGAGGAAGTCTTATAATCGAAGTTATGCAAGGAGTAGTGATTGCCATACAAAGGATGCACATAGAGCTATAAGTGTATGAAAGCTCTCCAATGGAAATAGTGGGGGTGCATCCAACTTGCTTGCTCACGAAGACCTAGAGCTCTTTTGAGGAGGCTCATCATTGGAATATACAAGTCAAGTTCTATAATGTAAGTTCCCCACGTAGTTATGTAAGTCATAATATGAAAACTCTCTCCAGACTGAAGTAATGATGCCAACCAAGCACAAGTGTGGAATAAATGATAGTAGTGCTACCCCCTCTCTCTTTATTATCTCTCTTTTGCCTTTTTTTCTTTTACCTTTTTTTATAACCTCACTGGTAGGGGCACCACTCTATTTTACAATGAATCATCACACCTTTAGTACTCATAGCTCAAACAAAAATATCTCTGATGTAAATGAAACTAAATGCTCCTGCCAGTGTAGCAATATGCAAAATAACAATGAATCATGACAAGTAACATAATGATGATGGATGTTGTATGGCAATATATCTCGGAATGGCTATGGAAATGCCATGGTAGGTAGGTATGATGGCTGTTTTGAGGAAGATAAATTTTTGGCTTATGTGTAGAAGAACAAAGTTCTCCCACGGGGTTTGGATGCACTGGCGATGTTTGCGCCAACTCTCAATGTGAGAATGAGCAATGCACAGTACCAAACAGGCTAGCAAATATGGATGGTGGAAGTGCCAGAAAACCGTAACATAGAACTCACAAGTTAAAAGATTCCAAATAAAATCATGATATCATAAGGCATAATGAAAATCACTCCAAGAGGGTCCATGGCAGTGACAAGTCACTATTGGCTACCCCGACCATAGCGCGTAACAGAAATCTATCACGATTGCTCTCAGCAAAGGAAGTCATATACCATTATCCTATCAACTGGTTATTTGAGTGTGGCAAGGTTTCAAGCTTCCAGACCAACCATTAATTGTTTTTACTTTACTAAAGCAGCAAGTTTACCATTAAACATATTAATGTCTCAAAACAACAGCAAATAATAAAGTGAAACAGTTTAGTGATCTACAAGAGTATGCAAGCTTTTTTGTTATACCATCTACCACATGTAGCATTTTCTATTTCCATCAAACACCATACAAAATATGTTTTAACAAAAACTCTCTAAATGATACAGCAAGCAAGCATGAGAGTACTCACATAACTCTACTAAAACTAACAGCTCTGAATAAGAGATGCATGAAAACAAGGGCTAAACGCAGTACTAGCAAAAAGTGAACACTCACAGAACAATTAGAATGAAAACTAGAGTGTTCTAAGAAATGAAAACAGAGCGTGTCTATCTCCCGCACAAGTATGATAGGATCCAACCGTAAACTACAGCAAAGAAAACTAAAGAAAACAAAACCAAACAAAACGAAAAATAAAAGACGCTCCAAGTAAATTTCATATGATGTGACCGAATAAAAATATAGTTTCACGAGAAGTGACCTGATATATAGTTGATGAAGAAGGGGATGCCTTGGGCATCCCCAATCTTAGATGCTTGAGTATTCTAAAAATATGCTTGGATGAACCACGGGGGCATCCCCAAGATTTGACCTTGCACTCTTCTTGATCACATATATCACCTCTTCTCTTGACACTTGCAAACTTCCTTCACACCATACTCAAACAGTAATTCGCATTAGAGGGTTAGTGCAACAAATAAAAATCCATGGTTTATGTATGGCACAAGTTATATTGATACCTTTAAACATTATCTACAGCCACTGATGTTTCGTGAAGCAAAGAAATCCACCTGACATCGCAAAAGAGCCAATGCAAGAAAAATGGCAGTCTGTCAAAAGCAGAACAACCTGTAAAGACGAATTTTTTCGAGGCACTTAAGTGGCTCAGATCAAAAAACCTAAAGAACAAAAAAGTTGAGGAATTAGCAAGGAATAAGCACAAGAAATTTCAGGTCATTTCCATTTTCCTGTGAATTATACGATTTTTTATGGTGGACAGCAGAAATCTGTTTCTTGCGCAGAAATCCGAAAACGAACTCCAACTCTCGTCAGAAACCTTACTTGTCACTACTAAAACATAAAAAAAAAATATACAAAGGAGTTGCTACAGAAGTATACAACCACTTTACTCAAGGAAAACAGAGAAAAACAAAGCAAAAATAAAACCATGGGTTATCTCCCAAGAAGTGCTTTTCTTTAACGCCTTTTAGCTAGGCATGATAATTTGAGAAGATGCTCACACAAGAATTATGAATTGAAGCAAAAGAGAGCATCAAGAAGCAAATGTAAAACAAATTTAAGTCTAACCCACTTCCTATAAAAAGAATCTTGTATAATAACATGTCAATAAAGCACAAAGTGGCTAGCATAGGAAGACAAAATAAGTTCAACTTCAAAAATTTCAACATAAAGAGGGGAAACTTGATACTTTTTAGATGCATGGGACTATGTTTCCCTCTCTCATAATAACTTTCAGTAGCATCATGAATAAAATTAACAATATAACTATCACAAGAAACATTCTTATCATGAGCCACGTGCATAAAATAATTATTACTCTCCACATACATAGTGATTCTTATTAATAGCAATGGGAGAAAATTCAACAAAATAGCTATCATTATCATTCTCATCACCATAATCATCAAATATAGGAGGCATATTGCACTCACAATTAATTTTCTCCTCAATAGTAGGTGGACTGAAAATATCAAATTTATCATTGTAATCATCATAAAGACTCCAACATGATAGACAAGTTGTATATTAGGGAGATGGTTTTGGGTAATCCCTCCATAACTGTGAAAAGTTTCATAAGGATAATTGTAATCATAGCCTATGTTATAGCATCTTTATAATACTTATCAAAGACTCGAGGCATAGTATCATCATAAGCAATATCATCGTTTTTACTAGAAAGAGATGTATCAAGCATATAATCATCAGTAGCAAAAGGATTCTCAAACACATCATCAACAAGATTAGAGCTTTCTATATCATCATTGGAAGGAACATGGATGGTACTAATAGTACAACAATTATCATCATTTTCAGAATTGGTACCAAAGATAGTTTCAAGACTATAAGTAGTATCATCATTGTCCCACTCATGATCATCAAATTCAGTAGTAGGCATAAAATAATAATCTTCAATAGTTCCTACAGACTTAACATCACAATAATAAACAATATAATAATCATCATCTTCAATATTAATTTACGAATCATACTCACTAGGAATAACCATGAGAGGATCATCATGCTTAGGGGAAGGTACAATATCCTCTCCCTTTTTCCTCCTCCTCCTCTTATTCTTTCTCTCTATAGGAGGGAGAGGCTTCAAAGGAAGCTTCTCCACACACCCTGGTTTATTGTCAGAAACAATAGAAAGAACTCTGGAGGATTCCTCCTCTTCATTAATAAGATGAAAAAAATATTAGTCCTGTCATATTTTGGTAAAGTCTCCTCTTTTATAATATTTTATATGTAAGTATCTATGTGGCAATTATTAACACAATAAAGATGAAAACCATGCAGGACATTATTCATATCAAGAGAACTCATATCTACCAAAGAAGTTTTTCTTGATAACTCTTCACATCCCAAAAATAATGTAAGTTCATCATGCTGATTAGGAGTGATCATGTCATCACAATACAAACTTCTAGTATTCGAATAGCTATTACAGCCTGAGCATTGAAAATTGAAATGACCCACTTTACAACAAAGTTCACAAATAAAAGGATAGAGGGCACAAACTTTGTTTTTACGAAGATCATCTAAAGTCCTGTCCCACTTTCTAGTTTTTTTCATTCCTATGATGGATGTAATAATCTTCTTCGGTTTGATTCATTTCACAAGGTCTAAGTGCTCCACAAAAATTAACATGCTTATAAGAAATAGTACTTTCAGAAGTTTGAGCATGTTCATTGCAATCATTAATAACAATTTCATTTTTCATGCAAGTGTCTTTAAAAGCTTCATGATATATGTCCCCATTTGATTTAGAAACATTAATATAAGAAGCAAAGGATCTATACCAACCAATAATCATTTGAGGATCAAGACCATATTTAGCACTAAGCTCTTGAAAATCAGCAGTTTCAGCGAAAGACTTAATGCAATCATACTCAGATTTTATACATGATTCTTTACCTTTGTCTTTATTCCAACCTTCATATTGGTTTCAATTGTTCAAGAAGATCCCATTTAGCTTCAAACTTCTTACTTGAAAAAGAACCCTCTGAACATGCATCTAGACAATCCTTGTAATGTCTTGAAAGCCTTGCATAAAAATTAGTAACAATTATTTCCTTAGGAAGATCATGGTTAGGACATTTAAGTATTAATGTTTTCAGTCTTCCCCAATCTTGAGGAATGTTTTCTCCATCACGAGGCCAAAAATTATAAATGTAATTCCTATCTAAATACAGTTCATGAGAAGAATAAAATTCAGAATAAAATAGAGATTCAAGCTCCTTCCACTCCAAATGATGAGGATCATCTAGTAGCTCATACCACTCCATTCTTTTGTCCTTAAGTGACAAAGAGAATAGCCTCCTCTTAACTTGGTCCAATTAAATACTTGCACACATGAACAACCCGCATAATTCATGTATAAAGAGTAAATGATCATTAGGATGGACAGTTCCATCTCGAAAATAGCATTTATTCGTGACACATTCAACAATTTTCATAGGTATTTTAAAAGGAACATTTCAGCAAGAGGATTTAAAATATCACAAGCATCATTAGATTTATCACATCTGGGAGATAAAGTATCATCAGAGCAAATTTTCTCTTCTAAAGCTAGGGAAATAAAAAGTTCATAGAAACTAGCTTCCCCAAGCTTAGACTTTTCCATAGTACTAGAAATAATGGTATCCAAATAATTAATGCTAATAACATTGCTACTAGAATGCAAATAAATCTCTCTCATATTTTTGTTCTTTTCCATTAAGACTAACTAGCAAAAATAAAAACAAGCAACAAGTAAAAATAAGCTTAACTAGTGAAAACAAGAAACAAAAAGATATAATTGCAGGATCTAAACTAAATAACTTCGATCACACACACCCGAGGATGTGAGTACCTTTTACCTTACCTCCTCGGCAACGGCGCCAGATAAGAGCTTGATGTCTACGCACTCTTCTATTCTTGTAGACAGTGTTGGGCCTCCAACTGCAGAGGTTTGTAGAACAGCAGCAAGTTTCCCTTAAGTGGATTACCCAAGGTTTATCGAACTCAGGGAGGAAGAGGTCAAAGGTATCCCTCTCAAGCAACCCTGCAATCATGATACAAGAAGTCTCTTGTGTCCCCAACACACCTAATACAATTGTCAGTTGTATAGGTGCACTAGTTCGGCGAAGAGAGAGTGAAATACAAGTAATATGGATGTGTATAAGTGATAATAGCAATCTGAAATAAAAATGTCAGCAAGCAAACATGTAGCAGAACTGATTGTATACGGTGTATCAATGCTTGGAAACAATGCCTAGGGATCATACTTTCACTAGTGAACACTCTCAACAATAATACCATAATTGAATGCATAGATATCTCTCTTCACTATGCTACTTCGAACCACTCTCTGGTTGAATAACAAACACCAATTCATTGTGTAGGGGTACAAAGCACACCTTAAAGTCGCATTCCCGTATCTAGTTAACCCCCCGCTGTCACTATGAGCGCCCTAGAAGGTACTAGACAAACACCACAATTTCATAGGGTCATCCAACACAAGATATACATATCATGCTAAACCACACGGTGCACACACTGTCACCTTTACACTGTGATCAAAGTTTCTACGGAGATCTATAACAAAACCACTTGGGTAACATAATAGATGAAGAGTACATCTACATATTCAACTAGATTACAAAGCTCATGATCACATAAAGATCACACCATGGGAGAGAGAGATGAAACACATAGCTACCGGTAGAGCCCTCAACCCCGGGGGAAAACTACTCCCTCCTCATCATAGGAGACAGCAACGGCGATGAAGATGGCGGTGGAGTCGATGGAGATGGCTCCGGGGGCACTTCCCCGTCCCGGCAGGGTGCCGGAACAGAGATTTCTGTCCCCCGAAACTTGTCGGCAGCGGCAGCGGAGCTACGGATGTTTTTGGTGGAAAAGGCCGATTCATCTAGGGTTTATGCATCGGGGAGTATATATGGGCGAAAGGGCGATGCCGGGGGGTGGCCAGGGGGCCCACACCACCTGGTGGCGCGGCCAGGGGGACCCGCGCCACCCCATGGTGTGGCCATCCTGTGGCCCCCCTCCGGGTCTGTTTGGGACATCCTGGACCCTCGGGACTTCTGGGCTTCAAATTTTCCAATTCCGAGAATATTTCCATAACAATATACCACGGAGAAGAGGATGTCACGGGGATTTGAACGGGCGGCGTAGGTGACCATTTGGTCACCGAAATCCTCGCCGGTGACGAGGTCCAGCGGCGGCCAAAGGAGGTGCATCGTGGTAGTGCGCTACAAGGCACGGGGAAGCAAGGCAATGGCATGGGGAGGCTCAGAAGCTCATCGTGCTGCTCGTGGAAGTCTCGGGGAAACAAGAGGTGGCCGGGTTCGGACGGAATTATTTGTGGCGGCCGGCGGCCGGAGAAGGAAACAACGACCCGATTCGCGCACTTGAGGCCATACGAGCAAGCGAGGTTCGATTAGGAGGGAGAGGAGAGCGCGGCGGTTCCGGGAGTGTCTTCAATTAGACCCATCGTGGTCGGAGACGGCGGCGATTCAAAATCAATGACGAGCTAGGGTTTCAGCCGGACAGAGAACGTACAGAGAGAGAGGACATTCGAGGGAGGGGGAGGCTGCGAGGCAGGGAGGGTGTGGATGGAAGAGAGAGCAGCGTCCTAGACATCTCCTCGTCGTCAAAATGGCCAGCAGGAGGCGGAAGGGCAGCGCCGGCAGTGCAGCCACGCAGCTGCTAGTGCTTTCTGTCCAAAGGAAGAAGAAGAAATAAAGAAATTTTCAAGAAAACCCCCTGAAAGTTTCTGTAAATTGCAAAGTAGCCCATTTCTACTAAAAACTGAGAAGAAACAATGTTTTCTTGACCTTTTTGCAAAGAGAAAATTTTGAAAAAATTATATTTGGAAACCCTGTAAAAAATGCAACCTCGCCATGTTTTTCTTTGGTGAAATTGAAATATTTTTCAGTTCAAAATTTTGAAAACCATTTTAAGTGCCTTTTATGGATTTTCTCAAATTCAAAGTTCAAACATGATTAATTTTTTTCATGCATGTATGAGATGAACATAACACCACAACACTTGTTAGCAGAGGTGGGGTGTTACACCATGCTACTTTGATAAATGATATGATAATCCTCTATTTATTACAACTACTGATATGCATGATAATGAGGAAGTTTGCTTAGAAAATTTATATGATAATGCTCTAGATGATGGTCCTATGTTACTTGATTTTATAAATTATAATGCTACTAGAAATAAGATTTCTATAATGTGTCCCATACCTTTTAAGAGTGACCAATCATCTTATTTTTCTATTGCTAAAACTGAGAAAGATGAGGTCTTTATTTTTAATTTTGATCCCACTATTTTTGAGCTTGACATGAATTGTGTGCTTTTAGACCATGACAAACATGCTTTATGTGATAATTATGTTGTTGAGTTTGTTCATGATGCTACTAAAAATTATTATGATAGAGGAAAATATGGTTGTAGGAATTTTCATGTTACTAAAACACCTCTCTTTTTGTTGAAAGTTTTCAAATTGCTCTTGTTCTACCTTCCCATGATTTCTTGTTTGAGCTTCTTTAATTTATTTCTTTACAAGATTCCTATGCATAGGAAGTGGGTTGGACTTAAATTTGTTTTATACTTTCTTCTTGATGCTCCCTTTTTCTTAATTAATATTTCTTATGTGAGTATCTTCTTACTTTCTGGGCCTAACTAAAAGGAGTTAAAGAAAAGAACTTCTTGGGAGATAACCCATGGTTTTGCTTTTGTTTTATTTTTTATCTATTTTATTTGAGTCAAGGTGTTGTTTACTTCTGTATAAACTTCTTTGTATCTTTATTTTCTCACATTTGTTGTGCCAAGTAAAGTCTCTAGTGAAAGTTGAGGTTAGATTTGGATTTCTGCGCAGGAAAGAGATTTCTGTTGTCCACCGTTAAATTCGTAAAAATTCATAGAAAGATCAAAATGACCTGCCAATTTTTCTGCTTATTCCTCAGCTAATTCCAAAACTTTTTCTAGATTTTCATTTTTTTTGATTTTAGCAACGTAAGTGCCTCGAAAAAATTCGTCTTCACAGACTGTTCTGCTTTGACAGATTCTACCTTTTTACTTGCATTCTCTCTTTTACTATATTGAGTGGATTTCTTTGCTCCACAAAACATCAGTGGATATATCTAATGTTTAAAAAAGTATTAATAGTGCTTATGTCCAAGGAGATCATGTGAATTTTCGATTGTGCACTAACCCTCTAATGAGAATTACATTGAGTTTGGTGTGAAGGAAGTTTTCAAGGGTCAAGAGAAGAGGGTGATATAATGTGATCAAGAAGAGTGAAAAGCCAGAGCTTGGGGATGCCCCCGTGGTTCATCAAATAAAAATCTAAGAAGACTCAAGCGTCTAAGCTTGGGGATGCCCAAGGCATCCCCTTCTTCATCAACAATTTACGAGGTCACTTCTAGTGAAACTATATTTTTATTCGGTCACATCATATGCACTTTACTTGGAGCGTCTGTTTGTATTTTGTTTTCTTTTGTTTTGTTTTCCTTACTACAATAAATATGTTTGGAACCCAACATTCTTGTGCAGGAGAGAGACATGCTCCGCTTTTTCATATGAATACTCATTTTCTTCCATGCTCGTATTCTTAGTTTTTCTTCTAGCTGCTGGAAATCCTTTTAGCTATGTTTTTCGTGCATCTCTTATTCAGAGTTAAAAGTTATAGTAGAGCAGTAGTATTACTCTCTTATTTTATCGCTATATCTCTTGGAGAGTTTGTGTTGAAATATATATTGTTTGGTGTTTGATGGAAATAGAAAATGCTACATGTGGTAGATGGTATGTTGGGAAAGACTTGCATACTCTTGTAGATCATTAAACTGTTTCACTTGATTATTTGCTGTTGTTTTGAGATATTAATATGCTTAGTGGTAAAACTTCTGGTTTAGTAAGGTAAAAACAATTAATGGTTGGTCTAAAAGCTTGAAACTATGCCACACTCGAAAAACCAATTGATAGTATAATGGTATATGACCTCCTCTGCTGATAACAATTGTAATGGATTTTTTTTACACGCTACGGTCGGGGTAGCCAGCAGTGACTTGTCACGACCATGGACCCTCTTGGAATGATTTTCATTGTGCCTTGTATGATCATATTTTTAGTTGTAATATTTTAGCTTGTGAGTTCTAAATTGCGGTTTTCTGGCACTCCCGCCTTCCATATTTGCTAGCCTCTTCGATACTATGCATTGCCCATTCTCACATTGAGAGTTGGTGCAAACTTTGCCAGTGCATCCAAACCCCGTGGGAGGACCTTGTTCTCCTACACATAAGCCCAAATATCTTCCTAAAAATAGCCACCATACCTACTTATCATGGAATTTCCATAGCCATTATGAGATATATTGCCATACAACATACATCTTCATTATGTTACTTGTTACATGTTCCATTGTTAGTTTGCATACTACTACACTCGCAGGAGCATCTAATTTTATACATCAGAGATACTTCAGTTTCAGTTATGAGTACTGGAAGTGTGATGATTCATTGTAAAATAGAGTGTTGCCCCTACCAGTGAGGTTATAAAAATAAAGCCAAAAAAAAGAAAGAGGGCCAAACAGAGATAATAAAGAGAGAGGGGGCAGCACTACTATCATTTATTCCACACTTGTGCTTAGTTCGCACCAATACTTCAGTTTGGAAAGAGTTTTCATTTTATGACTTGCATAACTATGTGGGGACTTTACATTATAGAACTTGGCTTGTATATTCCAATGATGAGCCTCCTCAAAAGTGCTCTAGGTCTTCGTGAGCAAGCAAGTTGGATGCACCCCAACTAGTTCCATTGGAGAGCTTTCATACACTTATTTGTCTATGTGCATCCATTGTGTGGCAATCACTAATCCTTGCGTAGCTTCGATTATAAGACTTCATCTTGTCTAATGATCACTTTCAGCTGTGTGAGACTTTCTTCCATCGACTTTCCAAACCCTCTATAATGTTCTTTTAGCCATAACATCCTTGTGCCAGGAACCAATACAGAACGCTTGCTTGTTTTGAGTGCACAAATGGTTTGATGATTTTCCTACGTGCATATTGTTGTCACTTGACTTGATCCTAACAGGAGTTGTCGTGAGAGTTTGATGCTTAGGATGATTATATTGTCGTTCTTGAAGCTTAAATCATCTTTAATATACTCACAGTGGATTGTCTTTTAGTATTGATTCATTGAAAAGTTTTACTTTGTTTTTCCTAATGGTTTATACATTACTCTATTTGATATCAACTATAAACCATGGCCTTTATTCATTTGATCTTGGTTTACATGCTTTACATTATGATGATCAAGTTTATGTTGGTGGCATGTCACCTCAGAAATTATTTGTTTTTATCGTTTACCTACTCATGAACGAGTAGGAACTAAACTTGGGAATGCTTGATACGTCTCAAACGTATCCATAATTTCTGATGTTCCATGTTGTTTTCATGCTATATGCTACATGTTTCCTATACACTTTATGCCAATTTTATGGATTTTATAGGACTAGCCTATTGACAAGATGCCACAGAGACAGTTCCTGTTTTCTGTTGTTTTTGGTTTCAGAAAAGTTGTTCTTGAAATATTCTCGGAACTGGCCGAAACAAAATCCTAGAGTCTTAGAAAGTCGTCACGTACACAGAGTTCGGAGGAGACCCGGAGGGGGCCTCAGGGGCCCCACACTATAGGGCGGCGCCCGTGGCCGCGCCTAGGTTGGTGTGGGCCCCCTGGCCGCCCATCGATGTTGCCCTCTCGCCTATTTATACTTCTCCACGGGTTAACCCTAAATACCCGAGCCATTTCCAAAAAAAAAAAGATCCGTAGCCGCCATCATCGTCAACCCTAGTCCAGGAGGGTTCTGGAGCTCTCCCCGGCACCCTGCCGGGAGGGGAATCATCGCCGGAGGGCTCTTCATCACCATGCCTGCCTCCGGACTGATGCGTGAGTAGTTCATCCCTGGACTACGGGTCCATAGCAGTAGCTAGATGGTTGTTCTCTCCTCTTTATGTCTCATGTTTAGATCTTGTGAACTGCCTAACATGATCAAGATCATCTTATTGTAATGCTACATGTTGTGTTTGTTGTGATCCGATGAATGTTGAATGCTATGTCCAGTGATTATCAATCTATCTTGTTCTTTCATGTTTATGTTATTTATGATCTTGCATGCTCTCTGTTACTAGTAGATGCTCTGGCCAAGTTGATGATTGTAACTCCAAGAGGGAATATTTATGCTCAATAGTGCCTCCATTTCACTCACGCTCGAGTGACAGAAACGTAACGGGTGGGGGATGTGCTGTTGCCATTAGGGAGAAAATAACGATGTTTACATTATTTATATTAACACACTTTGCTTAATGCAATTATCTGTTGCTTGCAACTTAATACTCGAGGTTTGATTGGATTACGCTCCGAAGGTGGATTATTAGTCATAGATGCAGTAGGATAACGGTCTATGTATCTTGTTGTAATGCCCGCATGAATCACATAGTAATCATCATGTCATTCATATGCACTACGGTGTAGCCTTTATATTTGTCAATTGCCCAACTGTAATTTGTTTGCCCAGCATGTTATCTATCTGTTTTGGAGAGACACCACTAGTGAACTGTGGACCCGGTCCATTTCTTTACACTGATAATACAACCACTGCAACCACTGTTACCTTTACTGCAATCACTATTTTCCTCTCATTCACTGTCATCACTGTTCCCTTTTCATTTACTTCAAAAAAGTACTATTTTCCACACTATACATCTAATCCTTTGTGTTAGCAAAACCGGTGAGATGGACAACCTCACTGTTTCGTTGGGGGAAAAGTATCTTGATTGTGTTGTGCAGATTCCACGTTGCTGCTGAACCGGTAGTGCGCCCTGCCAACATCAGCTGTCTTCAACCTTCATAAGTGATTTCTTTCTCTTACTGGTTGAATCAACCTTGGTTTCTTTCTGAGAGAAAACTTGCTGTTGTGCTCTTCATACCTTCCTCCTGGGGTCTCCCAACGAGCGTACATCTACGTGTCTCAGTGCATAGACATGAATGTCGTAGTACCACTCTTGTTGCCCCGCAGATCTTCCTCAGCATCGGCTACCCCGTCCTCCTCTCATCCCTCCACATTCCTGACGCGTGCAACCCACCGCCGGAGACTAAGCTCCAACATCGCGCCGACATCCCGACCCGCGTGGCCCAAATCTGGCCGACCACGACCCACCACCACGAAGCACCAGCTCCGTCGATCCCCGCAGCCACAGAGCCAGGAGCGCTACCATGCCGTCCCGAAGCACATCCACATTCTTGCGCGCCGAGCTCCATTCCCGTCGCCCTCATGCGCCGCCACCCAAGTCCCGTGCATGGTAGCTCGTCGCGAGAGCGAAAGAAAGAAGCGCCCCGCCACCACCTTCCTGGGGGCCAGCACGATGTTTTTCGCCGGCGCCCCTCCAGAGGCGGCGATACGGAGAGAGGTGCGAGCAGGGGATCAAAAGCCGACGGGCTAGAGTTTCCCCCGAGTCACCAGAGGAGGGCAACGTGGGGGGCAGTGGAGTTGTTTCGCTCTCCTTTGATTGGCTTGTCAGAAATATCTATCACAAGCATGGAAAAAAAATAGCACGCTATAGCGTTTTGAGAATTGTCTCGCTAAATCAATCCGTATACAATGTCTCATAAATAGCACGCTATATCGCGATATAGCATGCTAATAGCATATTTTGAGGACGGTGCTATTTTCCTATAGCACGTTATTTTTTTTCCTTTTCACAAGGGGATAAGAGGTAATGATTAAGGCTATAGCACAAGACATCCATGGGAGTCTTTAAATTACCTTTTGCCTGTTTGATGACTTGACAAAGCTTATTCGGGATTTCTGGTGGGGCGCGAAAAATGGGAAGAGGAAAACACATGATTGTCTGAGCCAGCATGATGACACCGAAAGAGTAATATAGTTGCACAAGTCACCCGCGCGCCCCATTTTAGGTCACTCTCCCGCACCGTTAGATCATCATCCTACGTCCTACAAAAGTTGTCTCACGTTTTTGCATTTTATCCCTCCGTTTTTTGGGAATCAACCCACACTACACAACAGAATAACTTAAATGAAGGGGGCACTACGGTTATTTGCGCTGAGTATTACAACAAAAATCCGACTATTGCAACGAAAAATCCCCTCTGATGTACAAAAAAAATAGTATTACAACAAAGTTTCGCAACATTTCGGGAAAAAAATAAAGGTTACTTTGGAACAAAAATAGCTAACAATTTCAACAAAAGACACAACCTATTACAACAACAACAAAATGTATTTACATCAATTAAAAATATTGCCAATTATTGTTGAAGATTCTTTTGCAACAAAATTCATCCGTTGTTTCAACAAAAAATATAAACTATTACAATGAAAACTAAGGGTCCGTTTGGGAGTTTAGGCTCAGTTTGGGACCTCAGTTTACTTAAAACCACGGTATTAGAAAACCAAAGTATTGGAACGCCTGGCAAATGAATACTTCAGTTTTGTGCAATACTTCAGTTTATAAAAAAAGTGGTCTAGACTGAAGTTTCCAATATGGCAAAAAGACTACAGTTTTCTACAATACTTCAGTTTGAGAAACAAAGTATTCATTGAACCCAAACGCGTTAAAGTATTTGATACTTCAATATATTTAGAAACTGAAGTATCATCAAAATACTTCAAAAAAAACGGAGCTACCAAACAGAGCCTTAGTTTTTCTTTTAAAGTATTTTGAGAATACTTCCGTTTCCAAAAATACCAAAATATTAAATATTTCAAACTGTTTGGCACCAATGAATAATGCGTTTTTATATAATTCAGTATGGCAAGAAACCGTACTAATTTTGAAGTATGTAGAAAAGAGGTCCAGACCTTTTTTTTTTCCAAAACTGAACTATTTGTTTGCGAGGCATGTAAATACTTTATTATTTGAATACTTCGGTTTTAGAAAAACTTTATTGCCAAACTAGGCATAAGTAATTTACAACAATTTAAAATGAGTAAGCAACAAATGTTTTGTTGTATATTCATTTGCAACAGAAAGCATCACCTATTTCAATAAAAGATACAAACAATTGCAACAAAAAATCACTTGTTTGCAGCATGTGAAGAGCACATAAACACGTCACTCCCAAAAAATTCTAAAAAAACATACATTTTTTCTAGAAATCATAAAGAAAAAATTGCAACACCTCTCATGTGCTTTCTCAATAAAATTCATACGACTTTGTTACAAAACTAAAAGACGTACGCAACATTGAGCGAAATGACGAAAACACTTAGTGTAAAGAAAGCTACACATATTTAATATAATGGGCTGTTGAAATATGTTATGACACGGAAAATTAGGCCAAAAAATCAAATAGGTGCTAATTGGAGCTCTATAGACACATAAGCCTGCCTAGTGCGCTCGCTCGGGCGACCTAAAGTTTCACCGTGTAGGTCAGCCTAATAGAAGCATTTTCCATAGTTTAACCAAGCACTCATGGCATGACAGGCATGACGCCTTATCCAATGCCCGAATACCATGTGTGCACATGTATTAAAGGCGAAGTATTTCCCCAATGGGCTGCTCACCGACATTGTCTTCTTCGGAAACACTAGACAACGTGGCGCTCAATCAAGTACGGTTTGGGGCCCGCTTGGAACACCTCCGGTAAATTTTCGGCCTTATAGAGATGCTAAAATAGGGCATTGCCTGGCTTGTCCTGTATGAGTACTCACGAGATCGGCACCTAAACCTGGTGGAGGATTCGCATTCCCCACCATCTCAGATGGATAATCTCAACCTTGCTGTTCTGGGGTGCCAAGAAACCTGACAATGGCTTGGACAGTCTCAGGGTCTTAGCAAAGATCGCACGTCCGTGAGTTCAACCATGTATCATCCCAATGAAGAAAACTACAGCTTGCACATACACACACAGTGCACAATTGCAGATGCGGCACATTCCTGAAAAGAAAAAGAAAAACACTACATGACGAAATCTGGCACCCAAAACGGGAAGGCTGGCTAGGTATGGGTCAAGGTAGATGCACAAAGTGTATCAGCAACGCACACTTCTGGCCACTGACAGTTTCTGTGTCTTGTGTACACGGCCTTATGGACAGCAACAACGACAACTAAAACCATTGTTCCACCAGATAAACAGGCTGCAAAATTCCTGTCTTTTGATTGTCCGTAGCATATCTCACTGTGGCACATGCACATTCTACAGTTTTCCACGGATTGCCAAGAACGGAACCTGCAGGGACGTATATGACTCATGTTAGTAGCTGGTACGTACTGTGAATGGGAAGGGCAACAAATGCCTCGAGTACTGGGCAAAGAGAGCCGAGACATTTTTTGAGAATGCGAGAGCGGAGACATAGCTTAATCAATGCACAGGCAAGCAGTGGAGGTGTGTATCAAAGAAAATGCGGAAATCGAAGCTAATATAGAACAATGTATACTGTACTAAGCTGACTTTCAGTGATAGCAGTATGAGATACAAAACCAGGCGTAACATATTTCTAAGACAATCTAGGAACTTGCTTTACAGTTGCAAGCAATATATTCCAGATCAAGCTTTTGAAATATCACAGGTACTAGATAGCTCTGAATTTCACTGTAGAAGATTGATATACACCACGAGAGCTCACAGGCGGACCTTTGATTTCAAGGACATACACTTCGAATTAGATGAAAACCCCTTTTTTCAATAAATTACAAGTTGTCAAAAAAATGTAAAGCAGTGTGAGGTCCTAATGTAATCAAAAGCTATACCCTAAACTGGTTAATTGACCAATGGTAGATGCAAGACAGAAAAGATAAGTGGTCAAAATAGCTTAACAAAGGAGCTGCCTGACTAATCTCACGAAAAAAGGAAAGTTAAAAAAGGGGGCTGTGCATGCATTCTGAACTTAGAAATATGTGGTTTTTTCCTATACCAAACTTGAGTAAAAGTGTGAAGGAAAATTGCACAGAATATGAAATATGAGCACTCTTCAGAAGATGAAATATGAGCACTCTTCAACAGCTAAACCAACATAACACGCAGGCATGAAGATCCTTCACTTTGAACTTGAAGTAGAACCAAAAGAACATATTTAGGGGACGAGCTAAATTGAGGATGGTGATTGGGTAAACCATATGGCACAAACACAGCAAGAGGACAGAATAATCTTGGAAAACAACTGTGTTCCAGAATGATATGAGGGTAGGAGAAAAGGAAGTTCCAAAGGTAGACCGTACAGTAATACTAGGAGGAACTATGTTGGCCCAAACTACAAATGGACAACTATTATGTTCCTCCCATGGAGATTTCATGCCCAAAAGTTAAACATGTGTGCTCAGAAATGGGTAACTTATGGAAAGCTTGATGAAAGTATAATTATGCTGACGACAAGATCTGAACTTCTTAGCAAATGAATCCAAAGTTCCTACATACTGACAAAGAGCCTTATCTTGATGGCTTTGCTATATATTCTGTCCAAAATTCTGCTCTATGATAAAAAAAATGATTTCTTTACAAATAAACATATGGCAGTTTCCAAAATCTAAAAACAAAGAATAAACTATTTTACCATTATTTGGCTGGTCACAAAAGTTATTCAGAGTCTATTGTGAAAATGTTGGCCAATCAATCTTAAATCAGCAATGAGAAAATGGTCAACATTTCTGGAGTACCCTGATGCATCCATGCATGGGATGTCCACAAAAAGCTGATTTCGGCAGAAAATTGGCAAAAGAAGGGCCCTTGTCAATCTATAGTTATGTGCACCAAGCCTGAGAAATGTATCAGAAGATTAGAAGCCTCAGACAAGGAAACCTATCTTCCATATTCCTAACCAATTTTTGGAACATGTCCTACAAATGGTTCAATGGTTGCTAGCTGGTCGAAAGGATAAACGGCATCTTACATGAGTTGCTGCTCTGAGAAAATCTGCACTGAACCTAGTTGATGACAGGGAACATCCTTTGGAAAGAGGGGATGGCTCTAGACGAAGGAAGATAAAGATTGGGATATGGACGGTTCTAGAAGAGCTAGGAAGATTTTGCTTAATTCATCTCTTGTTTGATCAAATAAGATACAGTACAAACCTCTTCTGTACCCTAACAATGTTTAACTGCAACACTACTGTTATTCTTGAAAAAAATGTTAGTGTTCCAAAGGAGCTGATAAAACTCTACAAGAAAAGGATAGGCTTCCTCGTCACAAACAAATTCTATTAGTGTGCCATTGTGATAGCATCTGCCTACTATCTAATATGAATTGCTTATGATGATAACCTTATTACAAGTCTGAATGAGCATATGCAAGTGTTACTATACAGTGGTACAAAACCACGAGATCAGAGATGTGGCTCAAATTGTATGTTAGCAATCAAGTATGTACCATAGCATCTCCAGGTTTTAAGTCCTAGCCATATTCGATAATGAAATACGATTGTATTTACTAGAGTTTTCATCAAATTTGGATCTCTCTTTCCCTTCTAGTCAAGAAAATAAATAGTAGTTTTATAATCCAAACACAGACTGAAGAAATTTTTGCTACAATGGGAAAAGGAGTTCTGAGTAGGATATAATATACCAACCAAATTGCACGATAAAACACAGTGTTCCCATATTGCTGTGGTGTTTGACCTCCCAATCCACCAAAAGGACTTGGCAGTGACACATTAAATCTCCTTTCCACCAATATATCATTATGCTCACCTCCTTCATCAGCAGTACTATAGCCCCCAGATGCAGCAGCGGTACTAAAGCTCCCAGATGCCTTAATGCCCATCAGGATCATCGGTGCGCAAGTGGAAGCGACAAATGGGGCACGAATTGCGGAGGCCCAACCAACGCAAGATGCAGTTGGTATGGTAGATATGCTTGCACGGCAACTTCTTGGCCCCATCCCCCGGTAGGAGATCTTCCTTGCACACAGCGCACTCGGCACCCTCCGCGGCCTCGACCATGGCCTTGGTCATGACGACGTCAGAAAGCGTGGATAGTCCTAACTTGGTAGCAGGCAGTGTGGCGCGGCGGTTCGGATTATTCTCAGCAATATGTTGCATAAGTTGCTCCAGACCCGGGCCATCGACATAGTCCCTCAAGATGCCCGGGGTGAGATCGACCCTGGCACCGTCGAGGAGGACCTCGATGTTGGCGCCGCCCTCCTCAAGACGTCGGATATAGTCTTGAAAGAACACGAGCGGGTCAAAGGACTCAGGCTCGTTCTCAGGTGTGGACGTGCCGGCGGCGGAGGAAGCACCGCTCCCACTCCTGGATCTGGCGCGGCGGCCATCCTGAAGGTCCAGGAAGCTGGTGATGAAATTCGAGAGGTCGCTGGACGAGGGCGCGGCGGTGGAGGACGAAGAGGATCGGGATGGGGAGGAGGCGGTGGGCATCAAGACGAAGGGGAAGGAATGGATGGTAGGGCCGGCGACGGTGACCTCCTCCAGGAAGGCGGTGCGGCACCCGGGACAGAATAGCTCACCGGCGGCGGCCGGGGAGGCGGAGATGATCACGTTTCGGTTGCAAACGTAGCAGAAGTACTCCTTGGGCTCGAGGGAAGCGTCGTAGTCGTCGCCCGGAGTCGACATGGCGGCGGCCGGCGATGTAGGCAGGGCGGCGGCGGCGATGCGAGTTTTTTTTCGGAATCTAGGTCTCGTACTCTCGTTCAGTCTTTTTTTCCTCTCCTCCGATTTTGTGCGGCTTCGCTCGGGCTTGCTCGGCACGGCCTGGGCCCGAATAGTGAAAGCATGGACCGGCACAGTCTGAGCCCGAGACGGCCCGACTTCTTCCGTGCCGAGCCAGCCCACGTTGCTAAAACCATAACAAAGCAAGCTCCAGCGGGTGCGATTATGGAAAGGCCTCTCTCCGAAGCAAATGAAAAGGCAAAACAACGCATATGAGGGCGACATATGGCGGGCTCGTAGGCGAGGAAACAGAGGGAGTACACACATTTCTTTGTAGATCCGTTCTTTCAAAACGGAATATCTTTCGAACCGTAATTCGGAATTATGAACTGTTTTCATATTTGAACTCCCCGCGTCGAGATCTTCAAAACTAAATCCCATGTTGATAGGTTCGAGAAACTTTTTTTTTGGACTTTGTACACCCTGTTGTTTATGCTTTATACTTTCGGTAGCACGCACCTGTGTGTACACCATGTAGACCATGTATATCCAGTAGCACGATGCTCGGCTTCGCCTCGATATTTTTTTACGGCTCGGCTTCGTCTCAATAACCATTTATAAAGATCTTGAAGGGGGTACATAGCTCGTTGTGCGCATTGGTCGAAGCGTGCATTGGTCGTAGTGCGTGCTACGGCTCGGCGTTGCCTCGTACTACCGCTCGGCTTCGCCTCGAACAAAACACCTACGGCGTTTCATCTAAAAAGTACACACGTGTTGTATCTAAAAAGTATAAAAAAGTAGTTAATAAAAGTATACAAACGTTATTTCTAAAAGTATACATGTTGTATGTGAAAGTATAAAAAAACTGCTACTGAAAGTATACAAACGTTCTTCTAAAATTATACATGAAAGTATAAAAAAAACTACTGAAAGTATACAAAATCTGTTCTGAAAAGTACACGCACGGTGTACTTGGGTGTACATCCGCCTGAGTATACACATCCGTCTGGGCGTGCGCCGGCCCTTCATTGGGCGTACACCCGTCTGGGTGTACGTCGGCCTTTCACTGCGTGTACAAGCGCGTGGGTGTAGAAGCGACTGAGTGTACATCTGCACGGGTGTACATCCGCCTGCAACTGGGTGTACAACCGTATGGTTGTACATCCGTGGTGCACGTGGGTGTACGTCAGCACATGCACTTGGGACGTACTTCGTTCACTGCACCTAGACGTACATCTGTGTGTAACTGGGCGTACATTCGTGTTGATTCTGAGTGTACAAAAAAAAAAGTTTCTCGAAACATATCAACGTGGGATCTAGTTTTGAATATCTCGACGCGAGGATCTCAAATATAAAAACGGTTCGTAATTTCGAAATACGGTTCACGAGATATTTTATTTTGAAAAAGGGAATCATGAAATAAATGCGTTCATATCCCACCTCGCGTCTGTGCGTGACAAAGAGAAAACCCACCAAAACTCTCTGGTGGCGACACTTGTCACGCATGTAGGCACTCTGTGGAGGCTAGGAGGAAGGAGAGCGCGACAAGTGTCGCATTCACAGCGCGCGAGAGGTGACCTTCCGGAAGGGAGGCCTTTTCTAGTGATTTCGAGCTCCAGCTCCTTCCGTGCCTGTCCTGGCACTGCATGAGGCCCAAAGGCCTGTTTCGGGCCATTTGGCCTATTTGTTTTCACGTCTTTCGTTCATTTTTTTCTTGGAAAGCCATACGGCACACTCTATTTCCCTGTAAACATCTATATCTATACCTAATAATAACTAGTATAAAATGCCCACGAAAAAATATAATTTTAAATTTGTGTAATTTTTCCCTAAAATCATTTATCCATCTAACCGTTCGGAAAAGTTTGCCAATTTTACATTTTCTCCTCCAATATAGCACTGAGTGGGAGAGCTCTTCAAAAGTTTACACATTCAGTTTGCATCTCGCATTCTCCATATTCCATCATCTCTATTTATTGGTTTCGTGTAACTACCCAACCGGTACAACATACAAAGGATTAAAAGTACAGATAATAATTTAAAATTTATTTTATTTGATCTACTATTAGTTTAAATCCTAAATCTTATTTGATCTACCCTTTTATAATTAATTTTCTACTTAATCTAAAATTTTAGACTTTATAGATTTTAATATTACTCAATCTTTGCAAGTATGAATCATTTGTTAGAACTAAATCTAGATAATTCAAATGCAAGAAAAATAAACAAATATCTCATATCCAAATGCAAAAAAAGGCAGACAGAAGCTTCTATTTAGATTTGTCTTGCGCAATAGCACAAAGAGAGATGTGTCACACCATTGATCCACTACCACAACAAGCATAGGTGTTTACGCCACTCCTCCCTTCTTTCTTCGCATCGGCCATTTATGGAGGAATCAGTGTCGCCACCGAATTAGTGTCCGGGTATTCTACTTAGGAGAGAAAAATAGTGTACAAGTGTTCTGCTCGGGAGAGGGGATCGCTGGATGATACGTCTCTAACGTATCTATAATTTCTGATGTTACATGATGATATTATTCCAATTGCTACATGTTTTCTCCCTTCTTTATGTCATTTTTATCGATTTTCCGGACTAATCTATTGACAAGATGCCACAGAGCCAGTTCCCTGTTTTCTGCTGTTTTTAGTTTCAGAAAAGTTGTTCTGAAAATATTCTCGGAATCAGAAAATTCGAAGCCCGAAAGTCTTAGAATTCCCGAAGGTTCCACGGAGTCCCGAAGAGACCCGGAGAGGGGCCTCAGGGGGCACACACCATAGGGCGGCGCGCCCCCTTGGACGCGCCGGGGGGTGGTGTGGGGCCCCTAGGGCTCCACCGCCTTTGCCCTTTTGCCTATTATACTCCTTCAAGGGAAAACACTAAGAGAATCGACGTTTTCCACAAAATATATCCGTAGCTCCGCCGCCGCCGCTGACAAGTTTTGGGGGGACATATCTCTGTTCTGGCACCCTGTCGGGACGGGGAAGTGCCCCCGGAAGCCATCTCCATCGACTCCACCGCCATCTCCATCGCGGTTGATGTCTCCTATTATGAGGAGGGAGTAGTTCTCCCCCCGGGGCTGAGGGCTCAACTGGTAGCTATGTGTTTCATCTCTCTCTCCCATGGCGTGATCTATATGTGATTGTGAGCTTTGTAATCTAGTTGAATTCATAGATATTATTCTTCATCTATTATGCTACTCAAGTGGTTTTTGTTATGAGATCTCCGTAAACAGTTTGATCACGGTGTAAAGGTGACAGTGTGTGCACCGTGTGGTTTAGCATTATATTTATATTTTGTTGGATAACCCTATGAAATTGTGGTGTTTGCGTGGAACCATATGGGTCCCATGGTGGTAGCATGGGGGTTACTTAGTTGGGAAAGACCTTACTCCAAGGAGTGATGTTAAAGCCCTACGCATGGATTGGTCTTGTTATTCGACCGGAGAGTGGTTTGGAGTAGTATAGTGAAGAGATGGTATTTATTAATTCAATTATGTGATCATTGTTGAGAGTGTCCACTAGTGAAAGTAGGATCCCTAGGCCTTGTTTACAAGCATTGAAACACCGTTTTCCGCCTATTCTGCTACATGTTTGCTTGCTGCCTCATTTATTTCTGATTGCTATTATTACTTATAACCATACATATTACTCGCATTTCACTATCTCTTCGCCAAACTAGTGCACCTATATACCTGACAAGTATATTGGGTGTGTTCGGGACACAAGAGACTTATTGTATCTTAAATTGTAGGGTTGATTGAGAGGGATATCTTTGACCTCTACCTCCTTGAGTTCGATAAACCTTGGGTGATCCACTTAAGGGAAACTTGCTGATGTTCTACAAACCTCTGCACTTGGAGGCCCAACACTGTCTACAAGAATAGAAGCGTGCATAGACATCAAGCTATTTTCTGGCGCCATTGCCGGGGAGGTAAGGTAAAAGGTACTCACATCCTCGGGTGTGAGTGCTCGAAGTTATTTCCTTTAGATTCTGCAATTAAATCTTTTTGTTTCTTGTTTTGACTAGTTAGGATTAATGGAAAACAACAAAAATATGAGAGAGCTTTATAATCTTTATCTTGAATTAGGACATGAAGTGTTTGAAGAGAAAAATTAAAAAAACCTATGGAGCTTTATTTGCATGCTAGTAGCAATGTTATTAGTATGAATTCTTTGAACACCATTATGGCTAATGCTATGGAAAAATCTAAGCTTGGGGAAGCTAGTCTTGATGAATATGATATTTTTAGTCCCCCAAGCATGGAGGAACAAATTTACTTTGATGATACTTTGCCTCCAATATATGATGATTATACTGATTGTGGTATTGTAGTTTCACCTACTATGAATGATAAATTTTATTGTGATCATGACATGCCTTCTATATATGATGATTACAATGATGAATATGTTATTTTCAGTCCACCTACTATTGAGGAGAAAATTAATTATGATTATGATATGCCTCCTATATTTGATGATCATGGTGATGAGAATAATAATGATAGCTATTCTGTTGAATTTTCTCCCACTACTACTAATAAGAATGACTATGCTTATGTGGAGAGTAATAATTCTTTTATGCATGTGGCTCATGATAAGAATATTTCTTGTGATAGTTATATTGTTAATTTTATTCATGATACTACTGAAGGTTATTATGAGAGAGGGAAACATGGTTTTATGCATCTCAACAATATTAAGTTTCCCCTCTTTATGTTGAAATTTTTGAAGTTGCACTTATTTTGTCTTCCTATGCTAGCCACTTTGTGCTTCATTGATTTGTTTTTCTACAAGATTCTTTTTCATAGGAAGTGGGTTAGACTTAAATGTGTTTTATATTTGCTTCTTGATGCTCTCTTATTGTGCTTCAACTCTTATTCTTATGTGAGCATCTTTTAAAAATCATTGTGCCTAGCTGAAAGGCATTAAAAGAAAAGCGCTTCTGGGAGACAACCCGTTTTATTTCTCCGTTTTCAACTTGTTTTCCGTCGTTTCTTTCTGTGTGCTTTACACCTGGGTGTTGTCTATTTCCTTAGCAATCCTGCTGTCTCTTTTATTTTGTGTCTTTATTGAGCCAAGTAAAGCCTCTAGTGGAAAGTTGAACTATATTTCGGATTTCTGTGCAGGAAATGGACTTCTGATGTCCAATGTTAAATTCGTATAAAATCACAGAAAACTCAAAATGATTTAAGCAACATAGGAGTTTCGAAAAAAATCATCTTTACCTGTTGTCCTGTTTTGACAGATTTCTGCCAATAATTGCATTTGCATCTTAATCTCTTTCTTTTGGTGTTCTTTTGAGAAAAAGAATTTTAAAAGAAGTTCTGACAGTAGATAATGTGTTTATGAGTGTTAGGATTGTGTTGAAACTGAACCATGTGAATTTATTATTTCAATTGCACTAACGTTGCTAATGAAGATTGTGAGAAGTTTGGTGTGAAGGAAGTTTTCAAGGGTCAAGAGAAGAGGATGATATGATGTGATCAAGAAGAGTGAAAAGCCTAAGCTTGAGGATTCCCTGGTGGTACATACCAGCAAATTCCAAGAAGACTCAAGCATCGAAGCTTGGGGATGCCCAAGGCATCCCCTCCTTCATCAACAATTTATCAGGTCACTTCAAGTGAAACTATATTTTTATCCAGTCACATCTTATGTGCTTTACTTGGAGCGTCTTTTATTTTTGTTTTCAGTTTGTTTGGTTTTCTTTGCTATAATAAATAGTTGGATCCTATCATACTTGTTTGGGAGAGAGACACGCTCCATTTTCATTGCTTAGAACACTCTATTTTTCATTCTTATTGTTCCGTGAGTGTTCACTTTTTGCTAGTACTGCGTTTAGCCATTGTTTTCATGCATCTCTTAGTCAGAGCTGTTAGTTTTAGTAGTATTATGAGAATACTCTCATGTTTTCTTGCTGTAGCATGTAGAGAATTTTTGTTAAACCATGTAGAGAATTTTTGTTAAAGCATGTCTTGTATGGTGCTTGTTGGGAAAAGAAACTGCTGCTTGAGGTAGAATTTTTAACGGTGCAAGTTGAAGCTTGTATAGACTGTGGCTAGACTTTTTCATATCATGCTAGATGTTATTTTAGTTCTAAAGCCTAGTGGTTATTGAGTAGAATGATTAGCCTCAAATATCTGAGAGTGTTTAATGTGCCATTGAAAGAATCATGAGTTGTTCTTGTCACATTGAAGCATAAATTGGTGGCATTCTCCTTTGAATGTTTTATTTGGTTGACCTGGTGCATGATCAAACCATGTTTATGACTATGAACCAGTCACGAATAGCCTCCATGATCATTTAGTTTTTGAACTTGTGGTACCACTTATGCTTTAATTAATGATGTTTATGTCGTTATGCATGATTATGGCTCTTATGCTCTCTTGATTTGTCGCTCCCAGTCTTTTGCTAGCCTCCACCTGTAATGAGTATGAGCTCTACTCGTGCATCCAAGTCCCCAAAACCAAAGTTTTCCCATTGTCCACCATACCTACCTACATGTGGTATTTCACTGCCACTCCAAAGTAAATTGCTCATGTGCTACCTTTAAAACTTTCAAAATTACTCCTGTTTTGTGTTCTTGTTTTTGCTCATGAGGATGTCAATAGAGAATCTTTAGCTCACTTGTTGACTGGATTTCACACCCTGGACTAGTGGCTTCATCCGCTTATCCAATTGATAGAAGAGTTGGCAGCGGGGTGCCCAGCCCCAAATTAATGCAAAAAATTCTCTTAGCTATTTTTGCCCCTGATTTATGAGTCAAAGCATAATTGTGTAAACAAAAGAGAAAGAGGGATGACCTTCTACCTAGATGCATCCTTCAAATGGGAGCCGCTCTTGTGAAATCTAGTTGGCTTGTGACGTACTGTATTTTCTGTTTACCATTCGTTGACACTAGCATACACCTCTCTTAAAATATAGACACTCCTCCACGGTATGTGATTGTTGGCAGGCACCCGAGGATTCGGTTAGCCATGGTTTGTGAAAGATGGATGGGAGGAGTGTCAAACTTTTAATACCTCTGTTTAATAAAATAAAATCTCTAGCACATGAGTGATCCCTGCTTCCCTCCATGAAGGGCATTTCTTTTACTTTTATGTTGAGTCTCCATCTTCTAACTTTACGCACGGTTGAGAGAGCATTTTTGCCATTCTGAGTTTTATGTGCATTTGTCCCATAAACATCATTAGTTGATTCATGAAGTGTTATTGCTTGTTCTCCAACTATTTGTCCTAGTCTTCCTCATGAACGTTTATGGTGTCCTGGCATTTATGTTTTGTCCCACTCTTAAGGACTTGCAAAATACCAATTTGCCATGCTTTCCCTATACTCGAAACAAACGTATATCTTTCTTTGCATTGCTATTCATGATCTCTTATTTGAGTTACTTCTCATGATGAAAAGTTATTACTATGCTTTATTATTAAAGTTCTTTTTTATCATGTTTGTGTTTAAAGTTCTATGATCTCAGCTTACATATGCTTTTACATTATAATGATCAAGTTTATGTTAGTAGCATGTCACCCCATAAATTATTTTGTTTTATCGTTTACCTACTCGTGGACGGGTAAGAACTAAGCTTGGGGATACTTGATACGTCTCCAACGTATCTATAATTTCTGATGTTCCATGATGATATTATGCCAATTGCTACATGTTTTCTCCCTTCTTTATGTCATTTTTATTCCGAACTAACCTATTGACAAGATGCCACAGAGCCAGTTCCTTGTTTTCTGTTGTTTTTAGTTTTAGAAAAGTTGTTCTGGAAATATTCTCGGAATTGGAAAATTCGAAGCCCGAAAGTCTTAGAATTCCCGAAGGTTCCACGGAATCCCGAAGAGACCCGGAAGGGGGCCTCAGGGGGCCCACACCATAGGGCGGCGCGCCCCCCTTGGCCATGCCGGGGGTGGTGTGGGGCCCCTAGGGCTCCACCGCCTTTGCCCTTTCGCCTATTTATGCTCCTCCGAGGGAAAACCCTAAGAGAATCGACCTTTTCCACAAAATACATCCGTAGCTCCGTCGCCACCGCCGACAAGTTTTGGGGGACAAATCTCTGTTCTGGCACCCTGCCGGGACGGGGAAGTGCCCCCGAAAGCCATCTCCATCGACTTCACCGCCATCTCCATCGTTGTTGCTGTCTCCTATGATGAGGAGGGAGTATTTCTCCCCCGAGGCTGAGGGCTCAACCGTTTGCTATGTGTTTCATCTCTCTCTCCCATGGTGTGATCTATATGTGATCGTGAGCTTTTTAATCTAGTTGAATTCGTAGATATTATTCTTCATCTATTATGCTACTCAAGTGGTTTTTGTTACGAGATCTCCGTAAACAGTTTGATCACGGTGTAAAGGTGACAGTGTGTGCACCGTGTGGTTTAGCATTATATTTATATTTTGTGTTGGATAACCCTATGAAATTGTGGTGTTTGCGTGGAACCATCTGGGTCCCATGGTGATAGCATGGGGGTTACTTAGTTGGAAAAGTGCTTACTCTAAGGAGTGCTGTTAAAGCCCTACGCATGGATTGGTGTTGTTATTCGACCGGAGAGTAGTTTGAAGTAGCATAGTGAAGATATGGTATTTATTAATTCAATTATGTGATCATTGTTGAGAGTGTCCACTAGTGAAAGTAGGATCCCTAGGCCTTGTTTCCAAGCATTGAAAGACCGTTTTCCGCCTGTTATGCTACATGTTTGCTTGCTGCCATATTTATTTCAGATTGCTATTATTACTTATAACCATCCATCGCATTTCACTATCTCTTCGCCGAACTAGTGCACCTATATATCTGAAATGTATATTGGGTGTGTTGGGGACACAAGAGACTTCTTGTTATTTAATTGCAGGGTTGCTTGAGAGGGATATCTTTGACCTCTACCTCCCTGCGTTCGATAAACCTTGGGTGATCCACTTAAGGGAAACTTGCTGCTGTTCTACAAACCTCTGCACTTGGAGGCCCAACACTGTCTACAAGAATAGAAACATGCGTAGACATCACTGGAGGAGAGGAGAAAAAAAGAATTGAATCAGTATGGTGGCATTGCAGTATTATGTAGTTTAGTGGGAGGAAAAAAGGGAAAAATATCTAATAGACAATTCTCATGTGTTGCTACGGGTAGATAAAATTGTTTAACGCAGATGATAAACGAAATCATCCATTCTTACTCATCGTAAGTAAAAAAAACATGTTTGTTAGCTAGCTATTCAGCTAATGGTGGTCAACCCTTCTAGTCATTTTTAAAAGAAACACAATCTCTCAATTATCCATGAGAGAGAGCATACAAGAAGTATTTCTTTCACCGTATTCTTTCTTTGTCACCAAATTTTTGATTCATTGTATTGATGGGAATTTGATTGGCCACGATAACCTCATCGCTGGTGCGCCGGCTCACACGTTCTCTCCTCGTGAGAAACATAAGTCTAGTCACAATGGGGAGTATCATATACTAGTATCATGTATATGATACTAGTCTATGTTACCACCTCCACAATGCATAGTAGCATATTTGTGGTATCATATACTAGTATATTTATTAGGCTCTAGACTCATCTTGCCTTGGAATACGTTATGTTACAGTATCTACCTATGATACCACTAGCACCTCTCTCCTCATTAAATGACTGCCACATCATCTTTTTTGCCTATGTGGCACTTATGATACCACCTATGTTACTCCCATTGTGACTAAACCCGATGGCATGGACATCGCGCGGGCTTCGTTCGGCTGCTCCCTTCGATGGTGGCTAGGGTTTCTTCGAGGACACCAACGGGGGCAACATGGAAGCAAGTCCGTTCACGCATGTTGTATTTATTGATCCATAGTACCTGGATAGTTGTGTAGTTGAAAAGAGCAAGTAACCTATTCGCTATTATGGTTCCATAAAGTGGTAACTATTTCTTTGCTTGAGAAGCAAAGATTGCAGGTGACCCCGACGACATGCTCGGGGCGGGAGTGGTCTGGATAGTGGCGCCAGTCCAAAGTGTTTGAGTAGTGACGAGGGGATGAGTCCTGGACCTATCGGGTGAGGCTACCCGGTCCAAGGCCCAAGACCTATGCCCGAAGGGAGATGCCATAAACAGTTCTACAAGGCCCAATCAAGGCCCACCCGCAGAGCCTTGATAGTCAAGAAAGGAAACTTGTAACCGTCTTGAAAGTTAGGGTTTGTATCCCCCCGGGTGCGGTTTGAGACCTGGCCACCTATATAAGGCCAGGAGAACCACCAAGAGGGGGACCAAGCCATATCACACCACCAAAAGCCTTGAGATTGAGATCTAACTCTCGACTCGAGCACCCCCCATTGTAACCGGTCTATTGCTAATACAGATCGAGAGGAGCAGAAGTAAGGGCTTTACCTCTACGAGGGCCCCGAACCTGGGTAAATCGTGCCCCCTTGTTTGCCGACGATTGTCACCAGCGCCTACACGTTCTCCTAATCGAAACCCTATCGGTTCACCCGAGGGACTTGTTGAGATGCATATTCGACAATTGGCGCCGTCTGTGGGAACGGCGGGCGCTGGATCCACGGCATCTTCGGCCTCATCATCGCCAACCTTCAGCTGGAGCCCCGGAGCTTTGACTTCAGCAGATCCGATCCGCTTCGGGTCGATCATCATCGCGCCCCACTCGCCGGAATCGCGCCCGGCATTCAGCGGATTGGAGAAAAGCGTCACCCTGACGTTCGGGAGCTTCCGCTTCCACTCCAACAAAGCAGGAATCCTGCACTTCCCCGAGCAAACCGATCTCGAAGGATCTGACTCCGAGTCGATCTCGAGCCCGGAAACTCTCGACTCGCTGCCCAATAACGTTGGATGCGACCTAGCAACCAGCGGCGGATCCGTGCGCCCCAGCACTCGCAACTTCCACACCATCGCTTCAGAGGAGCCTTCTCGGGTCGAAGAAACTCGCTGATCCACGCCTAGGACTCACGGGCCATATCTTGCTCAGGTCTGCATGGCACGATCGAACGATCCACCCGAGGAAACGGAAGAGAGAGCGACGGAGCGAGAGCTCATTAAAGTATCGCGCGCAGCCTGGGTCAAGGCAAAAACGACCACACACTCCGCCCAGCCGATTGAAGAAGGAGCCCCGCAGGAAGATCTAACCGCATACCACTACCATCGGGTGAAAGCGGCAGCACTGGTCAAAGAAGCTCGCAAGGATCTGGACGAGTGGAAAAAGTTGGCGGACGAGTCAAGTTTACGTCGCGCAGCCCTCTCCAAAACACGCTCGGTAGGGAATAATCCCCCAAAGAGAAGATACGTCTTGAAGACTGCGGCTCTGGACGACGGGTCTCTCAGCGGGATCAGCAGAACACTCGAAACCTCCCTCATGCACGTCAATGACGACGACAACGTACACCCGACGACTCCCGCCGCCGCAGTCCTGGCTGCAGCCACATACCTGCAGGCGAACCAGCCAGGGGAGAACGACCCCCGCGCGGAGCAATACAGGCAAGTCCAGAAGGAGCTGGGCATGGCAGCCGCGAGACTCGCAGCCCAAAACCGCAAGAACGCGACTGTAAAGGAGGCTGAGAAAACCCCTCGAAAAGACAAAGAAACACACCGCGGACGCGGGAGTACATCGCCCAGAAGAGATAAGTCACCTCGTCGCGCCCGAGGAAAAGAAGCCCGGCGACGCGGCGACAACCCGAGTAGCAGCAACGACAGCCTGAGGGATCGGGATCGCAGTCCACGGCATCATAGCAGCCGCTCGCGACATCGCAGCAAGGAGCCACGAAGGAGGTTGATCGCGACCAGCCGGGATAAAACGCGCGGTCAGACATCGCGCAGAACAAAATCAACAAAGCCCGAGCGGCCAGGAACCGCGCACGTTCCCCATCCACCTCCTCTGACGAAGAGGCCTGTGTGGCATTGTGCTTTACTCGTGAAATCCGCGAGGCACCAATGCCCAGGAGATTTAAGCTTACTACGGAAGTGCCAAAATACGACGGTTCTCTGGAGCCCAAATCTTGGCTGTCGGATTACCTCACGGCAGTAAAATGCCAACGTGGGAACAAAACCACAGCAATGCAGTACCTCAACCTGCATCTCGTAGGCGCTACACGTAGCTGGCTCGAAGGAAGACCGAGGGCGTGCTATGGATCGTGGACGATCTAACCTTCGACTTCCGCAAGAACTTCCAAGCAACATATAAAAGACCCGCGTCAATCGAGGAGCTGCGGGCTTGCAAGCAGAAGAGTGGTGAGTCTACTCGCGAGTACATCCAGCGATGGACCACGCTCAAAAACACGGCGGGAAACATATCGGAAGAGGTCGCAGTCGAAGCTTTCACCAAAGGAGCTAGACGAACTGCCTTCAGAGAAGAACTGGGGCGAGCCGCACCCAAAACCATCGGAGAGCTGATGGCTATAGCCGACAGATGGGCCAACGGTGAAGACTCGGTGCGCAACAAAAAGGCATCTTCGCCAGCACCTGAGGACGACCGTCATGGTCGAAAGAAAAGGAGAAAGCATTACGACCACGACGACCGAGAAGAACTGGTGGCGGCAGAATTCACGAGAAATCGCGACAGCGGACATCGTGGAAATCGCGAATGGAAGCCAAAGCCAGAGGATAAAACTCCCGAGGAGGACCTTGACGGTTACTGCACGCTACATCTATTTACAGATAAGCGCACAAGCAAGACTAAGGCAACACACCTCCTCAAGGATTGCCGAAAGTTCCTCGACATCCACGAGGCCTTCTCGAAGAAAAACATAGCTGCGGTCAATCATGGCTACCCACAGCTCCCAGGAGGAGGACATCAGGGATTCACCCGCCACAACCCCTACCTCCACCAGGACACCAAAACGCGGTGTTGGCCGCGCTCCCAGCGCCACCCGCCGCAAACCAAGGGGGCAATGGGTACCCAAACCCAGCAGGACTCCTTGGAATGATACAGAAAGTCTGCCCGTCCCGCAGGGCCCAGAAAACAAACACACGCCAAGTAGCCATGGCAGTCCAAGCTCCACCGTCCAAGCCCGAGTACCTAAAGATGGCTGACCAACCGATAACTTTCTCCAAAGAGGACCATCCTCCGCGAGTTTATCGGCCAGGGCACGCCGCGCTCGTCATCCAGGCGCAAATAGGCAACTACGAACTCGCCCGAGTGTTCATGGACGGGGGAAGCGGGATTAACATCATTTACGCGGACACACTCCGTAGGATGAACAAGAACCTGGACGGACTCGCAGAATCAGAGACATCCTTCCACGGGATAGTACCAGGAAAAGCAGTCCGGCCACTCGGAACAATCAATTTGGAGGTAGTGCTCGGCAACCGAAGAAACTACAGACGAGAATTCCTCGACTTCGAAGTAGTCGACTGGCCCTCACAGTACCACGCCATTCTCGGCCGAACACTGCTCGCGAGATTCATGGCAGTACCTCACTATGCCTACCTGAAACTCAAACTTCCTGGAGAATACGACCCCATCACCATAGATGGCGACTTCCAAAAATCTGACAAGTGCGACATCGAGTTCAACGAGATCGCGAAGTCTTTCGGGATGCAGGAGGAACTGGAAGAATTGGCAAAGACCACGGACCACTCCGTGATGCCTCTCACTAAAAAGAATGCTCCAGAACTCGAGTTTAGCGCAAACAGCGACACTCGAAAGCATCAAGTGCACCCGACGGAGCCCGCGAAGACGGCGATGGTGTCCACCACCCTCTCGCCCGCATAGGAAGGCGCGCTCGTCGAACTCCTCCGTGAGTACTGGAAAATCTTCGCCTGGCAGCCTTCAGATATGCCAGAGATACCCAGGGAGTTCGCCGAGCACTCACTCAAAGTTTTCAAAGACGCCAAACCTAGCAAGCAGACAACTCAACGGTTCTCAGAGCCAAAGCAAAAGGCACTTGGAGAAGAAGTAAACAGACTGCTCGCCGCAAAATTCATCCGAGAGATAAAGATATCCACCTGGCTAGCAAACCCGGTGCTGGTCCCGAAGAAAAACACTGACATCCTTCGCGTGTGCATCGACTACACGTCGTTGAACAAACACTACCCCAAGGATAACTTTCCCTTACCACAGATCGACCATATCGTGGACTCTACAGCAGGCTGCCAGCACCTCTCCTTCTTGGATGCCTACTCGGGCTATAATCAGATCAGGATGAAAAAGGAGGACGAGGAGAAGACAATGTTTATCACACCTCACGGTGTCTACTGCTACACGACGATGCCCTTCGGGCTAAAAAACGCAGGCGCAACATATCAGCGCTGTATGCAAAAATGTCTCGCCAAGCTCATTGGCAATAACATACAAGTGTACGTTGACGACATCGTCATAAAAACTAGAGTGGAAGACACGCTCCTCGAGGATATACGGGAGACATTCGACGCCCTCAATGCGTACAAGATCAAGCTCAACCCGACAAAATGTGTCTTTGGTGTCCCCGCGGGACAACTTCTCGGGTATCTGGTCTCTGCCCGAGGAATCGAAGCCAACCCATAGAAAATTCAAGCAATCCTGACAATGAAGGAGCCAACCAGCCTTCGCGGTGTACAGCAGCTCGCAGGACGGCTATCCGCCCTAAGGAGATTCATCGCAAGATTAGGCGAGCAAGCATTGCTCTTCTACAAGCTGCTGAAGAAGACGGATAAGTTCGAGTGGACACCCGAAGCAAAAAAGGCATTCGCAGAGCTAAAGCGAGCACTGCAGAGTAGGCGTGTTCTGGCAACGCCACAAGAACGGGAGCCACTGTACTTATACCTAGCCACAACAAATCAGGTCATCAGCACGGTAATCGTGGTTGAGCGGCCGGAGGATGGCAAGGCGTATGGAGTTCAACGGCCAATTTATTACATCAGCGAGGTGCTCTCGCCGTGCAAACAGCGATACCCCCACTACCATAAGCTCGCATACAGGGTCGTACTCACAGCCCGAAAGCTCAAGCATTACTTCCAGGAACATACCGTCACGGTGCTAAACGACGCATCACTCGGTACTATCATGAACAACCCTATGGCATCCGAAAGAATCGCGAAGTGGAGCATCGAGCTAGGCGCCTGGGACATCATATACGCATGACGTAACTCTGTAAAATCCCAGGTCGTCGCAGAATTCCTGAGCGAGTGGACGGAGCTGCAAACACCAGGACCCACAGAGTACACGAGCAACTGGATCATGTACTTCGACGGGTCGAAAAGGAACGAAGGAGCCGGAGCCAGAGTTATTCTCATCTCCCCCAGAGGAGATAAGCTGCAGTATGTTCTGCGATTGGACTTCCCACCCGAGGACCGATCATCCAACAACGACGCAGAATACGAAGCACTCCTTCACGGCATGAAAATGGCGATCGCTTGCGGAGCCACCCGATTGATGATATATGGAGATTCCAACCTCATCGTACAACAGACGATGAAGGAGTACGACGCCATCGCAGATAACATGGTTGCCTACCGCGACATGTACAACCTACTCAAATGAAGTTTCAAAGGGTGCGAATTGAAACATATTGCGCGATCCAACAATGAGGAAGAAGACAAGATGGCAAACATGGGGTCCACAAACACACCCATACCGCCAGGAATCTACTTCGAAAGAATGATCAAGCGTTCAGTCAAGGTCAAGAAGCCAGCGGGAACACTCGCCATAGCAGAGACAGAAGCCAACCTGCAAATTGTTATGATCGAGCTCATCCACAATATTTCAAGGCAAGTTTTTTTGGTCGAGTCAGTCTGGACGCAGAAATACCTCGACTACTTGTCAAACAAACAGCTCCCAGCAGACATCTGCGAGGCTCGACAGATAGTACGGCGCAACAAATCCTTTTGGGTGATCAACAGCGAGCTATACAAGCAAAGCATATCAGGGGTATTGCAGAGATGCATAGCACTCGAAGATGGCAAGGAGTTGCTCCAGAATATACACCAAGGAGACTGCAGCAACCACGCCAGCTGGAGAGAAATCGTGGGTAAAGCCTTCAGGGCAGGATTTTATTGGCTCACAGCAGCCAGAGACGCCAAAGATCTAGTCGACCGATGCAACGCCTGCCAGAGGTTTGCACCCAAGCCGCACGCCCCTGCTACAGAACTACACATGATCCCAATCGCCTGGCCCTTTGCGCAATGGGGGCTAGACATGGTAGGGCCATTACGCAAGTCGACACCTGGAGGGTATACGCACCTACTCGTAGCAGTTGACAAATTCACGAAGTGGATAGAGGCTACGCCAGTCACCTCCGCGCACGCCCAGTGTGCTGTGAAATTCCTCGACTCCATCGTGTGCAGATTTGGCATACTACACAACATCATCACTGACAACGGCAGCAACTTCACAGCCAAGGAAACGCAGGAATTCTGCGAGAAAAAGGGTATCACCCTCAGCTTCGCCTTGGAAGCTCACCCGCAAACTAACGGTCAAGTCGAGCGATCTAAGGGATTAGTCTCAGCTGGCCTAAAGAAGCGGCTACTCAATCGCCTAAACCCAGCAGCAGGGCATTGGGCCGAGGAATTACCATCAGTACTATGGAGCCTCCGCACAACACCAAATCGGTCAACAAACTATACACCATTCTTCATGGTCTACGGAGCCGAGGCAGTCCTTCCTGAAGATGTCAAATTTAGTGCTCCACGCGTCGTCGCATACAACGAAGAAACCTCAAACAGGGCACTCGCAGAAGACGTGGACGCACTCGATGAAATTCGAGACATTGCACTCGCAAGATCCGCAGTATACCAGCAATCACTGTGCAACTACCACAGTCATCGGATACACCACAGGTCCTTCGTGGTAGGAGACCTGGTGCTGCGGCTCAAGCAAAAGGAAGGACACAAGCTCGATCCACCATGGGAAGGACCTTTCTTAATACACGAAGTTATCCCAGGCGGCGCTTACCGATTGAAGAACCCGGAGACCGGTGGCATCTACTCCAACCCGTGGAACATTGCGCATCTCCACAAGTTCTACCCTTAGGATTATCCTACTCGCAAGAAATAAGGATGTACCAGCCATTCTGTAGTTCGATCGAATACATGTCTTCTCAGCCATATCAATAAAACACATGGTTCTTCAACCATAGCTATTCGCATATTCTATTTTACATGCTAAAACGACAGGTATACACCCCAAACATAGGGGCTACGCCTAACTAGCATAAAATGCAAATTTTCAAATACAAGGTACAACAAGGTTCACACCTTATAAACACCTTACAAAATATCGAGTGAGCTATACAAGGTTACAGGATATCTACATCCTACGATTACATCTGACGGTGAGCAGTCCTTTCCACCAGCATTTGATCTATCTCCTCCGAAGTTAGTCGAATAATCCGCTCCTCCGCGGGCTGGACGACCGCGTAGTGAGGAGAAAAATTTATTGGAGAGTCGGGAAGCCGCGCCACCGAGTTAAAGTTGATCTCAGGATGCCACACCCGAACAAAGGCGAGTGCTACCTGAGCTCCACAGATAAGTTGCTGGCGAACACACTCCCGAACCTCTCCTACTCGACGAAAGACCCTTAGCAAACCGCTCCATCTTTCTGGAACGGTACCCAATGGATAAAACGTCTGATGCACAGAAGAAAGAGCCTCGCGACAAGACTCAAGAAGAATCTTTGCCTGGCTCGCCCGATACTTCAAAGTGGCCAAAACGAAGCCTCGACCGCGGTCTGAACAAAAATTGGCTGCATGTGGTCTTGAGCTACCCGCCTCATAGGAAATGTGGGTATCCACCCAGTGAGTCTCACAAGGCCCGTCGGGTTCAACAACTGTAAATTCAGCAAACACGTCAAAACAGAAATGGAAGCAAGCAGCTAAACACTCGGGGGGCTTGCGGGCTTACAAAGCATATCCTTCGCAATGCCCGCCAGCTATTCCATCACAAACTTTTCACGCTCAGCCGCGAGTCTCTCCTTTGATTTGGCGACATCAGCCACACCCTGCAGCGCTTTCAGTTTGCGCTCGCCATCCGCAACACGGTCACGGAGTGAGCCAAATGTACTAGCAGCAGCAACAAGGGGATCCACCCGCGCAGCAGACCCACTCGAAGACTCTGCGCTAGGATCCACTACCTGGAAAGAAATGAAGCAAGTTCAGAAACACTACAAGACCCCACTCGAGAAATACACCATCTATCTAACAGGTGCTCGGAGGCTACTCCCATCGAGAGCGCATAACAGCAAGACGCGACAATCAGACACTGAGGATCACAGGAAGCACTTCGATTACGAAACATAAATACGGGAATACATCCCAAGGTTCATTACATCGATAAACAAAAAGCAAATATAAACTGGCCTAAGGGGCTGCAGAAGTAGTGCCACTCGCAACAGGCTTCCCCTTGCGACTAGCACGAGCAAGCACTTCAGAAAGCTTCTTCGCAAGGACTTCAGCCTGAGCGCCAAAGGGACGGAGCGCTACCTTTTTGCCTAAGGCGTCGTAGGGAAGGCTCGAGTACACCTTCTCCTGGTCATCCGAGACTCCGTGTGCCAGCGCAACTGGATAGCCGTCCTAGCCCCGCACTCAGACTGAGCGACTGAGTAAGCGTGGAGGAGGTTCTCATCGTCCAAGAACACCTTCAGAAGGCCGCCCAGCGTAGCCGGAACTGCCGCATCCACCAGTAGTCGCTCATGGAACTGCTTCAACACTCGGGTGGCTTCACCAACGAGAGAGCAGATCTCACTCGCATGCTCCTGGAGCTGGGCGCAGGAATCCATGAGGGTGTCCAGTCGCTGGCTCCCAGGCAGCTCCAGTGCAACCCCAAGGATATCTACAAAAAGGACGCCATAAATCTCTAAAGACGGCAAGTTAAGTTACATTGTGGCAAAAGAATGGTCAAGTGTAGCTTACCCGCAAACTTCTGAGCCAAGGGGCGGACGATGCCAACAAGATCACTATCGTGCTTGGCACCTGCCTCCTCCAATTGCTTCAGCGCCTCTTGAGCTTCGACGAGTTTCCCCTCGAAGTCAGCCGAATGCTTGCGAGTGGACTCCAGCTCCTTTCGGGAGGACTCCAACTCAGCTTCAAGGGTTTTCACCCGAGCGATAGCTTCAGTTTTCTCGGCTTTCAGGCGGGTAACTTGAGCTACAGAGCAACGAATACAGCTTAAGCAAGTTTCATGATCAACGGAAATAGTAAACCGGAGCGGATTAACCTACCTTGAAGAGATTGGCCGTCCAGGACGAGTCAATCGCGCTCCACCCGAAGGGAAACGCAATCCACCTCGGCTGAGAGCACTCGACGACCGATGGCAGCAAGGGAATCAAGGAGAGTCTGCAAAAGTTCAAGACGGAAATTCAAGTTAAAGGACAAAATCTCTTGAGCCTATACACGACTATACACAGTCGAATATAGCCTCGGGGGCTACTCCCATCGGGAGCACTGCCGTGCACCCGATAGAACAAACAAAGGCAAGGAAGAAAAGAGTTCAACTAGAGTCCGTGGCTAACCGCAAGCAATTAACCACGGCCTCGGGGGCTACTCCCATCGGGAGCACTGTCGTGCACCCGATAGAAATTCCAACCAAACGAAGCAAATATGCAAAAGGAGAACTAAACTTACTTGACCTTGGGCAGTAGACACAGGATCCGCTGAGCTGCCCGAGACTTCCTTATGCGCGGAAGCTCCACTCGCAAAACCAGGTAGCCCGTACTCAGGAATTACGGCTGCCCTCGCAGGACTTGGAGGCCTTCAGGAGGCTTCTGCGGCTAGAACGTCTCCTTCGGCAACTTCTTTCCTCTTCACAGAGGGAACCGAGGAAGCATACTGCCCAGGGCTGATGGTTTGAAAGCTGCTATTGAAGAGAGTTAAACAAAGATAAAGAAAAGAGAAGAAATTCTCGACTAAAGGGCAACCCGCAAGAAAAGCTTACTCATCCTCATCGTCGTCATCCAGAATGTCCACATTCCAGGCGGTGGGAACCTTCGACTTGCAGCCTACGGGAGGAAGCACATTCAGAGGCGCCATCTGGAGAGGCTCGGTCACCTTACCAGACCCGTCACCCAAGGGACTGTCCTTGGAAGTGGCTTCGTCATCCCCGTGCCTGCGGCGCTTGCGGTGATGGAGCTGATCGCTACCCGAGTTTTCCACGTCGTCCGAAGAGTCGTGCTCGGAGCTCGAGTCAGCCTCAGCAATGCTGGTTTCGAGAGGGGCCTCGATTTTTCTCACCAGGAGATCCGAGGCGTCTTCAGCTGAGGCTGGCGGGTAGCATGTTGCTACCTTCAAACTCTACGAGATAAGAAAAAAAAAGGGAGAAGAACTTCAGTCGACGAAGTTTCAGACTGCAAAGAAAACAAACAAGAACAGAGAAAAACTTACATCGGCTGGAGGAGGTTTTGCCGCCTCGAATGGCTCGAGAGAACAGGCCGAGAAGGCCTCTCTTTTCTTCAGCTTGGTGATGGCCGCAATCTTTTTCTCGAACTCGGCATTTGAGAGATGGTCTTCGCAGACGCGGCTCGGGTCTTGCGTACCTTGGTACTCCCACATAGTCGAAGGTCTGTCTTGAAGGGGCGGGATCCTCCGCCGAAGGAAGACAGTTGCTAGATGCAGTCCATTCAGCGGAACCCCAATCGCCTTGTCGCCGAAGCGCCCCACCTTCGCGAGTAGAGGGGAGACGACCTTGCTGTCTTCGGGGGTAAGCTTGTGTGCCCAGGATTTCAGGCGCTTCAGAATCGCGAATGGATGAAACTCGGGAGCTCCACCCGCGCTGTTGTCGATGACGTAGAACCACTTCTTCCGCCATCCTTGCGCGGAATCGACGAAGTACATCTCCGGGTAGGGGATATCCGTCTTTGCCTGGATCCCGAACCCGCCAGTGCGCAGGGGCTCCCCCTGCTCGCCCAGTCGCGACTTCTCTCGGAAGATGCACACCTTGAACAGGGCCCTCCAGAGGCCCCAATGCGGGCGGATGCCTAAGAAGCACCCGCAAAGAACGATAAAGCACGAGATGTGCTAAATCATGTTTGGAGGCAAGTCATGGAGCTGTATGCCATAGACATACAACAATCCAAGAAGGAAGAGATGGAGAGGCAGAGAGAGGCCGCGCGAGACGTGCTCTGAGAAGATTACACGCTCGTTTGCACGAGGGTTTGGTACCTCTTCCATCTTGGGGAGGCGCACGCGCTTCTCACTGTCGGTGGGCAGCAGCCCCTCTCGCCGCATCTCGTTGAGGCTCTTCCGCGTGGTGTTGGCGGAGCGCCAGTCGCCTGACTTCACGGCGGGCGGCACAGAGGCGTCTCCGACCTCCTTCGACGATGACGCAGCTGCGCTGCGTTTCTTCCCTCCATCCATGGGAGCTTTCTGGTGCTTGCAGAATGAGGAGGTGTGCGCGAGAGGAAGAAAGGAAGAGAAGGGCAGGGAGATTTACCCCTCGCCTAAGGACGACTACTTATACACAGGCCAAAACGATCTGAACCGTAGATCTGGTGACGTGGCGCTCATCGCGGCCGCCACGCGTGAAGTGGAAACGAGGCGGCGATGAACAGTTATCTCTGCCACGATCTTTACAGCAGATCGTGCGCATTTACGGCGCGTGGCTCGCGGGAAAACCGGAAACGACCTCTCGTTTCCAGTCAAAAAGCTGACAAGGTGGGCCATCCTGCTCTGCTCCGCTCTGTCACGTCCCATCGGGAGGAGTCAGAACGAGCAAGTGCGTAATGACATCATTGCGCACCTCATCAAATGCGAAAACTCTTTCGCATAAAGTCCCTGACACGAAATTTCCTTCGTATGGGCTATCAAGACGCGAAATTCTTTCGCATAAGATCCCTGACGCGAAATTTCTTTCATATGGGCATATCAAGACGCGAAAATTCTTTCGCATAAGCTCCCTAACACAAAATTTCTTTCGTATGGGTATATCGAAGGGCATGACAAGACACGAGAACTCTCTCGCATAACTACCCGCACACGAAATATTTTTCGTATAGGAAGGAAAATCTCTTCACTCGAAAGCTCTCATGATAATACTCGCGAGTATGCAGTTCCTGCCACTCTGACACACGATGTACTTACACATCCTTGCCCTGGATCGTTCGGCCGACTAGGCACATCCGGATGCCATATTCTTTCGAGTACGAAGGTAAGACCCAAAGATCTCTCTTATGGGCCTGGAATCGCACTCAAGCTGCGTCCTATGGTAAATTTTCGTGTCAACAACACGAAGAAAAATCCTAGCGGACGCGCTGGGTACCTATATAGGTTAAGTTCGACCCGGTAAGACCTCCACGGCCCTGTCGCAATGATCACCTCGCCGAGTTCGAGTCAGAGGTCTCGAATTTGTGTAGGCCAGAACTGTTTTTGCCCTAGATGCAATTAATTGGCCCTGAGCTTTCGGGAGAGCCAAGCGACTGAGCCATATCCTTCTGCGAAAACGGTCGAAACATAGGGACATCCATTGCTCGATGCTCGAGTACAAGAAGCGCATCGCGCACAGGGTACACACCCTCTAAACATCGAACAACTGAAGCAGTCAATCAAAAGAAATCAAGACGAACTTTGAGCGTCTACCCGACAGATTCTCAATCGAGTAAAAGCTCGGGGGCTACTGACGAGGGGATGAGTCCTGGACCTATCGGGTGAGGCTACCCGGTCCAAGGCTCAAGACCTATGCCCGAAGGGAGATGCCATATACAGTTCTAGAAGGCCCAATCAAGGCCCACCCGCAGAGCCTTGATAGTCAAGAAAGGAAACTTGTAACCGTCTTGAAAGTTAGGGTTTGTATCCCCCTGGGTGCGGTTTGAGACCTGACCACCTATATAAGGCCAGGAGAACCACCGAGAGGGGGACCAAGCCATGTCACACCATCAAAAGACTTGATATTGAGATCTAACTCTCGACTCGAGCACCTCCCATTGTAACCGGTCTATTGCTAATACAGATCGACAAGAGCAGGAGTAAGGGTTTTACCTCTACGAGGGCCCCAAACCTGGGTAAATCGTGCCCCCTGTTTGCCGACGATTGTCACCAGCGCCTACACGTTCTCCTAATCGAAACCCTATCGGTTCACCCGAGGGACTTGTTGAGATGCATATTCGACAAGTAGTGTGCCGTCTTAAAATAGGTGATGTTGACCTTGCATGACACACACACAAAACTTTAGATGGCTGCTAGTGCTAGCATCTATGTCATTTATGTGGTGCTCACCCTGTAGATCGTTGTGGGATCAAAAGCCAAGCCGTGCCTCTAGCCAAGTCTCACCCCATGTACTTCGGATCGATCCGTCCATCGGTATATACCCATATTACGGGTCGGGTCATGATCTTCGTACGCGATCTAACCTTCTCCAACTTTTTCCTTGTATACCAGGTTTTCCTCGTATGTGCGACTGATATCCCACAAGTATAGGGGATCGTGTGTAGCCTTTTCGATAAGTTAGAGTGTCGAACCCAACGAGGAGCTAAAGGTAGGACAAATATTCTCTCAAGTTCAATCAACCACTGATACAACTCTACACACACTAAACGTTTGTATTATCTAGGAAATAAAACTAGAGAAATAATACGGGTATGAGAGATAGCTTTGCAAGATAATAAATACAAGAAAGTAAATGTTAGTGCTGCAGCAATAAAATATACTAAGTAACCATAAACTAACAGTACCATGAGTGTGGAAAATTGGTAGTAATTGTCGTGGCTTTGTCCAAGATTAATTAGTGAAGATATCAGGTTTATTGTCTTCGATGCAGTTTTCTATGTGGGAGAGGCAAAACTAACAAGCTCTCACTATCCAATTGCAAGTACTTATGATTGGAACTCTAGAAAACATCCGTAACTACTAGAAGATACATTAAGTTAAAAATACCTAACCATAGCCTTAAGTTAATGGTCCTCTTACTCCCATACGTGCAACTAACCGGTTTGAGTCCTTAGGTTTCTGTCGCTCCGGCAGAACTACACCCCTTCTTTTGCACATACTACTAACCCTATGGTGTTAATCCAAGTGCGCACAAATATAATGGACATCAAAGGACAGTACCATATCAACATACAACTCTAATGAACCAAAGACATTCAACCAAGCAATCAAAAGACAAATAAACTACACAGACATGACATAGATCATAGGATAAATATTATAGTATCAAACACCATGTTTACATAGGACGGTACAGAGGTTTGTGGGAAGATTAACCACTGAATATAAGGAGGAGATGATAATGGAGGTGTTGGTGAAGGCGGCATCATGGCGAAGAGGATGGAGAAGGGGCAGCGCGTGAGGTGCAGGGCCGCGCCGGCGACCGTCGGCGGCGCAGGGGGCTCCTCTTGCGCCGGCCGGCCATCATGGGGGAGCGCCGCCCCTTAGCCCCCTTACTCCATGGCTTCTTGGTGCTGTAGATGAGCCCTCCCCCATGGAGAGGAGACCATGGGGAGGCAAAATTAGTGGCTTTTGGTGGCTGCCCAAGAATTAGGGTTTTCCTTTCCTTATATGTGTTGGGACAATGCTCCCCGGCCCTCCGATGGATGGCCCCTTGATCCAAAGGCTCTTGGGAACCTCTAGACCCTTCCTAGGGACCCCTATCAGCCCCAAAGTCGTGGCTTGGATGAATCCATCAAATATGGTAAGAGTTTGACTCAATCCCGTCACCGATTCCTGTAATCCCGTAATCAGATATATATCCTCCAGTAAAATGGGTCCACAGGTCGCATACGAATTCGGATTGGTTTGTTCTTGGGCTTAAATGGAAGGTATGGAAATGGCCAACAACTTTGTAGGCAATCTGATCTTCAGTTGACGTTGTCTTTGGGGGTAAAATTGATGATATCTAAAAACTGTTGGTGGACAGATTTTAGGAAAGTCAGAGTCCTTTTCCAACAAGTCTCTTTTTGTGTTTTCTTGTTAATTCCTACACATCAAAGAGTAAAACAAGAACATTGTGCACTCTTGCAACTATTAATAGGTTAGTCCAAATAAATCATAAAATTTATATAAAAACAATTGTCAAAAGCATAATATTAGCATGAAACAATAAAAAATTATAGATACGTTATGGACGTATCAACATCCCCAAGCTTAATTCCTGCTCGTCCTCGAGTAGATAAATGATAATAAAGTTATTTTGATTGTAAATGCTATGATCAGGTCCTTAACAATTGCATGATGTATGGATAGTAAAACTTAGCAATCATGTTACCTAATGAAAAGTATCAATGAACTAAGAGCTCATAACATGAAATTTATAAACATCAACAAGATTGTAATGAACATAATAAAGCATGGTAGAGTGGTATCTTGCTTGCCCTTAATTGTGGAGAAAAACATAAATGCCAGGGCACCTCTGTAGTTCAAGGAAAGACTAGAAGTAAATATATAAAAGATACAAGTATCAAAGTTATACCACAATCAACCGTGCTTTGGGACAAACACATCACACTAAGAATGACAATTATGCTCTCAAGAAGGTGCTCAAAGAATATGGTGGAGACTCAACATAAAAGTAAAAGAAAGGCCCTTCGCGGAGGGAAGCAGGGATCACTCATGTGCTAGAGCTTTTATTTTATTAGACAAAGGTATTAAAAGTTTGACACTCCTCCCATCCATCTTACACAAACCATGGCTAACCGAATCCTCGGGTGCCTGCCAACAATCACAAACCATGGAGGTGAAGGGGTCGTTGCCTAGAAAACAAAAAAATTCCTACGCGAGAGACAACCGAAAAGCCAAGATCTAATCTAGGAGACAAAGTGCAACATGCAAAGAGAGGGTTAAGGAGAACACATACCCTCGAAGACACAAAGCGTTACGAGATCAAATCTTGTTGTTGGCGTAGTCGTACTCACACCGATCCCGATAGCGAGAAGAAGTGCACCGCATCCGGCGGTGCCTCCATGATCGTTCACATGTACGGTTGATGACGACCTCCGTTCCCTCGATCCAACGGGGCGCGGAAGTAGAGGATCCCTCGGAACTCCAGCAGCACGACGGCGTGGTGGTGAAGAAGAATCCCATGGTCAGGGCTTCGCCAAGCCGGAGACCATGGAATGGAGCAGCGGGTGGAGGGAAAAGCTAGTGGGCAAGTGTGTGGAGGAGGGAGAGCTCTCACCTTCCTTTTATAGGAGAGGGGGGAGGCAGCCCAAGGTGGGTGTGGTCAGCCCCATGGTGTGCCCCCACCTCTTCCCTCATGATGTGAGTGGACACTCCACTCACACCCACTCATTTTCCTTTAAACCCCACTTAGAAAATCCAAGAGTTTTTCTTTAATAAATAAATAAAACTTTTTTATTTCTTTATTTCAGTATTTGTTAATTATATTAACAAACATTTGCATAAAGCACCTCGAATCATTTGTTAATTCTATTAACAACAATTCGACGAAAAACCCCTTGAACTATTTCAATTTTCCCCGAAACAATTTCGGTGCTGCCCAAAATATTCTTCGATATTCCGTATCCTCTCAAACGCGTCATCGAACCTTAAGTGTGTCACCCTACGGTTCACGAATAAGATAGACATGATCGAGACTCCTCTCTGATCAATAATCAACAGCGGGATCTGGAAATCCGTGATGACTCCTATTTATTCAACAATGACTCTCGTGATCGTGTGAACCAACAACGTCGTGAACTATTCCCTTTGTATCGCGATATTTTACTTGTCCGAGATCCGATCATCGGTATCCACCATACCTTGTTTGATCTCGTTACCCGACAAGTACTATTTTCTCGTTCCCGTGATATAACATCCTTGTGATCATATCACGTGCTTGCAAGCGGTTTCGATGTGATATCACCGAGAGGGCCCAGAGTATATCTCTCCGTCATTTTGGATGGACAAATCCCACTCTTGATCCATGAGCCTCAACTAATACTTTCCGAATACCTAACGGCACCTTTATAGTCACCCTGTTGCGGTGTGACGTTTGATGACATCAAAGCACCCTTCCGGTATCAGTGATTGACATGATCTCATGGTCTAAGGAATAAGTTACTTCGTACGCAAGATATAACAATATAAACTAAATGACTTGATCGTATTGTTATCTTGATATTGGGTATGTGTTCATCACATCATTCTTCTAATGACATGACCTCGTTATTAACAACATCCAATGTTCATGATCAGGAAACCTTGATCATCTATTAATCAACGAGCTAGTTAAAAGAGAGGCTTTACTAGGAACCATTGTTTGTTTAGTAAACACACATGTATCAACGTTTTCGGTTAATACAATTCTAGCATGGGAAATAAACATTTATCATAAACAAGGAATAAGATAATAACCACTTTATTATTGCCTCTCGGGCATATTCCCTTCAGTCTCCCACTTGCACTAGATTCAATAATCTAGTCTGTAAGCACTTAACACATATGGCGTTCCAGTGTTATTACCATGCTTTGCATGTGGTAAACATCATCAAAAAGATCTGAACTGTTCAGGTCCTATTGTATTTGCATGTTCTTTGCGTCTACACACATCACTCATTCTCTAACGAGATGGCTTTGTATATATGGTCAATTGGTGAAATCTTGATTCCTTAGCTTAAACTAATGTCACTAACATTGTGAAAATGTAGCTTCATAGTGTTAGCATTCTTGGAAATTTACCAAGTTCCGGTGATGCCTTAATTCCTCAGTTTAAACTAATGTTACTAACATTGTGAAAATGTAGCTTCATAGTGTCAGCATTCTTGGAATTTCACCAAGTTCAATAAAGAACTCCTTGACAACAAATACGCTTATTATCAGTTGTCAACACAACGATATACTTTAGCCTTTGTTGTAGTATCTGTCACAATATTTTAATTTTGAAACTCTTTCAAATCCAACATGGAACTTTCTTCCAGCCTATTGTGCTACCCTTCATCATGTATTTTAATTGAGATAAAATTACTTGAATAAATGACAAGACTATTAGTGTAACATATTACAACTAATATCTTGTCATTACCACATAGGAAAAGATATCCTTAGCATTTCTAAAATGACACAAGGATCTCTCCCACTGTTGTCTAACCATCATATGGACTATCCTGCTATAACATTTTATAGCATAGGACTCATCTGGTTGTGTACATAGCATAGAAACATGACTTAGAAATCTCAATTTCAATGATGCTCATCATGTGTCAAAACACTTGAATCTTGCTCAATTATTGTCCATGTGACAAGAACTCCTTCTTGTCATTTCGATATTGACTTACTTCAATATTTCATCTATGTAATTTGGCTTCAATCATATCAGGCGCTTCAATCCATCTCTTATAGATATCGATGCCCAATATCTTCTAAGCCTTTCATCAATAGGAATTTCTTAACCGTGTTAATTTAAAATACATATTTTCCAGTCAACCATATGTCATCTACATAAAGTATTGGAATATGTCATAGCGCTCCCACTTAATTTCTTGTAACTCTACAAGCATCTTTATCGTTCATGATGGAATCAAACTCTTTTGATAACTTCATTAAGGTAAAGATTTCAACTTCGTTTTGCTCACTTCAACCATTGAAGTGTGCATACCTTTCTAGCAACCTTTTGAATTTTACAAAACTCTCAGACTGTGTCAAGTACACATCCTTGATCAAACTTCCTCGAGAGGAGAGTTGGTTTTGTTATTCAATATCCATATCATAATATGTAACTTTGCTAGAACTATCCGCAAAGACTAAGCATCACTACGGAAGATCAAAATCTTGTAGTAGTCAACTCTTTGAACTTCGTCGAAAACAACTTTTCGATAAGTACAACTTTCAAAGGATGTAAAATCCATATCTTTGTCGCTATATAGACCCTTTTGCTATCGTTAGGCATGAAGCCTATCGAAAGGACTACCAAGTCACATACTTGATATTCATACAAGGATACTATGGCGGATATAATGACTCATAGTCAATTTTACAAAGTCAGGGCCCATCATTTGCTTCCTTTATAAGGTCCAGGTCCTTTTGTTGTCAAAACAACACTTTACTCTTAAATCACAAGTTGGTCTAAGTACGCAAACTCATCCGAAGTATCTACAACACATGTAGTGTCTTCTACTTTGTCAAAATAGCAATCCCCGGAACAACTTCCAGTGTTGCGCTACTATTGACATGATAACGAAGATTCTCTAATCTCGTTGAGTTTGTACTGTGCTCCCACTCACTTGTTTCACAAGAACTACTTTCTCGAGAAATCAACCCTTTCTGACAAACAACATTTGTCTTTTGGTTCGGTGATAGGAGAAATACCCAATGTTTTATTTGGGATAACCTTATAAACATATATTTATCCTATTTTGGTTGTAAACATTTTGCACATGCTATGCATACCAAAACTTAAGAAAATGACAATTTTGGGTCACTACCCAAACCATATCTTATATGTTGTCAATTTCAACGGATCATGATGGTGCTCTTTTCAGTGGAAAAAACGCGGTTGTCACTAATGTATAAACTACAAAATTATAAAGGCATTTTTATTAATCTTACCATGTCCAACAAGGTTTGATTTTGTCTCTTGAATACTCCAAACTAATGTGGGGTATTCAAGAAGTATAAGTTGTAGAACAATTCTACAACTTCTCAGATGTTTTGCTAAACTTGTAACTCAAACTTTATCCTTTATGATCCAATCATAAATACTTTATTATCTTATTGCAATGATTTTAACTTCATATTAACAACCTTTTGAACCAATTCAAAATGTCAAACTCCGTTCTCTTTAAATAGATATACTCACATATCTACTCAAATTATCGACAAAATTTTATGAAGGAAAAATTAATCCACCATACATGACTACACATAATGGACTATATATACATCAATATGTATAATCTCCACTAAATTAGTCGTCCATTCTACTTTGGCCTATGAACGGAATTTTAGTCATCTTTTGGAAGAAGTCTCACAAGCGTCAATTTATTCAAAACAAAATGACTCCGGAGGTCCATCAATATGGAGTTCCTTCATGTTTTCCTTTCCGATATGAACTAAAATGGTGGTGCCACAATTTAAGTGAAACTCTTTTACGTCTTGCAACGTTTAGCATTTAATCTTATAGATGTTTACTTTACCAACATGATTTATATTAACTTATTCATCAATTATGGAATATGGTCATCGTTTGAACAATCTCATTTGTTCTCTCAAAAGACTAGAACAAAATAACAACTTATTAAGTTCTTAAAATAAATCTTGAATGTTTGGTTCGATACGACAATGAACACAATAAAACTTTATTTATGTTCTTGTCATAATCGATTCCACATCTATTACTAGTTCCTTTAGGTCCTTGTATTTCTTGCATTGCGTTGTTTTGTATGACAACTCATACCAACCAATGTGGTATCAAAATACCCAAAAATACTTTGTTAACTAGTAATACATCTATAACTTCTATATCAAGCATATACTCCTGAGCTGGACTTTTCCAGTTATCTTCTTTTTCTGCCATATATCTTTTTGTAATTCTATTTTCAATATTCCCTTTCCCTTATAGAAGAATCATTCAACATCAAACAATGCTAGTCGTACTAGCTCATTTTCTTTGGCGTGTTAGTCATATACTATGACCCATTGAGTCATACTTTGAGTTTGATTGTTCTACTAATATCACCATATTAATAGTATTCTTCTAGATTCCACTCTTAGCAATCTCCAAGTAAGGTAAACGACTTTACCCATACTTTTAATCCATCCCATCATAACATTTTTATGATTAAGCTACTATAGCTCGAAGGAAGGAATTTAGAGGATAATTTTTAGCGCCCAACTTCTTGGAATATTCAAACGCCTAGCATCTTCAATCATTGCATATATTCAGATAATATAAGCAAACATTGTCACGCTAAATTATACTCAGTCATGTTGCCACAAATAAGTTTCTAGATATCAATATATCTTTCACTTGATTGTTTCTGAAAACAAATCTTTTGAGTTCCTAAATCACCTTGATCAACAAAACATTCTTTTGAAGATAAAGTAATATGGAAACAACCATGACTCTGGATTCTAAGTAGGAATTATTTGCTCTCTAGATCAATCAATCATTAATCATATGGAGCTAGGTAGGAAATACCAAAAATCTACAATAGGACTCATTTTCAAATTTCACTAATACGGTACCAATCTTAAATGGTTTTACCAGATCATAACAGTTATATCTCAATTATCAATCTAAGTGTATGCTAGTTTTGTGGATGCCAATGAATACTACAATTTGTGCAAATTAACTTTGATTGGTTGTTCATGATAAATAAGTTCAAGTTAATTCAAAATTAAACCATGAACTCCCACTCAAAACAACATTCCTCTTAGTCGTCTTTAGTGATTACACGAACCAAATTCACTACACCAAAACCGATCATCACGTGAGATGATGTAGCTTCAAAGGCGAACATCGACATGTTCATCATATCATCCATATGACTCATGCTTTACCTTTCGGTTACGTGTTCCGAGGCCATGTCTGTACATGCTAGGCTCTCCAAGTAGAACCGTAGTATTGCGTGTGTTTCAAGGCCATGTCTGTACATGCTAGGCTTGAAAACACCCTTTGTATGCGAACGTTGAGTCTGTCACACCCGATCATCACGTGGTGTCTCGAAACGACGAACTTTCTTAACGGTGCATACTTAAGGAAGAACACATTATTATCTTGATATTAAGTGAGAGGGATCATCTTATAATGCTACCGTCGCTATCTAAGCAAAACAAGATGCAGAAAAGGATTAACATCACAGACATCAGATGTAAGGAAAACGTTGTATGATATGGTCCTTCTTGCACTTGATCTCCATCATGTGCATCATGGTATGATCTCCATCATTCCACCGGCGTGGTACCAATACCATGGCACCCAATCTTGATTGTCCATCAATAAGAAGACAATCATATGGATACCTTCCGATATATCAATAATTTACCAAATAGATCATCTCATAATCAAATTTGTAACATTGACCATATCACATCACATGCCCTGCAAAAACAAGTTAGACGCCTCTAATTTATTTTTGCATATTTTACGTGGCTTTGGGCTTACGAGGATAGAACCGTTCATACCTACGTACAAGAACCACAACGTTGATAAAACATATTTTTAACAACCCTTTGTAGATTAGATCTTAACTATAGTAGGAGAAACAGACACCCGCAAGCCACTTATGCAATACAAGTTGGATGTCAGTTGTGGAATGTAACATCCCTGATTTTTGCAAAGTGCAAAAATCACAAAAATTTGAAAACTTTTGTTTTCATGATAAAGCAAGTCACCAAAAACCAAATAAAAAGGAAGAAAGAAAAGAAAACAATATGAAATTGGAATAAAGAATCCAAATTGCCTTAATTCCAAAAACCCTAAAGCCTATTTCTAAAATAAAATATATTCCCTCATGTGAATAAAATATTATCTTAGAAACATCTTTATCAAAACATGTTTTCAACTCAACTACCATTTTGAAAATGATTATGATAATTAAAAACCATAGAGTTACTATCTCTAATATTTTCTCCTGGTCTCCAAGAAATTTATGTCACTATTATTATTAACCTCAATTGGATAAAAGTTGATTAATTGTTTTCCAAGTATTATGTGAATCAACAAAACAATAAGGTGTTATATATATTATTGAGTTATGAAAACAAGTAAAGTGCCTTGGAAAAATAATGTTTTCAATTGGGAAAACAACATCTTCATTAGAGAAAATCTCTCTATTCTTACTCACCCTCAATTTAAAATTCATTAATAAATTCTCTATTTTGAATATGTTAATAAGATACCACGAGTGATTTGGTCATATGTTGAAGACATTATAAAAGGGGCTAGAAAAGAATAATTTGAATCATAGAAATATTTTCTAAAATCATTTAAATCATATTTCTAAAATTAACCCTCCTTTTCTTTTAAGTAACTATTCATGTTTTCATCATATTTTAAAATTTTTAAAAAATGAAAACACTTTGAATTGGTTTGGAAAATAGTATTTGATCATTATAAAGCTACTGAAATTTTATTTGACAAATATTTATATTTTATAATTTTCTAAATTAAAAATCACATTAATCACTATTAAGGAATTATTTCAATTTTCAAAAATTAAAAAAATATATGTTGAAATGTTTACAAAAATGTTATTGTTGGAAAGATATTAATATTTCAAGATTTTATAAATCTAAATGAGGTTAATTGGAGTTATAAAACAGAAGATATAAAATAAACAAGAAAACATGAGTTAAAAAAATGATGACGTCATGATGACGTCATCATCGTCTTCGTCGCAGTGAAAACTGCCGGCCGTTTCTGCTGTTTATTTTCGCCGTGATTGCGCCCGATTTAAGGCGAGAATTGATGCCCCGTTTCCACCCCATAAATCTCCAGCTTCCCCTCCGCATTTCCCCTCCCTCCCCCTTTCGAATCGCCCCTAGGCTGAGGAGCAATTCCTCGCCGGAGTAGCTCGGGTCTGTCGCCGTTCTTCGTCATTTCCGGCAGTTACAGAAGGTCATCGGCCCCGATTCTCTCCTCCTCTCCTTTCCCTTGTCCCCGCGCACCTCGTGAGATTTTGTTCGTTTGTTTGCCGCAGGGAATCTTCGAGTCCGCGTACGCCCGAGGTCACCGGACCTCCGTCTTCTCCATTCGCATAGCGACGTCCACAGAGGCCCTCTCGGAGCACCCCACTGCCACCACCAAGATCCCCTCGCCGCGGCGCACACCTTCGTTTCCTTCCTGGAGCCAGAAGACCCCCGGATACCATCGTCGTTGAGTTTTCTGCGACGCTGGCCACCGCGCAGCCATTGTCCGGCGAGCATAGAGCGACGGTGAGCCACCCCATCCTCTCTCTCTATTCTGCACCGTTAGATGTGAATGAAAGGCTAGGATTTGATCCACCCAACGAACCGGTACGAGCCAATCAGGGAGCGTCGCGTCAGCATGCGCGTTATGATCTTATCTGTCGCCCAGCGCAGCGCACAGCCGGCCCAAGCCCACCTCTTAACCATCGCACCGCGCGGAAAATAGCCATTTTCGGCCCAGCCTGTCTCTGGATTTAATTCTGAATAAAAATAGAATTGTAAATTTGCAGAATAGTCCCTAGAACTTTGAAACCTCATAACTTTTTAACCACTTGGCCAAATTTGATAAACTTGGACTTTTTGAAATCCCCTGGATCTGTAGAATCTTTTAGCACTGTTCAAATTCAAATTTGACAAACTTAAATTGGTTCAAATTTAAATATGCTTGTTTGATGAATTTTGGCATAATTCAACTTCTACAAATCCAAAAATTGCAAATAAAATATAATTGGAAACCTTAGGATGTGTACTTTCATACCCTCTGTCCCAAAATAATTTTTGATCAAATTAAATTTGAATTTAGAATTAAGTTTTCTATTTGAGTATTTTGACATAGATTAATTTCTATAAATAATTTCAATGTAGTTCCTTTTGCAAAATTGCTCCATTTGGTAAACTTGAACAAGAGACCACTTTGAATAAACCCCTTGAAAATCTTAGAACCCTTTTCATGAGGTCTTGGCCAAATTATCACACATATCTTTCACCTCATGATAGCCATGTCTTAGAAATTGTTTTCATCATCTATTCTTTGTTGTTATGGCTATTTTTGGAGACCAAGTACCTAGCATGTGTCAATCACATAAATACCAACTAGTGAACCTTAAAACACTAGTATCATAGTTTCTATCTACTCCTCCACTCCCCTATTCTTGCTTCAAGAATTCATCAAGTTAGCAAAATGGAAGACAAGACTCAACCACAAGAAGGAACTCCATCTTCAACTTGGTGGCAACATGAAGAGCTACAAGGAAGATCAATGAAGAATTTTTGAAGAGAAGACTTAGACTCCACAACAACTAGAAGCAACTCAAGAAGTAGTGTGAAGAAATTCAGAAGAAAACATCTCCCTCTCTCTTTCTATCTTTCTTCTTATATTCTTTCCAATTTGACTTAGTGGTATTTGTGCCATCTCATACCTAAACCAAGTAGTGAAGTGAAGATCATGAAGATTTACCAAGAACAAGAGAAGCTTCACAACAAGGAGGAAACTACAATAGAAGCATGAAGATGAACTTCAAGAAGACAAGCATGTGAAGACTTGGAGTCATACACACAAGTTGAAGGATAACAAGTTGTTTTTGTCCAACCCTGGCTCAAATGGAAAGACTAACATAGATCACTCAAATGTCTTGATGTAGATGACTAAGTGTTACACATTGTTATGTGTTCCTTTAGTTGAATAGTGAGATCACCTTAGTGAACTCTTGGAACTTCCTCGACAAGTATGGTTATAATAAAGTTAGTTTTCTACAAAACTCAACCTAGTCCATCCCAAGTAAAACCTTGGAAACTCCTTAGAATGTATTGAACCATTAGAAAATAAATTATTTAAAAATCAAACCTTGAACTTGTCCTAGCCAACTTGGTTAAACCTCCTTTCCCATGATTGTTGCTTTGTATGTTTTCTTCACTTGCTTGTTTGTTTGATAGTATGTTTGTTATTGTGTTTTCGCTGAATAGATTGAACGGAGAGCAACGATCTTTTGTGAAGAGAGTGTGATATCTTCACCAACTTCAACAAGGCAAGTAACACACCATCAACTACCTATTATTTTTATATGCATTATAGAGTTTTGAGTAGTATGCATGATAGGAAATTTTACTAATTTATATTATGCTATGCTAAATATCCCAAGTAGTGTGTAGCCATCCTTCTATATCCTTCTAGTATAGAATACATTGAACTTAGTGGAATTGCTATGCTCTTCAAATGTTTTATTTGGATGTTAAGGATAAAATTACTAAGTTTAATGAATCACCTGGGTGGAAGTGGTAAGACTGGTTTATGTTGAGTGTTTCCTCAGGGCCCTTGTCTAAGGGTTATTCCACTTGAGGTTGTCACTTGAGGATGGCCACCCAGGAACAAAGAGATTACCATGTCCCTCTAAGTTTAGTAGCTTACCGTGCAGCCTTTGGTCATATGGGCTCTGTCTTGATCAACTAAGTTGAATGAACTCACCAGTGCTTGACTAGCAGATGTAGGGGGTATAGGTTGGAACGGGTCAAGCCTGACGGTGGTGGAATTTCTTCTGAAAGATCTCGTCTCAATCTTCTCCTTTCCTTAATGCACTCAGGGTGTATAGGATGTTTGGGATGATTTGAGTCTAAAGGTGAAAGTGCACAAACTCTGCAGAGCCAACAAACTAAGATCTTAGCCGTGTCCCCGGTTATGGACAACTATGAGCAGCTGGACAAGGAATGACGGAAGAATCTCATCATGCCAACTTCATAATAAAATTTTTGTGGGTGAAAATGGGTAGGAGTTTACCCTGATGCCTATCGGTGGTACTCCTTAATTTTTAGTTAAGGTTCATTGGTTTCTATCAGTGATACCTATTATAGATGAAATTGTTTTATGATAAAAGATAGGAGAAAACTGGCTTTATGCAAACTTAGCCAAAACTCCACTCAGCCAAATAAGCATGTAGTATTAGTCTTGCCATTTATATCCACCATAGTGTTACTTGCCAATACATTAAATTGTATTGACTCCCTTGTGGATGCATATTCCATATTGCAGATGTTTCTGAAGACGAGTGAGGATTTCGTTTAGGATCTCGAGACTATCGCCAACATGTTTTGCCTGTGGCACATGAAGAAGATGGGCTCAATGTTGTACTATGTTTTCTGCTGTATTTCTTTGTTTTCTGCTAGTCTTCTAAGACTAAGCAAGTTGTAAACCTATTTTGTAAAGACTGGATCATGCGATGTAATAGAATTTGATGCATTTGCATGATCTTTCATTTTGTACTGTGGTGCTAGCAATTGATTCAGGGACTAGCACAATAACACAGGTATTCCATCTTTATTAAAATTTGGGATGCTACATGGAACAAGTCTCATGTACGTGGACATGTAAAGTTAGTCCGGGCCGCTTCATCCTACTATGCCACTAAGATCATAAAATACTCAAAGAGGCAAAAACATGATCATCAACGCCCACATACTCCTATGTGTTCTACCCGTACAATTAATCTACGCATAGACCTGGCTCTGATACCACTGAAGGGGTCGTTGCATAGAAAACAAAAAATTTCCTACGCGAGAGACAGCCGAAAAGCCAAGATCTAATCTAGGAGACGAAGTACAACGTGCAAATAGAGGGTTAAAGAGAACACATACCCTCGAAGACACAAAGCGTTACGAGATCAAATCTCGTTGTTGGCGTAGTCGTACTCACACCGATCCCGATAGCGAGAAGAAGTGCACCGCATCCGGCGGTGCCTCCGTGATCGGTCACACGTACGGTTGATGACGACCTCCGTTCCCTCGATCCAGCGGGGCGCGGAAGTAGAGGATCCTTCGGAACTCTAGCAGCACGACAGCGTGGTGGTGGAGAAGAATCCCACGGTCAGGGCTTCGCCAAGCCGGAGACCATGGAATGGAGCAGCGGGTGGAGGGAAAAGCTAGTGGGAAAGTGTGTGGAGGAGGGAGAGCTCTCACCCTCCTTTTATAGGAGAGGGGGGAGGCAGCCCAAGGGGGGTGCGGCCAGCCCCATGGTGTGCCCCCACCTCTTCCCTCATGATGTGAGTGGACACTCCACTCACACCCACTCATTTTCCTTTAAACCCCACTTAGAAAATCCAAGAGTTTTTCTTTAATAAATAAATAAAACATTTTTATTTCTTTATTTCAGTATTTGTTAATTCTATTAACAAACATTTGCATAAAGCACCTCGAATCATTTGTTAATTCTATTAACAACCATTCGACGGAAAACCCCTTGAACTATTTCAATTTTCCCCGAAACAATTTCGGTGCTACCCAAAATATTCTTCGATATTCCGTATCCTCTCAAACGCGTTATCGAACCTTAAGTGTGTCACCCTATGGTTCGCGAATAAGATAGAAATGATCGAGACTCCTCTCCGATCAATAATCAACAACGGGATCTGGAAATCCGTGATGACTCCTATTTATTCAACGATGACTCGTGATCGTGTGAACCAACAACGTCGTGAACTATTCCCTTTGTCTCGCGATATTTTACTTGTCCGAGATCCGATCATCGATATCCACCATACCTTGTTTGATCTCGTTACCTGACAAGTACTCTTTTCTCGTTCCCGTGATATAAAATCCTTGTGATCATATCACGTGCTTGCAAGCGGTTTCGATGTGATATCACCGAGAGGGCCCAGAGTATATCTCTCCGTCATTTTGGATGGACAAATCCCACTCTTGATCCATGAGCCTCAACTAATACTTTCCGAATACCTAACGACACCTTTATAGTTGTAACATCCCAAGTCTGAAAAATAAGTCTTTAGAATGTTTGCTCTCTGTTATTTTATGTTTTGCATCATGGTATCATGCTGATTGCATTTGTTTGCTTGTTTTCCAGTTGTTTTCCAACTGTTTGCATTTGTTTTCCTTTGTTTTCTATTTGAATTTCAAACCAAAATTCAAACCTTTTGTTTCATCCTTGTGATGTTACAATTTCTAAAATGATATTTCAAAATAAAACAATTATTTGCTTCCATTAAATTTGTGATTCCAAACTATTGTTTATTTCTATAAAAATACATCCAATAATCAAACCTTTTTGTAAATTCAATCATGATTTTCTTCCAAACAACAACCCTGTTGAAAGTTATGAAAATTGCAAAACAAAACTCTCCAAATAAAATGGTTCAATTAACACTTCCAATTGTTTCCATGAAATAATAATAAGCTCAACTCTTATTTGTCATTTAATAATCCACCTAATATAAATTGCATTCAAATTCAAATCAAATCAATCCCACTTGGCATATTTCCAATATGGGTTTAAAAAATTAAGATCTTGTAAACAAATTGCATTCAATAATTTCTATTATTGCTTGAACCTATTAAATAAAAATTTGTTATTTCCAAAAAATTCCAAATCAAATCTTATAGAAATTCAACTAACCATTTAAACATCCAAACTAATAAATTCAAAGTTTTGAATCAAGGCTAACTTTTGCTTTGACATTCTGTTTTGGAAGAGAAACTCATAAAATATTTCATAATTTAAACCCCAACATTTTCTTTCTATTCCCTCTCTCACTCTTCTCTACAAAAAAAAAGAGAAAAGGAGCAAAAAATAAAAAGAAAAGCAAAGGGGGGAGACATGCTAGCCCACCTTACCCTAGCCCAAAGCCCACCAGCCCCACGCAGCCAGCCCACCCCCTCCTGCCTTCGTCATCCTCTGTACGGGAGACGCACATGGGGGGAGCGGAGCTCCTGTGGAGGAGCTTGCTCCACGTCTCCCCCTCCTCCTCCATAAATCCTCCCGGGGCCTCCTCTCCAACCCTAGGTCCCATTTTTCCCTCTGTCTCCTTTCCTCCGCCGCCGCTTCCACCTCTACCCCGCCACGCCGTCGCCATGGACACCGAGAGCTCAAGCTAGGGGCCCCGATGATCTACACCTCCACCTTCGTGGTGGTTGCGCCAGGAGGTTTGCGCCATCGTGCTCGTGGATCCGGTGCAGGGGCAGCGCCGAAGACGCAAAGGAGACGCCGCGCCAAGCGCCTCTTCCCCGCGGTCACCAGCAGCACGTCCTCCTCTCCAACCGGCCGTCTACGTTGTCGTCATCGGGTTCTGCTTCGCCTACAGCCCCACGGTGAGGAGACCAACCTCCCAGACATCCTCCCCGCTTCCCTTTTGGCCTGAGGACGTGGATCCATGGACGATCGCCTCGGTCCACCTCGCACGCAAGCTGCTCGATCACTGTTCCGAGCGGCAGCACCATGTCCACCTCGCACGCACCGTGTCTACCTCGCCCGCACGTTGCGCCCTATGCAGCAGCATGTCCCTCAGCCACCGCGCAGCGCGCACGCAGCACCATGTCCATCTCGCCCTATGCAGCACGTCGCTCCAGGTTCAGTACTGAACCCTCCTGTTCAGTTCAGAAAACTTCCGCGCCGGACCACTTAAAACATCGAGCCCACCCATTCCAACACCAACCGAACACCACCCCACTGGCAGAGAACCCTAGCGCGCATCAGGAGGTGGGGGGATCGAATCCCCCCTCCCACAATTAAAACCAACATTTTTATTTCCCAATTGATTGGTACAGAAACTTCCTGATAATCACCATTAGGTCCTTGTAATCTTTTATAGCCCCTGCAAATATTTTTTCCAAGTCCCTAGATTCAGAAAAATGGCAGATTTGCACCAAATGTTCTAAAATGCATAAAAAATTCATCCCAATTCCAATTTTAACTTTTTAAATATGTTTTCTGTCCCAAATTGAATGTTCTATCCAAATATAAAATTTGTTTACTGTTTTGAATATTTTAAATTGGTGCAAAATTAGAAAACTTGTCAAATTCACTTAAACTTGCAAAATTCATAACTTGTTCATAAAAATTCCAAATTCCACAAACTAAATATGTTTCCCAATCAACTTTTCATGTACTTTCCAAATATAAATTTTGTTTGCTGTTTTGAATAATTTAAATTGCTGAAAACAACAGTTTCTTGTTTATTGCATTTAAAATTGCCAAAATAATAACTTGCTCATTTTAAATCCAATTTCAACAAATGAAATATGTTTTCCATGCAAAATTAAACCACCTTTCCAAATATAAAATTTGTTTCATGTTTTGAATAATTAAAATTGGTTAAATGATTTAAACCTTGTTTAATTCATTTAATATTGTTAAATTCATAACTTGATCAAAACAAATTCTTTTGGGACATATAAAATATGTTTTCAAACCATAAAAGCATAACCTTTTCAAATATGAATCTCACTTAATGTTTTGAACAAATAAAAATTCAAATAAGTTCATGTTTGAATTAAATTCATTTAATTCTTGCTTAAACTTGTTTAATTCATAAATAATTCATTTAAAATCCTTTTGCAACAAGTGAAACATGTAATCCAACTAAAATTTTGTTTTCTTTTCAAATATAAACTTTGTTATCTGTTTTGAACAATTTAACATGATGAAAACAACAAATGCTTGTGTGACACCTTTAAGTAACCAAAATTTCCTAACTTAATGAATGAATTTCCAAACTTGCTAAACCTTATTTCCATTTGCTTCTATTGTTGTTATTATGCTGTTTTCCTCATCCATGCATCATGCTAATCCACTTTCATATGATGAGTAGTTGTAAAACAATTAATTCAACCATAATTCATGGGCTTTTCATATGCAATCCAATTGCATGTGGGTCCACTTAATCATGTTATGTTATCTTGTCAACTAGTTTATTTCTATGCATCAATTAAATGGTCATGCATCATCCCATGTTTGTGCACTATGCCATGTTATTGATTGTTTATCTTTCTGCCTTGTTTGTTTGCTTCTTCCCGGATATACGACGACGTTGAGACCGACGATACTTACGACATCCCTTCTAAGGAGTTAGCTCAGTACCAGGCTACTGGGTTTTGCAGGCAAGTTATCACTCACATGAACCACTGTGTTCCTTTCAACATTGGTTACCGATACTTTCCGTTGTTCTTTTCTGCTAGCCTTAGTAGTAGTTGTTCTGTTACGAACCCATCACATGAATCCCTTAACCTTGATATTGCCTCACCTCCACTCCTATCACCCCTTTGGTTGAGCCAGTGTCTTACTAGCATGCTTAGGTTGTTTTTGCTCGAGTCTGTTACCCGTTACTTTCTGTTACTATTTCATTATGTTCTGGGGGCTCGATGTTTAATCAATCAATCATGCTAATGTTACTGTTAAATAATAATTTGATGATAAGGCACCGGCAGGAGGCCCTGTGTGGTTTTGAGGCCTGCTAGTGTCGACCCTAATAGGAAAAGGGTCTTGTCTACTGATCCATGATGAGCGCACTAACCGCATGTGGGAAGCGAGTATGGGCGCCCCCCTCAATTTGATTCGATTCGCATCTCGTCCAAATCGCCTCATTTAGTTCGTGTTTTCCATTTGCCGCATGCATGTTTTTGCGAGCCCAGGCCAGGGTGGAACTTTTGTAGTCGGCATATAGGGGGACACGGTCTTAGAGTGCTATGAGGGTCCCTTTTCTTCGGGGCTCGATTAGCCGTGCGCCCAAGGTTCTTTGGGCTTGATGCGAAGAAGAGTTGAGTTGTGTTGAGTGCCCTGCTTGGTGGAAGGGCCTTTCCATCTGGCGGGTTATTCATGCGTGTACGGCCAAATTGGTGCAACCCTGCAGGGATAATCTTCTCGAGAAGCCGTGTTTTCCGCGGTTATGGATTACTTGGTGAAAGTACTGGCTAACAAGTACTCTGGACAACTTAAACCTAATGATTAACAACCTTACACCCAATGATTAACAACTTGACTAGTAATAGGCTTATTGACACAATGATATGAACCATCATTAATTCAACTGTGTGAGTTATCCTCGGATTGCTTCTTTGGATAAGGGGCGAGATCCAGGATGGGTTTGTTTGAGGTTATATTTCAGTTGGTTACAATACTCGATCTTATCCCCTTTCTGTTAGTTGGAAGTTGTAGTTCTCTGTAGTTGGTTAGCGCAGCCAGTTGCAGCATCTTTTATATCCCCTTTCTTCCGTTGAACCCAAAGCATCTGTGCTTGGTGTTGACGGGTTACACTTTGGTGAACTGTGAGTCTTGCTTGCCAGTACGTTTATGTACTGACCCCTTTGGGGCTGTGGCTTCCGCAGACGACGTTTCCGAGGATCTACATGGTGGCTACTACGTGGAGTATGACGAGACTGCTGACGAGTAGATAGCGGACCCGGGCAGGATCCGAGACTTCGTGGATGGGCTCCGTCTTTTCGTTTCCGGCCTCTTAGGCCTATTTGGATCTTGTCTGTACTCAGACATGTTGAATGCTTCCGCTGTGATGTAATGATGAATTGTTGGGACATGTGTCCTCTGAATGATTGTATTTGCTATCTCTGCTCTAATGAGAGCTATTTGCACCTTATTTCAATCTTTTGTGTCGTAGAGATCTGTTGTGATATCACTTGTTCAAACGCCGTTGACGTACCATGTGTGTATGTTTTGAAGTACGTCAATGGAAGTATCCTGATTTCTATGGGATAGTTTACGTCGACGCTGAACAGATAGGGGTTGGTTGTCACACATACGTGTGTTGGCCTACTCGTAAGAGGACGCGGGTGCCGGTAAGCCCCGTAATCCAATCTACTACTGTTCAACGGAACGACGAGTATCCCTTAGAAGTCCGGGTGCGACAAATGGTATCAGAGCCTGTCTGCCTGTAGGATCCCTTTTTACTGGTCGCAATTGAGTCTAGAAACTATTTTGTAGCTATATAGGAAAAATGAAACGTGAGAGTAGGAATTCTGTTCTTTTTCTTCTTTTCCCACCCACCCTCCCTTTTCTGGTAAGGAAGTGCAACGTTGTTTTCCCTTCTCATCTAAACTTTCAAGTTAGGACTTCATGAATTCTGGTTTCTCTAGGATGGTTATATCTACTAGACCATAGGAATGGAGGTGGTTGTGACATGATTTATCATGTTGCCTACTCACGATTGAGAACGGAGGCGTGTAAGCCCCGGAAGCAGATCCTCTATTCCTTAAGCAGTAGATATTGATCCTTTAGAAGCCCGGATGGGTTTTCCGTAGTACCTCAGGAGTTTTGTTCTCGTTTTCCCCAATGTTGATATCCTGTTCTTCTCAACATCCTTTTCGTCCGTTGAAATCTTGTTGTTGTTTTTCATTTCAGTTCTTCTACCGGCGTCTAATCAAAACTTCCCAAATATCAAGTCTATCTGGCCAGAAAGGTTGTTGTTGTTGTTGTTGATTTAGTATGCCTCCCACCTACTGAATCACCACATTCCAGATAGTCTATTCCCCAAATGAATCAATTTCTATCCAGCTATACACCCTCGATACAAAACCTCTCCCTTTACTTGAAAGTGTCCGGTGGTTTCTAAATTTCCTGACATCTTTCCAGAAGAGTTGCCAGGAATGCCTATCGTTTTGAACTTCCAGAAAAACTATCCAAGGTGCACGATGTGTTTCACGTGTCACAGCTCAAGAAGATCTTCCCAAGAAGTATCCGGACCTTTTCTTTTCTCAGTAGGAATCTCGGGGCGCGATTCCTTCAAGGGGGGGCGTTTTGTAACATCCCAAGTCTGAAAAATAAGCCTTTATAATGTTTGCTCTCTGTTATTTTATGTTTTGCATCATGGCATCATGTTGATTGCATTTGTTTGCTTGTTTTCCAGTTGTTTTCCAAATGTTTGCATTTGTTTTCCTTTGTTTTCTATTTGAATTTCAAACCAAAATTCAAACCTTTTGTTTCATCCTTGTGATGTTACAATTTCTAAAATGATATTTCAAAATAAAACAATTATTTGCTTCCATTAAATTTGTGATTCCAAACTATTGTTTATTTCTATAAAAATACATCCAATAATCAAACCTTTTTGTAAATTCAATCATGATTTTCTTCCAAACAACAACCCTGTTGAAAGTTATGAAAATTGCAAAACAAAACTCTCCAAATAAAATGGTTCAATTAACACTTCCAATTGTTTCCATGAAATAATAATAAGCTCAACTCTTATTTGTCATTTAATAATCCACCTAATATAAATTGCATTCAAATTCAAATCAAATCAATCCCACTTGGCATATTTCCAATATGGGTTTAAAAAATTAAGATCTTGTAAACAAATTGAATTCAATAATTTCTATTATTGCTTGAACCTATTAAATAAAAATTTGTTATTTCCAGAAAATTCCAAATCAAATCTTATAGAAATTCAACTAACCATTTAAACATCCAAACTAATAAATTCAAAGTTTTGAATCAAGGCTAACTTTTCCTTTGACATTCTGTTTTGGAAGAGAAACTCATAAAATATTTCATAATTTAAACCCCAACATTTTCTTTCTATTCCCTCTCTCACTCTTCTCTACAAAAAAAAAGAGAAAAGGAGCAAAAAATAAAAAGAAAAGCAAAGGGGGGAGACATGCTAGCCCACCTTACCCTAGCCCAAAGCCCACCAGCCCCACGCAGCCAGCCCACCCCCCTCCTGCCTTCGTCATCCTCTGTACGGGAGACGCACATGGGGGGAGCGGAGCTCCTGTGGAGGAGCTTGCTCCACGTCTCCCCCTCCTCCTCCATAAATCCTCCCGGGGCCTCCTCTCCAACCCTAGGTCCCATTTTTCCCTCTGTCTCCTTTCCTCCGCCGCCGCTTCCACCTCTACCCCGCCACGCCGTCGCCATGGACACCGAGAGCTCAAGCTAGGGGCCCCGATGATCTACACCTCCACCTTCGTGGTGGTTGCGCCAGGAGGTTTGCGCCATCGTGCTCGTGGATCCGGTGCAGGGGCAGCGCCGAAGACGCAAAGGAGACGCCGCGCCAAGCGCCTCTTCCCCGCGGTCACCAGCAGCACGTCCTCCTCTCCAACCGGCCGTCTATGTTGTCGTCATCGGGTTCTGCTTCGCCTACAGCCCCACGGTGAGGAGACCAACCTCCCAGACATCCTCCCCGCTTCCCTTTTGGCCTGAGGACGTGGATCCATGGACGATCGCCTCGGTCCACCTCGCACGCAAGCTGCTCGATCACTGTTCCGAGCGGCAGCACCATGTCCACCTCGCACGCACCGTGTCTACCTCGCCCGCACGTTGCGCCCTATGCAGCAGCATGTCCCTCAGCCACCGCGCAGCGCGCACGCAGCACCATGTCCATCTCGCCCTATGCAGCACGTCGCTCCAGGTTCAGTACTGAACCCTCCTGTTCAGTTCAGAAAACTTCCGCGCCGGACCACTTAAAACATCGAGCCCACCCATTCCAACACCAACCGAACACCACCCCACTGGCAGAGAACCCCAACGCGCATCAGGAGGTGGGGGGATCGAATCCCCCCTCCCACAATTAAAACCAACATTTTTATTTCCCAATTGATTGGTACAGAAACTTCCTGATAATCACCATTAGGTCCTTGTAATCTTTTATAGCCCCTGCAAATATTTTTTCCAAGTCCCTAGATTCATGAAAATGGCAGATTTGCACCAAATGTTCTAAAATGCATAAAAAATTCATCCCAATTCCAATTTTAACTTTTTAAATATGTTTTCTGTCCCAAATTGAATGTTCTATCCAAATATAAAATTTGTTTACTGTTTTGAATATTTTAAATTGGTGCAAAATTTGAAAACTTGTCAAATTCACTTAAACTTGCAAAATTCATAACTTGTTCATAAAAATTCCAAATTCCACAAACTAAATATGTTTTCCAATCAACTTTTCATGTACTTTCCAAATATAAATTTTGTTTTCTGTTTTGAATAATTTAAATTGCTGAAAACAACTGTTTCTTGTTTATTGCATTTAAAATTGCCAAAATAATAACTTGCTCATTTTAAATCCAATTTCAACAAATGAAATATGTTTTCCATGCAAAATTAAACCACCTTTCCAAATATAAAATTTGTTTCATGTTTTGAATAATTAAAATTGGTTAAATGATTTAAACCTTGTTTAATTCATTTAATATTGTTAAATTCATAACTTGATCAAAAAAAATTCTTTTGGGACATATAAAATATGTTTTCAAACCATAAAAGCATAACCTTTTCAAATATGAATCTCACTTAATGTTTTGAACAAATAAAAATTCAAATAAGTTCATGTTTGAATTAAATTCATTTAATTCTTGCTTAAACTTGTTTAATTCATAAATAATTCATTTGAAATCCTTTTGCAACAAGTGAAACATGTAATCCAACTAAAATTTTGTTTTCTTTTCAAATATAAACTTTGTTATCTGTTTTGAACAATTTAACATGATGAAAAAAACAAATGCTTGTGTGACACCTTTAAGTAACCAAAATTTCCTAACTTAATGAATGAATTTCCAAACTTGCTAAACCTTATTTCCATTTGCTTCAATTGTTGTTATTTTGCTGTTTTCCTCATCCATGCATCATGCTAATCCACTTTCATATGATGAGTAGTTGTAAAACAATTAATTCAACCATAATTCATGGGCTTTTCATATGCAATCCAATTGCATGTGGGTCCACTTAATCATGTTATGTTATCTTGTCAACTAGTTTATTTCTATGCATCAATTAAATGGTCATGCATCATCCCATGTTTGTGCACTATGCCATGTTATTGATTGTTTATCTTTCTGCCTTGTTTGTTTGCTTCTTCCCGGATATACGACGACGTTGAGACCGACGATACTTACGACATCCCTTCTAAGGAGTTAGCTCAGTACCAGGCTACTGGGTTTTGCAGGCAAGTTATCACTCACATGAACCACTGTGTTCCTTTCAACATTGGTTACCGATACTTTCCGTTGATCTTTTCTGCTAGCCTTAGTAGTAGTTGTTCTGTTACGAACCCATCACATGAATCCCTTAACCTTGATATTGCCTCACCTCCACTCCTATCACCCTTTTGGTTGAGCCAGTGTATTACTAGCATGCTTAGGTTGTTTTTGCTCGAGTCTGTTACCCGTTACTTTCTGTTACTATTTCATTATGTTCTGGGGGCTCGATGTTTAATCAATCAATCATGCTAATGTTACTGTTAAATAATAATTTGATGATAAGGCACCGGCAGGAGGCCCTGTGTGGTTTTGAGGCCTGCTAGTGTCGACCCTAATAGGAAAAGGGTCTTGTCTACTGATCCATGATGAGCGCACTAACCGCATGTGGGAAGCGAGTATGGGCGCCCCCCTCAATTTGATTCGATTCGCATCTCGTCCAAATCGCCTCATTTAGTTCGTGTTTTCCATTTGCCGCATGCATGTTTTTGCGAGCCCAGGCCAGGGTGGAACTTTTGTAGTCGGCATATAGGGGGACACGGTCTTAGAGTGCTATGAGGGTCCCTTTTCTTCGGGGCTCGATTAGCCGTGCGCCCAAGGTTCTTTGGGCTTGATGCGAAGAAGAGTTGAGTTGTGTTGAGTGCCCTGCTTGGTGGAAGGGCCTTTCCATCTGGCGGGTTATTCATGCGTGTACGGCCAAATTGGTGCAACCCTGCAGGGATAATCTTCTCGAGAAGCCGTGTTTTCCGCGGTTATGGATTACTTGGTGAAAGTACTGGCTAACAAGTACTCAGGACAACTTAAACCTAATGATTAACAACCTTACACCCAATGATTAACAACTTGACTAGTAATAGGCTTATTGACACAATGATATGAACCATCATTAATTCAACTGTGTGAGTTATCCTCGGATTGCTTCTTTGGATAAGGGGCGAGATCCAGGATGGGTTTGTTTGAGGTTATATTTCATTTGGTTACAATACTCGATCTTATCCCCTTTCTGTTAGTTGGAAGTTGTATATCTCTGTAGTTGGTTAGCGCAGCCAGTTGCAGCATCTTTTATATCCCCTTTCTTCCGTTGAACCCAAAGCATCTGTGCTTGGTGTTGACGGGTTACACTTTGGTGAACTGTGAGTCTTGCTTGCCAGTACGTTTATGTACTGACCCCTTTGGGGCTGTGGCTTCCGCAGACGACGTTTCCGAGGATCTACATGGTGGCTACTACGTGGAGTATGACGAGACTGCTGACGAGTAGATAGCGGACCCGGGCAGGATCCGAGACTTCGTGGATGGGCTCCGTCTTTTCGTTTCCGGCCTCTTAGGCCTATTTGGATCTTGTCTGTACTCAGACATGTTGAATGCTTCCGCTGTGATGTAATGATGAATTGTTGGGACATGTGTCCTCTGAATGATTGTATTTGCTATCTCTTCTCTAATGAGAGCTATTTGCACCTTATTTCAATCTTTTGTGTCGTAGAGATCTGTTGTGATATCACTTGTTCAAACGCCGTTGACGTACCATGTGTGTATGTTTTGAAGTACGTCAATGGAAGTATCCTGATTTCTATGGGATAGTTTACGTCGATGCTGAACAGATAGGGGTTGGTTGTCACACATACGTGTGTTGGCCTACTCGTAAGAGGACGCGGGTGCCGGTAAGCCCCGTAATCCAATCTACTACTGTTCAACGGAACGGCGAGTATCCCTTAGAAGTCCGGGTGCGACAATAGTCACCATGTTACAGTGTGACGTTTGATGACATCAAAGCACCCTTCCGGTATCAGTGATTGACATGATCTCATGGTCTAAGGAATAAGTTACTTCGTACGCAAGATATAACAATATAAACTAAATGACTTGATCGTATTGTTATCTTGATATTGGGTATGTGTTCATCACATCATTCTTCTAATGAAATGACCTCGTTATTAACAACATCCAATGTTCCTGATCAGGAAACCTTGATCATCTATTAATCAACGAGTTAGTTAAAAGAGAGGCTTTACTAGGAACCATTGTTTGGTTATTAAACACACATGTATCAACGTTTCCGGTTAATACAATTCTAGCATGGGAAATAAACATTTATCATAAACAAGGAATAAGATAATAACCACTTTATTATTGCCTCTCAGGCATATTCCCTTCAGGAGGAGTGTCTATATTTTAAGAGAGGTGTATGCTAGTGTCAACGAATGGTAAACAGAAAGAACAGTACGTCACAAGCCAACTAGATTTCACAAGAGCGGCTCCCATATGAAGGACGCATCTGGGTAGAAGGTCATCCTTCTTTCTCTTTTGTTTACACAATTATGCTTTGACTGATAAATCAGGGGCAAAAATAGCGAAGAGAATTTTTTTTGCATTAATTTGGGGCTGGGCACCCCGCTGCCAGCTCTTCTATCAATTGGATAAGCGTATGAAGCACTAGTCCAGAGTGTGAAATCCAATCAACAAGTGAGATAAAGATTCTCTATTTACGTCCTCATGAGCAAAAAACAAGGACACAAAAAAGGAGTAATTTTGAAAGTTTTAAAGGTAGCACATGAGCAATTTACTTTGGAGTGGCAGTTTAAATACCACATGGGAGTTTATAGTGGACTCTGTGGAATAACTTGGTTTTCAGGGATTTGGAGGTACGAGTAAAGCTCATACTTAGTGCAAGTGAAGGTTAGCAATAGACTGGGAAGCGAAAATCAAGAGAGCAATAATTACCATAATCATGTTTGCGACAAAGTAAAATTAACCGAGGCACAAAATTGATACTAGAACTCTGAGGCAAAATAAATCATTGAGGCTTATTGACTTTTGTTTTCAGTCTTAGCATGCGTGAGAATGTGCCAAATCGATTCAAATGAAACAAACAGAGGAGGATACCACAATGCCATACCCTACTATGAATAGGACAATGCTTGTTAAGATCAAAATGACATAATATACACTATTAGCAAGTTGAAACTAACCATAAGAAAACTTAAACTACTAAACAATATCATTTGCACATCATTTTTAAGTTTACTAAACTTTGAACCACCTCTCTAAACAGGAGATAAATAAAAGATATGACGATCAATTTATTAATATAACTGGTGTTTGATGCTAAGACAAATAAATAGTAAGATACATACACTCCAAGTTTATTCAAGTTTCTATGTTGCTCGAAAATCAAAGTTTAAAGGTTTGAAAACCGAGGGTTTGTTAATGAAGAGGGATGCGGAGACATCCCCAAGCTTATGACTTTGGCCATTCTTCAATATTTCTCTGTTTGGTGTTCCTCCATTCTCTGTGAAAAAACTTCAACACAAAAACTTTCCCCTTCTTTTCCGCGGTTAGACATTAGTGCAATAGATAATATTTTCAAAGTGCTGCTATTAAAATAAATCAAATTTTGTTTTAGAGTTACATAAAGGTTGCTTTAGTGTCCAACTTCTAAATAAAAGGTAAGACCCAAAAGGACTCAAATGAAAATGTAAAAGAGGCCACTCTTGCAACAAAAGTCAGAATCTGTTCAGAAAAACAACAGCTGGAAAACGTAATTTCTAGGTGCACTTAAAAATGTCGGAAATTTTTGCCAAATTTTGTGCATGTATAGGATTAGGTGATACATAATCTGTAAAAATTTCGTGACTTTTCGAGTTTCTGGTAAAATATGAAAAATCGTGCAGTGGGCAGTAGATGCTGAAAACAGAAAAGCCATTATTTTTTACATATGTATCAACTAAGCCAAATGGGTAAAACTTGGTACTTTATTTTTGATAAACTAGGAGACGAGAGGATAAAAAAGATCTAAAAATTCTAGCTACATCAAGTAAAACAAAACAAAACAAAACAAAACTTAAAGCAAAAATAAATGACGCTCCAAGAATAACACATAATATATGAAGCAATAAAAATATAGTGTCTTGAAAGAGGACCTGGTATTTTTGTTGATGAAGAAGGGGATGCCATGGAATCCCCAAGCTTTGAGGCTTGTACTTATTGGATATATCCTGGGGTGACATGGGAATCCCCAAGCTTGAGCTTTTGTCCATTCTTCATCTTCTCGTATCATTCTTCTCTCCCTACACTTGAAAACTCACTCCATACAAAACTTCACACAATCTTCATTAGCAACGTTAGTGTAACCAAAATAGTAAATCCACTTTGGTTCAGTTTCAACACAATTATAACACCCATTAAAACATTAGCTACTGTCACAACTTCTTTTAAAGCTCTTCCCCTCAAAAGAACACCAAAAGAAAAAGATTAAGAGGCAAATGCAAATATTGGCAGAAATCTGTCAAAACTGAACATAAGGTAAAGATCGATTTTTTTCGAAAATCTTCTGTTCATAAAACCAAAAAGTTCAAAATTATTGAAAGTTGTATAACAACATGGGGCATATGCACAAAAAGTTTCAGCTCAATTCGATGTTCTGGCTGAGAGAAATAATTTTTTTGGTGTTCAAGGTTTCATAGGCATGAACACAAGTGTTCAAGGTCGACCACCACTTAACCATTACTCATCTTTCCAATCACTTTCCTTTTTGAAAACATTTTTAGATACCAAGTACAACTATTTTTTTTTTGTAATTCGTGTTCTCTATCAAATAATTTTTTTTGAGAGAAATAATTTTTTTGGTGGCAGCACATAATCTGTTTTAGGACAACAACTTCCCCAAATCATACTTCCTCCCTATTAGAGTCTATTCTCGACACAAAAAATAAAATAAAAAGGATAATAAGAGGTTTCTACAGAGGTAACAACTTCCAAGACTCAAAGAAAAAAAAATAAACTAAAAGAAAACAACACGAAAACGGAATAAAACATGGGTTATCTCCCAAGAAGTGCTTTTCTTTAACGTCTTTTAGCTAGACATGGAAAAAGGAGGGATGCCTTGGGCATCCCCAAGCTTTGATGATCGAATATTATTGAATATTTAATTGAGTTGCACTCGGGAGTTCCCAAGATTGAGTTTTTTCTCTTCTCATTTATCTCGTATCACCATCTCTATTGGATCTTAAATACTACATTCACATAAAACTTGACAAAAACTCATTAGTAGGGTTAGTACTCATTAAATAAAATCCACTCATGTTCAAGTTTTGACAATTTTAAATTAAGATTACCTACTTTATACTAGCCAATTTATAACATTTATCGATCAAATAAAGATTATAAACATTGAGTATAAGCACAATACAAAATAAGCATGACAATCTGCCAAAACTGAACAGTCTGTAAACATGACAGTTAACGAGATATCTATGTAGCTTAAATGAAGAAACTCAAAACTAATTAAATACAGATAATGATCTCAAGTTTATGCACAAATTTTTTCAAGTAAAAATAATATTCTGAGATTTATCACGATTTTTTAAGTGAAGCACAGGAAATCTGTCTAAACAAAATCAGTCAGTAAAGATCGAATTATTAGACCTATCTACGTACCTAAAATCAGAAAAAGTACTTCTAATGAAAGAAAGATAATAATCATTACTTTGCACTCAAGAAATTTCAGATCAATATCACTTTCTAGTGATTTTTAAAATTTTCTACGGTGGAACCCAGAAATCTGTTTCTACGCAGCAAAGTGGCAAACTTGCATCATAAACAAAATAGAATTTATCTATACATTTTATTTTTATGGTACAAAGGAATAATACAATACGTACAAAATATATACAAGTTTTTAACTGAAAAGATTCCATGGAAAGAATTGTTTTGGTTTCATAGGCATGAACACAAGTGTTCAAGGTAGACCACCACTTAACCATTACTCATCTTTCCAATCACTTCCCTTTTTGAAAACATTTTTAGATACCAAGTACAACTAATTTTTTTTTGTAATTCGTGTTCTCTATCAATAACTAAAGATAGCAAACAACTTAAAACTGAAAAATAAAACTAATTATAACTGAAAACAAAATTACTTAGAGACAAAGCAAACAAGTGCACACAAGAACATTCACCCCACGCTATTGCTCCCTGGCAACGGCGCCAGAAAAGGTCTTGATATCTCACAAGTATAGGGGATCGTGTGTAGCCTTTTTGATAAGTAAGAGTGTCGAACCCAACGAGGAGCTAAAGGTAAGATAAATATTCTATCAAGTTCAATCAACCACTGATACAACTCTACACACACTAAACGTTTGTATTATCTAGGAAATAAAACTAGAGCAATAATACGGGTATGAGAGATAGCTTCGCAAGATAATAAATACAAGAAAGTAAATGTTAGTGCTGCAGCAATAAAATATACTAATTAACCATAAACTAATAGTACCATGAGTGTGGAAAAGTGGTCGTAATTATGGTGGCTTTGTCCAAGATTAATTAGTGAAGATATCGGGTTCATTGTCTTCGATGCAGTTTTCTATGTGGGAGAGGTAAAGCTAACAAGCTCTCACTATCCAATGATTGCAAGTACTTATGATTGGAACTCTAGAAAACATCCGTAACTACTAGAAGATACATTAAGGTAAAAATACCCAACCATAGCCTTAAGTTAATGGTCCTCTTACTCCCATACGTGCAACTAACCGGTCTGAGTCCTTAGGTTTCTGTCACTCCGTCAGAACTACGCCCCTTCCTTTGCACATACTACTAACCCTATGGTGTTGATCCAAGCGCGCACAAATATAATGGACACCAAAGGACAGTACCATATCAACATACAACTCTAATGAACCAAACACATTCAACCAAGCAATCAAAAGACAAATAAACTACACAAAACATGACATAGATCATAGGATAAATATTATAGCATAAAACACCATGTTTACATAGGAAGGTACAGAGGTTTGTGGGAGGATGAACCACTGAATACAAGGAGGAGATGATGATGGAGGTGTTGGTGAAGGCGGCATCATGGTGGAGAGGATGGAGAAGGGGCAGCACGTGAGGTGCAGGGCGGCGCCGGCGGCGCAGGGGGCTCCTCCTGCGCCGGCCGGCCATCATGGGGGAGCGCCGCCCCTTAGACCCCTTACTCCATGTCTTCTTGGTGATGTAGATGAGCCCCCCCTTGGAGATGAGACCATGGGGGTGGCAAAATTCGTGGCTTTTGGTGGCTTCCCAAGAATTAGGGTTTTCCTCTCCTTATATGTGTTGGGACAATACTCCCCGGCCCTCCGATGGATGGCCCCTTGATCCAAAGGATCTTGGGCACCTCTAGAACCTTACTAGGGACCCCTCTCTGCTCCACAGTCGTGGCTTGGCCGAATCCATCAAATATGGTAAGAGTTTGACTCAATTCCGTCATAGATTTTCGTAATCCCATAATCAGATATATATCCTCCAGTAAAATGAGTCCACAGGTCGCATACGAACTCGGATTGGGCTGTTCTTGGGCTTAAATGAAAGATATGGAAATGGCCAACAACTCTGTAGGCAATTTGATCTTCAGGTAACATTGTATTTGGGGGTAAAACGGATGATCTCTAAAAACTGTTGGTGGACATATTTCAGGAAAGTCAGAGTCCTTTTCCAACAAGTCTCTTTTTGTGTTTTCTTGTTAATTCCTACACATCAAAGAGTAAAACAAGAAAATTGTGTACTCTTGAAACTATTAATTGGTTAGTCCAAATAAATCATAAACTTCATTTAAAAATAATTGTCAAACGCATAATATTAGCATGAAAAAAAAAATCATAGATACGTTATGGACGTATCAGTGACGTACCAACTCGTATCATCATCACCGATTTAAAATCTTGCTTCGATTGTATGTACCGTTTTCGGTTAGACTACAGTAGATATTTTCGTGGAAGGGAAAAACGGTAAAACACCAGGTTAGACCGGAAGAAGTCTTTCTTTCTTTATTATTAGGTAAAGAAAAGATAAAGACGTTACGTCTTCCTTAGTTTGGTTCGGTTTGGTACGTCATCTAATTTAACCTTATAGTTGCACATAATTACCCACTGTTGCCATCCTTAAGTTAAAGAATGGTTTGTGATGTAACTTAGAAGGCCGAATCGACTTTTCCCATGTGAGTCGCACGACCCTGCATCCCTCTCCTCTGTCGTTTTTCTACAGGCCCGCCGCCAGGGGCCAGTCTGGCCGTCGCCCCTGCCACCTCATCCCATGGAAGCGAGCAAAGCGCGAGAGGCATGACTGCACGCAAGTAACCCATGCCCGTCGGTTGGTTTGTTTTGAAGAACCTGCGTTGCCGTCAGCTTGACCTTCACCTATTCCGCCGTACCTATCTTCCAGGCTCCCCTAAATCCATCCGACCCGGACGGCTGATACGTCTCAAACGTATCTATAATTTATGATGTTCCATATTGTTTTCATGCCATATGCTACATGTTTCTATACACTTTATGTCATTTTTTGGATTTCCTGAGACTGGCCTATTAACAAGATGCCACAGAGCCAGTTCATGTTTTCTGATGTTTTTGGTTTCAGAAAAGTTGTTCTGGAAATATTCTCGGAATTGGACGAAACAAATTCCCAGGCTCTTAGAAATATGTACGGAGTCCGGAGGGGGGCCCTGGAGCCACCACAGCATAGGGTGGCGCCCTCCCCTTCTTGGCCACGCCACCAGGTGGTGTGTCTCCCCTCGCTACCCACTGACGTTTCCCTTTCGCCTATTTAAGATCCTCCTCGGGTTAACCCTAAATACCCGAGCCTCCATCCACGAAAAGTTCTATAGCCGTTGTCATCGTCAACCCTAGTTCGGGAGGGTTCTGAAGCTTTCCCCGGCACCCTGCCGGGAGGGGGAATTATCACCATGCCTGCCTCCGGAGTGATGCATGAGTAGTTCATCCTTGGACTACGGGTCCATAGCAGTAGCTAGATGGTTGTCTTCTCCACTTTATGCCTCATGTTTAGATCTTGTGAGCTACCTAACATGTTGTGTTTGCTGGGATCTGATGAATATTGAATGCTATATCAAGTGATTATCAATATATCATGTTTATGTTATTTATGATCTTGCATGCTATCCGTTACTAGTAGATGCTCTGGATAAATAGATGCTTTTAACTCCAAGAGGGAGTACTTATGCTCGATAGTGGGTTCATGCCTCCCTTCCATTCACGCTCGAGTGATAGAAACGTAACGGATGGGGATGTGATGTTACCATTAGGGAGAAAACAAGAATGTTTTCATTGTTTACATTACACACTTTACTTATGAAAATAATCTATTGCTGGCAACTTAATACCCGAGGTTTGATTGGATGATGCTCCGAGGGTGGATTATTAGTCATAGAAGCAGTTGGATAACGGTCTATGAATTATGTTGTAATGCCCGCATGAATCACATAGTAATCATCATGTCATGCATATGCACTACGGTGCAACCTTTATATCCGTCAATTTCCCATCTATAATTTTTTTTACCCAGCATGTTATCTATCTTTTATGGAGAGACACCACTAGTGAATTGTGGACCCCGGTTCATTCTTTCATACTGATAATACAGCCGCTGCAAACACTGTTTTCTTCACTGCAATCATTATTTTCCTCTCATTCACTGCTATCATTGTTCTATTTTCATTTACTGCAAACAAGTATTATTTTCCACACTATACATATAATCCTTTGTGTTAGCAAAACCAGTGAGATTGACAACCTCATTGTTTTGTTGGGGCAAAGTATCTTGATTCTGTTGTGTAGATTCCATGTTGCTGCTGAGCCTGGTAGTGTGCCCTGCCAACATCAACTTTCATCAACCTTCAGAAGTGATTTCTTTATCCTACTGGTCGATTAAACCTTGGTTTCTTTCTAAGGGAAAACTTGCCACTACACTCTTCATAACTTCCTCTTGGGGTCTCCCAACGAACGTGTGTTTACACACATCAAGCACTTTTCCTGGCGCCGTTGCCGGGGAGGAAGAGGATTTATGCAAGGGGAGTCTCTCACCTCCAATCTTTTTATTGCTTAGTTTATTTTATTTTGTCTTGTTTGCTTATTTATATCAAAAACACAAAAAAATTACTTCTTATTCAAGTTGTTATTTTTTCCACCCTGTTTTTTTATTGTTCGTCATGTTGCCCCCTAAGTTCACCCCGATAGACTTATCAATAGGTAGTGGTTCTATAATTGGAAAGGATAATATTGAAGTACTCCTTAATCATATTAGCAATAAAGATTTTGAGGATAGATCCATAGTAGAACTTTCTCCCAATTACGAAACTGTTGCAACTTCTTTAGTTCACATGTTAGAGGCTAGGTTTGTTAACCTTAACCCCATAATGCAGAAAATGTTTCTTAACCTAAATGATGTTGAGGACACTAAAAAGAGGGATTTTATTTTGGAAAGTTTTCTTAAAGAATTTGGTGATGTTGCTATAGAAGCTAGGAAAGTCTTTGATCATTTTAAGATGCTAGGATCATGTTTAGATGTTATTGGTGCTCTTGAAAAACTAGACAAAAATGAACCTAAAAACAAGGAGGAATCAAAATACCAATACCTTTTAAATTTGTGGGAATGCATGAAGCCCTAGAGAAGAATTTTTATTGGATTGTTCCTGAAAACCCATTTGATGAAAGTAGTAAACCTAAAAGTGTTGAGAAAGGGACGTGTAACATCCCAGTGTTTGGGAAGTTATAAGGATCTAAATTTAATATGTGCATTTGCAAAGCATGCATCTAAAAGTACGGGAAATTTTGGCGCGAAAGTTTAAACGAATCAAAGTGACCAATGTTTCACTTGACATGATGAAATAGGTCTAGTTCATCTAGTCATGAGTACATTTGGGATGATCTTTATAACAAGTATCTTAAGAAACCAAGTCATCTGGGTACACAAACCATAATTGGTTGTGATTAAACACAAACTCTCAACAAACTTAACCACAAGTCTATAAGTGACTTGGGATAATTCACTAGGTATCTAGAACTCAAAGAGGGGTGAGAATCCAAATCTCATAATTGATGATCATGCTTTCACCAATGAGTAATACACAATTGAACCAACTTATTAACAAAGGTGTGATGTCTTCTCAAACAATAACTCTTAAGTTATAAACCATCCACACAACATCTTTCTAAATTATTTAGTAACTACTAAGTGAACCATCACAAGTAAATAACAAAGTTTCAATAGAATACAAGTGTTACAAACAAGTATTAACTTAAACCCCACAAGTGGGAAATGACTTAATAATTGTATTAACATATTTATCGAATATGTACATATCTCCTCAACCATAAAAGAAGTACCTAAGGGAATAATCAAATCTTCTTTAACCACTGTTAAAACCTTGATCATCACATATGATCTTTCCAAACCTCTATGCCTGCATCATGAATACAAATCAAGGATATAAAATCAAAACATAGCACTCTGAGTAACCAAGTAACAACCATGATCAAAGCCATTAAGTCCAATCACTTTATCATGCTCAATGTTTCTATCATCTCAAACAAGTGAGCATATGAAAGCTCAACACATTAATGAACCATTTGATTAACTTATAATCTTAAGTTTCCATTTCACAAACACTCCACATTTCTATCCTTATCAATATTCAACAACTAAAGTATCTCTGGATACAAGTAAAGAATAACAACTAGATACAACCTCTATTAGAGGAATTGGATTGAAAACTAAATAAAACCAATCATGTATGAGATAAGTATCTATCTTATGGGAAGCAAAACAAGAAATGTATGGAAGGATAATAAAAGTATGAATTAACTCTTAATCTAGATCTTGTTAGTTTGGCTAGACCAATGTATCATGTTTCCTCAAACCCCTCCAAGATATTCTGCAAGAGAAGAAACCACAAGACAGGAAGAAATACCACATGAAGATCTCCAAGAAGATTATTTAGAGTGTGTTTGAAGTGCTACCCTAATCTTTCTATAAGAGTACTTGGAAACTCTTATATCTTGATATGATCTTATTAACTCTCTGGAAATAGTGTGATACTCCAATGTTAGTGTTATATAGAAGTAGTTTGATAACAAGACTAGCTACCTTGTTAACAGATCACTTTTGTATACTCAAACAATTGAATGTCATACACAAACCAACATAAGATTGAATAATCTGGTACATCTCAGCCTAATGTACATGAGTAGTAATTTGGAGGCAAGACTAGCTACCTTGTTTACAAATTCTTCTTATATGCATAAGTGCAACTTGATGTCACAACACCAACTTATATTCCTTTATAATCATCTAAATAAAATCTTTGCTTGGAATAATTGGTTGCCTTCACCACAAGGGTAAGATAATTGAATATGGAATCCCAGTTATGATCTTCCTTGCAAATGACAAAGGTGATAAGATAAGACTAGTGACAACTAGTGTCGGATATATACCGAATAGGGGTATAGAAGATGGTAGACAAAAGTGCCGGACTACCAGGGTGGCCCAAGCGGTAGTGGGCTTAGGTCCATTGGGCGGCCCAGTAGGCCGACGCGCAGAAGCCGGATTCTAGAAGAACCCGGATCACGGCCCGCGTGATCTGGCTTGGAGGAGAAGACGGATTCCTTACCGTCCAAGTTACAAGTTAAACGTAGTCTTCTAGGTTTCCTAATCTGTAAGCCCTAGTCCGGCTATTATATAAAGCCGGACAGAGGATAGATTTCATAAGTTCTAAGTTGAATAAGCTCTAAGTTCTAGGTTATCTCGCCGAGAAGCTGATCCTCGCCGAGTAAAGCTAGATCTATTCCCTCACACTGTAAACCCAGAATTACGGGCTTTAGTCCCTTATAGTGAGAAAGGCAGGAGTAGGTACGCCGTACTGTCGCGACGTACCGAACCTGGGTAAAATCCCGTGTTCTGTGTTACTACGCCGTTCCGTTACCCCACGTCTCTACCGTAGTCTCATGGCACCCCAGTCTATGAAAACTACTACGATGTCTCGACAGTTGGCGCCCACCGTGGGGCAAACGACGTCAGGCGTGAAGTTTCGATCTGGGATTTTAGGCGGAATCGGAAGATCGATCACTGTCGGAAGCTTGGAATTCGACAACGACGTCGGGCGCTTCCTCGACAACGGATCCTACATCCCGGCGCAAAACCATCTGGTAAGTGCCTGCGTTTTACCGATTGGATCTGCAAATATCTTTATCGGATTAACTGCGGAAGCAATGGGGTTTTGCGGTGAAAGCAATTATCTCCCACCCGCCCTATACCCAGTCGAAGACGACTATGATGCCGGATTTTGCTCAGATCGCCGACAAAACAGTGATACCCACTTTATCGGCATGGTGCAATCCGAGATCGCCGAAAACACGGATGACGGAAATCCCGTGCAAGAGGCAGACAACAATACACCCGTCCCAGAGACGGAAGAACCAATACCCGTCACAGAGACGGAAGATCCGACATCTGTCAACCAGACGATGAACTCGGAAACAGAGTCCGTGCTTGCCGCCATTGAGGCGAGATTGGAGTCGGAAACCGGATCGGATAACTTCTCCGAAGACGAAGATGACGATGCCTTCGTACGAAAAGTTAAATCCTTTCAAGAGGGATTCCATGAAGTGCTAATGGCAAAACCAGCCGATACAAAGGGTGCCGATAGCCAGGAAAGCCCTAAAACCCCTCCGCCAGCAGACGAGAGGGAAGACGGAGAAACTTCTCCGATATTTCCTAATGTCAAGGAGATGACAGAGGATGAACCTGTCAAAAAACCTCCCTCTTCCAAGAAAAAGCACCGTGCTTCTAAAAAACTCCAGTACAAACTCCGGAAGAAAAAGTCAGCCGATCTCGCTGATGAAAACCTGGAAGTTGGAGATATTAGTGGCACAAAGCCTACGGAAAAGAAATCTAAGGAAATCACTGCTCCGCCAATGACAGAACTGGAAGAGCAAGAACTATTACAAACTCCAGTGGGACCCAATGAACCCCCTGAGATGCTGGAAGCCAGGAGACAAGCTTTCCAACGGCAACAGCAACAACTGCTTAGATCTCGGCAACACCTCCAACAAACCCATAATGACATCAAAATCATGAAGGAAGAAATTGAGGAGTACGAGAGAAAGCACAGATCTGTCTTAAAACCTACAAGGTTACCCGGAATTACAAAACCGGAAGAACTGCCGCCGAAAGAAAGGTTCTATAACCCATCTTGGCAAAAGCAGTTAAACGGCAAAGATGCCAAGGGCGAACCAATATACAAAACCGCAGCTGAAAACGCGGAAGCAGCGTTCGCCATCCTGAACAATGATCTGTACTCCAACGGGGAAAAACTCCAAGGGGTGTATGCCTTCCTAGGAAAAGCATTACAGCAGCAACAGCGAGGACAAGAGCGATCTGGGAGGCTGCATGATAATTCCGCCCTCTGCAAAACTGTTACTTGCGCTGCTGGAGCACCTGGACCGGAAGAACCCGGAGATTCGGATAAAAAAGAGGATCCGAGAAAAGACAAGAAAAACCCCGACAACCGGGACGCAGCGTCTAGAACCGGACCTCATCTCCCGAAAGATGGATATAAACCACACGATCGGGAAGACAAACACCGGAACGACGGCAAAATAATGCCACCTCCGAGAAACCCAGCTGAAAAAACTGGAAGATACGATACACCTCACAGGCGTGAAAGATCTCGGACACCGCCCAAAGAAAAGGAAAGATACAGGAGCAGGACTCCACCTAATCCAAGAGGGCGTGACAACGGAAGAGATAGAGATAACCTCGGAAAAACGCGTCCGCGTAACAATGGGAAAGAAAGGAGTAGATCCCCTTCTGTCCATTCAGCCGGGAGATATTCTGCGCATATTGACAGAGCAGAAAAGGATGATCTATACTTTGGTCCTAAGTGTTTCACCGACAGGATCCGAAGGATAACCCTGCATTCTGGCTTTGCCAAAGTTGGTCCAACCTACCAAAAATATACCGGCAGTACAAACCCGGATACCTGGCTTTCAGATTATTACACAGCCGTCCAGATCAACAACGGGACAGACCTGGAAGCTGTCAAGTTTCTTCCCCTAATGTTGCTAGACGGAGCCAGAGATTGGATTAATGGTTTACCATCAAGAACTGTCGACAGTTGGGATGATATGGCGAGAGTATTTACTCAGCATTTTCGAGGAACATACAAACGCCCAAATAGCATCAACCAGCTGAACCGTTGCACCCAATTTGAAGACGAACCATACGTGGATTTCATCTCCAGATGGACTGCAATGAAGAATAGTTGCTCTGGGGTAACTGACGTACAAGCAATGCATGCTTTCGTCAATGGCCTAAAACCCGGACTTGTACCGTTCATGGTTGGCTCTAAAAAGCACAAAGATCTCGGGTCTATGCTTACAACCGCCAATGAGCATGCTGCAGCCGAAGACGATATCAGAGCAAGAGGAGGCAATATTGAGTCACTGATACTGGCCAAGAAAACACCTCGTTCTGATAAAAAAGGAACCCCGGAGTCAGCAACAAAGCCCAAGGAGGTTAACTTAGCCTTTGGAGGAGAAAAAGGGAACAAGTGGAAAGGCCGCAGTCCGGATCCCATCAATTACACTCCTGAAGAATGGGAGAGAATTAAGTCGGAACCCTGCGTCCACCACTCCCAATTTGGCAAACCTACCCATACAAACGCGCAATGCCGGCTAAATAAGCATATGAAAGGCAATGCAGGATCCGGGAATAAGGGGAAGGGTTCCAAGAGGAAGCCCGCCAGACAAAAGCCAGAAGCTGACAAAGAAGACAGTGAATCGGACACTGATAACAAAATCCAGGAACAACAGCGGCAAGGCGAACCCAAATTTCCGAGAGTTGATGGAGAAGCAATGTTAACTTTCCTAGCAACTCCATCAGCAAAGGTGGCCAAAAGAACACTCCGGGAGATAAACGCAGTCATTCCTGCAACCCCGAAATTCTTGAAGTACTCCAATACACCAATAGTCTGGGATCAGTCTGATCATCCTGGAAATATCCCGGAACCCGGCACACAAGCTCTTGTCGTAAGCCCTATTGTTCAAAACACTAGGCTAAGAAGAGTGCTGATGGACGGAGGATCCAGCATCAACATAATGTACCTGGATACATTGAAACACTTGAAGATATCCGAGTCCCAGCTCAATTACAGCAATATACGCTTCCATGGCATTGTTCCTGGCAGGCAAGCACGCTCCCTAGGAGAAATTTCCCTAGATGTCACCTTCGGAGATAAAGATCACTTCCGTCAGGAAAAAGTATCCTTCGAGGTAGTGCCGTTCGAGAGCGTGTACCACGCAATACTCGGACGTCCGGCTTTTGCTAAGTTTATGGCAAGATCTTGCTATATCTACAACAAGCTGAAGATGCCAGGACCCAAGGGTGGAGTAATCACCATTGCCGGTGACTTCAAGCTGGCAAACGAGTTGGAGAAGCAAAACGCCCTTTGCGCTCAAAGAGTTATAGCTCAGGAAGAATTAAAGGAGTTAGCCAAGGAGGTATCGCCGAAAGAAATGCCGGCAGGAAAAGAAACTCGGAAGCCAACAGATAGCTTCAAGGCATCCGAGAATACAAGACAGGTAATCCTAGATCCCAAAGATCCGACAAAATTCGTCGTTGTAGGGACTGGGATGACCGACAAATAGGAAGGCGAGCTCATCAAGTTCCTCCGTGAGAACTGGGATATTTTCGCCTGGTGTCCAGCTGACATGCCAGGCGTACCCAGGGAACTTGCTGAGCACCAACTCAAGGTTATTCCCGGATCAAAGCCCGTCAAACAAGGTCTCCGTCGATTTGACGGAAGAAGACGGAAGGCTATTGGCAAGGAAATTATCCGGCTTTTAGCAGCGGATTTTATCAAGGAGGTAATCCATACTGACTGGTCCGCAAATCCGGTATTAGTACCGAAGAAAGACACAACCGCACTCAGAATGTGTATAGATTACACAGGATTGAACAAGTTGTGTCCGAAAGATAGGTTTGCGCTGCCGCGAATCGATCAAATAATAGACGCCACTGCAGGCTCTGAACTTTTATGCTTTTTGGATGCATACTCCGGGTACCACCAAATACGCATGAAAAAGGAAGATCAAATCAAGACTTCTTTTATAACCCCGTACGGGACGTATTACTACGTAACCATGCCCTTTGGCCTGAAGAACGCAGGTGCAACATACCAGCGTTGCATGCAACGTTGTTTGCATAGTCAGATTGGAAAAAACGTCCATGTTTACGTGGACGATATTGCTGTCGTAACCAAAGAAAAAGATTCACTCCTTGAGGATTTGCGAGAAACTTTCGATAACTTGCGCACCTATCAGATGAAGTTAAATCCATCTAAGTGTGTATTCGGGGTTCCCTCAAGTAAACTTCCGGGTTTCATCACTTCTCATAGAGGAAAAGAAACAAACTCGGAAAAGATCAAAGCAATCTCGGACATTTCAAATCCTACGCATGGAAAAGGTGTTCAAGAATTGCTGGGTTATGCCACAGCCGTGAAAAGATCTATTAATCGGCTGGGGGCTAAAACCCTGCAAATCTACAAGTTGCTGGAGAAATTCGACAAAGTCAAGTGGATTACAGAAGCTTGGAAGCGCCTTACAAGTTATGTCCCCTTCTGTACTTAGTTCAAATCTATGTAAACATCTTTTGAGATCATGAAATAAAGTTGTCGGAATGCTGTCATCCATATTTTTATAAGTGCAAAGTGTTTCCGCCTCATCTATTTCCCAATGATCTTACAAATTTCTCAATGTTAACCCGAATTGTGCTTGCGTACTCGGCGTTACATAACTGAATGATTTTTCAGCCTTTTTACGGCTAAAGGAAACTTGAATTGCCTGCGTGCCCAAGTTTCACTTAAAACTTTCCTTGTTTCTCTAAGTCTTATCTGATCGTGCGTATGCTGGGTTACTGGAACTAGTTAGTAAAAATGCCTTTAGCATGATTCATGTTTTCGAGTTTCAAAACTGCTTGGTTCGTCCCCAGTTACTCGGCATAACGAGTCATAATGCTATTTGAGCCATTTCAAACACTAAGGACAGTTAAAGCATATACACCAGAGAACTTAGAAGATAAAGGAATGGTAAAATCCAAACAACTTGCAAAGTAATTTCATAGTTTAAACTGCAAAAGTTGGAATTTTCATTAATACATAGAAGCATTACATTTTGGATTACAAATGAAAGAACAGTAATGCTCCTATTGTCTAAATTTTCTATCCAGGTTCCAGGTAACCCTTCAAGAATCCGACTCCTCCTCGCTGCTTTCTTCATCGGGAATCGGAGGAGCTTCTTCTTCTGGATAGTGGACGCCGACATTTACCATGGCGGCAATCTGGGTGGCGTGGCCCTTAACTTCACCAAAGATGGTGGATCGTTGCGCATCCGTGTATCCCTGAGGGACACCGGTGGCCACACGCCAGGATTTGGCACTAGGGTAGTGCATGCGCATAAGGCCTAAGGCCATACGCGCACCACCCCGTGCAGCGGAGCGGAGAACGGACTCCTTGGATTCCGCCACCTCCATGATGATACCCGGAAGTTTTTCAACTTCCGAGCACTCCCCAGATTTTTCGGGAAGAAACTTGCCTACCAACTGCGTTGCAGCAGCCTTCACCAAGTTCCATGTTTCCCCGAAAGCTCGGATGCCCGCAGCCCGAGCGCCATCTGGGGTGTCTCCTGTTTGATCCGATAAAGCATACAAAAGGGGCTAAGGAGACAAACAGAGATAGCAAAACATGGAAAGATGAAGGCAAGGGTAAAAATTTACCGATGAGTTTGTCAATTTCCGAAACTTCCTCCAGGCGAAGGTTCAGAGCTTCAGTCAAATCCTGGATAGCGGATTTGTCTTTCTCCGCCTGCTCGGAAGCCTTGGAGTTAGCCATTCCAAGGGCCAGATTGCTGGCTTCCAGGTCTTTTTGAGCCTTCACAAGATTCTTGTGAAGCTCAATATTCTCATTGCGGAGAATCTCGGCGTTGCCGGAATCTTCCGCTGCTTGTTTAGCCTCGGCTAAAGCAGCTGAAAAGCAAGTGAAAATCCGAGTTGATCAATTTCCTCGGGAAAAAACTTAGACAAAGTCTTAAACCGGAAATTTCAAAACGAAAAAGCCTACCTTTCGTTTCCGTCAAAGCGAGCTGAGATGATTCCAGCTCCGCCTCTCTCTCCTCAAGAATAGAAAGAAGACTGCGAACTTCTTTATTCTTGATAGTGAGCTTCCTGAAAACTTCAAGGTTTATGGCCTCGGAGGTTTGCTGAAACACAGCAAGGAAAAGTATGGTTAATAAAAACATCAAAGCAAAAAAGCACGCATTTTGTTTAATGCTTGGGGGCTAGAGTTACATACCTGGCTCAAACGCTGCAAACCTGCCAAGTTTTCTTGGAATCCTTTTGCGTATTCTGCAAAATGGTTTCCGGCTGCGTCCAAACCTTCATTGATCGCCTTGAAATCCTTTTCGAAGGTGGGGATTTCCTCGTCAAAAGTTCGAGAAGATTCCCCCACTTTCGGGGCCGCCCTTTCCCTCGTGTCCGACTCGGACACAATGGGCTGGCTGGGCTCTGGGGGCTTGGTGGTGGTGGCTGCAGTGGGCTCTTCCGCCATTGTCTGCGGCGTGTCCGGGGCAACGGCGGGGGAAGGTTGGCTGCCTCGGCCGGAAGAAACCTTGTGTTTCTTCAGCTTCCTAGGCTTTAGGTTGGAAGGCGGCAGGCTAAAAACAGGAAATCCGGGTAAAGTCAAAACACCGAAGATGGACGAAATAATCTCCCATAAAAGAAAAACCCAGAAGAAAATAACCTGGAAGTGGCGACGGGGATTCCGTCAAGATCGATAATTTCATCCGAGGAAATTATCTTCTTGCGCTTGCGCCCACCTGTAGCGGCGGTGCGCAGCGCGTCCAGCTCAGCCTCAGACACCAAGTCCGAGTCTGAAAGATCCTCGAACTGTCGAATAAGCAAAAACCAAAATCAGAAGCTAGGAAATCCGAGATAAAATAAAACTGTACCCAAATGACTGGAAAATTACCTTGGGAACCGGATTTTCGGCCGTGTACATTGGCCGACTCTCTGTGTATTGGTCGCGCGATGCGACCAACTGGTTGATGCGCCGCCTAAGTTCCTTTGCGGGCCAATCCTTGGTGGATGTCCGCATCGGATCGTTGACTCCCGTGTATTCACACAGGAAACGGCCGCTGTGGTTGGCTAGTGGCTGGATCCGCCTAATCAGCCAGCATAGAACCGTGTCCATGCCGGTTAGAGGCGGATCCATGGAGGTGAGCTTGGCGATGCGCCGCTTGATCTTTAACAGATCTGGCGGCAGAACTTGGACGGCTTCTGTTCCCCAGTTATCCTGGGGAACGGCGGCAGAGTTCACAAAAGGTGGAACCCCGACGGCCTTTTTAGGAAAGGGCACGTCGGGATGATAGAAGAAAGAACCCGTCCAAAATTTGACGGATTCTGAGGTCTTAATCTTGGGGAACCAATCCTCTCGGAATCTCCGAAGAGTAAAGGATATGGTCCCACAAGTTGGGAGTGCGCCCTCCGAAGAGTTCCGCTTAACCCCAAAGCAGTACATCCAGAAGTCTAGCCTAGGTTCTATCCCTAAGTAGCCTTCAAACAGGGCCTGAAAGCCGGCCATGTAAAGAATAGAATTGGGGGGAAGATTGTGGGGCTGGATGTCGTAATGGGAAAGAACTTGGAGGAAGAAAGAAGAAGGTGGAAGCCCCATACCCCGCAGGAGGTGGGAAGTGAGAAGTACCCGTTCGCCGTTTTTCGGCGTTGGCTCGGTCTCTTCCTCCGGGAGCCGCCATTTCTTCTTAAGTACCAGGCCCTCCTTCTCCAGGTTTGGAAGGAGAGCCGGAGGAATACTGCAGGCAATCCAGTTGCCCGCAGACTCAGCCTCCTCCTCTGCTCCGGCGGTGGTGGCAGCGGCGGCCTCCGCGGCGGCGAGCTCGTCGCCGAGGAGCTCAATCTTCTCCTCCACCGTTTCGGGTGCAAACGGCGGGGTTGTCGCGGCGCTTGATGATGCTATGTCCGCGGCGGCGGAAGCGTTTTCTCCGCCCGCCGCGGAAGCCGCGGCCTTCTCCGGCTCACCGCCGGTGGGCTTTTGCGCTCCCGATTGCGGATCTAGGTCGTTGACGAGCTCGTCGATGGCGGCGCGGGTCGGTGAAGGCGGCGAGGATGCCATCCTTTGGCAGTGCGTTTTGGTGCGTTCTGCGTGCTTGGAAGCCAAGTGCGCTTGGGGCAGGAAACTTGCTCTCGAGCTCGAGTCAATGGCGTGGGCAGTGTGGAGTGAGGAAAGTTTCGGAGGAGGACGATGATGGCTATTTATAAGCCAGATATCCGTTTAGATACGTGCCAACGGCTCTTTTGACCGTTGGATGTTCGACGCGTGTCGCTCGCCGGAAAATCCGGGAAACGAAACGACAGGGGAATGATGGCTATCTCCTCGTTTCTCGTAAGAATCTGTCAGAGATACGTTGCAGGGTTTCCCGCGTGAAACCAAGCGGCGCTTGCGTCAGCATGATTAAAGCGCTGATGTCACGTGTTCCTTTTCCGCGAAGGATCGCGAGAAGAAAAGCCGGATTTTCATAGTTCCGAGTTTTATGTTACCATCTCCTTTGAAAGGAAAGAAGAAAGAACCAAGACTGCTGAATCAAGTTTCCCGGACAAAATGTATTTGACGAAAGGCGGAGTTTCAGAGTTTTGATCCTTCCTGGGGGCTACTGTCGGATATATACCGAATAGGGGTATAGAAGATGGTAGACAAAAGTGCCGGACTACCAGGGTGGCCCAAGCGGTAGTGGGCTTAGGTCCATTGGGCGGCCCAGTAGGCCGACGCGCAGAAGCCGGATTCTAGAAGAACCCGGATCACGGCCCGCGTGATCTGGCTTGGAGGAGAAGACGGATTCCTTACCGTCCAAGTTACAAGTTAAACGTAGTCTTCTAGGTTTCCTAATCTGTAAGCCCTAGTCCGGCTATTATATAAAGCCGGACAGAGGATAGATTTCATAAGTTCTAAGTTGAATAAGCTCTAAGTTCTAGGTTATCTCGCCGAGAAGCTGATCCTCGCCGAGTAAAGCTAGATCTATTCCCTCACACTGTAAACCCAGAATTACGGGCTTTAGTCCCTTATAGTGAGAAAGGCAGGAGTAGGTACGCCGTACTGTCGCGACGTACCGAACCTGGGTAAAATCCCGTGTTCTGTGTTACTACGCCGTTCCGTTACCCCACGTCTCTACCGTAGTCTCATGGCACCCCAGTCTATGAAAACTACTACGATGTCTCGACAACTAGAGAGAAGAACCTTAAGCAACAGAAGACCACAGAAATGAGGAACTCATAGGAATATTAGAAATTATTCAGTGAAGCATTAGGTAATATTAGAAGATCTTTAACCTCTATGCCTTATTAAGCCCATCAGAAATGAGGAACTCATAGGAATATCTTAAATGGAAATAAATATCAAGAATGAATTAATAACAAGCAATTGCATCCACATGTGTTGAGATGTGGAGGTTAATGGTAACAAGCTTAATACCTTGTTTATCCATCACCTTTTCACATATAAGACTAACAGATGATACCAAAAATTCATCTACATATAATCATGTAGATGATTACATGTTCCAAAACAAACATGGGATAATATCCATATTGGAACCTATGTGGAAAACAGACAAATGAGATTCCAAAGCCACACATGTTTCATTTAAGCTAGTACTAAAAACAACAACATGGATTACAAATGATATGAGGAACTGTCCACCAGGCTTG